>CM068373.1:330020960-331220960 GCA_034769895.1 Magicicada septendecula
ACTCACACACACTCACATACACAAACACATTCGTTCAACTAATTTAGCTATTGTGTTTGATATTTTTTCTTGTATCCGTACACAGATCCTGACGATGACAATAAATATTGTCGAACTGTTGACACCAATAATTTAAAATTTGTGTTATACTTTTTTTGACCGATCCTCGCAAATCCTTCATCGTTAGAATACTAGTGATTAACCTTATTGCCGTGGGATTCAGCAACACAATACAATTAGCGACTCGATTAGCACGATCTATAAAAGATTGCACACCTAACATGAAATATTCTAATGTGTGCCGTGAAATTACTTTAATGGTACAGAGAAAATCGATGGGGAAGCGAGAAAGAGAAAAAGGGAAAGTGAGAAAAATAGACTCATATGAATGTCTACCCAAAACGTGATCCATCACAATAGTTCTTCAGAATTGTTACACACCTTATACATAAAAATTTATAAACCTTTTAATAACTTTTAACCTGTGAAACTGTAACGTGAGGATGACTCTTTATATAAGTTACAGTTTGTTAATTTTTTCGTAATCTATTCATATTTATAGTTTTATTGATTTTTTTGTAGTCTTTATATATGTTTGTTTCTTATTGTCAGTGTATTTAATTCCATAGGTAGCCTATTTAATAACTTTTAATTTTTTGTCTGTTTTGAAAATAGAAAATCTAAAAAATTTTGTTCTAAATTAAGTCATCAAATTTGCGAAATAGTGTGGTGCGTAAATGAATTTACGTTGAAAGGTTGGGTAGTGCTAGTAATATGACTCAAATTCCACTGTAACATACTTTCGTTCTTATAATGTAAATTAATAAGTTATATTTCCTTATTGTTATATACGTTTACGCGATTACTCAAAAAATATGATGCGGTATTGTTCAAACTTTTGTATCGCAAGAATTTCTCATCTTCTTAACACATATGAGAAACCAAAAACAATTTTACTATTCTTTACATTTTGCTCATGTACAGTAATAAATTATCTGTTATAGAACGGAAATTACTACAAGATCCAAAACAAATCAATTAAAAATTGTTCACACGCATTAAAAATGTTAACTGATTTAAAACACAATTGCATTACAACAGTCTCGCATAATTATAAAACACGTAATACTTCGCCACAATACTACAAACCGCACTCCAATAATTCGCAACTCAAACTGAAACTGAACGTAGCCGAGTACGTGTATTTATACCCCGCCGAGGTTCCAGAATATTCGCTAATAGGGGTCTACTAGAAAACACTACGCATCAGCTCTACACTAGGACGAAATTGATTGCGGCCTTGAGACAGTGCGCGGGGCTGGCGACGTCCAGAAAAGTCTCGCGACGCATGTTGAAATCACGTACGCCACAACATTCAGCCGGTTGCCTCTGGAACATTCGAGAAACACTTAGATTTTCTGTAATGTCGCAACAATATACATATCTACAAACATATAAAAGTTGCTATAAATATTTGAAATATCTGTAAGAGTTGAAAATAGTTGTATTGAATACCTAAAAACGTAGCATTATCTTAAAGTATTAAGACATATAGGCCTACTAGCCATGGAGGACATTATCTTTAAGTTTCCTTTTCCAAATATTTATAAAATTAACTGAAACAGATTTGTTAATTTTAAACACATTACATTTCTGATGGAGTTCTGACAATTTGTAGGAAAAGACTTGTATTGGTTGGGATAATTCTATTGTGGGTTGCCGGATAGGAATAGTCTAATAGAATAGGTTGAATAAGTTTTTCTTAAATAGAAAGATATCAATGTAATAGAGGACGAAACGCTAACGGCCAGAAAACAGTATGCGTTGTACTATTCTAGAAGAAAGTGGACATATAAGTATGTGAATATAGGAGTCAAATGTCCAAAACAGCTGGTGAGAACAACATAGATGTCTACATTGAGAGCAGTACTGTCCATACTGCAACTACTAATCGAGATATAAGAAGACAGTGTATTATACAATATATTGCTATATGTAGGTAGCATAGAATAAGTAGTCAAGATGAATGTTACTGAAATGAAATGGATTTATTAATGATGTTATCCTTTTACGACAATCTACTTACTTTTTAATACAGTTTATAAAATATAATTAATCTGTCTCCGTTGACCTTTGTAACACAACTAAAGATTTGACTTCTACACAACGAAATAAATAATGTTGATTGATGTGATAGAGTCTTTCTTTTAAATAATTTTTTTCATTGTACATAAATAATATAGGTTCACTTCCCTTTAATGTCGATTGCAAATCCTACAGACGACAGTTGATCCTGGATCTTGATGAGTACGTGGGTTGATACTATACTCTTTTTGGCCTCAAGGGCGCTTTCGTGCATGTAGATGTTCCTCACACCCACGATTATATACTTTCACCGAGAACAGATATTGTTCTAATTTAGTGTATTATACTTTTTTCCTGTCGGCTTCAAATGTCTATATACCCTAATCGGATATCTTGAAATTTCGTAGAATAGTCCACTTGTAATATTTCTGGTAGTAAATTCAGGGAATTTTTAACTTGCGTTAGTTGCGATTAGCAGACCGGTCGTCATGAACCACATGGCGCGTACACGTTATCTATTCCCAAGAGAGACTGACCTATCCGTTTCAAATAATTATCGTCGACTGAATTCTCGTAATTTGAGTGGTTCTTCAGTAACGCCAACTATGACTTTTCTACAAATAATATATGTTCTTGCCCAAGAAGGCTTCTGAACACAACAATTCTTGGTAAAAACCTGATAATTTTTTTCGACTGAACTTACGGCCGTGTAACTTTCTACTTAAATTACGCAAACATTAGTTACTGATTTTTAAAATAACTAATTGTCACCAGTTAGACCTTTTTATTACGAACATTTTGACGTAAGTACTATCTAAAAATTTCCTCACAAAAGTTATTTAAATGAACGTGTTTTTTTATAAATATCCTGTAAAATAATTACCTACTTTTGAACACGCGCATTACACACGCGGCTAAGCATAGGCCTAGTGACTGACTGTTTCACAGCACTTAAGTTGTTTCACAAACCTAAAAATACTTAAAACTAACATTTTTAAGAATGTTCCTTATCAAGTAATTTATAGTATTCAAACCAGCAATCTCTACTTACTGACACAGCGTCGTTATATGCTATCATACGCTTTTACTCTCTGCTACATTCCATATTCAATTAGAATGTTCATTACAATATATAAATAAAACATTAGAAGGCGGCAGTGGAATTAGCTTGTGGACGAATGCAAGGAGATTGGTTGCCACAAAGAAACACGTGACAATATATATGTCAGGTAAAGTGACAGAAGGATACCACTAGCGAGACCGGGCGGAATTGGCTGTCTTCAAACCCGACACGTCTCCATACAAGCCTACATCTAACAGTCTCTACATACAGAAAAGGAGAGAAGGGCAAGAAACTAGTGTTGTTATTTCATATTGTGACTAAAGCGTTACGGTTTATTGTGTAGAAGATTGTTGAAATTTGGGTAGACCAATAGAAGTACGCTCTCGTTGCACGACGTTCTTTCGTAGCTTTGTGCGACTCAAGAAGTCAAACAAAACAGTCATAACAAAACAACAACAAGTCATAACAAGTCAGACATAAGAAAAGAAAGAACGCTCTGGATCCAATTAGTGATGTTCAGAATAATTTGTTGAGAAATAAAGAGCACATACCGGATTGTTCCGTCTATCGACAAGCAGCTTGTTATGCGTCACGCTTTGTCAGGCGTAAGCTTATTAAAGCTTATTAAGCTTATTAAAGAAACGTGTCTTGAAAAAACATAATTAAACATAAAAATACAAAGCCAGCGCGTTATACGAGTTCTGTTACAGTGATTGCGGCATGTGTTAGTGTGGTGGCGGGTTACTGGCGTTATGCGGCACACATGATAAGTATTTAAAAAGCATATGAAAAACATCGAGCCAATTACGAGGGGATCAGAATATGGGAGTATAAAGGCCCAATCTTAGCGACAGAGGTAATCATAGTCACATCGTACCGAATGTTTATGTAACGGATTACCAACCTTAGGGATAGCTATACTGCCCCTTCAACGATGAAAGTATTATGTATATTACCCTCATGTGTATATTAAACTGTAATCCAAGAAACAATATTTTGTGTGAACAACGTACCTCAGGGCAACAATAATATTGTCAGTGAATCAAAGAGGTGGTGGATTTACGCAGATTAGAAGAAAATATGTTAAATATAGTTTACTGAGATAAGAAAAAACGATTCCACTGACACGAGATGTTGACTCGGGCGTAATAGAAAGATTAACAGAGTCATGCAAATAAAATACATAATGCTAAAAATTAACTATAAATTATAAATGAAAAATCAATAATTATTAAAATTAATAATTATAAATTATTGTATTAATCATTGTGCAATTAAAAAGCTGTCTAGGAAAATACATTTTTACTAGAGCCCTGAATTTTAAACGATTTTGAATACAGTCATCTTTTTAAATATTTATAATTTCTAAAAAAAAGTCTAGAGTTGGAGTTTTTTATTTCGATGTCAAAAAGTAAAGTTGATAATGTGCTGTCGCCTTATTAAAACACAATTCATTTGAGGGAGAGCCGTTTAGGCTAAGTCTCTGCGTGGGTTATTGAACCCCAAAAAATAGGCTCGCCCTGGGAGATGAAAGTGAAGGGTATATCGCTTATTACCATGATCCAATTCATCCTGCTAGTAGTACATATAGTTCGCTAGTAGTTGGAACTCCGATCCAATCTTCATTTCCTCTTCTTTTGGGACATATTTTTCCCCGATCTTAAGAAAGTCCTCCGTGGTGTGTTTTGGGACGGGGCGATGTATTCCCCTTCGTCGTTTTGTCCTCACTGTATGTGGCTCCAGTCACAGCCACAATATTTTGATTCCCGCCTTCTTGGCGGCCGAATTGAGCGTCTTGTAACAGACTCACTGTTATTCTCTACCCTTATACTGGATACCACTCCACTATCTATCATGGAGTGTGGCAATAAGTGAGTTCTGTGAAGTGTCGCTCGATGATTCAAGCAACTGCTGCCATTATCTCTTACACGATTGTTGTCGATATCATTGTTGATGTTAACTTAACGCGTGTGCATAACTAACTTTGCTGTGGCAAACAGCTTTTTGGTTTCGAGGTAGCTGACTTTCTTAAATGGTTTTAGCTCTTGTATCACTGCCTCCTGGTAACACACAGGACAGCTGCGTGGCCTGGAAGTGTTGACTGCCGCAGTTACACCAGTCCGGCACAGACGTCATCGCCATTTGCTAACTTCCCGCAGAAGTCTTGTATCGGGCACACCTGAATGCCTTTTGCCCAAAACGTGAACAAATCCAGCACAAACGGTTATTGATTTTTCAATTAAAAAGGGACTCACTTTTTTAAAGACACCTTCGTTCCGTTTAACAGTCAATTAGTTCCATTCGCTAGAGGTCTAAGCTGGCGCGAGAGAGAGGGCGAGGCCTGACTGAATGGTGTTCCCCTGCGTCCGCCAGATGGTAGAGGAAAAGCCGTAGATCTCCGAGGAATATCCTGTGGATCGAACCCTAAGTTTGGGCCCGCGATCATTCAGGGCTTAGGGGGTCGTCGTGTTGATCAGCGACGTACTCAAAAATGGTACCATGGGATCGTGAACCAGCCCGCCGAGGGTTCTGTCCCCCTGTGTTGACGAGTTGAGGAAAGTTTTCGTGGTGGTGGAGTTGTTTCACCTAGTGTAGACTTTCTTTAACACAAATCTTTCTGGGAGTTCGGAAGTGGCGCTGATATCCTCGGACTTTGGTGTGTCACATTAGATTCTTCTTTGGAAATTCTCTTACTCCGGTTGCGTCTTCTTCGACGCTCAGGCACTACACTACCCTTCCCAGGTAAGCTGATGTGGTTTGCGGCATTGTTAGTAACAACGGGCTTTGTATGGTCTTAGGAGCTGGTATGGGGGCTTGCGATGTAATGCTCTTGCTGCACGCAGACGGAGGTATGGAGTAAAATGTAGTCTGAAAGGAATTTGATTTACTCGTCCCCCCAGACAGGACTGATTTGCATCTTTGTGTTCACGAAGTTCTATTTTCACTACTATATCTATCTGTAGGTGCAAAACGTCAATGATAGTGAGCATTATTGTTGCAAGTTTGTTGGGCCATGGGGTTTGGATGCCAGCCTCTAAGCTTATCAAATATAATAGTAAGACGATGACAATGATGATGATAGTAATAACACTAATGGTAATGACAATTTTATTTATTACATAATTTCTTCAATGCTGAGGTTTTCTCATAGTAATACACAGAAAAATTACATATATTACATATTCAACACATTGAACACACACAAGGAATTTTCCAGTACGCCTAATCATTCCCCTTGATCATGGTTCGCCACTTATCTCTATCTTCAGCATCTTCTAATTGAAGCCCATACTTGTTCATATCCTTCTTCACACAATCCATCCACTTTGTCCCAAGGCTTCCCCCTCCTTCTTCCTTTTGGCTCTCATTCTGCAACTTTTAATAATAACAATAAAATAATAATAACAATAAGCATCATCATCATCATCATCATCATCATCATCATCATCATCATCACCACCACCACCACCACCACCACCACCACCACCACCACCACCACCACCACCATAAGAGTATGGGCTACGTATAACACGGTTTTGTGACTGTTACTTATCGTTCAGCGTTTCTTTTTTCAAAATTTGAATGAAAACCAGAAGTACCGTTTGTAAAAGACTTTAAAGTATAAATATTTAAAGAAAAATTTATGAATAAAATTTAAAATGAAGAGACGTGAAACTAAAACTAACGTAAAATATAGTTTTCTAAAGTCTAGTGTCAAAGACTCTGAAATAGCCATCGTTTCAAGTTATCCCTAAAATGGGCATCGGCAACGAAACTATTCAGGAAACGGGTAATTATTACCTACAAAACGGCACCACTGAGTATATACATATAATACTCAGAAATGGTTTTCAACGTGTAGAAATGGTGGTGATTTTCTCCTCACTCTACATACTTACTTTGATAAACGCGCTGATAACATAATATATCTTGCAAATAACGGCTCACTCAACCCAGCCATTGAAAGTATCTATATATAACGCACAGACAGTATATATTTAGTGTGACAGTGTCGTTTGAATTTATATGTTTTAAAAGTGTACGCAACTTTTACACAATTTTTGTTAGTTGCTTTCAGTTATTTATAAAAATCGTATGTTTTCCTCTAATTTGTCATACAATTTTCCTAGGAGTCTTGTATATTTTAAGAAACTTTAAAGCCTTAAAAGCAATACTGTATGCATCTTCTGGGACGAGGCGACACATTTTTGTGATAATACTCATGGTCTGATTTCAGGGAGAACGCGCCAGAACTGCGTTCCGGAACCTCTTGGATCCAAATACAAATTACCGAAAAAAAGTATATGAAAAGAAAAACCTAATTATTACAAAAAATTACTATTACTTTTTAAATTGTGCCTCTCGTCGGCCCCATTACAAAACTAAACATTCGTCAAAATGAAACACCAGCACTAATCTTTATCTTAACTACCATCGTTCAAAAAATGTCCCAATAACATATGGAGAAAATGAAACAAAAAAACTTGCTTCAAAATTAAAAACTACATGAAAGGCAACTGATAGGGAGCTTCCGTGAATATGTGCATTCCAGACTGTTTACGGACAGTCTTTTTACCTTCAAATATGCTATTGAATCAATAGCAATAACTTCAAGTGGATGTGAGAGGGCTGATTTCTGGCCATTATACAGCATTGGACACAAAGAGTAACAAAAAGTAAAGAAACAAACAATATGACGACACAATGATAAAACTATTAAAACTTTTTTAATTGTCCGAACCACCGAAACCATCACTTAGTTTGATTGAGGCTCCGGGATGACGCTATCATGAGTGACATGTTTTCGATTGTCGTGCTGGTAACATGACGATGAAGCTCTTCAGAAATATCAGCAAACTTTATTACGTTCTTAGTTACAAGTTTATATGTATGTTACATATTTTATAAGGCTTTAAAAATGTAGACTTCCTTTGTAATAACCTGATGTAAACTTATACACTAATATAAAATAGCCTATGCCTAAGTATATTTGTGTCTGTACAACTTTGTAATTGATCCGTTCTGGCACCTATAATTTTAGAAATCAACCACTGATAATACTACTTTGGACTTTGTGTAACTATGATTAGAATCCCCAGACTTTCTAAGTCGCTTTATTACAATTCAAATGAACTGACACACAAAGTCCATTTACGCATATTTTAGTCTCTATTGCATATTGAATTTTTTTATTTTTGTAGGGCCTTTTGTAGTGTATTACATATTGTTTGTGTCATAATGTTTATTACACTTTGGTTGTTACATCTCTTAAGACTTTGTTTGCTGCGTTCAAGAAAGATTGTTTTGCGCGCTTGTGTGTTTGTGTGTCTAATAAATAAATGTGTTTGCGAACGATAAATTCATTAACAAGTCGGTATGAACTACAAGTTATATTTAAGACACTAGTCAATAAAATATAGTAACAACGATGTGCTGGATTCTAACTGAGGAAATAACCAAAAAACAGAATGATTATTTGAAAAGCGTTTACCTCAGAAGTACTATTTCTTCAAAAAATTACCTTTTCATTTCAGAAAATGTCTGTGGCATCTGCTTCACAATTTTTCTTTTTAATTTCAGCCACTTTAAAGCACCTGGTCACCTTCCTAAAAATTGCTAATAGAAACATTGCGAATAGAAATTGGTATTGTTGAAAATATTAATATCTTTATTTTACAAAAATTTTGAAAGACTGTTCCTGGGAACAATAAAGTGGCATTACCCACAAGAGGACACCAATTGGCACGTAAACTATTGATTAATATGGGCAAAAAATGTGTTCACAAATAATGGACACGCATAATAACGGAACGCAATTATGTATATTTACATAATTTCCCACAAAATCGATAAGTTTACATAGGTCTACATAAAAAAATTAAGTATTACTAAGCAGAATTACCAAATTTATTACGCATATTAATGTTCACGCGTTAAAATATTGTTATAGGAAAAACAGCTATAAATATTTATTATTTATGTTGCTGTAATATGTGGCCAGGCTCGTCTATTCCTGAACGAATTGTATTCTCTTTTTATTTACGTTCAGATTAAATCTTTGTCTAGGTTAGTGTACAGTATTTCAAAGGGTTACTATCGCAGACTACGTAGGGTATATAATTTCTTAGATTTCAATATAGCGAAGTCCGTGTTCTTCTGACACTTTTAGAGTCAAATTTAATTTTCGAATTGATACATCTATTCTCATTCAGGAAAAATGCCACACAATCAAAATAAAATAAACATTTTCTAACCGTTGTTATTAAACAAAAACAAATAATTCATAATTTTGTGAAACCATATAGTTCACAAAATTCAACAATTCATAATTACATAATGCATAAATTATATAACCTACTGTCTATTCTCTTTTGTTTCTTATTTTTTATCTTTACTTTCTCGTCATATTTGTTACTCTGCTACGTATTTCTTTTGAAGTTTACATAACATTCGTATGTTCACTGCACAATTTTCTGACCCATAAGGAATTGGAGTAAAGACTTCTTTTGAAGAAGGACTGAATTTCATTTCCTTTAGCAAGCAGAATAGTAGTTTTGTCACTACTACTACTATATAGTATACTACCAGAATAGTACTACTACTACTACTACTACTACTACTACTACTACTACTACTACTACTACTACTACTACTACCACCACTACTACTACTACTACTACTACTACTACTACTACTACTACTACTACTACTACTACTACTACTACGTGTCAAGTCAAGAGATAATTTTTCTGAAATGTTTTCAGAAAGTGCAGACAAGTTCGCAAACAAGTACAAAAGTCCAGTTGTGACAAGAGTCAGTAAGTCTGTGGAAAGACCCTCAATTCAACCGCCAAGAAGGAAATCTTCTTTGATGCAAGAAGGTTGCATCAAACCTCGTAACTGCAACTGCAGCCACCTTCAGGGAGGGTGAGACAGTGAGAGAGTACCGCCGTCCATCGCCTTGTCCTACCAAATACAGCAGAAAGGCCTTTTTAAAAGTAAAAGCTGTTGTCCCTGACGACTAGGAAAATGAGCTCTTCTTTAGAGTTCATAACAATACTAGCTGCAAAAAGACAAAACTGGGAAAATACGTCTCGACCAATAGCAGGTCGACCCCGATGACTGAAGTATGGAAAAAATCAGACCAATCGCTGGTAATCAGTGTTCAAGTTTCTTACATGTAAAGAGCAGGGTATTGCAGTGATATTATGCAATCTCGATAAAATTTCTGACAGCTTGGCTAAGCGATATGCCCAGGTCAGTGGTTCCAACAACTATCCTTAACATTCTCTCAAGAGACAAGATGGAGTTGAAAAAGGTCTTGACTTTGAAGCTGTAAGCGGTAGAACGTATGACAAGTCCTTGACGACGAGAAAGGTACAGTCCCCTACCCACGTTATAATACGTGAAATGCCACGTGCATTTACGTTTACGCTACATACAATTAATAACACCATCTGGACACGAAGGGATTCCTCAGTACTGTGGAAGGAGGCGATCGTTGTTCCGCTGTAAAGATCCCCCTATAAAGAAAAGTATCGGTACTGAGAACCATACATGACTTCCATGTTCTAAGATTTATATTTAAAATCATTTTCGAAATAAAATATTTCCATAGAAACTACTTCTTTCTACTTCTTGCTTCAGCCTTAACCACAGTACTGTGGTCACTAACGTATACCACCTCACGTTAACGCACTCGATTTTCACTGATGATGGCAGACGATGGCACTGCCGAAACGTTTGGTTTTGCAGAAAACATTTGACCACGGTCAAACAGCCCGGGAATGAATTTTAACAACAAACTACTTCTTTGTTGCCGATAATGTAGTACACAAATAAAAAATTATCCCCTCCCCTTCAACTATAATTTTAATTTATAGAAAATTACCCCCTACCCTTTCAACTACCTTTTTCATTTATAGATATTTCACCTACCTTTCTACAGTGGATCATTATGACCTTTTCAGAATACTTTATTTATAAAAATTAAATACTTTACTCTTGTTAAAACATAAAATGGTGCAGGTAAACTACCCCTTCCCTTTAACCGATCTTAACCAAAATCACCTTGAATCCTCTACAACTCTGGGACATATGTAAAAAAATTATTTGACGTTCGTCATAGAAAAAATTACTCTTGTTAAAACATAGAACGTTGCAGGTAAACTACCCCCTTCCCACAACCGATCTTCACCAAAATCAAAATCAAAACCTTGAGCCCTCTACAATTGAGGGATGTGTGCAAAAAATTATTTGATTTTGCGGTTTGAATATCTGTTTGAATTTGCGGGAGTTATCGTGTGCCATAAAAAAATTCCACACACACACACACACACACACACACACACACACACACACACACACACACACACACACACACACACACACACACACACACACACACACACACACACACACACACACACACACACACACACACACACACACACACACACACACACACACACACACACACACACACACACACACACACACACACACACACACACACACACACACACACACACACACACACACACACACACACACACACACTTTTAAAAAATGACTTCTTCACGTTTTGAGGGTAGTAAAATCAGAATCAGCCCTTATATCGAACACGATTTTTTTGCCATCACCATACTTCCATTTCCTTATGGAACATGGACGTAAAATTATAGTTTCTTTAGAAAAGTCTTTGACGAGCTCTTTAAAAAACTTGTTGGAGATGGTGTCTTGAAAAGCTGCCCAATGCAGGGGGCGTATACACTGCCGGATTCCATGCAGTGTGGGAAGCTGTTCGAGACCGTGAATACCAAAATGAGAGAACGTTTGTTGTCTGTTGGATACAGCAAGCTTACTAACTGCCTTAGGGAAGCCAAGCACAGTAGATCCGCTCTTGTAACAGATAATGACGTCGTGTCATACGCAAGAAAACCCAGGCTCTCTCCTCGTACACATTCTATTTTTTCCTCTTACCCAACTATGTTAAAAACGGCTGTAGTTTTCCATCGAGCACTATTTAAAATTAGCATTTTATTTTAAAAAGTTTAGAGTTTTTGGCGATTTAAAAAAATAAATTTTAATCATAGTCATGGAAAGGAAATCTGTACAAAGTATGCTCATCGCAGAGCGCAATATTGTCCCATCGTATTCATAGTAAACGCTGACAGGATTGATATTCGACGGCTTAAGTAAATTTTTTGGTTAATGTTTTTACAATTAATTGATAAAATTCAGGACTTTGTGCAACGCTTTGTATCCACTGAAATGAAACTAATATTTTTTCAAAGCATATTAGTTGATATTACATGATAATTGCATTTAGGCCTGTATATAAGTCGGTTGAAGAGTTTTTTTGATATATAAATTTAAATTAAAGAAGAATTGTCAAGTAGAGATTAGGGCATTCTCTTGGCCTTGAGGTGAGAAATTGCCCCTAAAGACGGATGACCTACCATTGGTCAACGACGTAGGATGTGGGAGGCAAGGAGAAACCACCACATTATAGATCGTTTTGGATATCTCAACAGGGAAAACTGGTCTCTTTAGTCAGGTAAGACCAGGCCCGGTTCCAGGCAGGGGCGAACCGTGCCACCGCCCAGGGCGGAAAATTTAAAGGGCGGCAGATTCCGGGATGTTAAGTTTTGAAATTGAGGAAAAAATTATTCACTAAATAAAATTTTAGTTACCTGTAATATTTTAATTTTAATTCATCACATAGGCATACCTTTTTATTGTCTCACGATTCCTTGTATTGTCCTACAATTTTTATTATAGCCGTTCGCCGCATCGTAAACGCGAAAAAGTTCTAGTTATTTGATAAATAGCAAACATTCCTAGTCGTTATTTGAAGGCAATCGCCGTATCTTTAGAGTAGGTCTAGTGTGCGTGAATGTGTTCAGAGTTAAAATAGGGAGAGGGCGGCACTCATAAATACTGCAAAGGGGGGCAGAAGCACTGGGGCCGGCCCTGGGTAAGACAGCCAGTTTATAGGAGAACACCCAGACAGAAAATCGGCCTGGACGTTAACCCTGAAGGTAGCAGCCTTACTATACGTCTTACACTGCGATATGCTAGTAACATATCCAGGGGACATATTCACTACTAAATTGCCTCAAATAAGGAACTGAGTATTATGAGTATACTCGACAGGATCGCCAGTATCGGCTGAATTGGTGGGAACCCAATTCCCGAAAGGATAACTCCCGCATCCCCAGACAACTCTGGAACTATAAGCCGAGTGGACGGAGAGGTGTGGGACGCCTGAGGAAGCGCTGGAGTGACCAGCTCTAATCTTTGCTTATTTGAGACCGGAACAAACCATCCTTGGTTTAATCGGTAAAGATGACGATGATGACAACGACGACGACGACGACGACGATGATGATGATGATGATGATGATGAATAAAGAAGAAAGGAATGAGATGAGAAAACATTAATAAGAGTAACAGAGTAATCGTAATACAAGTGTAAATAAACGGTCGAGAAAGAGAAATAATAAAACGTAAACTTTCGGAAAAAATAATTTAAGCACAACATACTGTTTCCGTACGTTTTGTATTTGTTAACAAACAATTTTTCTAGTTTTACTTCCTTGATAAAATCAAATAATTTAGACTATATGAAACACATCACAAGGAAGCGTGTACGTGACTTGTTGTATAGTGAAGGGCAGGGCATGATTGATGCCCTCACTTGAGCGGCGACAAATCGGTCAAGTGTTCCATAACAAACACACACGACACGCAATTCCAGACAAACATTCCTGCTGACAGGACGCACACCCGTTGAGCGTACTTTCCGCGTATCATATTTCATACCATGTCACCAACTCATATCTAATTTCATAATATTTGTTTACTAAGCTGGCAGAGTATATCTTGCCAACGACCTTAGTCACCAAACTTAAAAACCGATATTAACGCAACACTCGTAATTAGATGTTGCATACTTCTTATTCTCAATTACTGTAACAGTGTATTGTGTGACAAATATAATGCAAAACTGTGCATTAGTTATCATTTTGCATGAACTAACTAGGAGAAACACGCTTTCTACGATTTTGTTCGACTATTTTAACAAACTATTTACCTAGGAAATATTGACATTAATAATTAATTTTTTAATTAACAGGCATTGTCAGTTTAAAGGACTATGTTTACACATTAGAAGTGTCTTGTAAATTTTCAGTTTTTGTTTTAAATTTATTATCGATTAATAAAAAACCAATTTGTCATATACACGTTTTAAATAACTTTACCTACTTACTGAGCAATGAGTGAACAAATATAATATTTAACTAATGGCTGTGAAACCCGAAATATATGGTTAAGCGCGATGAACAAAGTGTACAAACAGATGAAATGAAAATTTTAAGCACTTAAAAACTCAGAAATCAGAACTGAAACGAATGCATCATGGGCGAACTAAGTGTATATAACTAATTAAGAACAGAATACAGTAAAGAAGGACTGAATGGAAATACCAAATCAAAAGAATGGGAGACAACAGAATCATTAAACGAAGAACAAATTATTGGCCTACAGGGAAGTTGTGTCGTAATTATCCAAGGTAAAGATGCTCGCAGCGAAGGAGGAGTAGTCTGAAAGCGTACTCCATGAGATGAAGAAGACGGAGAAGAAGAAGAAGAAGAAGAAGAAGAAGAAGAAGAAGAAGAAGAAGAAGAAGAAGAAGAAGAAGAAGAAACAATTATTTAAATTCAACCAGTTGTGTAGCTGTATTTTTAATCTATAATTGAGAAACAACTCTAAATTGCTCTCCGATGTTATGATTAATGAGTATTATAAAATGCTCAAGAACATTCTTTAAAAATTCTAATATTATAAAAGTACGTATCGAATTCTACTCTTTTTTCTTAGTTGCGTTTGAACCAGTCACTGAAGTTAGCTTAAGTAAAATATGTTGTAAAATGTTTGAGAAACCTATTACTTTAAGCAATAGAGCCGCCTGTTTAAATACTAACAGTTAGGTTTTTGTATTCATGACCCTAACTGGCTACACATCTGACTTGCCTGGCACTTGTCTCCCAATATTAACGATCACGTCTTAGAGGAAATTCAATAAAGTTATACTTACGTTTGTAATAAGCACTGTCTGACAGTAAAATCTAATTACTAGGGAGGTATAAATTATTCAGTATAAAACAGCTATAAACGCTATAAAGATTTATAAAGAGAGGAGCTATAAAGAGTTAAAATCTGTAGTGAAATTATTAGGGCTTTCAAGTGTGACATGCCTGCAAGCAAGGTTGACTTCTTAGTACGACTGAAATTTTATATCTAACTCAAGTATGTTTAATTTACAATTTAAAGACGACATCTTTTATAACGATTGAGAGTGTTATCTTATTAAAATCATTCCTTTTACAATGTCGAAGGTAAGAGCAGGTAAACCAAAGCACAATTAAATGTAAAATTCAAATCATTTTAGTTGATAGCGTGTTATTATAAATTCACTAAAACATTAAAAAATTATCAAGTGTTTCACCTTACACTACTAACGAAATTTATATATATGTGTATTGATATAATTGAAGAGTGTGGGGGACTGGGGGTAACGGCCCCTGGTGGGGGCGCAACATAGGACGACACTATACCGCCATTTCTGGTGGCTCGGACCTTGCCTTTCCTCACCTAACACCCACCGCCTCATCGCTGGCCCGGGGGTGAACCGGCGAAGTCAGCTGAAATTGGGGCTTAAGGTGGGTGTCACCTTGCGAACGGTAACCAGGATGTCGTCCCGTCCCTGGTCAGTAGCCGCACTAGACAACCACCTCTGCCCCAGTGGACCTAATTATCATCGTGCGGTAGGAGAGGTCGGCACGGGACACTCCCCTGCATGGTGGGAGAAGGCCATGGAGGGAAACACCGCGTTGCGGACCGAGCCCCGCCAGGTGGGCCTGGGCAAAGTCCCGGGATGGTCGTGGGTTGTGGCTTACCGCTGAGTACCGGTAGCTCAACTCCTTCCGAGAACCCCACCCTGGCGTACGCTGCATTACGGGGCGCGAGGCTATCCGTTTTTCGGCAGTATCAGAGCTGATAATCGGGGCAAAGCATACGTCCAGCGCTAGGGGAGCGCCGGCGAATCGTCTGTGCTTGACCTGCGCTGCTACGAGCCTGTACGCGACTCGAGAGTGGGGGCTGCCCCCATCGCGTCGTGCCATTGGGTACCGAAACGGCGCCTCCACGAGGCCCCCGCTGGGCAACATTGCGTTTTGTGCGGCCATTCGTGGTCTCACTCAACGTAGCTGTTAAGACCGTTAGTCTCCTCGCTCGAGGAGAAGGCTCCAGACCCACTTGCGGACGTGACCGGCGAACGGAGATTGGGGATTTTCTGGACTTCCTTCCCGGACCGTGGCGGCGCTACGTGGTAGACGGACCAAGGCTTCGTGTGTTAGTAACGGGGTCACTCCTTGTGGGGTATTGCTTGGTGGCAACACCGGCCTGACATTACATTACACAATTGAAAAATAAGCAACGTGCTCATGCGTTCCTGCACGTTCCTGCTAGCTGAAATATTTTTTAAACCACTTCTAGTATCACTGGAATTTAATATAAGAATTACAAAACCTGGCGTTTGGTAGCATCAACATAATGTTTACAGTCTTTTTCCCTCCTCTCTCAGGAAAAAAGTGCATTGTGTAATATTCGTATATCCAGTAGAAATGGTAAACTTGAAGACTGGCTATATACAGAAATATGTTTACTAAATATCTAACTCGTAAGTGTTTATTAACTATTAACATTTTATCAACCAAAGATTTATTTAATTGATGAAGTATTTAAATTGATGGTCTGATACACAATACACAAAAATGACTGACGAAGCGTAATATTCGAGTGTGACCTTAATATTACCAGCTTTAGCTGGTCAGTAGTTCTCAGGTGACTTCTGTCCAGCACACAGAATCAGATCGATATAGGGGGTTATAAAGGTTACAAAACATATGACGTGAGCTGAAATATTTTTCAAAACTCTTCTAGTGTCATTTGAATTTAATACGTGAATCACTATAGGCCTACCTGTTTCTCGGTGGTATAAAAAAGTCTTTATAGTGTAAGGATAAGACCAAAACCTGGCAAATCATTTAATTTAATAACAGTGATTAAAAATAATTAGTTATTTATTTGTAAATTTGTTATAAAACAGATTATGGGGGTATTATCAATTGAAGCCCCGCGTTGGGTTCGTCAATCTGTTACAAAACAGATTAATAGATTTATAGATTTAGATGTGTAGAGATACTCAAGTCGAGTACGTGATGTTATTGTTTATAATTATAATTGGATATGATTATTAAATTCGGGATTAGTGTTCACGTTTAAAGGTTTGTTGTTTAAAAGAGTATTTATCACTTCACTGTGTCAACCACCCCACTTACCATATGTGGATGTCTTCAATATTCTCGATGGTGACTTCTTCTACTGTAAAAACACTGGATAGACATATGGACATACATACATACATAGATATTCTTTTTGAATATCACAAAGAATGCACATAAACAATAAAAATAAAATAAATGTTCAATTGTAATTCGAATGATATTAGTCATTCAAATACTACCGCCATCTTATGAGAGAACTGTTCATGAAAAAATTAAACTACTTTTCTATTGTATAGAAATCAAAACTCTGTTTCCACTGGTAAATAAACTGGGGATTTATTCACAATTATTAAATTCAATTAACTCTTTTAAAAACAATTAACAATATCTTTTTACAAACAATCACAAATTTAAACAAATCTTGAGATCTCTGTACCTCAAGGCTGGTAACACTGCTGTAAGGTACAATGTTTTTGGTGAACGGGGTTAGGTTCACTTTATTCAATTATGTTACCAAATTAGTGAGTTCTTTGAAGATACATGATACCAGCTTACAAGATGTGACTTTAATTAACAATATTTAATTATATATTACTATAAAAAAGAACAAAATTTAAAATTATAAAACTCGGTACCATAACCGATATATCGTACTATCGTACGCTATGCAAACGTATATAGCAGTTGTGGTCAAACAAGTGCTCTGAGATATGCACTGTTAAAAATATTATTATTATTTATTCATTAACTATTAAAACCATGTACTGGCAAGAGAAAAAATCTAGAAAAAACTCTTGTTATAGCTTTCATTTCAGTAAAATTATTCAAGAACAGAATTGTTTCTTGGTGACAAAATTATATTCATCAGTTCTAGGTTAGTTTACCTAGTATACGTAAGTCATCATTTAGAATAAGTATGTTACTTATTAAATTCTTACTGATATTATCACAAACATTCTATTTATAAATCAGTTGACGTACAATTATCAGTTATTTAAAATATTTGCACAATAAAATAATTATTTGTTAAATCAAAAAGTTTAGTGAAGTAAGTGACTATATACTATATACTGATGAGCGGTGTCTAAGTTAATTCCGCCTTTCTCAATTATTCTTTAATTGTAAAATAATTATTTTTAAATTATTTATTGTGCTACGATTTATTTATTAAGATCTGATAATTTTCCATCATAGTTTAAGCACTTGAGCGTTTTGACTAGTGCAGTCCAAAACAATATTTCTCGTTCATTAACGAAAATTATTATTTTTCATTAATTTCGTTAAAATAATTAAATATAGTACTCCCTGATTGAAAACACAAAACATGACCTTTATTATACACTGGCCGTGTTATTTTCACTGTTCACTTAATGCACTGGACACTCGGTAATATATTGTTGTGTATAGGTTAGCGTATGTTTACTTATTACGGTATGTGACGCGCACATTTTGAAATAATCTTGCCGACTTCTTGCGTGGACCTCCCGTCATGAGTGATGCAGAACGAATGATTCCTTCGCCGAAGCGTCTCTTTCTCGTCTGGTCATTTTAAGCCATTTGATTGGTTCAAAAGGTCAAACTCTCAACCCCAAAACACTTTGGTCAAATAAAATTTTTAATTTTTGACAACTATCAGCGTGGGTTCGAGACTATAAATGACGTATGCATGGATACTCAAAATGATTGAAAAGTTTATAATTGTCATAACTTTCTTATCTTTTGTCGTATCGTCGGTTGGGTAGTGGCATTAAATCGCGGACACTTGTGGCTTTATTTTAAGTCTAAACAAGCCCTAAATCCGTTCATTATTAATTCACTTAGCCATCTCAAAACTCATATGGTGATTCTTAATATAAATAAGTCTGTTTCACCATATTTCGTTACAATTACACTGTAATACTTATTAATAAACATCTCGAGTCCATTTCTCTTTCATTTTAGTACATAAAATAGTTATATTTACAATTTAAACAATATCTGGTAATGGCGTCCATAGCGACCATGTTCGATTGTTTATAATTACATGTAACGCTATTATTCCTTACCTTATTACATATGTTTGACATCCTAACACTAATATGTACATTTATTTATATTTGCTCACATTTTATTTTGTTAAAAATGTTATTTTTTATATACTTATAGTATGATCGAAATACTTTCTGTTCTCATTTCTCTATTTTGTCACCTTTTTAATTATTTTATTACACAAAGGATGTAATGTTAGTAACTAAAATAGTGTACAATTGTTGTACCTTGTTGGTTTATTGTATTTATTAACCTTTCGTTATCTGAAAGCTCTCCAAGTTATAGTATAGTGTTTATTTACATCTGGTTTTACAATTGTAGTTAGTTAGTTTCCAATATTTCAATTACTAAACTACTATTATTACATTTGTGGGGTGTTCCCATAGCAGTATTAGACATTTCTCTAACTACTGGTAACATTTGTCACAATCTTTTGATAAGTTTTGATAATGCATTTTGACTAACTATCTTGTCACATTGGGGTTCTGTTCATTTGGCTTTATGATATCATATTCAATCTGATTCATTTGCTGTGTATTTCAGTACATATGGTCTTTATTGGTTTGCATTATTATTCATAACTAGTCTTTGTTTGTCACAATTGTGGATATTTGCTTGGTTTAACTAATATACATGATTTTATGTTATAGGTTCACTTTCTGTGAGGTTATATGTCAGTTGTCTGACAACAATGTGCAACATATTTTTATGCAGTGTTTGACTCAACTATTTCCATCTCATTATGGCATTCTACTACAATGGTTTAATTATTAAGTTATACACATTTTTACACTATTTGTTGAAACAATAACACAGGTATTCTTAGTCTAATAAGATTACATTTCTTGGTGGGTTGCACCTAGTTTTTGGTACATTGATTGTTTTATATCTAACAAACTAGCTTATTTGCTACTATTTGTTCTGGAATTTATTTATATTTTGTTCTGTCTTGCTGTGGCATTCAGGCACAATTCATTTTAAGGCTTACAAAGCTTTTATTATTAGTCCCTATGAACAATTAATTTACTGTTCTGTCTCATATTTCTTTTGGTGGTCTTAATGATTATCTATGTTGTGTTACAATCTTGATTAAACTTGTCACACTAATTGTCTGTGCATTTTAACTAGTTAATCTTGGATTCTTTCACTTATAATGGTTAATCATTTTTCTCCGTTATAAACATTTTCACTTGTATTGTTTGTGGTGTTTATTTGGGGTAAAATGGTTATCATATCACAGGTTGTTACACTCATATTAAGTTTTCACTGTTATTGTTCGTGATCACTCAATGATGCTAAACACTGGTTTCTTTGTCATTGATCTTCGAATAATCATTACACTTCTTCCGGTCACTATATTAATTTCAGTTCCTTGTATATCTTGTGAATGTTGACGTCTTGTACTGTTCATACATTATCTTCATTCTTCATGGTATGTTTCCTTTCCTCTTCTTCTTCCTTTCTTCTTCTGGTTAGTTATTGCTCACTATCGGTGTTCTCCTGGGTTATACATTAAAGGTTTCTTAGTCTTGTCATACTCTTCCATATTTTCATTCGTGGTAGTCGTTGTTCCATATTATTTTATACTAACAAAACAAATTCGTTTGTTTTGTCATCATTGTTGTTGTACTTGATTCGTATCCTTTTCATTTTAGTAGTTATTTTCGTCATTTCCCCTCACTATTTTGGATCTATTGGGCCTGGATTCCAACATATTATATTGGCTCGTTGTCATCTTCTCTCTCTTCTATACTCGATGATATCCTTATTACTCTTCCTTCTTCTTTGTTGGGTTGTTTCAATAATATACGTTCGTAGATATACACTTTGTTTATATCCTCCTGTTCCTTCTTTTATGCATGTTGAAATATTTTCATGATATCTTTTTATTTGACGCATTATATAGTTATCTTATCTAACTGCCAATTTGGTACGTTACAATATTTTACATTTAAAATCATAACATCTAAATTAAATTGGTATTACAAACATTTTTAAATTTTGTTCATCATCATAATCATCATCATCTTCACGGATTAAACCAAGCATGGTTTGTTCCGGTCTAAAATAGGCAAAGATTACAGCTGGTCACTCCAGCGCTTCCTCGGACGTCCTACACCTCTCCGTCCCCTCGGTTTATAGTTCCAGAGTTGTTTGGGGATGCGGCAGTCATCCGTTCGGCAAAGATGTTCCTACCAATTCAGCCGATACTGGGCGATCCTGACGAGTATACTGATAATATTCAGTTCCTGCCGTATATTTGTGTTTCTTCTATGATCATGGAAAGTATACCCGGCTACGTGCCTGAAAAATCTCATTTCAGCCGCTTGGATGCGACTGGCCTGGCCTTTCGTTAAAGTCCAATTCTCAGACCTAACAGAAGTGTGAGATGAGCCATCACCTTGTAGAATTATAGGCGTGTTCCTTTACTTGCTGGCTTAAGGGTAATAATATTTAAATATTGTTACCTTATAAATTATTATCAAAAAGTTATTTTAAATAAGAAAAACATATTTTAAATAATCGACCCTAAATAAAAACTAGAACCACGTGTGTCTTGTGAATAATGTAAACAGAGATGAACTGATATGCAAGATTAATAATTGTTTTTATCGTGTTCTGTGATTATTACATAGGTTGATGGTGTAGCAATGGTTTCTATTTCTAGTTTGTTATTCAAATTTCAGCGAATACCTCTAGTACACTGAATTACCTTGCATTAGATGTTTTATTAAGTCTTCTATTCAGTTCCATCCGTCATTCCCGATTCGTATTCACTGCAATACTTTCAAATCGTAAAGAATAAATACTTCATGCTTTACTATTGAAAAAAAATGTACTAACATCACTGTAAAAGACAGTTCATTACGTGAACTAATAAATATCTACCTAAGTCAAAATAACGTTAAGTCGTTTGCATGGTAAATGCTTATAGCTTTCTAAACATATGTAGATTGTGTATTTTCCATTACCGTCCTCAAGAGACCGTGTTCTCGCTTTGTATTGTGGTATATATAGGTCACATCCGATACTACAATATGGAGAGCCACGAGAAGCACACAACAGAGTACATCTTAACAGAAAGTCTCACTTATTATTTGATAAAGCACAGGAGATAATATTTAATTGTCATATCAGAACATGTGTTTGCCATATAAAATTACCTAAATTTGAGCAGAATTAAGACGAAAATTAAACACAAAACTTTTATAACTGTAGGTCCTGAAAATACGGAATGTACTAATTACAGAAAATATACAATTGTTTAATAAATTTGGAAGCTTCACCTAAAACCAATATATTGCATGCAGACAAACAAACAAGTTGTTCGCATATAATAAGATGTGGGTCTTATCTAAATATGATTACTAATTTTATGCGGATGATTGGAACGTCACGCAAACAAAAAGTAATAAAATAGAATGTAAATATTATTTATTACTTATTTAGAAAATAAGATTTTATTCTGGTTTATTCATCATTTGAATGTTAAAAAAATTATTTGAAATAATGTTTCACGTTTGCATGTAGGAATTTGTTTCCAAATAATGTTCTAAATTAAAACTCAATCTAAATCAGTAAAAAAACTCAATCTGCGCAACATCTTTATACACACTTTAAAAACAATTATGATGGACCTTACTTAATGTAACGTATTGTTGAAAAATTACGCCAAGTTAAGAAGAAGTTTCAGTGTTATTTTCTTAAGACGATAAGAACATATTCAAATTCTGATTTTCGTAAATTTCGATATAATATTTAGCATCATATTCACTACATAGTTTAGGCATTTGCCTGTTACGTCTTTATGTATATGACCATCTTTTCTTTGGTTTTCCTACATGCCTTATTTTTTTCCCTTTACATTGTACAACCTGTTTAGGTTTTACTTATTCGTCCTGTGAACTATTTCCATTTTTATCTGTAATCTAATATTTTTCATTGATATTGTATACACTAAGTTCGTCGCGAATATCTTGATTTCTAATACAGATCAGCTTACAAAATAAACTTTCTACGTGTTTAAAGCCAAAATCTTTGTGACTTCGTACAAAAATTAACAGAGGACTTCATCAAATGGGAAGCTTTATATCCAGTTACAACACTAAATTTTCACGTAAAAACTATTTCACCTTCAAGATAAATACTGCGTAAGCGTACCGCATTTACATATTCAACAGCAGAAATGGATCTCTTTGCGTATTGAGTAAACACATTTATTCTGTGAATAACTTTACATAAAACACGCACTACAGTACACAACAGTAACAACATTATAATTAAACAACACGGTGGTGCGTGATGGTGCTTTATGTATTGCGAAATCAGTAGGTATACAATATTGACAGCAGTTTGAAAAAATATTTATTTGCAGTTGAGCCTCCCGAAAGACTGCTTAATTATTTTCCGATATTCTCCAGGCATCTGGGATTTTTGCGTCTACATTTCATCAACGAAATTACGTATCCTACTATACAAAGATTACCACTGGGCCTCCAGATTCAGTTTGTGAGTTTGTGATACATCTACTACAGATATTAAAAACCTCATATTGCTTGCCCGCATTTGGCTGCGAGTCATTGTGTACAGTAACCACGATTCACTACTACGGTAAAGGTTGCATGGCACTGCCATCATTTTACAAAATTTCAACTGAGTGTCCAGTCTGACCTTTGTCTTTAATGTTCTTCTAATAGTTTCGCACATTGTAACGATTTTATTAATAAAAAAATAAAAAATAAATAAAATAAATAAGAAGGAGAGAGATTTATTTTTAAATTAAAATCGCACATTTAAACAAAGTTCAATCCCTGAAGTAAAACAGAAATAATAATAAATAAAGAGCTTAAAACCAAGAGGAATGCGAGTATAAAGGTAAGGAAACACCCTTTAATTATTAACCATGCTTTGACATGCGGAAACCGGCATCAACACGCAGAATAACCCGTAAATAAAACTAATAAAAGTAGGAAATTACCACTCGATATAAAAAACATAAAGGTATACAATAATTAATTACGAAGTAAAGGATACCGTAATATAATTAAATATGTCAAAGATTAAACCGGTAGATATTAATCGGAATGTGGAACTACTTTTATGGTGAAGCGTAAACGACGCGAAGTTACTTTACCTGCCCCAATAAACAAACCCCACTTGCAATGGAGCGCTCACGCCGTAAGCTGCGCACAGCGGTAATGTGCATCGATGACAATATTGTGGTTTTTCCAAGTGAATAATCTCAGTTAATATATATATATATATATATATATATATATATATATATATATGCACTCTGTACACTCTTAACCGAAATGTATCGTTAAATAGTTGGATCGCGACGCAGAGATAAATATGTTGAAAGCTAGTAAAAGAATAACTAAATTGTGCGCCGATGACATCTCTACCAAATCTTAAATAAGAAAATTATGTAATTAATACAGTACTAGGACCCTAAGGTGAAATTCAACTAATAAATAATCATGTAAAGTGAATACCAGTGAAACAAACTTTTGCATTAATTATTCTAACAACGAAATATTACTACCAGTCATCTAAGAGGAGAGTACCAGACCCAGAATGATCTAACACACGTCAGGAACTTCACCGTCACTGGATACTAAGATAACGACAGACCTTCAGGAAACACACCGAGGACCGAGGAGCCGAATCTGCATCAACTACAGGATACCACAGGTGACATGGACGCTTGTCTTCCGTGGTTATGAGATACCAAAATTATAACCAACAAAAGACAATTTAACTAACACTTTAAGACTTTTAAAAACAGACATTATATGTAAGATGTAGTCTGTAATCTGATAAAACTATTTGTAGTAAAAGAGTAAAAGTTTAAACTGTAAAGCATTATTGTTTTAAAAGGTAAATAAAGTCCATTCTTCTAATGGCACAATTTCAAGATAGTATATGGGGAGGTGACCATTATTAACATACTATATTCAATCCCGGATCCGTGGAAAAGTTAAACCGATGTACATCTTTATTTTGAGGGCCCTTCTGAAAGAATAAAATATATAATCATCTTGTAAACTGTAAACTGTTGAACCATATATGTTGGGAACTTTAAGTAGAGCCATTAATGTTATTATGTAATAAAGAGATGTCATGGTACAAAACAACAAAACTGAGTGAATAAATCTGCAGAAACCCCTGTCTATGTTCCTCAATTATAGGACCCGATATTAAATATATACTCCTAAATGCTTATTGTTGTTTAATTAGAAGTTGGTTAAGACTATGGCAGCCTGTGTAATTGACCTGAACCAATTAACCACAGGTTCCCGATATTATAACGTAGGAGACGTTACAACATATGACTAAGCTCTTCTCAGCTGTTTAATCAACATCTACTTTTCCCACGTCTTACACCATTTCTTACACCCTCGTATAAATTTATACTAAAAAGCGTTGGTGACAAGTTACGCCCTTGTCTAACCCCCTCTGTTTACTAGTTCCTTAAGGGGGCCACCATATTAAGTTCTTACTATGATTTGCATAATTTTTATAAATACTTCTTACAACATCTATTAAGTTTTTGGCCTATTGTGTCTATTATACTTCATAATTTCTTTCGTCTTCTATTATAAAAAGCCTTGATGTAGGCCTAGTCAGTAAACACCATATGTGTTTCACGTTTTCATATATCTCTGCACCGCCTCTCTAGTATTTTATTTGGGCCTCATTTATTCTTGCTTTGGCTGCAAAGATAAAGCTCTGTACTTTGAATCCATAACTTAGCACTGGCTGGAAGAATTATAAGATACTGAAAACTGAAAATCACACAACATGGTAGCATTATCTCAGAGAATTTTAAACACACGAGGTAAATCCACCAGCTTAAATTAGTAAGGTTTTAGACTATAACATAAATAAATTATAAAAATAATCGACAACAGGAATTGGAATATATTGTTCGAAGTCCTCAGATATGTAAAGGTAGACTATAAAGATAGAAGAATTATTGTGTAAACATACAAGAATTATTGTGTAGATCTCTTTTACTCCGAGACGGACTCCACCAAGCAAAGATATGAAAACATTTAGACAATAGATTGGCTTATCACCGCTACTGTTCAATTTGTATGTAGAGTACGCGATGAAGTAGTTCATGGAAATCAGCAACAATGGAATAATACCAACTTTGTCGTGTTTACTTGCTCAACTGCTACTTGTAATGTTCCGGACGAGGCCTTTCAGTGTTACCACCGTTTTTAAGTCCTAAACCACGACCTAAAAATCGTGGTTTAGGACTTGAAAATCGTGGTAACACAGAAAGTGCTCGTCCGGAACATGACAAGTAGCTGTTGAGCAAGTAAACACGACAAAGTTGGAATTACAGAGACTGCTAATTCAAATAACAAGACGAACAATGGAATGATAATTAATGGGGTGTGTTATAAAACTATCCGATCGGCAGACGACATCGCAGTATAAAGAAACAACGAGAAAGATCTACAGAATGCAACACTTCATCAAATGATCACAGTTCTCAAAGAAAAATGCAGCATGTCAATAAATAAAGAATAAACTAAAGTCATGAAATGATCCAGAACTGAAAACCGGAAGGGTAAAGTATTTCTAGACAGTAGAAAGCTAGTCCAAGTTGATTACTTTAAATATCTTGGGAGCTGTATTACATCAGATGGCAGATGGACCAGTAATGTAAAAAGTAGAATTGCACAAGAAAGATGGGCATTTTTCAAGAAACGATCTCCTCCGGCATCCAGAAACGTGTCTCTGGATTCCATATAAAGGAAGAAATTTATAGAGTTTTATTTCTAGCATAGGCTATGAACTTTTATGGCTCTGAAACCTGGGCTCTGAGGAAGTGGAGAGGAACTACCTTGAAGCTTTTGAGATGT
Organism: Magicicada septendecula; assembly: GCA_034769895.1. NCBI lineage: Eukaryota > Metazoa > Arthropoda > Insecta > Hemiptera > Cicadidae > Magicicada > Magicicada septendecula. The sequence goes on from CM068373.1 coordinate 330,048,374, forward strand.
GGTGTTGGTGGATAGCAAGAATACTAAATGAATAGATTTTAAAGAGAGTGGATAAAAAAAGGACGTTCATTGGATCTACTGTGGAAAGGAGAGGTAATACGGTGTTTCAGCACCCTGATCGAGGGGCGTAGTGAGAAAGGAAGGCCGAAGCACGAGTACATTGATGGGGTAAAAGAAGAAAGAAGGTATGTGGTGATCGAGAGGCTGTCTACGTAAAGTAAGAAATTGCAAGTCCACCAACCTCTGGGTGAGAAGAAGAAGAGAGAGAGAAAAAAATAATAATAATAGTAACAACAAGTTGGATTAAAGAAGTAAAAAAGTATTTTAAAAAAATAATATAAACGCTGAAGAACCAATTGAAACAGAAGTTTTTCGTGCAAAAGTGTTAAAAATGGAGGGAGTACAGGTAGGAGAGAGAAAAACGCAGGTTCAAGGTGGACTGAAGACAGGAAGAAGAGACACAGTGAAAAGATGAAAAAATATTGGAGAAAAAGAAAAGAACAAGGAATGAAGAATTAAAATTGGCATGTGGTCCTCAGGTGACCGAGAAAAATAGGAATAATAATAACAATAATAATAATAATAGGACGAAGAGATTAATAATTGCTTTTAAATGTGATTCGTAGGACTTTTCGCCATTCGTTGCCGTCTGTATTTATATGGACGCAGTTTGAGTCACTTGTAATCGAAAACGAACAGCTATCTCTCCACGAGTGTAGAGGTTAGAGATTTATAGTATTTATACTGGGACGCTGTAGAATGTTCTCTTTGATTACTGGTAATTATTGATAGCATCAATAAGTGATGGTTTAGAGTTTTTAAATAACTTGTTGTTACCCCCGTGACAGAACCAACGTTGAAATTAAACAATAACAACCCGTTCTGTTACACAAGAACACGTTTTCCTATGCATGAATTGTGTACGTATTAAGTTACTGACGCATTTCTGAGATACACACATACTCTCTCTCTATCTCTATCTCTCTTTATCTCTCTCCCCCACACTCCCTCCACACACACACACACACACACACACACACACACACACACACACACACACACACACACACACACACACACACACACACACACACACACACACACACACACACACACACACACACACACACACACACACACACACACACACACACACACACACACACACACACACACACACACACACACACACACACACACACACACACACACACACACACACACACACACACACACACACACACACACACACCTGTTCAGCGTCAACATAATGTTTAAGTATACCTAATTGTTTTCGGAGCGGTTTTAATTAGCCTACCTCTTTAGAAAAAAATGGAACTTTTTAGTCTGATTCTTCGTATTGTTTAAATTAGCAGCCATCCTTACTTTTCTTTTATAAAATTGCTAAACTGCTATAATTGTTTTTATTATTTAGACAAAGCTTTTCGTCATTACTGACATCTTCAGGTCTTAAACAACCTTTTATTCTTCGTATTGTTTAAATTAGCAGCCATCCTTACTTTGGTTGCTTTGTCTAAGACCTTTGGTACCTTTGGTTGTTTAAGACCTGAAGATGTCAGTAATGACGAAAAGCTTTGTCTAAATAATAAAAACAATTATAGCAGTTTAGCAATTTTTTAGTCTGAGTATGATCAGATGAGGAAATTAAACTACAGTCCCACAACGTGTAAAAATGTGGATTAGAAGACTTACTACTAGCCAGCTAAAAAACATCGACAGAGTCATGCTTAATGTAGTATCTGATCCTTTCACCTTGACAAGTGACGACCTTAGGCAATTAATTGAATAAACAGTAAGCCAGCATTTGAGTTACAAGTTTCCTCCTGATATATGTCTTGTAAATGAGCATAAGTAAGATGGAGGATGATGTTTTCATGCCAGTATGATTTCAATATCGCGTTTGGCGTGCTACGGAAAAATGTAAGGATTTCCTTTGTAGTCGTCGGACTGTACTCTATCCGAAACTGGAACATCAATAAATATACGCGTCAGGACTGTTCAACTACGACTATAAGAATGCTAGCATTTAAACCTCATTTGTCTTTATTAACTGCGGCATGTGATAATTTGTCTTATATTATAATATGATTGATATATCTTAGCTTGTTACTACTTGTGTATTTTATGGTGGCCGGTAACCTTGGTGAAAGTGATAATTGCAGAACCTTGTTTTTTGTCAGTGTAACGGCACATCTCACTGAGTGCGTAAGTGTTGATGCGTTTTCAAAAACATTTACCATATAGGTACTATTTACGGTTACATTTACCGTATAGTCCTGTATTTCATTTAATTATTATTTTCTACACAAGAAACATATACAACGCTACGAAAACTTCATCAACTTCTTAGGTCTAGTTTAAACTTTCAAGGTAGCTTATCATGTTTAAGAAAAGTTGTTACAAATTAAGGGTTTAAATGAAAGAAGATTACAAATAAAGAAGTGTATTAAATGAACGTCAAGAGATAAGGCAATTCAAATTTAGTATCTCAGGGAAATAAAACAATTCAGGACAGAAAAGCGGCCAATATTAGTAATTATTTATTATTTACATTATGTAACAATTAACACTGTTCTGGTATTACAAATACATATTTGATAAAATTTCAAGTAATATTGAGTAAAATTACAAATAGTAGTTCGTTTAATGAAATCCAGAAATGTCAACAATGTGTAAACCCCGAGATGAAATAATTAAATAGTTAACGGCACTCATAAAACCGGACGTTTTTGAAATGAAGTGTTACAACTGAGCACACTTAGTCTCCCCAATACCCCCACTTTTCTCGCAGCTATGAAGCGGCCACCAGATGCTTGGTTTCGTGAATCTAATCATTACTTCATGTTGTTAGTAATAATATTCTTGCAGACAATCGGATGTAGTTTTATAGGTATATTTTTTATATATCGACAATAATTAAATAAAAAGACAAAACGTTTCTACCATTATCAATGAGTAATCGTCCTCATGGACACCAACAAATTTAAATTAAACCATAGAACAAAACATGTATTACAAATACAGATATCGTGGAAATAGTTTTAGTGGGGATATGGAATTCTTCATATTAAGCCAGGTAGACTTATTAGGCTACCTGGTAAGTGGGTTAACATTGTGAATTTTAATAAAACATTATAACTTTAGATTAATATATTTTAACTTATATTTTAATGTAAATCATTATCAGTCATTTTGCCGTTTTTGGGAAAGTCTTTAGACAATATCTAAATTAAACGATGTCTAAATTAGACGATATCTAAACTAAACCATATCTAAATTAGACGATATCTAAATTTTTTCTAACGTTTACTTTAATTACATTAAATCCTTAAATTCGTAGTGACCGTCAGTCAGTGAATTTTTCGGTGTATTGTTTGTGAAGATCGGTCAAAATTATAACACAAATTTTAACTTATTTGTGTCCAAATTTCGACATTATTTATCGTCATCATCAGGACCTGTGTATGAATACAAAAGAAATGTCAAAAACAACAGAACAATTATTTGAGTGAACGTTATTGTGAATGTGAGTGTGTGTGCGAATGTATGTATCCTTGTATAAAGATGTAAGATATAATCTTTTGTTTTGAAGATGTAAAACAAACTATCTCAACTCCTTCACATATACAAGGATACACACATGCGCACGCACACGCACTCACATGCACAAACACGTTCACTCAAATATTTTTTCTGTTGTGTTTGACATTTCCTATGTATTTATACACAGGTCCTGATGATGGCAATTAACACTGTCGAAACTCGACACAAATAAGTTAAGATTTGTGTTACACGTATTTTCGGCCGATCCTCACAAACCCTTCACCAAAAAATTTAATTACATTAGTTCACCTGAAGAAGACCAGAAATTTTCTGTTGGCGAAACATTGCGTCTTTTATTGTTAACGATGGCAGATGTCAGTAAGAATATAATTAATAATAATTGTATGCTATTGAATCTTAGTTTTAAGGATACTACATGCTGTATCACGTGACAGGTATGTAGATTGAATAATTGCTTCTTGTCTTGAAGGCACAGCCGGCTGTTCCTTGTCCGCTTGAAGTTAGATTACGTATTCGCCACATAACACTCAAAGCGTCTTCATGACTACTTTGTCTGTCTCTGTTTTTATGACCAATTCTGAAAACGGAATCCGTTATGCTTCCAGTTGACTCCCTTCTCGCAGTGAAATATTGCTTCTAAACGGGCTGCAGGGTAGGGTGCTGTGAGAAATGTAATAAAGTAATGTAGAATTATTGATGCCTTCATTTGTGGCGGATGCGTACAATGTGGCGTCGCTTTCCTACTGTCGTGATGTGCATGAGATTAATAGCTGGATCGTGGCTGCGGCTCGTTTCTCTCTTGGCTTAAACAGCTCTACAGACACCTCCCAACCGCCGACAGTGTGTAGTCTTCTTACCCAAAGTAATTAGGCCCTAACTTTTTTTGAAAAAGAATACATGATACGTATAATAAAAGTGCAACATTGACTTTAAATTTATTTTATTTCCATGTTACATAAGGAAATGGAAGTATGGTAATGGCGAAAAAGTCGTGTTCGAGATAAGGGCTGATTCTGATTGTACTACCCTCAAAACATGAAGAAAAGTCATTTTTCGAAAAGTGTCTGTGTGTCAGTGTGTATGTGTGCAATTTTTTCCATGGCGAACGATAACTGCCGCAAATTCAAACAGAATCAAATAATTTTTTGCATACGTGCCTGTGTTGTAGAGGAATTAAGAGGCAGTTTTACTTTCTCCAGTATGTTAAAGAAGGTAGAATTACTACAATTCTAGTATGTGGATACATAGCCCTTGAATAACTCCTATCAAGTATTTGGGATACCTTCGTCTGTCCATAATTTCCCATAGTTTTGTTCTGTTGACCCGATCGAAGTCTTTCTCGTAATCAATGAAACCAATGGGAGCTTCCAGATTATATTTCCTCCTCTTTTATATTATCTGTCGTATTATTTCTTAAATAATACAACAGTATTTTACATAATAATATTTTAATTTACATAAAACAAAGCATTATAAAACTGCTTTTAACCGGCAATTAAAAATGACGCGATTTGATTATTGAAGTACAGAAATTAAGAGATCGTAGGCCTACTAGTCGGCCTCAAAGAACGGAATGTGGAGAAGTGAAGAAGAGAACTATTACTTAAGAATTATTATTTAGATTGTTACGACCTCAGAGGACTCAACTCTAACATAGCTTTACACCGAAAGGTAGAAAAGCTAAGGATTAAGTACGTAAGTACTTAGATTGTTAAGTTAAACAGTGTTGCCATGTTTAACATTCCAGCCTTCTACTAGAGACGGCCATGACTAAGCCCTTCAAAATTATTGTCGTATTTACAACAAGTTCAAGGGCTGTGCGGGACGAACGGCTTGCCTGTCGCCCGCTCGTATACTACGTTCCGAGCTTCAATAGAGCTCCTGCCGTAGGGACGACTGATAGGTCTGGATATAGGGTGTGGCCTGCTACCTGCCGTGGGTTTTCAATTAATTACTTAATTGAGGGTGAGTGTGCGCCGAGGCCGGATCCAAGATTCTCCTGGCACAGATTGGTAGCGACCGAGGGCGCTAATCAGGTTGTTGCCCTGGAATCGGGCGGAGCGGCGACACAATTTTCGGGACAGTGTCCGTATAGTGGCGTCCAGGGAACGGACACGCAGGGAGTCACGGATCGTTTTGTTTTATGTCAGGTAATGGGCTTTGCATGCCCAGCGCAATCCTCGGTCAGGGAGAGACTGAAGCTTTCGCTTATGGGTCTTGGGCAAGTAGCCCCAAACGGGTATCGCGTAGGTAACCATCGGCGCCACATAAGTGGAGAGGATAAGCTTCCCTAGGCGGCGGGTCATGGCGTTGCTGCATAATACGGATCTGAGTTGATAGAGACGATGGGCGGTTTTTCGGACTACTTGTGCAGAGTGTGTCCGCCAGGTGAGACGTCGGTCGAGGTGAACCCCGAGGTACTTGACCTCTCGAGACCAGGGCAACGGATCGTATTTAAAAGTCAAGGAAACATGGTGTTTCCTTTTTTGGTATAAGTAGTGATAACGTATGCAGTAGTTACTTGAATTGATTAATATAGGAATTGACATCTAGAATGAGTTGCGCATATGACGACCAACGATATTAATTGAAAGTTATATTTCCGAATAATTATTTTCCATCAAGTTCGGATATTTGACGTTCGGATAACGCGCGCTCTACTGTACCTGTTTTGATGATTATGCATTTGATGATTTCTGTTTGTTACAAGCAGAAAGAATCAAATTACTGTTTCTACTTTGATATTTTGTAGTTTTAGAGGAACAAAAAAAAGGGCAAAATAGTTAAAGAATTAAGTCCTGAAGTTAAGTCCTTCAACTAAAATATACGAACTGGTTTTTTGTTATTCTTTATTTCTATTATTTTTAACAAATTTTTATTATTTAGTAATAATAACAGTAAAATTATACACATATATTATAGATTAATTATAAATAACCAATAATGTTACTTTACAAGGCTGAATAATAATATTTGCCACACTACCTTCTTTCTGGAAGGAAGTTTACAGTACCTTCAGTTGTAATATGAAATAATAAATTTATTATAAGTGCATAAATACGTAAATGTACATACACATTCTTAGACATACACAGAAACAGGCCTGCTTGCCCATCTATCTGTTTGCCTATCTCTCCTTCTCTTTCTCTTTCTCTCTCTCTCTCTCTCTCTTTCTGTATCTCTCTCTCTTTCTCTATTTCTGTCACTTTCTTTCTCTCTCTTTAACCTTATTAATGTACTAGCTTACCACTATCAGTTGTTTATCAGTACCCGATAACAAGAGAGTTATGAGATATTTCACATCCTCAAAAAGAGCGTAGTCTTGAATCTTACTAATAAATTATTAATAATATATATCTAATAAATAATTTATTTTAATATGTAGAGGAGAGGTAGGAATGGGAGATATGGTAGAAATATGAGACACAAATGTTTTGCTGACTGTATGCTATGGGATGCTGTGTGAACTATTTCTCTTTGTCCTTCCAATGTGTGCAGAGAGCGGCAGTCGGTTACAATAATTATTGTTAGCGAAGTGACGCTTATAGTTTGCATTTCTATCTTTAAAACGTTTTTGTATAAAAGTTTTCAACGGCAAATAACTGTGAACATTTCTACGATATAAAACAAACAATAAACGTAGAAATTCTTTAGTACCTTAAGTAAATTACAGTAAAAAATTTTGTCGTTTGTCATAAATTTTCACACAGAAATTACAGTACTAATACGAGACAGCTATGTGGTCGTAATATGAGATAGTGTTCCATAAACAGCCTAAGAAGAGAAAAACTGCAGAACCTGAAGACAGTAGCTCTACCTCTAGTGAAGATTGTGTAGACCTATCATAACGAAACTCCGATGATGACTGCTTTACCAAAATTGGTCTATCCCCTCCCAACTCACGGGATGCGGCGTGTATGTTTTGTGATGGAAAATATACCGATGACGGTTGTGTTGAAATGTGGATTCAACGTTTGCCACTGGATCTGTGGGCCCATATTGATAGTATTGGTTCAGAAATTGACAATTAAGTGTGTGATTACCTTGTGGATAGTAACGTGTGTCTCGTATTACTACGAAGTTTTGTTTCAGCCATTTTATGATACAAGGTAATAAAAATAAAATTATGTCACTTAACACTGGACATAACACTTACTAAATGATCCCTATTCTCCAAACAATTAAAAAAATAAACCAGCATATCACTACTACTACTACTACTACTCTCCAGCACTACAGCCCATGGTGAGCCCTGGCTTCCGCTACGACCCGTCTCCACTCATCTCTGTCCATTGCCCTCAGTCTCCAGTTCCTAATGCCCATCTTTCTCAGATCTTCTTCCACATCCTGCTGCCATCTTCTTCGAGGCCTGCCTCTTCTTCTTTTGCCCAATATCGTTCCACTTAATATAGTTTTGGGCATCCTCGTAACATTCATACGGGATACGTGTCCCAGCCATCTAATTCTAGCTGATTTTATGTGCCTCACCAGGTATTGTCCACCAATCAACTCATTTATTTCGGATCCTATACATATTCCCTTCCTTCACCGGTCCAAATATCTGTCTCAATATTCTTCTTTCAAAAATTCTTAGAGCGCTTATATCCTTATTTACGAGAGTCCATATCTCGGATGCATAAGCAACAACAGGTCTGATCAGTGTTTTATATAACATCAGTTTGGTTCTTGGAATTAGAAGCTTTGACTTCGGTAATGATTGGTTTGCATAGTAGGCTCTATTGCCGGTTATGATTCTATTTACTATTTCGTTGCTCACTCGGTTTTCATTATTCAGAATAACACCTAGGTACTTAAATTCTGTAACTCCTTGGAAACAGTAATGGCCTGTGTGAAGGTCTAGCAGTTCTCTATTTTCCATCGCAGACACTTTCATGTATTTTGTTTTAGCCTCATTGACTTCCAAACCAATTTTGCTTACTTCCCTCTCCATTTCAATAAAGGTATCTTTTAATACATTTTTGTTCCTGGCTACCAGCACAATATCATCCGCATATGCTCCTAGTTGCCTCGTACTTTTGAAGATGTAAACAAGGATATCATCTGACTGATTTTATGAAAACATAATACTCCGTATACGTATTCTATATTCCTACCTTCTTTTCCAACTTATGCAATGGGAAAAATACTGTTCTTTTTTAAATTGAAGAAGAGATAAAATTACATGAAAATTTTTAATGGTATTGCTTGGCCTAATTTTAAATTACACCAAGTTATAAAAGGAATATATGAGTACGAGAGAAGGTTATTCTAAAAGAAACATGTGAAGAAATCAATTGAAAATGACTTATAACATATTATCTGAGTAATAACTAACTATGACTTTGACATATAATATTTAATGCCCTAATTTCTCGAGAATTATAATTTATTTTATTACTTAGTATAATCATCTAGTCAAACACATCTTAGATTCTTAGATTTAAAAATAATACACTGGTATCCTTTATATTACTACATTTTGCTGTGTTTCTAATTTGCACTAAAGAAGAAAATATCATTTAACACGGACCCTTTCTTATATGGAAGGGTCAAAATTTGCTCAGTAACTCGGAACAGTCGTTTGTACGGACGATTCCCTATCGTCCTCCCGCCCCCTTCCACAACTCTCGGAAACGCGTACGCCCCTCTCTCTCACACACACACACACACACACACACACACACACACACACACACACACACACACACACACACACACACACACACACACACACACACACACACACACACACACACACACACACACACACACACACACACACACACACACACACACACACACACACACACACACACACACACACACACACACACACACACACACACACACACACACACACACACACACACACACACACACACACACACACACACACACACACACACACACACACACACACACACACTTTCAGTAACGTGTAGGTTGTACGCGAAATAGAACATAACATTTTGTATATTTTGTCGCTCCGAAGTGAAACTCGCTTGTTTGCGTGGCCATTCAACTGGTTATCGTGTTGCACAGATACGTCAACGTAGACCCACGGCTTCTTTACGTCTTCAAACGTGTATATATATATATATATATATATTGTAGTATGACAGAAAATCCACCTTATTATAATTCCCAAAATAAGCAAATATAAAAAAAAACCAACTGGCATAAAGAAAAATTACTATAACAATTAATCAACAACAACAGTAAACTGAAATCCAAGATCCAAAGAAATCAAGTTCATTAAAATCAAATATACAATCTATAATAAATAATAAGAAGGTAATGATAGTCCAACTTATAGAGTAGATATACCCAGGTATAGAAGTGAGGAAGATTAAGTTGATAGGGCATGTGATCAGACATAGTGCTTTTTTAACTAACATCTTTGAGGGCAAAGTAGTGGGGAAGAAGCCCAAAGGAAGACCAAGAACTGCATACTTCCGCAGCACAATGAATGTCGTGAATAGTGGGTCCTATGGAGAAATGAAGAATATCGCAAGGGATAGAGTGACGTGGCTACAGCGACAAGGCATTGCCTTTAGGAGTTAAAAAAATACCCAGGTAGAATAGGAGCAGGTAAGGAAAAATCATGGATAAACAAACCCACAGAATAAAAAAGAAAAAAGAATATAACTGTTGAGGAAACAAGACCTCATTATAAAAATAAAATCCCAAAAAGATAACATAAGAAAAGTACAATACAATAAAATAAGAATAAATTTAAATTAAGTGTAAGTAAAGATATTAGATATATGACTGAAGGTGGACAAGTGTAATTTATTTTTATTGTGAAAAGTGACTAATAATAATGCAATTTAAGTGATGTTCTTTATTCCCCAAGACTAGATCAAATTACTAGAAATAAGATTAGGGAATACAGTGATTAGTGAGGGGAACCAGGGTAAATCTCTAAATCAAAACAAAAACAGCAATAGACTGAATAAAAGTTAACTTTAATAAATTGTTTAAATCAAAATGTTTTGTTGTGTTAGAAGTTTATTGAACCCATAGCATTGAATGCTTGAGATTAAATTTATTTTTAAGATAATATCTTTATTATGTTTTAATAATGTCAATTAATCATAAACAATGTTGTAATTAAGTAAGGGCAATTTAGTTGTTAGGATTTTATTAGAATTGTGTGTCAGAAAGGGTAATAGCAAGCTGAAATAATTGTAAACTTGGTAATAGAACTAACATTAAAATATATACCAAATTGTAAATCTCACCAACATTATAAATTAATAGTAAATAAGTTGATGAAACAAATTAAATGAATGAAAATTGTGGAATTCAACACAATAACAATTTATTATAAATGTAACAACACTTTGTGAAAGTAATTAAGGAATGTATAGGATATTATTAGAAAAAAGGCAAGTGTAATAACACTGGGGCCTAGAGAAAAGCCTAAATTGAAGGTAGGGTTCTGTGCTGAGTCAAAAGATTCAGCGCGAGTTCAGTAATTTTTTTTGACAGTTTTGACGTTATCGGCAGTACGAAATTTAAGGCAGTAATTAGTGCTGCGCTCTACCTGTGTTTAGGAAAAATTAATAGTTTAGACAACGGCGGTCGGGGGGCGGCACTTGCCGACTCTCGGTGGTACGAAAATTCCCGTGCTGCTCCCTGGCGTTAATTTCGTTACGCAAACGTAGACGACGCCGAATTATCTTGTTTTTGTCTATCAAAATACTTCAGGGTTGACGGGCGCTTTTTCTCTTCGGTGGAGAGGTATTATTTTCCAACATCCTCTAACTACTATGGAGAGATAAGTTTCTTCACGACTGCGGTGAGTTTTGATTTCATTATATTAATTATATACTAAATTTTTAAAGGAGAAAACGTTTTTTTAGTAAGCTTGAGTAAGCGTGCCCACTTGTTGAATCATGCATGGTGAGAGACGTAATTATTCGTAAAGTTTTTATAAACCAATAAAACTTGATTATTGGAGTGTCAGAATCTCGGCTTTAATACCTAAAGTACAATAACCACAATATATTTAATTTTGAACTTTCATTAAAACCGATGTAACGAGATTGTGTTGTTCACTTAACCTATTTCACAATGTGTCGTCATTAAGTGGTATAAAGTTTTGCTACAATGACAGTAAAACTTTATACATATATAATTGGGAACTTACTCAGGCACGTTTTAAACGTAAATCATGTCTCATTCAAAGTAGTAGTATTCTCAGATTTTATGGAGTAAAAAACTATGTGTTTAAATAAATTCTTCGCCACGTGGTAACCTCAATTTCACTCAAAGTAATAAGTTCATAAGATGTTACAGAGCCAAGATAAATTATTATATTGCAAAAGCAACTCACATTCAGTGAGGTTCAAGTTATAAAGCGTTATAAAGAATCATTGTTAGAGAATTTTTTAAGTAAGGCATGTTGGCCAAAATAATGTTACCAAGTTTCATTATGTACAACATAACTAGGTGTTGTTTTTATTTATGTATTTTGGAGGGTGTCCAAACAGTGGGGGCATTTGTGTGTGGTCTCTCACTAAAAATGTAATGTGTGAACAGGGTTCACCGAATAGAGACAAGTCCTGCTGCACGACTGAAAGATGACATCCTAAAAGCTCCACACTCGACACCGAAGAGAATAAGACCACAACAACATGCCAATCATGAGATCGCCACGCTATAAATAAGAGATCATCCTTCTGGGCACATATAAGCAGGTGAAAAATATCCATTTATTATTCACACGTAGAATCAACATGGCACCAGTTATACATAATCATCAGTTTTTACCGTTCAAGTATACATTCATTTGGATCCCCAATTGATGGGACAGTTTAGTGTGAACACTAAGAATTAATTGTAAAATTTCAATATATGTATAGTAAATTGTCAGTTCAGAGACTGACATGTCTACAACACAGCATCCAACTTAGATTTCCACTCATTTCTTTATAGAGCTTTCGCTACAGATTTAAAGTCAGTTTTGTTATTAGTAATTTTCTCAAGTTTAATTTATTAGGCATAAAAACATATATTTTCTCTTATTTTTAAAATCTGGTTATGTCATTTGTATAAAAGATTACTGGGGAGGTAGGTGTTATTTTAAATTAGTTTCAACCAAGCTGTGCATGTCGAAACACTTTTCAACTTGTTTGTCGAAACAAGGTTGTCGAAACTGGTTATAAGTTGAAGAAACATGTCCGTCTCTGACACACAAATGTATTTTTTTATATAAGGTGCTAATATGGTGCAATTTTTCTCTTTTCATTAATTGGCCCTATTTTAGTCTATATAAATTCTTTATATTAATCATGGTAACTGGGGGGCGTTAATTATTTTAAACAATTTTTATTTCTCACCTTAATTAAGTATTTTAGCACTTAGCCACTTAGGCACTTGGTTTTAAATTTTAATGTCCTGGGGACATTTGTATGCAATACTTTATGATACACATGACGTGCAATTAACCCACACCATGGGGGTACATTTATAGAAATAAATCTTTAATCCTAATTGGGATTCCTATAAAGAAGAAGTTTAGAATTTATATACACCAGAAGGGTAATATAAAAAAAGGGCGTGGCAAGAGACCTTTATGTATTTGTATACTATTGTATATGTAATTTGTCTTGTGGAACATGTTATGTCTGTATATTTCTGTGTACATTTTGGGGGATATATATATATATATAAATATTATGCATTGCTGTACTTTTGGTGGGATATAGGGATTTATTATTAGATTTATATACACCAGTAGACGAGTATTCTATCTCAATAATCGTGGCTGATCATTTCTTTAAATTAATTATTTTATTTAACAAGTATAGTAAGTGTCACCTTTAAAGTTCATTTAAATTGGATGAGTAATTATTTTAATTATTAATAGTAACTGGGAATGAAATCATTTACCTTCATCAATTTATATACTGCATTTTAAAAGAAACATATGATATACATTTTATATTTTAATAAATAGTTTAATGGGAGTTTTATTTTGAGGTTAATGATTATTTTAAATTTTCAATTCATTGATGGTGACATAGCTTATTTTCGTGGATTCAGTTAATATTTTTCAGGTGGCCTTGTTGAGGGGGTATACTTCTTTAGTTAACCATTTAAAAGGGGAATTATAAATCACTGTTGTTTTTTTTTGTTCTTTTATTATGAGATAGAATAATAAAATGAGATTGTTAATTATTTAATTCTTGAGTTTTTATTGCAAGTCCCGTCTTACTGGATCCAGCGCAATTTTTAGCTTCTCTAGGCCTTAGCCTAGTTTTAAATAACTTGTAGCCCCTCTTTACAAAAAGAAATATTCTTTTTGTTTTAACTACTCAAAATGAAGTAGGGGTTTCATTTGGTAGCAGAGCGCGCTTACGACAAGGGTCCTGTGGGTGTGACGGGGCTTGCAAACTTAGGAAATATTTTGGAATTTTCACAATGGTAAGTTCAAATAGAACTTAGAAAAATTTTAAAGGCCCTATATCCCAAGGTTGAAAATATTTTGTTAGTTTTAAGGTTTGAAACATATGTATATGTACTTGCCCGCCTTGCATAGTGAATAGTGCCACGTGGTAGGAAATTTTAGAAGGGGAAATCCCTGGGCAAGACTTATCGCAGTCGGTGCTTAGTTAGTTTGAGTTTACCTTGCCCATGTTTGGGGAGGTGTTGCGGTTTTTTTGTGATTATGCGGTATGGCCCGATCGGCAGTCGGTTTCTGCCGATAAATGGTAGCCGGAGGTAACCTAAGAAATGGTTAAAATAAATTTTCGTTGGTCGGTATTTTGTTTTTCGTGTTGTGTGTGTTGTGTGTGTGTCGCGTTCCTTTTGTCTGGTGTAATCGAGTGTGAGCTGTTCAGGTAGTGGGCTAGTTCTCGCATCGGTAGGTGGACCCGCAGTCTACTCTTTGGAAGTATAGTACGTGAGTTTTTCTTATTCCAATATTATTATTGTCAATATGTTTGTAGGTGTTAGGTATTTGTAGGGTGTTGTGTTTTGTTGATAGTGTTTTGCGAATTGTGTAATTCTGGCGGCGCTATGCTTTCAGAAATTGTCTTCCCCCGACCACCGGGAGGAACAGAAATTGCCCCACCCTCTCACCCCAGTTCTCCAGAAATTTTCGGTGGTAGATGGATTTAAGGAGGACCAGCTGCTGGTTTTCTTGGACCTTGTCCTGCAGTTGGCCGCCTATCCGGGTATATCCGATGGGGAGGTCTTGTGCCTTATATACCCGTATTGCCAGGGTACGTTGCAACAGAAGGTCACCAACACTTGGCGTCGGGGCGGCACGGTCGACACTTTTCATGCGGAAGTGTTGGATTACTTCATGTATCCTCCACGACGAGCCCAGCTTAGGCTGGATTGGTTCTATCGTTATCAGGCCGACGGAGAGCCGTTGGGGGACTACGTGCAGGACATACGAAAAGCTGCCCGGGTATTAAGATTAGGGTTGACCGACACCGAAGTCCTAGATATAATTATAGGAGGACTGAATGACCAAGACGGTTCCCGTTTGGGAAAGTTTGGGAATCGTCCAAATAATTTCGCGGAGATGGCCCGGTGTTGTGTTGCTTCAAATACGGTCCGACCAAAGGTCGCAGTAATTGTTCCGGTAAATCCATTTCTGCCCAAGGTGGATCCAGAGCCGATAACATCATCATCGCCTACGCCGGAAGATGAGAAGTCACTTGATGGTGGAGCTTTACCATCGTCAGTAGAAGTTAATTTAGACATTGCACATGGACCTGGACAGCTGGATTCCAGGTTGAGTACTGTTGAGGAAGTTGTAGTTGCTGAGAGTGGTGAAGAAGAGGAATCGAAGGAGGAGGCAGAAGAGTGGTCTGCACATGCTACGCAGGGGAGTATAAGTGTAAGTGTTAGGGAGGCTGCAAGTGTTTCTGAGGTCGCGGATGGACTAGGGGATGTCCAGTCTGCAAGTGTGGTAGAAGTAGATGAGGTAGAAGTTGGGGATAAACTGGGTGGCAGCGTTGTAGAGTTTGTGGGTGAGAATGATGTAGTGTGTGAAGATGTGCAGACGCTTTCTGTAAGTATTGTTGAGGATTCTGAGGAATGGAAAGAAGTTTCAGGCGGACCAGGGGAGCAACTAGAAGATGAAGATGTGCAGTGTCGTGATGATGATTTGGATTATGTAGAGGAAGAAAAGGAAGAGGTGGAAGAAATAGAACCAGAAGCAATTGTAGAAGAGAAGAAGATAGAAGCAGAGGAGTTAGAGGTTGAGGATAATCCAAATCGGGGTAAACGTAGAAAGGTAAGTTACCTTGATTATAATTTAGATGAAATAAATCAGTATTGCTCTACACAAGATAGTTTCTCAGAGAGTGATGTCCACAAGGAACGGGTTCCTAAAGTTCGTCATAAAAGGGTGAGACAAAGCGGTTAATGGGTAGCGGGTAGATGTTCCCCACACTCCCAGTGGTGTCCATCTACTTCAGGGTTGCGCCCCTGCCTCCGCGAGCCTTGGTTTTCTCCACCTATCCTTATTACCGGAGGGAACCATGTCCTTTACCTTAGTCCTAGCTGTTGAACTTTCAATGATCCTTGCCCTTTTCATCTTCCCAATTTTCCTACCCCTCCCCTCAGAAAACAAAGTAAAAAACCAAAAAACAAATAAAATTAGAAAGGAAAAAGCAAAAAAAAATTAGAGAGGAGTTAGAGAGAAGTTAGTTGGAAGAGTGGTGACTACGTGGATAGTAAGTTTAGTGTCGTTTTCATTTTTCTTTGTTGTAGGTTGTCGTTGATTTTTGTAGAGTCCTGGCCATGCCGCATTCCCTAGTTGATTTCCGTTGTAGCTATTTTTGATTAAGTGTAGTTTGTTCGACGTGGTCGTACTGAAGTAAAACCCCCTCGTTAGTTCTGCAGTAATGAAGACCAAGTAAAGGGATTGATGTTCGCGTGCCCTCGATGCGGTTTTCTCAGTCCGGCTAATAGGGGCCGTCCGCCCTAGTATAGGGATGTTTTTTTTTAACGACTAGTTAGATATGTCAAGGATATGTGATGCCTTGTTTTAGCATATGGCTGGTCAGTCCATATGTGGACAATAAAGTTATGGGCGCTCACATACCAAGGTATTAGTTACCTTGTTTTGGTCTTCGGACACGTGTGTGAGTGGCAGCAGGAGGAGTAGGTGGTGGTCACCAGAGAGTGTGACGTATTGGGGCGGTCCTGTGGGGTTGGTCTGGCGGAGAGGGTCGCATGAGGATGGTTGCATTGGCGTTGAGATTTCCAATCCACTAAGAAAAGGGGGGGTTTGTTGTTGTCCTAAGTAGGTATCAAGTTGGGTCTCAGTCGGTGGGCGAGCCTCAGGAGGTCAGAAGACCATGGTAGGAATCTTTCTTTTGTCTTTTCCTGTCTCTCTCTCTTGTGCTGTATGCGGACTCTGATCAGGTCAGCATGCAACACCCGCACACTTACATAATACTTATCTTCTTTCGTCTCTTTCATTTTCCCTTTTTGATTTCTGTTCTCCTGAGAGCAAGCTCAGCTGAGCCAACCCGACCACGACGTCCACTGGTATCTTTTGGGGAGAGGTACACTGCAGGGTACCCTCCTGGCCTTTAACGTTGGGGCAACTATGTTGCCCTTTTGGGGTGAGGGTGTGCTGAGTCAAAAGATTCAGCGCGAGTTCAGTAATTTTTTTTGACAGTTTTGACGTTATCGGCAGTACGAAATTTAAGGCAGTAATTAGTGCTGCGCTCTACCTGTGTTTAGGAAAAATTAATAGTTTAGACAACGGCGGTCGGGGGGCGGCACTTGCCGACTCTCGGTGGTACGAAAATTCCCGTGCTGCTCCCTGGCGTTAATTTCGTTACGCAAACGTAGACGACGCCGAATTATCTTGTTTTTGTCTATCAAAATACTTCAGGGTTGACGGGCGCTTTTTCTCTTCGGTGGAGAGGTATTATTTTCCAACATCCTCTAACTACTATGGAGAGATAAGTTTCTTCACGACTGCGGTGAGTTTTGATTTCATTATATTAATTATATACTAAATTTTTAAAGGAGAAAACGTTTTTTTAGTAAGCTTGAGTAAGCGTGCCCACTTGTTGAATCATGCATGGTGAGAGACGTAATTATTCGTAAAGTTTTTATAAACCAATAAAACTTGATTATTGGAGTGTCAGAATCTCGGCTTTAATACCTAAAGTACAATAACCACAATATATTTAATTTTGAACTTTCATTAAAACCGATGTAACGAGATTGTGTTGTTCACTTAACCTATTTCACAATGTGTCGTCATTAAGTGGTATAAAGTTTTGCTACAATGACAGTAAAACTTTATACATATATAATTGGGAACTTACTCAGGCACGTTTTAAACGTAAATCATGTCTCATTCAAAGTAGTAGTATTCTCAGATTTTATGGAGTAAAAAACTATGTGTTTAAATAAATTCTTCGCCACGTGGTAACCTCAATTTCACTCAAAGTAATAAGTTCATAAGATGTTACAGAGCCAAGATAAATTATTATATTGCAAAAGCAACTCACATTCAGTGAGGTTCAAGTTATAAAGCGTTATAAAGAATCATTGTTAGAGAATTTTTTAAGTAAGGCATGTTGGCCAAAATAATGTTACCAAGTTTCATTATGTACAACATAACTAGGTGTTGTTTTTATTTATGTATTTTGGAGGGTGTCCAAACAGTGGGGGCATTTGTGTGTGGTCTCTCACTAAAAATGTAATGTGTGAACAGGGTTCACCGAATAGAGACAAGTCCTGCTGCACGACTGAAAGATGACATCCTAAAAGCTCCACACTCGACACCGAAGAGAATAAGACCACAACAACATGCCAATCATGAGATCGCCACGCTATAAATAAGAGATCATCCTTCTGGGCACATATAAGCAGGTGAAAAATATCCATTTATTATTCACACGTAGAATCAACATGGCACCAGTTATACATAATCATCAGTTTTTACCGTTCAAGTATACATTCATTTGGATCCCCAATTGATGGGACAGTTTAGTGTGAACACTAAGAATTAATTGTAAAATTTCAATATATGTATAGTAAATTGTCAGTTCAGAGACTGACATGTCTACAACACAGCATCCAACTTAGATTTCCACTCATTTCTTTATAGAGCTTTCGCTACAGATTTAAAGTCAGTTTTGTTATTAGTAATTTTCTCAAGTTTAATTTATTAGGCATAAAAACATATATTTTCTCTTATTTTTAAAATCTGGTTATGTCATTTGTATAAAAGATTACTGGGGAGGTAGGTGTTATTTTAAATTAGTTTCAACCAAGCTGTGCATGTCGAAACACTTTTCAACTTGTTTGTCGAAACAAGGTTGTCGAAACTGGTTATAAGTTGAAGAAACATGTCCGTCTCTGACACACAAATGTATTTTTTTATATAAGGTGCTAATATGGTGCAATTTTTCTCTTTTCATTAATTGGCCCTATTTTAGTCTATATAAATTCTTTATATTAATCATGGTAACTGGGGGGCGTTAATTATTTTAAACAATTTTTATTTCTCACCTTAATTAAGTATTTTAGCACTTAGCCACTTAGGCACTTGGTTTTAAATTTTAATGTCCTGGGGACATTTGTATGCAATACTTTATGATACACATGACGTGCAATTAACCCACACCATGGGGGTACATTTATAGAAATAAATCTTTAATCCTAATTGGGATTCCTATAAAGAAGAAGTTTAGAATTTATATACACCAGAAGGGTAATATAAAAAAAGGGCGTGGCAAGAGACCTCTATGTATTTGTATACTATTGTATATGTAATTTGTCTTGTGGAACATGTTATGTCTGTATATTTCTGTGTACATTTTGGGGGATATATATATATATATAAATATTATGCATTGCTGTACTTTTGGTGGGATATAGGGATTTATTATTAGATTTATATACACCAGTAGACGAGTATTCTATCTCAATAATCGTGGCTGATCATTTCTTTAAATTAATTATTTTATTTAACAAGTATAGTAAGTGTCACCTTTAAAGTTCATTTAAATTGGATGAGTAATTATTTTAATTATTAATAGTAACTGGGAATGAAATCATTTACCTTCATCAATTTATATACTGCATTTTAAAAGAAACATATGATATACATTTTATATTTTAATAAATAGTTTAATGGGAGTTTTATTTTGAGGTTAATGATTATTTTAAATTTTCAATTCATTGATGGTGACATAGCTTATTTTCGTGGATTCAGTTAATATTTTTCAGGTGGCCTTGTTGAGGGGGTATACTTCTTTAGTTAACCATTTAAAAGGGGAATTATAAATCACTGTTGTTTTTTTTTGTTCTTTTATTATGAGATAGAATAATAAAATGAGATTGTTAATTATTTAATTCTTGAGTTTTTATTGCAAGTCCCGTCTTACTGGATCCAGCGCAATTTTTAGCTTCTCTAGGCCTTAGCCTAGTTTTAAATAACTTGTAGCCCCTCTTTACAAAAAGAAATATTCTTTTTGTTTTAACTACTCAAAATGAAGTAGGGGTTTCATTTGGTAGCAGAGCGCGCTTACGACAAGGGTCCTGTGGGTGTGACGGGGCTTGCAAACTTAGGAAATATTTTGGAATTTTCACAATGGTAAGTTCAAATAGAACTTAGAAAAATTTTAAAGGCCCTATATCCCAAGGTTGAAAATATTTTGTTAGTTTTAAGGTTTGAAACATATGTATATGTACTTGCCCGCCTTGCATAGTGAATAGTGCCACGTGGTAGGAAATTTTAGAAGGGGAAATCCCTGGGCAAGACTTATCGCAGTCGGTGCTTAGTTAGTTTGAGTTTACCTTGCCCATGTTTGGGGAGGTGTTGCGGTTTTTTTGTGATTATGCGGTATGGCCCGATCGGCAGTCGGTTTCTGCCGATAAATGGTAGCCGGAGGTAACCTAAGAAATGGTTAAAATAAATTTTCGTTGGTCGGTATTTTGTTTTTCGTGTTGTGTGTGTTGTGTGTGTGTCGCGTTCCTTTTGTCTGGTGTAATCGAGTGTGAGCTGTTCAGGTAGTGGGCTAGTTCTCGCATCGGTAGGTGGACCCGCAGTCTACTCTTTGGAAGTATAGTACGTGAGTTTTTCTTATTCCAATATTATTATTGTCAATATGTTTGTAGGTGTTAGGTATTTGTAGGGTGTTGTGTTTTGTTGATAGTGTTTTGCGAATTGTGTAATTCTGGCGGCGCTATGCTTTCAGAAATTGTCTTCCCCCGACCACCGGGAGGAACAGAAATTGCCCCACCCTCTCACCCCAGTTCTCCAGAAATTTTCGGTGGTAGATGGATTTAAGGAGGACCAGCTGCTGGTTTTCTTGGACCTTGTCCTGCAGTTGGCCGCCTATCCGGGTATATCCGATGGGGAGGTCTTGTGCCTTATATACCCGTATTGCCAGGGTACGTTGCAACAGAAGGTCACCAACACTTGGCGTCGGGGCGGCACGGTCGACACTTTTCATGCGGAAGTGTTGGATTACTTCATGTATCCTCCACGACGAGCCCAGCTTAGGCTGGATTGGTTCTATCGTTATCAGGCCGACGGAGAGCCGTTGGGGGACTACGTGCAGGACATACGAAAAGCTGCCCGGGTATTAAGATTAGGGTTGACCGACACCGAAGTCCTAGATATAATTATAGGAGGACTGAATGACCAAGACGGTTCCCGTTTGGGAAAGTTTGGGAATCGTCCAAATAATTTCGCGGAGATGGCCCGGTGTTGTGTTGCTTCAAATACGGTCCGACCAAAGGTCGCAGTAATTGTTCCGGTAAATCCATTTCTGCCCAAGGTGGATCCAGAGCCGATAACATCATCATCGCCTACGCCGGAAGATGAGAAGTCACTTGATGGTGGAGCTTTACCATCGTCAGTAGAAGTTAATTTAGACATTGCACATGGACCTGGACAGCTGGATTCCAGGTTGAGTACTGTTGAGGAAGTTGTAGTTGCTGAGAGTGGTGAAGAAGAGGAATCGAAGGAGGAGGCAGAAGAGTGGTCTGCACATGCTACGCAGGGGAGTATAAGTGTAAGTGTTAGGGAGGCTGCAAGTGTTTCTGAGGTCGCGGATGGACTAGGGGATGTCCAGTCTGCAAGTGTGGTAGAAGTAGATGAGGTAGAAGTTGGGGATAAACTGGGTGGCAGCGTTGTAGAGTTTGTGGGTGAGAATGATGTAGTGTGTGAAGATGTGCAGACGCTTTCTGTAAGTATTGTTGAGGATTCTGAGGAATGGAAAGAAGTTTCAGGCGGACCAGGGGAGCAACTAGAAGATGAAGATGTGCAGTGTCGTGATGATGATTTGGATTATGTAGAGGAAGAAAAGGAAGAGGTGGAAGAAATAGAACCAGAAGCAATTGTAGAAGAGAAGAAGATAGAAGCAGAGGAGTTAGAGGTTGAGGATAATCCAAATCGGGGTAAACGTAGAAAGGTAAGTTACCTTGATTATAATTTAGATGAAATAAATCAGTATTGCTCTACACAAGATAGTTTCTCAGAGAGTGATGTCCACAAGGAACGGGTTCCTAAAGTTCGTCATAAAAGGGTGAGACAAAGCGGTTAATGGGTAGCGGGTAGATGTTCCCCACACTCCCAGTGGTGTCCATCTACTTCAGGGTTGCGCCCCTGCCTCCGCGAGCCTTGGTTTTCTCCACCTATCCTTATTACCGGAGGGAACCATGTCCTTTACCTTAGTCCTAGCTGTTGAACTTTCAATGATCCTTGCCCTTTTCATCTTCCCAATTTTCCTACCCCTCCCCTCAGAAAACAAAGTAAAAAACCAAAAAACAAATAAAATTAGAAAGGAAAAAGCAAAAAAAAAATTAGAGAGGAGTTAGAGAGAAGTTAGTTGGAAGAGTGGTGACTACGTGGATAGTAAGTTTAGTGTCGTTTTCATTTTTCTTTGTTGTAGGTTGTCGTTGATTTTTGTAGAGTCCTGGCCATGCCGCATTCCCTAGTTGATTTCCGTTGTAGCTATTTTTGATTAAGTGTAGTTTGTTCGACGTGGTCGTACTGAAGTAAAACCCCCTCGTTAGTTCTGCAGTAATGAAGACCAAGTAAAGGGATTGATGTTCGCGTGCCCTCGATGCGGTTTTCTCAGTCCGGCTAATAGGGGCCGTCCGCCCTAGTATAGGGATGTTTTTTTTTAACGACTAGTTAGATATGTCAAGGATATGTGATGCCTTGTTTTAGCATATGGCTGGTCAGTCCATATGTGGACAATAAAGTTATGGGCGCTCACATACCAAGGTATTAGTTACCTTGTTTTGGTCTTCGGACACGTGTGTGAGTGGCAGCAGGAGGAGTAGGTGGTGGTCACCAGAGAGTGTGACGTATTGGGGCGGTCCTGTGGGGTTGGTCTGGCGGAGAGGGTCGCATGAGGATGGTTGCATTGGCGTTGAGATTTCCAATCCACTAAGAAAAGGGGGGGTTTGTTGTTGTCCTAAGTAGGTATCAAGTTGGGTCTCAGTCGGTGGGCGAGCCTCAGGAGGTCAGAAGACCATGGTAGGAATCTTTCTTTTGTCTTTTCCTGTCTCTCTCTCTTGTGCTGTATGCGGACTCTGATCAGGTCAGCATGCAACACCCGCACACTTACATAATACTTATCTTCTTTCGTCTCTTTCATTTTCCCTTTTTGATTTCTGTTCTCCTGAGAGCAAGCTCAGCTGAGCCAACCCGACCACGACGTCCACTGGTATCTTTTGGGGAGAGGTACACTGCAGGGTACCCTCCTGGCCTTTAACGTTGGGGCAACTATGTTGCCCTTTTGGGGTGAGGGTGTGCTGAGTCAAAAGATTCAGCGCGAGTTCAGTAATTTTTTTTGACAGTTTTGACGTTATCGGCAGTACGAAATTTAAGGCAGTAATTAGTTCTGCGCTCTACCTGTGTTTAGGAAAAATTAATAGTTTAGACAACGGCGGTCGGGGGGCGGCACTTGCCGACTCTCGGTGGTACGAAAATTCCCGTGCTGCTCCCTGGCGTTAATTTCGTTACGCAAACGTAGACGACGCCGAATTATCTTGTTTTTGTCTATCAAAATACTTCAGGGTTGACGGGCGCTTTTTCTCTTCGGTGGAGAGGTATTATTTTCCAACATCCTCTAACTACTATGGAGAGATAAGTTTCTTCACGACTGCGGTGAGTTTTGATTTCATTATATTAATTATATACTAAATTTTTAAAGGAGAAAACGTTTTTTTAGTAAGCTTGAGTAAGCGTGCCCACTTGTTGAATCATGCATGGTGAGAGACGTAATTATTCGTAAAGTTTTTATAAACCAATAAAACTTGATTATTGGAGTGTCAGAATCTCGGCTTTAATACCTAAAGTACAATAATCACAATATATTTAATTTTGAACTTTCATTAAAACCGATGTAACGAGATTGTGTTGTTCACTTAACCTATTTCACAATGTGTCGTCATTAAGTGGTATAAAGTTTTGCTACAATGACAGTAAAACTTTATACATATATAATTGGGAACTTACTCAGGCACGTTTTAAACGTAAATCATGTCTCATTCAAAGTAGTAGTATTCTCAGATTTTATGGAGTAAAAAAACTATGTGTTTAAATAAATTCTTCGCCACGTGGTAACCTCAATTTCACTCAAAGTAATAAGTTCATAAGATGTTACAGAGCCAAGATAAATTATTATATTGCAAAAGCAACTCACATTCAGTGAGGTTCAAGTTATAAAGCGTTATAAAGAATCATTGTTAGAGAATTTTTTAAGTAAGGCATGTTGGCCAAAATAATGTTACCAAGTTTCATTATGTACAACATAACTAGGTGTTGTTTTTATTTATGTATTTTGGAGGGTGTCCAAACAGGTGTGGTCTCTCACTAAAAATGTAATGTGTGAACAGGGTTCACCGAATAGAGACAAGTCCTGCTGCACGACTGAAAGAATGACATCCTAAAAGCTCCACACTCGACACCGAAGAGAATAAGACCACAACAACATGCCAATCATGAGATCGCCACGCTATAAATAAGAGATCATCCTTCTGGGCACATATAAGCAGGTGAAAAATATCCATTTATTATTCACACGTAGAATCAACATGGCACCAGTTATACATAATCATCAGTTTTTACCGTTCAAGTATACATTTATTTGGAACCCCAATTGATGGGACAGTTTAGTGTGAACACTAAGAATTAATTGTAAAATTTCAATATATGTATAGTAAATTGTCAGTTCAGAGACTGACATGTCTACAACACAGCATCCAACTTAGATTTCCACTCATTTCTTTATAGAGCTTTCGCTACAGATTTAAAGTCAGTTTTGTTATTAGTAATTTTCTCAAGTTTAATTTATTAGGCATAAAAACATATATTTTCTCTTATTTTTAAAATCTGGTTATGTCATTTGTATAAAAGATTACTGGGGAGGTAGGTGTTATTTTAAATTAGTTTCAACCAAGCTGTGCATGTCGAAACACTTTTCAACTTGTTTGTCGAAACAAGGTTGTCGAAACTGGTTATAAGTTGAAGAAACATGTCCGTCTCTGACACACAAATGTATTTTTTTATATAAGGTGCTAATATGGTGCAATTTTTCTCTTTTCATTAATTGGCCCTATTTTAGTCTATATAAATTCTTTATATTAATCATGGTAACTGGGGGGCGTTAATTATTTTAAACAATTTTTATTTCTCACCTTAATTAAGTATTTTAGCACTTAGCCACTTAGGCACTTGGTTTTAAATTTTAATGTCCTGGGGACATTTGTATGCAATACTTTATGATACACATGACGTGCAATTAACCCACACCATGGGGGTACATTTATAGAAATAAATCTTTAATCCTAATTGGGATTCCTATAAAGAAGAAGTTTAGAATTTATATACACCAGAAGGGTAATATAAAAAAAGGGCGTGGCAAGAGACCTTTATGTATTTGTATACTATTGTATATGTAATTTGTCTTGTGGAACATGTTATGTCTGTATATTTCTGTGTACATTTTGGGGGATATATATATATATATATATGTATATAAATATTATGCATTGCTGTACTTTTGGTGGGATATAGGGATTTATTATTAGAATTTATATACACCAGTAGACGAGTATTCTATCTCAATAATCGTGGCTGATCATTTCTTTAAATTAATTATTTTATTTAACAAGTATAGTAAGTGTCACCTTTAAAGTTCATTTAAATTGGATGAGTAATTATTTTAATTATTAATAGTAACTGGGAATGAAATCATTTACCTTCATCAATTTATATACTGCATTTTAAAAGAAACATATGATATACATTTTATATTTTAATAAATAGTTTAATGGGAGTTTTATTTTGAGGTTAATGATTATTTTAAATTTTCAATTCATTGATGGTGACATAGCTTATTTTCGTGGATTCAGTTAATATTTTTCAGGTGGCCTTGTTGAGGGGGTATACTTCTTTAGTTAACCATTTAAAAGGGGAATTATAAATCACTGTTGTTTTTTTTTGTTCTTTTATTATGAGATAGAATAATAAAATGAGATTGTTAATTATTTAATTCTTGAGTTTTTATTGCAAGTCCCGTCTTACTGGATCCAGCGCAATTTTTAGCTTCTCTAGGCCTTAGCCTAGTTTTAAATAACTTGTAGCCCCTCTTTACAAAAAGAAATATTCTTTTTGTTTTAACTACTCAAAATGAAGTAGGGGTTTCAGTTCAAATTAGCTAAGTAAATCATCAAATTACTGAGAATTAAAGAAACCAAATCAGAATAATTCAATCAATGATCTTGTTTAATGATAACTGGAATCTAACATATACTGTAAACCATTTAATTTGTAAGGAAGTAAAGTAGGTAAGGCCTACCAGCAAATATAATGTAAATATGAGTTTTGTGTTAAAAAATGCTATAAAATATATCATGTATGGTATTAAATTATGCAGAACTAAATGAGGAATTTGATTATGTAATTAGAATTTAATAAGAATAGATAATTATCAAAATGTAAATTTTAATATAATGTAAATTTCAATTCTTTTGAACAAAATCAAACTTGAGACTTAAGTATCAGCTGACTGAAAAAAATGTAAATTTACTAATAAATCAGCCAGGACCTTTTGTATTATGAAGAAAAAACTGGGAGTTGATTGTTAAACGTCAAGGCGAACACATGAGAATGATATAGCTAAAAAAGATAAAAATTTTTTTGACAAGAACTAAGATTAAGAAAGGAAATTTAAAATATGAGTTGTTCATATAAAAGTTAAATAAAAGAAACCAAACCATTACTTTTATCTTCATAAAATATTTGGTAATTATAAACCAGATATAGGAACGGTCCAGGCACTAATCAAGAAATTTCCAATGTGAATATTCTCATGACATTTTGGATAAACTATTTGAAACGAAGACACTTTTAACCAACACCTATTACCGAAACTAAAACAGATTACGAACACTGAATCATCAGACTACAACGAAGAAAATTAAGAACTACTGCTCTGATGAGGGACACTTAAAGAATAAACATTTATTTGGAGGAAAATCGTTGAGAAGATCTTGGTATAAATCCGAGTGAAGGAATCGGCCATTTTGATGAGAGACGACTTCGATCAGCTGTGATGACGTCAGCCCAAGCTTAGCCTGTGGTTCGAATATTTCCATTTTTACTAACATTTTTATGATAAATATTATTCCTATTTTATTAAGTAAGTACTTTTAGTTGTAAGTATTGTACTTTTCAGCATTGTCCTTTTCTGACTTTTGATAACAGTTAAAATAACCAATTAATTTGAAAATGTTATTAATTTAAATAAACGAAAACAAATCGACCTGAGATAAGAGTTTTCGAGCTGTGAATTAGTAATTCAACTCAAAGTCGATTAATCGCAATGAGATCAATAAATTCAATTAAATATTACATTTTTGAGTTTTATTTCTTTGCAAAGTATATATTTAAGAGAATTTCAGAGATTAATTGAAACCTGGACGTCAAGGAGGAAGAGAATAACATCGAAAAGGAGTAAAAACACGAATATACAAATACAACAAATCGATTATTCAATCTCATAATCAATTTAATGCTTTAAACAAATTATTCATAAACAACTAAAATAAGTAAAATAAGGAAGGAATTAATATAACATCGAGGATTAATATAATAAATAATAAACTAATAAATAATAAAAAAAAATTATTTTTTTCCTCAATAAAATAAATTTAAAAAAAATTTAATTTTCATATATATATATACTATTCTAACACGTCTCTCCACCTACAAGTATAACGTGAAGGATTCATTTGACTTCCACGATAAGATATCCAATGTTCAATTACCCCCTGGGTATCAACTTATTTCACTGGATGTATCATCCCTTTTTACCAATATATCAGTACCAATAGTAACCAAAATTATTTCTGACAGGTTTGATGAACTCAGACCTCACACAAATATTCCTAAAAAACAATTCTTAGAAGCACTTAAGTTATGCCTAGAGAGGGGATATTTTCAATTCAACAATGAGTTTTATTTACAGTTATTTGGATGCCCAATGGGCTCACCAATAGCCCCTATCTTTGCTGATATATATCTTGAGTATATTCTTGATAAAAAACTTTCCACTGTACCATTTGATATACCATTCCTTTACAAATTTGTTGATGATATTATTACAGCAATACCGATTAATATGCAGAATATAATAATAGATACATTCAATGACTTTCATCCACGTATAGTTTTCACTGTAGAATTAGAAAAATCGGACAACACAATCTCATTTTTAGATGTTTTATTACTCCACCAAGCCAATGGTAAACTTGACACAAAATGGTGGCAAAAACCACAAACCTCAGGACGATACATTCATTACACGAGTCACTGTCCATACCACTACAAAATTAATGTTGTTAAAAATCTGATAAATCGTGCACACAGACTTACAACAGACATCTACAAAAAAGAAATCGATAATAGACTAGTAGACTTATTGCTAACAAATGGGTACCCCCACAAGATAATTTGCAAAATATTGCGAGAAAGTTACAGACATAATCATAATATGGTAGATAACACTAAAACCCAAATAAATAACTTAGACGTGACTAATAACCAAATAAATGGTAATACACCTGTAGGACAGAATACAACATCCAGTAATCAAGATAACACTACTACAACTAAAAAATATTTTTCCCTTCCATATGTCAAATCATTATCAGAAAGACTTTCCAAGATCCTCACTAATGCTAATCACAATACAAAAATAGCTTTCAAAAACGTTAACACTATCAATAATGAATGTTTTACACATACTAAAGACAGGGATGAAATAGAACTAAGATCCAACATAATATATGAAATACCGTGTGAAGAAAACTGTGGAAAAAAATATTATGGTTGTTCTGAACAGTATTTTAAAAGACGTATTTATCAACATAAATATAGGTGGCAGAAAGTAAATACTAACAGACCTGATCCCACGGCCCTAACACAACACGCCCGTACACACGGTCACTCGTTTCAGTTTCACAAAGCTAAAGTAATTCATGCAGAAAGTAATCACTTTAAACGGCAATTCTTAGAAATGCTAACAATAGAGAAGAATAAACACCTTTCAGTTAACAAGAAAACGGACGTACAAAGTCTTAGCAAGTGATATTCTAATCTTATTCACTCTTTTTAAAATGGACAATAGTTTACAGGTATAGGAATACTGAACAACTTTCTAGTTAGGTACTATTAAAATTTTATATCGCTGGCAGTCTGTCAGATAACTACATAACGCTAAAACTTTACAAATGTAATGTGTTATATGTGTATAAGTATGGAACAGTGATAAGTGTTTAGTGTAATGTGGTTGCTGTAGCTCATCTCACAGTTAATGTAAGTAAATAGTTATAGTAATGTATGACTTTACACACACCTATACACACTTACAAATAATACAATTGTAGTAAGACTATATTTTAATGTTGTAGACATGATTATGAGAAGAATAAATCTCGAAACGTCGCAAAACTGAGTTTTCATAATTAATGACCGAACCTCGAAATCATTAACAGTATATATATATATATATATATGAACAAAAACGTTTCGCTACAAATTGGAGTCCAAACGTGGAACATTATTTGAAAGGAATCCGCTACCCAGAAGGAAGATAGAAATAATTTCCATACTATAAATAGGAATATTCTCATTTATTTTTGTAACATAAAAAAACTTTTCGATACAATATATATATATATATATATATATTGTACTGCTGTTAAAATGCACACAGTACATAATAGGGAGATAATAAATTTTAAAAGAGAAAGGATGCAGATTTTATATTGAATGTAAACAAAAAACTTTGGGAATATCGACTTACTCGGTCAGCATAGAGGTCGATTCCTATATGATATAAAACCATATTTAGTTATATGTTCAGAAAATAATATATGAAATTGGAATGAATGTTATAAGAAGAGTAAAGAGTAATAAAATTATAATTTAATAAATAACCAATAGAATTAAGAATATAAGAGGTAAAATAAAGATGTTTAATAAGAAATAGAAAAATAATATATGTTTAAATAGGTATATGATAAACAGATGTAAAGAAATTAGGGAATTATCATAGGGGCAATTTTGTAAATTGTTAAAAAAATTGTATTGTATAGTGAGGAAGAAAATGTTGATTAGTCTAAAATTAAATGCATTAAGAGTAACGTTTTTAGTCTTCAATTAAATTCATTAAGAGTAACATGAAGAGTCTAATTATATATCTAATAGTAACTACATGAAGAGTCTTAAATTATATTAAATAACATTTGTATATCATCAAGTGAATGTAACAAGGAAAAGAAAATACAGTAAAGGAATTTAAATTGTGATACCAAAGTTTTGATTATAATATTTAATAAATAAATAATAATACGAGAAATATAACAATATCCTTGATAGAACGACGAAAGAAGAGGAAAACCTTGGACTGGAGAAGAGTTTAAATGGCCATAAAGGATAGTTAAGTGTTCCGAGGAGACATCTGTGTTGCAGTAGTCCTGGAGGGCGGCATTCAGCGGTGAGAGCAATAAGAAATTTGTGTAAAGGAACAGATTGCCAAGCCTAATATTGCTTTCGAAAAAAAGTAAACAACAACCAGACGTGAACCCGTGGCAGCTGGAAGAATTCAGAGTCGGCTAAGTTATATTAGTTTATTATTTATTTCTTACATGGTTAATTATCAAAATACTACATATTAACTGAATCTGGTTTGGTTTAAAGAAAAGAAAATAATAGATACAATCGTAAATACGATCAAATAACTTAATAATCATTAACCCTGAGAGAAAGAGTTTCTTTACATGTACTGGTAAATAAAAAAAAAAACATAATAACAGTAGGTATATTTCTTAATTACCATACGTATAAATAACTACAACACATAAATGGCTGATCCAACGTGGAGCAGATTTTAATTACAATACCTGTAATTAATTCACAGTACATAAATGACGCATCCAACGTGGTGCAAATAAATATATTATATCAGAAAATAACCACGGTACATAAATGGCGCCCAACGTGGGGCAAAGATTTTCTTTAAACCAGCACCAAATAACACAATTTTGTTAAATTTAATTAGCATACAAATTTTTTCCTTGCAATTAAATTAAGTTAAAGATTGTAAAGTGGCTAACAAACCAGAGCAACGATATGAAGTAAGGAGTAATAATGTTGAAGAGGAAGAAACTGAAATGGAAATAATAGTAGAGGATACCGAAGGGGACCAACCAAAGAAACCAAACCAACCAATGGATGCAAATTTCCAGGAGATGATGAGAATTATAATGGAAGGGAATAACAAAACCAGCGAAACCTTATTGAAACAAATAAATGAAAAAATGGATAGTAACAGTGAAAAATTATAGAAACAAATGAAATTAGATAATGAAAACTTATTAAAACAAAATATTGAAGCACTCAAGAAACAAAAGAAGGAAGATAAGGAGGAATTAAAAGGACAATTGAAGGAAGAGAGTGAGAAAAATAAAGAGGAATTGAAACAACAGTTAGATGAGTATAAAACAGAAATAAGGAATAGAATTACAGAATTATAGAACTAACCAGAAAGTTGAGAAAACTAATGAAAATTTAACTCAATTACGTGGAGAGGTAATAAATAAAATTATTGAAGTGGAAGAGAAATTAGGAGAAAATAAATAACAAGTCATGGAACAGATGACGAGAGAATTGGTCAAACACAAACAGGAGGTAACGAGCAATATTCAATCCATGGGACAACAGTTGGACAGCAATAATACCAAAATAGAGGATACCATGGGACAATTAGTATTAAGGGTCAATGAAATAGAACAAATGGTAATCAAACATGTGTTATACGAGAAGACAAGAATAATAGTTTGAGGTGCCACATATGAAAGGATATATAAAAAATCCTATGGAGTATTCAAATAGAATGAAGGAATATTTGCATAGTACCAAGGAAAATAGATGGGAGAGAATTAAACTAATGTTAGATCAGTGGTTCCTTGAAATGAATGATTATTGGTGGGATGCTGTTAGAAACACCTTGAATAGCTACCAGGAATTTATGGACAGCTATAAAAATAAATATTGGACGCGATCCATACAGACAAGGGTGCGGGAGACCATAGTATATGGTAGGTACAATCCAAGTATAGGACAAACACTAACCTCGTATTTCTTATCGCATGTTTGCAGGGCAAGATATTTAGATCCACCCATGGATGACAGATATGTGGTGGAAGCTTTGAGTCACCATTTTCCTGAAACGGTAAGCTTAGCACAATTTGCCAGTCAAGCCAATACTATTGAAGCGATGACGTTATTACTCACTGATTATGAGAGGAAAATGAATTATGACAGTCGTGCTAAACAAGGGAATATGAGAAGAGACAGCTACCCTAATAGATATCCGGAAGAACAAAACCGTGATAGAAATCAAATAGTAGAAAGGAACGACCAGAGAAATGTTCCAAGATACCAAGATAGGGAAGGTGGAAGAAATTACTACAGAAACGATAACCGGAATGACCGGAGATATGATAATAATAATAATAATAATAATAATAATAATAATAATAATAATAATAATAATAATAATTACAATAATAATTATGGGGGCAACCACGCTTCAAATAACTATCGAGCGAATTTTATACGCCGAAACTATGATTCCCGAATCTACAATAGTTAGCCGAGGGAGACTGATCGAAATGAGTAGGGGGAAAATGAGGATTCTAACTCACTTTCACTTTCTATCAGCTGGACCACAGCATCCGCGACTTTTTCGCGTATATGCCGTCTTTCGCGAGCCTAGATCACTTTCACTTTCTACTGGACCACAGCATCCGCGACTTTTCGCGTATCTGGACCACAGCATCCGCGTTATTTATTTTTTTTTTATGCCGCCTTTCGCACTTGATGCATTATAGTGTATATATTAAATATATGATCAGGGTTACCAACCTTGCATGAGTTCAAATTTGTTGTGTGTTATAATGTATATTAAATCTATATGATCAGGTTTACCAACCTATGTATGTGTTCAAACTTGATATGTGTGTGTATTATAGTGTATATTAAAATATATGATCAGGGTTACCAATCCTGCATTATTGTGTGTATAGAACAGATCTGCCAACATTTTTCTTCGGTGGGAAATTCAAACTATATTAGCAGACGCATTATAGCGTATAGTAAATTATATGACTGTTGACGACTTCGATATCAACTCTCTCTCCCCTCTTCTCTCTTTGTCTCTAGACACTGCTACTTATGGATTATTGTAAGTAGCGATACTAAAATGTAATCACCAGGAAATATATTGGGTGGTGTTGGGTGGGTGGTTTTTTTATTTCATATCAGTGGGTGGTGGTGGTTCCAACTCGATGCATTATAGTGTATATTAAAATATATGATCAGGTGTACCAACCTTTGCATGAGTTCAAATTTGTCGTGTGTTATAATGTATATTAAATCTATATGATCAGGTGTACCAACCTCTGTATTATTATTATAGTGTATAGATATTTTATATGAGCAGGGTTGTCAACATTTTCTGTGGCGGGGGGAGGGAAATTCAAATATGTGTTATATAGTGTATATATTAAAATATATGATCAGGGTTACCAATCTTACATTATTGTGTGTGTATAGAGCAGATCTGCCAACATTTTTTCTCTTCTGTAGTGGGAAATTCAAATTATATGATCATAATTGTTACTCTCTCTCTCACATTTGAATGTAAGTAAAACTATCTTCCTCTCTCACTCTCTCTTGTTGTCAAACGTTATGTTCAAGCCGTTTTCTCCTCTCCCTCTCTCTCTCTTTCTCTCTCTCTCTCACTGTGTACATTGAGTAAATAATTTTAGCTCTCTCTCTCTGTCTCCCACATTTGTTGTGTATGCCTCTGTCTCTCTGTGGTCAGTACCGCGCGCATGTATATGAAATTAGAAAGTTTATATTTATTCGACAAATATTAACGCCCTCTCTTTCTCTCTCTCGCTCGCAGACGTCGGAAGCAATTCCTAGTTTATAATGTAATTACCTGTGCGTGTATGTCTCTCTCTCGCTGCAAACGTTGACAAGAATTCCCTTATTCAAAGCGATTTGTATGTGTACACAAACTTAAATATGGTTTACAGACCATTGCAATTTTTAAAATTCATTTTTGCATTAATTAAATATATATATCGTAAACAATGAAATAATAATATTTCGTCATTAGAAAGTTATATTCAGTGTGGTAATTAGTGATAGAAAGATTAACTATGCACGCACACACACACACACACACACACACACACACACACACACACACAAGTTGACAGCAGTTTATAATGTAATTACCTGTACGTGTACTGTTACAGATGTCTCCTCAAAATCTGTTGTACAACATCTCTCGCTCATAGCGATACTAAAATGTAATCACCAGGAAATATATTTATCGCCTACCTCGTTGCGTCCTACTTCTAATTTTGACACATGACAGTCATTGACCACGATTTATAAATTAATATACACAACATATGTGCTAGCACTCTCTCTCTCTCTCTCTCTCTCTCGCTCGCAGACGTCGGAAGCAATTCCTAGTTTATAATGTAATTACCTGTGCGTGTATGTCTCTCTCTCGCTGCAAACGTTGACAAGAATTCCCTTATTCAAAGCGATTTGTATGTGTATACAAACTTAAATATGGTTTACAGACCATTGTAATTTTTAAAATTCATTTTTGCATTAATTAAATATATATCGTAAACAATGAAATAATAATATTTCGTCATTAGAAAGTTATATTCAGTGTGGTAATTAGTGATAGAAAGATTAACTATGCACGCGCGCACACACACACACACACACACACAAACACACAAGTTGACAGCAGTTTATAATGTAATTACCTGTACGTGTACTGTTACAGATGTCTCCTCAAAATCTGTTGTACAACATCTCTCGCTCGCAGACGTCGGAAGAAATTCCTAGTTTATAATGTAATTACCCACATTGTGTATGTCTCTCTCTCGCTGCAAACGTTGACAAGAATTCCCTTATTCAAGGCGATTTGTATGTGTACACAAACTTAAATATGGTTTACAGACCATTGTAATTTTAAAAATTCTAACGACATATAAATTGTAGTAGCAATAATAATAAGTGATATTTACAATGAAACTATTTTCAAATAAAAATGATGTTGGTTCGACAACCTTTTGTTTTTAAGACTATAACAAGAATGAGACAGGGATCAAATATCTCCCCCCTCTCTCTCTCACACACACACACACACACACACACACACACACACACACACACACACACACACACACACACACACACACACACACACACACATTTAGTGTGAACAGACGTGTCTTTGTTAGTAAAATGTACAAATCACATGACTTTATGTGAACTTCAAAGGGTTCAAATGTTTCAAAATAAAAATATATAAAACAAAAAAATACAGAATATATGAAATGTATATTTACAAATAAAATATATATTACATATTATGAATTTTTTAATTTGTGAAGCAATCTTCAATACGCTCTTCTTCTTCTTCATTTGGTACTACATTAAGCCAGTCCTTGGACTTCACTTTTATGGGGTTTTCATAAACATAAAAATCACTACCACCAATAATTTGTGGTACAATACTTCTGTTTAATGGTAAAACCTAAGACAAAGCATTAAATAAAACATGCAATCAGTATTAATAGTACAAACTATCACTGTTTTATTAATTTAAAATACTGTATAATTGCTTACGATTAACAAATAAGAGAAAAGACATACTTTACAATTCTTTTCATTCCTTTATTCAAATGTAACATTCAAATTTAAACGTTACAATCTGTATAACGTTCTGTTTCAGATAATAGTTTGAATATAAAATGAAATGGAATGCAGTATTTTGTTATGAGAAATTACATTTGTAAATTACAGAATTGTTCTCTAACTACTGCTACAATCGTTCAGTTTCGATTTGGTACTCAATATATTTTAGTCTCCTAGTATTTTCATTGATACATTTTGGAAACTGAGTACAAAATAAATCTACAATCACCTAGTCGGAATCATTAAGTTTTACAAAAGATCTTATTGATCAGTTTGTCAGAGTCCAATTTGTTGGCAGAAAACAATTATGTGATCAAATAAACATTACCAGAGAACAACGTCCTCCTAAAGATAAATTTACCAGAGCTCAAAACAGTACAAAGTCATACTTTAGGTGAAGAAAATCACGTCATCAACAACAAAAGTTGTTTGTGTTTAAACAGCTACAAACAATAATTAATTTTCTTACACTAGTAAACATTTTGTTGTAATTGTTTCAATTAAAGGAAACATATATATATTCGTTGAGAAAATCTGTTGTGGCTGGACGAAACATGTGTCTGAATAAATTTTCTCTCTACATAGCAGTTGTAAAAGTAGTCATATACATTATGTGCTATATATATACAAAAGGCTTTCAACGTGTTTGTCATTTCAACCAATTTGTACCGCGCTCTAATTACGTAAAAATAACTGTACCGCTCCATACAACTGAGAATAAATCCGTACACACACACACACACACACACACACACACACACACACACACACACACACACACACACACACACACACACACACACACACACACACACACACACACACACACACACACACACACACACACACACACACACATACACACACACACAACGATGTTTCTACTTATTTGAACAAGTCCTGTATTAAATGCACTTGTTAATGTTTTAATGTGAACAATTTTACGTTTAAATAAAATCTGTACATACAATAAAATTATGTTTCAGTATTAATGATATAAATATTACTGTTTTATTAATTTAAAATACCGTATAATTGCTTACGATTGACAAATAAGAGAAAAGACATACTTTACGGAATTTCTTGAAATTTTTGCAGTTAGTCTTCTGCTCATGTGTACTGGCAGCCTGTTTGGTTACAGTTAACCATTTAAATTCAATTGATTGCGAACGAAACCAACAAATTGGACTCTGACAAACTGATCAATAAGATCTTTGTAAAACTTAATGATTCCTACTAGGTGATTGTAGATTTATTCTGTACTCAGTTTGTCATTGACCAGTGTTATACTCAGCATAAAATAATTAACGCGCACGCACCCGAAAGATTCAAATCATACCTTATTGGTGCTGTCAACTTGTGTGTGTGTGTGTGTGTGTGTGTGTGTGTGCGCGCCATACATTATCGTTTGCTAACGTTTGTATTTTGTCTAAGCTATGTTTACTTCACACACACACACACACACACACACACACACACACACACACACACACACACACACACACACACACACACACACACACACACACACACACACACACACACACACAAGATATCAGATTTTTGTATACGTTCTAGGTGAAAAACTACTTTTTGGCAGGTGACGAAGGCAGCACTGATCCGCTATTACCGAACAGTATTCGTTGTATACATTACACACACATACACATACACACATGTTAGGTTAAACGCAACCTCCATACAAAAACAGATATCGAATTTAAATAATAATTTCGTGCTTGCAATATATACTACCTATGTACACAAATTTAAAATATAGTTTACTGACCATTGTAAACGCAGAATCTATTGGTCTAAGCGTACATTTATTATGTAAATCATCTCTTTTTCAGTCATCTACGTATGTGCATTTGAATAATTTGCGCATGCACATAACAGCTTTTTTAGTACAGTTGCACACACATCGACGCTCGCACTATATATATAACCGGTGAACTTCACAACAGCGTCTTACTTACAACTCGAATCTATATAACGTTCTGTTTCTGTTTGAGATAATAATAATAGATTGAATATAAAAAGACTGTGTATGAATACAAAGAAATATCAAACACAACAGATCAATTATTTGAGTGAACATGATTGTGTATGTGAGTTACCGAGATCTAATTGTGTAAGAATATCTGTACCGCCACATACAACTGAGAATAAATCCGTACAAACATACACACACGCACACACTTAGCGATGTTTTTACTTATTTGAACAAGCCATGTATTAAATTCAATAAATAATGCACTTGATAATGTTTTAATGTGAATAATTTTACGTTTAAATATTTCCAACAACTATGTTGATTAGAAGTGCTGTAATTTCAATAACAATGTTCGCTTATTAACGTATTCAAATCTTTTTACTCACCTCTTAAATGTTGATGTACGCAATTATCGATTTCACAATGAGGTATGAAGGCTAATTGCATTCTTCACGTATATATATTGTTGTATCTTACAACGGTAGGTAGGGGTAGCTTAGCGTGTTCGTTTTGAAAGTCGATGTAAGTCATGTACCCAAGAGTCATTGTCCGCAGTGGAAACTTTCAGAAGTTAGCGATACTGAAAGTATTTTCGTACATTAGTCAAAATTAGGAAAACAATCGAATCGACAAACATTATGAATTCCGTTCGTGGGAAGAGTGTAATTTCATAATATTATTTGTATATATAGACATTTTACAAAATCATAAAGCATCAAACTGTATATCACTTTGTTGGTTTGTAATTATTACTAAACAGTAATACATGCTTAGGATGAAAATATTTGTTATGATTTTAGTAACTTACAACACCAGCTTAACCCAAGGGGTCATCGATCGTGATGGAAAAGCTTTCCCTCACTGCTTAAAGCTTTAAGAAGTTAGCGATACTGAAAGTATTTTCGTACATTAACCAAAATTAGGGAAACAATCGAACCGACAAACATTAATCCAAGAATTTACATTTTCAGCATACATAGATTTCAACCCGCAAAGATGTATGCAGATAAATGAAATACATATTTTACATTAAAATACATTTCTGATTACTATACAAAGAATTACATATTGTTATTCTTCTCTATTTATGTTTCCAATTGTAATGGAGTGTTATACTCAGCATAAAAGAAGGACAATAGTTTCAATACCACATAAGAAAGATCTTTTATAAAAAGGTGACAGCACGTGCTGAAAACCGTATGCTTTCGGTATTCACGAAGATGAAGATTGTACAGCAAGCAAACAAATTGTCAATAAAAGATATGGACTTTTTTGGCAGGTGACGAAGGCAGCACTGATCCGCTATTACCGAACAGTATTCGTTGTATACATTACACACACATACACACACACACATGTTAGGTTAAACGCAACCTCTATACAAAAACAGATATCGGATTTAAATAATAATTTCGTGCTTACAATATATACTACCTATGTACACAAATTTAAAATATAGTTTACTGACCATTGTAATACAAGAGGTCATTGACATGACTTTACACTGGTTTAGCATAGTTACTCATGTTAGGTTGAACACACACACACACACACACACACACACACACACACACACACACACACACACACACACACACACACACACACACACACACACACACACACACACACACACACACACACACACACACACACACACACACACACACACACACAATCAGGTCAATGACTGCTACGTGCTGTTACCAGCCAGACGACAATACAAGAAGAGTACAAACAAATAGATTATCATATAGGAGAGTTAGTACTGGTTCGTAACAGACAACTATCCTCTTTTGAC
Organism: Magicicada septendecula; assembly: GCA_034769895.1. Taxonomy (NCBI): domain Eukaryota; kingdom Metazoa; phylum Arthropoda; class Insecta; order Hemiptera; family Cicadidae; genus Magicicada; species Magicicada septendecula. The sequence continues at coordinate 330,088,082 of CM068373.1, forward strand.
ATTGTATGATTTGAATAAAAACAGATATCGGATTTAAATAATAATTTCGTGCTTGCAATATACAATCCATGTACACAAACTTATATATCCTTTGTTGGGTTGTAATTATTACTAAACAGTAATACATGCTTAGAATGAAAATATTTGCTATGATTTTAGTAACGTACAACACCAGCTTAACCCAAGGTCATTGACCAGTGTTATACTCAGCATAAAATTATTAACGCGCACGCACCCGAAAGATTCAAATCATTCCTTATTGGTGCTGTCAACTTGTGTGTGTGTGTGTGTGTGTGTGTGTGTGTGTGTGTGTGTGTGCCATACATTATCGTTTGCTAACGTTCGTATTTTGTCTAAGATATGTTAACTTCACACACACACACAAACACACACACACACACACACACACACACACACACACACACACACACACAAGATATCAGATTTTTGTATACGTTCTAGGTGAAAAACTACTTTTTGGCAGGTGACGAAGGCAGCACTGATCCGCTATTACCGAACAGTATTCGTTGTATACATTACACACACATACACATACACACATGTTAGGTTAAACGCAACCTCCATACAAAAACAGATATCGGATTTAAATAATAATTTCGTGCTTGCAATATATACTACCTATGTACACAAATTTAAAATATAGTTTACTGACCATTGTAATACAAGAGGTCATTGACACGACTTTACACTGGTTTAGCATAGTTACTCATGTTAGGTTGTACGCAACACACACACACACACACACACACAAGAATCAGATTTTTTGTATACGTTCTAGGTGAAAAACTACTGGGGTGTCTCTGACTTTATTTGGAAATAAATAACATTACAGATATTGATATGGTACTATGAGTAGTCTATACGTGAATACTATACATCAGACTGCATGTATCTGTCATTAGCAATCTAACGTTACGACGACATGTTAAATATCAAATTCAGTCTACTTACGTTTCGCGTTAGGTTAAAATGCAAACACACACACACACACACACACACACACACACACACACACACACACACACACACACACACACACACACACACACACACACACACACACACACACGCGCGCGTGTATGTTATTTAAATTATTATTTAAATAACATAAACACGTGTAGTGTTTAGGTCATCAGTACATGACGCAACGGGAGTGATAGGTCCAATTAGGTTTGTTACACGTTGTGTGTTAGGTTAAAATGCAGTCCATTCACGTTTCATGTTAGGTTTAAATGCAAACAAACACACACACACACACACACACACACATACACACACACACACACTCACACACGTGTTAGGCTGGTCATCAGTACATGACGCAACGGGAGTGATAGGTCCAATTAGGTTTGTTACACGTTGTGTGTTAGGTTAAAATGCAGTCCATTCACGTTTCATGTTAGGTTTAAATGCAAATAAACACACACACACACACACACACGTGTTAGGCTGCAGCCTAACACGTGTGTATGTTATTTAAATAATAATTTAAATAACATACACGTGTGTGTGTGTGTGTATTTGTTTGCATTTAAACCTAACATGAAACGTGAATGGACTGCATTTTAACCTAACACACAACGTGTAACAAACCTAATTGGACCTATCACTCCCGTTGCGTCATGTACTGATGACCAGCCTAACACGTGTGTGTGTGTGTGTGTGTGTGTGTGTGTGTTTGTTTGCATTTAAACCTAACATGAAACGTGAATGGACTGCATTTTAACCTAACACACAACGTGTAACAAACCTAATTGGACCTATCACTCCCGTTGCGTCATGTACTGATGACCTAAACACTACACGTGTTTATGTTATTTAAATAATAATTTAAATAACATACACGTGTGTGTGTGTGTGTGTTTGCATTTTAACCTAACGTGAAACGTAAGTAGACTGAATTTGATATTTAACATGTCGTCGTAACGTTAGATTGCTAATGACAGATACATGCAGTCTGATGTATAGTATTCACGTATAGACTACTCATAGTACCATATCAATATCTGTAATGTTATTTATTTCCAACTAAAGTCAGAGACACCTCAGTAGTTTTTCACCTAGAACGTATACAAAAAATCTGATTCTTGTGTGTGTGTGTGTGTGTTGCGTACAACCTAACATGAGTAACTATGCTAAACCAGTGTAAAGTCGTGTCAATGACCTCTTGTATTACAATGGTCAGTAAACTATATTTTAAATTTGTGTACATAGGTAGTATATATTGCAAGCACGAAATTATTATTTAAATCCGATATCTGTTTTTGTATGGAGGTTGCGTTTAACCTAACATGTGTGTATGTGTATGTGTGTGTAATGTATACAACGAATACTGTTCGGTAATAGCGGATCAGTGCTGCCTTCGTCACCTGCCAAAAAGTAGTTTTTCACCTAGAACGTATACAAAAATCTGATATCTTGTGTGTGTGTGTGTGTGTGTGAAGTTAACATAGCTTAGACAAAATACAAACGTTAGCAAACGATAATGTATGGCACACACACACACACACACACACACACACACACAAGTTGACAGCACCAATAAGGTATGATTTGAATCTTTCGGGTGCGTGCGCGTTAATTATTTTATGCTGAGTATAACACTGGTCAATGACAAACTGAGTACAGAATAAATCTACAATCACCTAGTAGGAATCATTAAGTTTTACAAAGATCTTATTGATCAGTTTGTCAGAGTCCAATTTGTTGGTTTCGTTCGCAATCAATTGAATTTAAATGGTTAACTGTAACCAAACAGGCTGCCAGTACACATGAGCAGAAGACTAACTGCAAAAATTTCAAGAAATTCCGTAAAGTATGTCTTTTCTCTTATTTGTCAATCGTAAGCAATTATACGGTATTTTAAATTAATAAAACAGTAATATTTATATCATTAATACTGAAACATAATTTTATTGTATGTACAGATTTTATTTAAACGTAAAATTGTTCACATTAAAACATTAACAAGTGCATTTAATACAGGACTTGTTCAAATAAGTAGAAACATCGTTGTGTGTGTGTGTATGTGTGTGTGTGTGTGTGTGTGTGTGTGTGTGTGTGTGTGTGTGTGTGTGTGTGTGTGTGTATGTTTGTACGGATTTATTCTCAGTTGTATGGAGCGGTACAGTTATTTTTACATAATTAGAGCGCGGTACAAATTGGTTGAAATGACAAACACGTTGAAAGCCTCTTGTATATATATAGCACATAATATATATGACTACTTTTACAACTGCTATGTAGAGAGAAAATTTATTCAGACACATGTTTCGTCCAGTCACAACAGATTTTCTCAACGAATATATATATGTTTCCTTTAATTGAAACAATTACAACAAAATGTTTACTAGTGTAAGAAAATTAATTATTGTTTGTAGCTGTTTAAACACAAACAACTTTTGTTGTTGATGACGTGATTTTCTTCACCAAAAGTATGACTTTGTACTGTTTTGAGCTCTGGTAAATTTATCTTTAGGAGGACGTTGTTCTCTGGTAATGTTTATTTGATCACATAATTGTTTTCTGCCAACAAATTGGACTCTGACAAACTGATCAATAAGATCTTTTGTAAAACTTAATGATTCCGACTAGGTGATTGTAGATTTATTTTGTACTCAGTTTCCAAAATGTATCAATGAAAATACTAGGAGACTAAAATATATTGAGTACCAAATCGAAACTGAACGATTGTAGCAGTAGTTAGAGAACAATTCTGTAATTTACAAATGTAATTTCTCATAACAAAATACTGCATTCCATTTCATTTTATATTCAAACTATTATCTGAAACAGAACGTTATACAGATTGTAACGTTTAAATTTGAATGTTACATTTGAATAAAGGAATGAAAAGAATTGTAAAGTATGTCTTTTCTCTTATTTGTTAATCGTAAGCAATTATACAGTATTTTAAATTAATGAAACAGTGATATTTTGTACTATTAATACTGATTGCATGTTTTATTTAATGCTTTGTCTTAGGTTTTACCATTAAACAGAAGTATTGTACCACAAATTATTGGTGGTAGTGATCTTTATGTTTATGAAAACCCCATAAAAGTGAAGTCCAAGTACTGGCTTAATGTAGTACCAAATGAAGAAGAAGAAGAGCGTGTTGAAGATTGCTTCACAAATTAAAAAATTCATAATATGTAATATATATTTTATTTGTAAATATACATTTCATATATTCTGTATTTTTTTGTTTTATATATTTTTATTTTGAAACATTTGAACCCTTTGAAGTTCACATAAAGTCATGTGATTTGTACATTTTACTAACAAAGACACGTCTGTTCATACTAAATGTGTGTGTGTGTGTGTGTGTGTGTGTGTGTGTGTGAGAGAGAGCGAGAGGGGGGGAGAGATTTGATCCCTGTCTCATTCTTGTTATAGTCTTAAAAACAAAAGGTTGTCGAACCAACATCATTTTTATTTGAAAATAGTTTCATTGTAAATATCACTTATTATTATTGCTACTACAATTTATATGTCGTTAGAATTTTTAAAATTACAATGGTCTGTAAACCATATTTAAGTTTGTGTACACATACAAATCGCCTTGAATAAGGGAATTCTTGTCAACGTTTGCAGCGAGAGAGAGACATACACAATGTGGGTAATTACATTATAAACTAGGAATTTCTTCCGACGTCTGCGAGCGAGAGAGAGTGATGGGGAATTTCTACCGACGTTTGCAGCAGCAGCAGCAGCAGCAATACACGATACGCATTACATTAAAACTATCACGATTATATTATTCATTGATGTACAAACAATTTACATAGCACACACACAATAGGCTAACATTTACTGTGAAGCTGTTAACGTATGGATTTGTCATCTGTAACAGCACACACATAGGTAATTACATTATAAACTAGGAATTTCTTCCGACGTCTGCGAGCGAGAGATGTTGTACAACAGATTTTGAGGAGACATCTGTAACAGTACACGTACAGGTAATTACATTATAAACTGCTGTCAACTTGTGTGTGTGTGTGTGTGTGTGTGTGCGTGCGTGCATAGTTAATCTTTCTATCACTAATTACCACACTGAGTATAACTTTCTAATGACGAAATATTATTATTTCATTGTTTACGATATATATTTAATTAATGCAAAAATGAATTTTAAAAATTACAATGGTCTGTAAACCATATTTAAGTTTGTATACACATACAAATCGCTTTGAATAAGGGAATTCTTGTCAACGTTTGCAGCGAGAGAGAGACATACACGCACAGGTAATTACATTATAAACTAGGAATTGCTTCCGACGTCTGCGAGCGAGAGAGAGAGAGAGTGCTAGCACATATGTTGTGTATATTAATTTATAAATCGTGGTCAATGACTGTCATGTGTCAAAATTAGAAGTAGGACGCAACGAGGTAGGCGATAAATATATTTCCTGGTGATTACATTTTAGTATCGCTATGAGCGAGAGATGTTGTACAACAGATTTTGAGGAGACATCTGTAACAGTACACGTACAGGTAATTACATTATAAACTGCTGTCAACTTGTGTGTGTGTGTGTGTGCGTGCATAGTTAATCTTTCTATCACTAATTACCACACTGAATATAACTTTCTAATGACGAAATATTATTATTTCATTGTTTACGATATATATATTTAATTAATGCAAAAATGAATTTTAAAAATTACAATGGTCTGTAAACCATATTTAAGTTTGTGTACACATACAAATCGCTTTGAATAAGGGAATTCTTGTCAACGTTTGCAGCGAGAGAGAGACATACACGCACAGGTAATTACATTATAAACTAGGAATTGCTTCCGACGTCTGCGAGCGAGAGAGAGAGAGAGGGCGTTAATATTTGTCGAATAAATATAAACTTTCTAATTTCATATACATGCGCGCGGTACTGACCACAGAGAGAGAGAGACATACACAACAAGTGTGAGAGAGAGAGTGAAAGAGCTAAAATTATTTACTCAATGTACACAGTGAGAGAGAGAGAGAAAGAGAGAGAGAGGGAGAGGGGAAAACGGCTTGAACATAACGTTTGACAACAAGAGAGAGTGAGAGAGAGAGATAGTTTTACTTACATTCAAATGTGAGAGAGAGAGAGAGAGAGAGAGAGAGAGTAACAATTATGATCATATAGTTTGAATTTCCCACTACAGAAGAGAAAAAATGTTGGCAGATCTGCTCTATACACACACAATAATGTAAGATTGGTAACCCTGATCATATATTTTAATATATACACTATATAACACATATTTGAATTTCCCTCCCCCCGCCACAGAAAATGTTGACAACCCTGCTCATATCAAATATCTATACACTATAATAATAATACAGAGGTTGGTACACCTGATCATATAGATTTAATATACATTATAACACACGACAAATTTGAACTCATGCAAAGGTTGGTACACCTTATCATATATTTTAATATACACTATAATGCATCGAGTTGGAACCACCCCCACCCACCACCACCCACTGATATGAAATAAAAAAACCACCCACCCAACACCACCCAATATATTTCCTGGTGATTACATTTTAGTATCGCTACTTACAATAATCCATAAGTAGCAGTGTCTAGAGACAAAGAGAGAAGAGGGGAGAGAGAGTTGATATCGAAGTCGTCAACAGTCATATAATTTACTATACACTATAATGCGTCTGCTAATATAGTTTGAATTTCCCACCGAAGAAAAATGTTGGCAGATCTGTTCTATACACACAATAATGCAGGATTGGTAACCCTGATCATATATTTTAATATACACTATAATACACACACATATCAAGTTTGAACACATACATAGGTTGGTAAACCTGATCATATAGATTTAATATACATTATAACACACAACAAATTTGAACTCATGCAAGGTTGGTAACCCTGATCATATATTTAATATATACACTATAATGCATCAAGTGCGAAAGGCGGCATAAAAAAAAAATAATAACGCGGATGCTGTGGTCCAGATACGCGAAAAAGTCGCGGATCTTGACACAGATCCGCGAAAAAGTCGCGGATGCTGTGGTCCAGTAGAAAGTGAAAGTGATCTAGGCTCGCGAAAGACGGCATATACGCGAAAAAGTCGCGGATGCTGTGGTCCAGCTGATAGAAAGTGAAAGTGAGTTAGAATCCTCATTTTCCCTCTACTGAAATGGATATTCTCGCAGTGAGGAGAGACAGAGTGAGGTGAACAACAACTATGAACAGTTAAGAAATAGAGAGCAACATAGTTCCCTTTCCCAGTCAGAAAATAGTCAACAGGAAGGAAGGAGAGAGGAGAGAGTAACCATAAACGAAAATCAGGAAAACTAGAGAAGACTGTGAGTGAGTGCAATGGTCAACCACAGTCAAATAGCCGATCACTGTCTTGGATAACCAATTTAGATCAGGATTTTATGGACAACGATAGAATCAATAAAAATATCATTGAAAGTGATGTAGTGTCTATTACCGGTCAATATGGAAGAACCAATCAAAATTTTGTTATTGATACTGGTGCCAAAATATCATTGATGATTATGACTAAATACCATGAATTAAAGGAAATGGAAAAGGGAATCACGTCATCCGAAGGAAAGGCTAATAGAATTTATGAATTACCTGTGAGCAAAATTACTATAGTGGGTGTAACAGGACGAGCCAATCGAACTGCTCGCAAACAAATAATGATGAATGTACAATTCAATGGAAGGGTGATACCATTCACATTTGTAGTATATCAAAATATAGAAACAGAAATATTGGTCGGATGTGATAACTTGCGGAAGTATGAAACTATTATTGATTTAGAAACTAATCGGTTGGTATTTACATACGATAAGCAAAAAGTACCTATAAAAATTATAAATAGAAATGAAGAGGTAAGGAAAATGGTCAATTCAACCAAATTAAGTGATAAATTTAAATACTCATATAAATATAAACTAATCAATAGAAAGTCATTACAGCAGTTAACAATAAATAATACAATGTGGGAGGAGAAAATGCAAGAAATCAGACAATTCTGTAATCATAATAATCAACTAAACAAAGAGCAAATAGATCAGTTAATGGAAATTTATTTGAAACATTATAAAGTATTTTCAAACAAACCTGGCAAAATAGTAGGATTGCAATGTAAGTTACCACTAAGAGAAAATGTGACATTTAACAAAAGATCATATCCCATACCATACAAATTAAGAAAGAAATCGACAAAATGCTTCGTGAAGATATCATTGAACTAAGTCAGTCAGAACACACTAGCCCATTAGTAGTAATTCCCAAAAAAGATAAGTCATTAAGATTGTGTTTAGATGCACGTCAAATTAATCAGATGATAATTGCTGATAAGACGTCGCCTGAGAACATAGGAGAAATTTTAAAACGTTTTAATAACGTAGAATTTTTTAGTAGTTGGGATGCTGTATCTGTATATTGGCAAGTGGAATTGCATCCAGAAAGCAGAAAATATGTGAGTTTCATAGAAAACGGTAGGAATTATCAATTTAAAAGATTACCTTTTGGTCTGGTTAATAGTGTGGCTATATTTATAAAATGTATTGATGAAGTATTGGGTAAGGAGATTTTGGAATTTACTACAGTATATGTCGATGATTTGGTAATTGCATCAAGCAGTTGGGAAGAACAGTGTCATCGAATTGATAAGGTACTTACCAGGTTGGGAGAACATGGAATTACGCTAAAATTAGACAAGTCAACATTCATTGCCAGCAAGATTAAGTTTTTAGGGTTTATAGTTTCGGATACCGGCATATCGGCGGATCCTGATAAAATACAATCAATACAGAATTTCCCATGTCCAAAAATGTAAAACAATTAAAAATTTTCTTAGGTCTTTGTAATTATTACAGAAGTTTCCAAAGTAATTACTCCGACCTAACACATCATTATCAACATTTAATTTGTAAGAAGAATAAGTGGAAGTGGACCGGAAAGAATGAGGAAGTATTCAATGAAGTGAAACAGAGATTTTTACAGTGCGTCATGTTGTCACCCAGATTTTAGTAAAGTTTTTTACTTAAATTGTGATGCCAGTGGAGTAAGTTTAAGATCGGTGTTATATCAAGAAAATGACAAGGGAGAACCAAAGGTAATAGCTTTTGCAAGCCGTACACTAACTAAAGCAGAATTTAATTATACAATAACTGAAAAAGAGACATTGAGTGTTGTATTTGCAATAACTAAATTCCGAACATACTTATTAAACAGTTAGGTAGTAGTACGAACCGATCATCAAGCAATAACCTTTTTTAAAAACTGTAAGATGTCACATGGAAGGCTCACAAGATGGATGCTCCAGTTACAAGAGTATCATATAAAATGGGAGTACTAACCAGGCAATAAAAATATAGTAGCGAATATATTATCCAGAGTAGGTGATCAAGAAGAAATAATGGCCAAAGAAGCACGTAAAGTTTTGGCATGCTTTAGGAATAAAAGAGAATTAAAACTCATCGTGGAAGAAATAAAGAAATTACAGCCAACCGATATTAGAATACAAAAGTTGAGGAAAAGGATGGAAAACACTTCCAACACTACATCACATTATATGATTCATGAAGGAATGATGTTTAGGAACACCGACAAAAGAAATACTGATTGGAAAATTTTAGTGCCAGAAGAGGTATGTAATAAATTAATTGTTGATTATCATGAGAGATATGGACACCAAGGCCAGAAGAAAGTAGTGTGAGCACTCAAGGAACACTTTTATATGAATAAATTAGAAAAGAAAGTAATTCGATCCATAGGAACATGTGATATTTGTCAGAAAGTCAAGTTAGCTAATGTTAGATATGAGGGAAGGTGGATAAATAATCAAGCATTGAGATCGCTAGAACAAGTTTTTATTGAAATTTGTGGACGATTCCCAACTAGTGGTAGGAGACGTAGCAAGTACGTATTGATTATCATGGACAGTTTTACTAGATTTACAAAATTATATCCCATCACTAAGGCCAATACTTACACTATAGTTAAAATAATTAAAGAAACGTTTATAAAAGAGGTAGGATTGCCTAATAGTATTATATCTCATCATGGAACACAAAAGGTGTCAAGTGGCAGAATGCTATGAGAGCCATAAAAATTCTTACGTATAAAACATCGGTTTACCATCCCAATAGTAACCCGACCGAAAGAATGCTCAAAGAAGTGGGTCGTTTATTCCGCACATATTGCCATGATCAACATAATAGATGGAGCGAATATGTTAGTAAAGCAGAGGAGTTTATAAATTTAGCCAATCATGATAGTACTGGTGTGACACCATATGAGGCAATGTATAAGAAACGCCCACCCAGAATTATCGAAAGTTTAGTTGATTTTACATGGTTCACTCAACCACAGAAGGACATACAAGTTATTATGGAGAGTCGGATTAAAGTGAAGGCAGAGGAAAGAGCCAGAGGACAATACAAGAAGAGATATAAACAAATAGATTATCATATAGGAGAGTTAGTACTGGTTCGTAACAGACAACTTCTCAGCAGTAAGGAAACGTTGATGAAAAAATTATTTTTATGTTATGTAGGCCCATTCATAATTAATACAGTGAATGATAACAATACGGTAGTAATAAAATACCAGGATGGAAAAATAAAGGGACCTACAATATTAATCAACTTCGCCCGTATAAGTCAGATAAGAAATAAATGAATTCTGCAATAAAGAACAAATGAAATGTATGCCCCCGGATTGGGAAGGTGAGGTCCGAAAGAAAGAGAATGTTTTAGTCATGTTTTTGAGTTTTTTAGCCATAAAATTAGGTACAATTGTTATTTATTATTTTGATGTAAAACCAGTTGGTTTAATTAACGTTGTTTTAAGTCATCAATAAGTATTTAATAGGTCATGATTCATGATAATAAGGAACCATATTTGTAATAGTAATAAAAGAAAAAACTAATTTGTTAAAAGAATGTTGTGAGGTACAAATACCTAATTAATCAGATGTTTAAATGTTAAGATTAGACTATGTTGATTATTTTAAAATTTCATCTAAAATTGTATCTGAAATTATGAAATAAGGGAAGGTATTATGTACTGCTGTTAAAATGCACATAGTACATAATAGGGAGATAATAAATTTTAAAAGAGAAAGGATGCAGATTTTGTATTGAATGTAAACAAAAAAACATTGGGAATATCGACTTACTCGGTCAACATAGAGGTCGATTCCTATATGATATAAAACCATATTTAGTTATATGTTCAGAAAATAATATATGAAATTGGAATGAATGTTATAAGAAGAGTAAAGAGTAATAAAATTATAATTTAATAAATAACCAATAGAATTAAGAATATTAGAGGTAAAATAAAGATGTTTAATAAGAAATAGAAAAATAATATATTTTTTAATAGGTATATGATAAACAGATGTAAAGAAATTAGGTAATTATCATAGGGGCAATTTTGGTAAATTGTTAAAAAATTGTATTGTATAGTGAGGAAGAAAATGTTTATTAGTCTAAAATTAAATGTATTAAGAGTAACGTTATGAGTCTTAAATTAAATTCATTAAGAGTAACGTTATTAGTCTTAAATTAAATTCATTAAGAGTAACATGAAGAGTCTAATTATATATCTAATAGTAACTACATGAAGAGTCTTAAATTATATTAAATAACATTTGTACATCATCAAGTTAATGTAACAAGGAAAAGAAAATACAGTAAAGGAATTTAAATTGTGATACCAGAGTTTTGATTATAATATTTAATAAATAAATAATAATACGAGAAATATAACAATATCCTTGATAGAACGACGACAGAAGAGGAAAACCATGGACTGAAGAAGAGTTTAAGTGGCCATAAAGGATAGTTAAGTGTTCCGAGGAGACATCTGTGTTGCAGTAGTCCTGGAGAGCGGCATTCAGTGGTGAGAGCAATAAGAAATTTGTGTAAAGGAACAGATTTCCAAGCCTAATATTGCTTTCGAAAAAAAGTAAACAACAACCAGACGTGAACCCGTGGCAGCTGGAAGAATTCAGAGTCGGTTAAGTTACATTAGTTTATTATTTATTTCTTACATGGTTAATTATCAAAATACTACATATTAACTGAATCTGGTTTGGTTTAAAGAAAAGAAAATAATAGATACAATCGTAAATACGATCAAATAACTTAATAATCATTAACCCTGAGAGAAAGAGTTTCTTTACATGTACTGGTAAATAAAAAAAAACATAATAACAGTAGGTACATTTCTTAATTACCATACGTATAAATAACTACAACACATAAATGGCTGATCCAACGTGGAGCAGATTTTAATTACAATACCTGTAATTAATTCACAGTACATAAATGACGCATCCAACGTGGTGCAAATAAATATATTATATCAGAAAATAACCACGGTACAATTTATATTCAATCACTTTCTGCTACAGTCCGTTTCTTGATGTATATAATACAGTTAATATTTATAAATAAATTTACCTCAAGATATACCATTTTTTTCTTATTAGAACATGTTTCGGGTACCATCTTGTACCCATCCTCTGCCTTCCGGTTTTTGTGTCTGGTGAAGTACATATGTGTTGGTTGACTATTATTATTGTGGCTTCCTGTTGGCTTCAGGTACTTCAAGTTGGTTTTATTGTGTGTGATTGTGGTGTATGTGTTAGTTTTTTGTGTATTTTCGATGTTGAGTGCTTTGAATATTGTGTCATGTTTTGTATTGATTTGTATTTGTTCAGGTATTAGTTTGTTTTGTATTGTATGTTTGTATATTTGTAAATTTTCCCAAATGTTCATTATGGTGCCTTTGTGTGGTAATGTTTTATTAGTGTCACATTGGTTATGTCAGGGAAGGGAATTCATGTCCTGTGTTTATTGCATGTGTGGCTAAATTGGATTTATATATTTCTGTTTTTTTTTGTATGCGTTTAGGTGTTCAAAATAACGTTTTTTCAGCTGTTTTTTGTTTGTTCTTTGTAACATTTATTGCAATCTTGGCATTCAATTTTTTATATACTGTTAGTTGTTGGATTGTCTTTGTTGTGTGGGCTATTTAGTTTTTGTAAATTATTTTTATTAGTTTTTTATGCTATTTATATATCTGTGTTTTTAAATAGTTTTGTTAGTTTTGTCATTTTATTATTTATGTATGTGAATGTGGCCCATTTTTTGTTGTTGTTATTATTTATGTGTTGTTCATTTTGATTAATTCTGAATTGTTCAGTTTTTATTTTCTATTTGGTTTTATTTTCTATTTTGTTTACAGTATTTTTATTGTATCCATTTTCATAACCAATTTGGTATATTATGTTTCTTTCTTTGTCAGTTTCTTGTTTGTTTAGGGGAATTTTGTACATTCTGTTAAATAGCGAATAAAATGCTGCCATTTTATGTTGTGGTGGGTGGTCAGAATGGTTAGGTATAATGATGTTAGTAGAAGTTGGTTTACTACATATTGCGTATTGTTTGAGGTTGTTGTATCTTGTGATGGTTATGTCTAAATAGTTGATTTTGTTATGTTTTTCTTTTTCTTCTGTGAATTGTATTTTAGATGTATGTTATTGATTTGTTTCAGTATGTTCTCTGCATTTGTGTTTTTGTGTGTGGATAAGATATGTAGATGATGGGCTATAGGTATCAAATAACAAACGACTTTGAGTACTAATTAATGAACGTATGGGGCTTAAATTATTACGATCCTAGATCAAACACTTTCAAAAAGCAATAAAGTAATAACAGTTATCATTAACAACCGATTTCATGAATTTTCTAGAGTGCTATAACATTATCACAGGATACTTTAAACGATTTATTTTATCTGTATATTTATGAAATTTATGAACTTAAAACATAATTAATTATTTCCAATACAGACATTTTAAACTTATAACAGGAAAAATTAGAATTTATGAGAAATTTGTGTGATATTAGAAGCTAATGAAACTGTACTGTAAAATAAACAAATTAAGAAGAGGTAAAGGCTGCCTGATTTGATTTAATGCTGAATAAATGTGAGTCTGTGACAGATAAGAGCATAATCTGTTCAGTTAGTTAGAGTTGATCAGTCGCGTAGCCAGGAATTTACGAAAGAGGTAACTGGTTAAAATCTTTCACGTGGCTGTTATAAACCAGAAAGTTTTATGCTTTTATGACAAGCTACAAATATCAGCTTATAATACAAGCGAGCTTATAATGGTATGCAATACATCAGTTAAAGACAAACAGTGCAGGTTACATCACAGCCAATATCGAACTAGTACTGCCTGCCTGCATGTTTTAGGTAAAAAACGTTGTTAACACCTCTCCAATGAGGGGTTGCAACTCCCAGTGATCCCTCTTGGGTGCATCACTAGAATTAAGTGGCGTTCCTATGCCCATTTAATTAACAGACTTATATCCCCAAGTAAGAACAAACACACAATTTGAATGTAGATACAAATACGTAAGCAAAGAGAACAAACAAGCAGAGCGAAGACAAGAATCGAAATTGATAACACTGATAACTTTAATAAAAAATAATCCACTTAGTACAAAATTTAGGCAAGTCAACAGTGTCAAATTGTCCTTGTATAAAGTTGAGATTCAAAATTTAAGTTGAACGATTTAGGAGAGTATTACATTCCATTAGCCAGCGGTAACAGAAGAGGAGAGAAACGGTAATTTGCTTTTTGATATAATTATAAATCACACAGCTTTATACGTGTCCTGTTGAGGTGAATAATTTTTATTTAATTATAATCATAATTAGGTTAAAGGTTATATTTACTGTTCACGTCAACGAATATGACAACAAAATCACCAGTATCCAAACCCATTAGCAACCAGAAATCAATTAAATTTGATTATATACAAAATATAATCTTCTGTATACATCATAAATTACTAGTCTCCTCAATAGACTCTAATTACTGCCTAAAAGTGTGTTACGGGCTCATTCATTGTTTTGGTTATTTTTATTATATAGATTATAATATATATTATCCGTTTATAGATTATTATTACATAGATAATTTCTATTAAGTTATATAGATTATATGTCTAAGTGGTTCCAAGATGGATATGAATGCCTAAATTAGAGGTGGGTTTTTTACTGGGTGAGATTCCCACACACCAGGGGAAGCACGGTCTCCTCTGACGGTCCATAAAGCATTTGTCCCCCTAAAAAAAGTATATATTATTATATAGATAATTTGTATTATATAGATTATTATTTATAGATAATATAGAGTATTATTATTATACAGATTATCCGTTTACTCTCTTAATTCAGTTTTAGATTATTACGGTTGCTAGGAGAAGCGTTATTATCAGTAATTTAATTAAAACTCTGTTGTTATTCATACAATGTTTTTACTTCCATATTCCTTAAGGAATGGAAGTATGGTGATGGCAAAAAAAATCGTGTTCGAGATTATTGCAGATTCTGATTGTACTACACTCAAAACATGAAAAAAGTCGTTTTCCGAAAAGTGTCTGTGCGTGTGTCTGTCTGTCTATCTGTGTCTATAGATTTTTTTTCTATGGCAAGCGATAACTGCCGCAAATTCAAACAGAATCAAATAATTTTTTGCATACAGCCCTGATTTGTAGAGTACTCACGGCCTATTGTTTTTGGTAAAGATCGGTTGAGGGAAAGGGGTAGTTTACCTGCAACGGTTTTTTTTATCAACGGAAATTTTTTTTTGGCAAACGATAACAGCCGCAAATTCAAACAGAATCAAATAATGTTTCGCATACAGCCCTGAATTGTAGAGTTCTCAAGACCTGTTGTTTTTGGTGAAGATCGGTTGAGGGAAAGGGGTAGTTTACCTGCAACGTTTTTTATCAAGCGTATTTTCTATGGCAAACGATAACTGCCGCAAATTCAAACAGAATCAAATAATTTTTTGCATACGTCAGTGAATTGTAGAGGTCTCAAGGCCTTTAGATTTTGTTGAAGATCGGTTAAGGGGAAGGGGTAGTTTACCTGCAACTTTTACGCTTTAACAAGAGTAAAGTACTTGAAAATTCATTTAAACTTTTTCAAACAATGGTAATTGTTGAAAATAAAATAATTTTGTTGCCAGGCAATAAAATTATAATTTTTTCATTTTAATGTAAATTATGTTTGAGTTAATATCTTTATATATACAGTGGAACTTGGTTATTACGGCCTCGGCTGTTACGTCAACTCTGGTGTAGCGTTATTTTGTCATAAGTCCGGTAAAACTGATATCTTTAACATTATAAAAATTCCCGGTTTTAACGTCACAAAATATTGTACTACTCTGTTATAGCGTCAAATATTTCTCAGATATTTTACTCTAAATTTCATATAAACGTATATATGTGTGCGCGCGCGCTAGCCCATGGCTACAGACATACATTGTATGCAAGCGATAAGCACTGTAACAGGACTGCCGGCGCCAGCCATTTTGCGTGCTCCAACGGATGGCTAGATCGATTTAAGGCCCGACACTCGATTTCCTTTGCAAAAATTTGTGGTGAGGCAAAATGCGTAGATCTGAACGTTACAGGCGATTGGGTGCATAACACTTGGCCAGAAATTAGACGATCATATAAAGATGAAGACATCTTTAATGGACATGAAGCCGGAATTTTTTATAAATTAACTCCAGATAAGACTTTCAAATTTACAAATGAAAAGTGCGTTGGTGCGAAGCTCTCTAAACAAAGAGTTACAGTTTTTGTTTGTGCGAACATGACGGGAACCGAAAAAAGGAAACTTTTAGTTATCGGGAAAAGTTTGCATCCTAGATGTTTTAAAAACATCAAAAAACTTCCTGTAAGTTACACTGCCAACATAAAAGCGTGGACGACTTCTAGTATTTTTGAAGATGACTTCTGTACGTGTGTATGTCACTGAACTCCTCCATGTATAAAATAATATATCGTTCGTGGCAGGTAAGCATACCTCAGTTATGTAGTATTTACGTTTCCATTTTATTATTATGCCTACAGCAATAAAAAGGCAGGTAAGACACACACACACACACACACACACACACACACACACACACACACACACACACACACACACACACACACACACACACACACACACACACACACACACACACACACACACACACACACACACACACACACACACACACACACACACACACACACACACACACACACACACACACACACACACACACACACACACACACACACACACACACAATTCACGTTATTTCTGGCCTCACTCATGTTTATTTTCTTACATTTGCACGCTTTTTAAATGGAAAGTGCCGAAACCCATACCAACATAACGCGTGCAAGCCGAAAAAATGGACATCAATTTGCTTCCTGTGGATCGCTGGGCAATGTAACTGCACGTGTTTACAGAGGAACGATTCATAGACAGACTTTTCGTCTTTAGGGAATGAACCCTCTGCAAGATGCTGAGGGTCCATGAGTGACTTCGGAGCGCTCCTTCTTTTTCGCGTGTTTGTTCTGTGAAACATACACTGTAGATTCGCAGCTTTACTCTAAGCAACGCTCAATAGGAAATGTTGAAAATTTTTGTCCACAGTGTACCCTCATTCACACTAAACCTGCTCTGATGTTTTAATTACGGACATCATAATATTAAAACTTTGGAAACTTGAGCACTACTTAATGGAGATCAATCATTAACTTATACAAGCCATTAATTTTATGCATATATTTTATATATATGTGTACAACGTTATCGGCAACAAAGAAGTAGTTTTTGTTAAAATTCCTTCCCGGGATATTTGGCCGTAGTCCAATGTTTTCTACAAAACCAGACGTTTCGGCAATGCCATTGACTTCCATCATCAGTGAAAATCGAGTGCGATAACGTGAGGTGGTATATGTTAGTGACCACAGTACTGTGGTTAAGGCTGAAGCAGTAAGTAGAAAGAAGTAGTTTCTATGGTAATATTACATTTCGAAAATGATTTTAAATATAAATCTTAGAATATGGAAGTCATGTATAGTTCTCCATACCGATATTTTACTTCCATATTCCTTAAGGAATGGAAGTATGGTGATGGCAAAAAAAATCGTGTTCGAGATTATTGCAGATTCTGATTGTACTACACTCAAAACATGAAAAAAAGCCGTTTTCCGAAAAGTGTCTGTGTGTGTGTCTGTCTGTCTATAGATTTTTTTTCTATGGCAAACGATAACTGCCGCAAATTCAAACAGAATCAAATAATTTTTTGCATACAGCCCTGATTTGTAGAGTACTCACGACCTATTGTTTTTGGTGAAGATCGGTTAAGGGAAAGGGGTAGTTTACCTGTAACATTTTATGTTTTAACAAGGGTATTTCCTATGGCAAACGATAACAGCCGCAAATTCAAACAGAATCAAATAATGTTTTGCATACAGCCCTGATTTGTAGAGTACTCACGACCTATTGTTTTTGGTGAAGATCGGTTGAGGGAAAGGAGTAGTTTACCAGCAACGGTTTTTTTTTATCAAGGGAAATTTTTTTTGGCAAACGATAACAGCCGCAAATTCAAACAGAATTAAATAATGTTTCGTATACAGCCCTGAATTGTAGAGTTCTCAAGACCTATTGTTTTTGGTGAAGATCGGTTAAGGGAAAGGGGTAGTTTACCTGTAACATTTTATGTTTTAACAAGGGTATTTCCTATGGCAAACGATAACAGCCGCAAATTCAAACAGACTCAAAACATTATTTGCATACAGCCCTCAATTGCAGAGTTCTCAAGACTTATTTTTTTGGTGAAGATCGGTTGAGGGAAAGAGGTAGTTTACCTGCAACGTTTTTTTAACAAGGGTATTTTCTATGGCAAACGATAACAGCCGCAAATTCAAACAGAATCAAATAATGTTTTGCATACAGCCCTGATTTGTAGAGTACTCAAGACCTGTTGTTTCTGGTGAAGATCGGTTAAGGGGAAGGGGTAGTTTACCAGCAACGTTTTTTATCAAGCGTATTTTCTATGGCAAACGATAACAGCCGCAAATTCAAACAGAATCAAATAATTTTTTGCATACATCCCTGAATTGTAGAGGTCTCAAGGATTTTCGATTTTGGTGAAGATCGGTTAAGGGAAAGGGGTAGTTTACCTGCAACCTTTTACGTTTTAACAAGAGTAAAGTACTTGAAAATTTATTTAAACTTTTTGAAACAATGGTAATTGTTAAAAATAAAATAATTTTGTTGCCAGGCAATAAAATTAAAATTTTTTCATTTTAATGTAATATAATATTTTTCCTTTAATACGGCAATAAAAAGGCAAGTAAGACACAAACACACACACACACAAACAATTCACGTTATTTCACGTTTTTAACTCATGTTTATTTTCTTACGCTTGCACGCTTTTAAATGGAAAGTGCCGAAACCCACACCAACATAACGCGTGCAACCCGAAAAAATGGACATCAATTTGCTTACTGGCGAAGCTAGTAGTTAATGAATGGGTAGGCAAAAATCTAATCTTTAATTTTTTTTAAGGAATCACTAAAAGGACGGTGGGTCAAATCGGACGCTGAGGTAGAGTTTGCTGTAACCGAATGGTTCCACAAACAGCCGTAAGAATTTTACTAGCAGGTAATCTACAGGGTAGCGCAACAGTGGAACTCATGTCTTAATGTTATTGGAGACTTCTTTTAAAATCGTTGAATAAAAAATGCTTTACAGCTCTATACGTGTGTCTATTGAACAATCCTTGTATTAGTCATACACAATAATACAACTGATAGAACTTCAAATTTTTAAACTTGATTAGTTTCTATATATATGTTTAATGTTACAAATAATTCAAATAACTATCTTGATCATCTGTTAGTTCAGCGGAATAACAGTGACACTTTTAATAACCGCATAAAATAAACACTTAGAAACAACACAAGCGCTTTAACTTAACTGTTTGGACCACAGAAGTGAGGCATGCCTGAACGCTCTATGTGTACAGCGCGGGACAATCCCCCCTCCCTACACTTCCCTATCACACCACTACATTGCTTACATACGATGTATACAAGAAACGCTGAGGCAAGTTCAGGTTACCTCATTCGCTTTAAACGAACTATGCCGAATCTCACCTGTCACCATCTAGCGGTCGCTCAATAAAGCACGTTTCGGTTTAATAAATTTGACAGTCGCAGTAACAATGTATAATCTTTACGTTATGTAGTTCATACGTATTTATAATTTTTATTCTACAGAATTTTTTAGGGTAGGCATTGCCTCAATTGCCTCCATGTAACTTCGCCACTGATATATATGTGTACAACGTTATCGGCAACAAAGAAGTAGTTTTTGTTAAAATTCCTTCCCGGGATATTTGGCCGTAGTCCAATGTTTTCTACAAAACCAGACATTTCGGCAATGCCATCGACTTCCATCATCAGTGAAAATCGAGTGCGATAACGTGAGGTGGTATACGTTAGTGACCACAGTACTGTGGTTAAGGCTGAAGCAGTAAGTAGAAAGAAGTAGTTTCTATGGTAATATTTCATTTCGAAAATGATTTTAAATATAAATCTTAGAATATGGAAGTCATGTATGGTTCTCCATACCGATATTTATATAACAAAATTAAATTCGACATACTATTGGCGACATTTCTGTAACAAGGATTGTACTAATGATATTTCTTAAACGGGATCAACTGCGGTTGTAGCTTGTTACCGTAACTATATGTTACACGTGACATAAGCATACAGGGTGCTGTGATAAACTGCTTAGTGAAACTGGTGTCAAGAGACGTGTCTGCTGGTACACAGCTAATGACAGTGTTACGTCCCAGCTAGTTAAAATAGGATCTTTGTTGTTAATCCTATAGTATACTCTACTCTAGGGGTTGTTCAACACGCGTGGGAGCTAACTTTAGATAGGGATGCATAGTTCTATATCCACTAATTGTAGGCACGGTTTGGAATCGTACTGAACGGGACAAATGGTGCAGGCGACCGCGCCATTACGGGTCTAGTCGTCTAGGTCACAGGATCAGACATAAAGACACGCAGCGATGCATTATGTGCTTCTTCACTTAGATTATCCGTGTGTGTTGCAGTCACTTTGATGTAAGTAGCAGATGTCATAGTCGTGCAGATCTAGTAACTATCTCTCCGTTATCACTGTTGTCATCGTTGACGCTATTGGCTCAACGGCTTTAGAAAATGCTTTTACTTAATAGAATCGTCAAAACCTGGAAAATTAGTTTTAACAATCACAAAGTTCCGTAGCGCGCTTAATAAATATCAGTAAAACGTTTGTTTTTCTGTACATGCAATGTGTAATTACTGATCTGCTAGCCGTCGTTTAAAGAGACTGCACTTGGGTATCAAGTTATTAAGTACACAGCTTCCTCTTTCAGTTTTAATATTTAAGAATTTTGTCGACAAGGTAAATCCCAGAATGTTTCACATTTTTTCTATCACAGGATTCTATATTATTAAACTGGTTTTTGAAAAAGTATTGAAACCCTTAAATATTTTCTTTATCGTAAACAGTGCGTACTCAAGTGTTAATTTACGAACAAAATTATACGTCGTTCAGAAATTGAAATGCTATCTATCTATAATATAACGCGCTAGGTAGTGTGTCAGTCATCGGTATGTTACCATAATAACAAGTAAATAAACAAAAGCTATTTAGCGGCATCGAATGTATACCTTTATCCGTTCCTATGGTTTTTAATGTTTTTACTATGTGATTGTATTGATACATTTTGTAATTTTGTATACAGATACGTTTGTAATTGTCTTAAAAGATTGTAAAATTGATGTTTATACGTATTTCTGATGATGCAATGAATAAGTAATGAAATATATTAAATACCACTACTAAAGATGTCAGTGTTTAAAAGGAATAAATCCCAAATGTTTAGTACCAGCCACGTGTTGTTCAATCAAATATATTGGAACTTACCGTCTGCGGCTTTCCAGAAACAGCGTCTTTATAAATTTACATGTTTCGGGACCCTTGTCCCATCATCAGAATTTAAAAGTAATTGTGTATCATTTAAATATGATACACTTGTCAAACACTTAAAATATTAAAATCCAATATAAAATACTTAATATAACATAATAATATAATATTTACAGCGAGTACGAAGGTTACCGATGTACATCGTATGAAAACCGACCGCGCACTCAAATCGTACCGCATCGTATGTGCGCGGTCGGTTTTCATACGATGTACATCGGTAACCTTCGTACTCGCTGTAAATATTATATTATTATGTTATATTAAGTATTTTATATTGGATTTTAATATTTTAAGTGTTTGACAAGTGTATCATATTTAAATGATACACAATTACTTTTAAATTCTGATGATGGGACAAGGGTCCCGAAACATGTAAATTTATAAAGACGCTGTTTCTGGAAAGCCGCAGACGGTAATTTCCAATATATTTGATTGAAAGATGTCAACATCACCATGGAGACCAGAATTAATTACCATAGTAACAAGTAAATAAACAAAAGCTATTTAGCGGCATCGGAACTGTACATTTTCCCATTCCTGCAGTACATTTTCGATGTTTTATATAATATGCGATTGTATCGATATATTACGATGTAGACAAGAAGAAGTGTACTAACTGTAAATTGTCCTATTACTTAATGCAAAGCGAAAATACGTGTTGTTTTCATTTGCGAGGTTAGGTGACAACGGTTTTTGATTTAACAGGTACTTTATAAAATTTAATATCTTCAAAGGCTTTATAAACGGGTACTTTTAAATCTCCAAAGGCTGTTGCAACAACATAATAAGTGTTGAAAATTTGGAGAGAATTTGACTAATGAGTAAAAAATTGTTATACGAGCTGACAGAACGCCATATATACATAGACAGTCAAAATTATATTAAAATACTTATTAAAAGTCAGATATTCGCGTGCGAAGCCGCGGGTAACAGCTAGTTTTTTTATGTTCAAATAATTCGTGTATAATCATTTTTAATTGTTTGTGGCATACAAAAAGTTTTTAAGAGCGTATGCAGATTGTTGCAAATTTATTTATAAAACTTTTTCCGGTATATTTACACTTGGTCGTACGTGGAGAGAGGGACTATATGATGTTTATACGGAAAAATGTATGTGTTCTCAGTTACGGTATTGCTTACAGATTTTTATTTTGCTATCAACCACAAAAAGACTTTAGTAGAAAACTTATCTTAAACATATGGCTAACTGAATGTCTATTAACATTTAAAGTGTATAAAAACTACTCGAAAACACCTTTTTTAAACGCCACTGAGTCTTTAGTATTTACAACTGAGCTGTGGTAATATATAACTCAGAAGAAAGTAATAGTTCGTGACTTACTTCACGTTTGATTACCTTCTCCAAAGTACTTTAAACTACACACTGAAAATAGAAAAAAATGAGGATATAAGAACAGACTAGAAGTAAAAGATATAAATAAGATCATTTTAAATTATAGAAGACAATGGTGTGATCATTTCCAAATAGATGATTGCCAAGAGCGGCACTGATATATAGAGCAATTGGTAGAAGGGGCGTAGGTTGTCCGAGGATGGTATGGGTGCCAGAACAGGTTTGTCCTTGAAGTGAATAAGAAAACCTTGTATTCACATCGAGTTTTCTCAGGATGGAAACATTGTTTCTTTTGTGAAATCTTCTACCCCGATGGTGCACGTTTCTGCTGCATGAAAGAACACTGAAAAGGCCAATGCTTATAAAGAGTCGTAGTTTGATCGCTCTAGTAATGGTATGCTCCTTCCAGACAACATTCAGCATTGGCATAACTTTTCTAGCAAGCACTATCTTTCGGCGGATTTCTTCAGTGAAACCCCCATCCTTTCCTACTAAGTCGACAAAGTTCTCTACATTTCATAACCTGGCAGTAAATTTGTCTGTTTTTTGTTTTTAGGATGAGACTGTTAAAAATTGTAAAAATTGGATACCTATAGTAATTTTAATTTGTTTTTATTCTGTTCATTACTTAATGTGTTTTTGACCGTGAGAAACACAAAATTTAGTCGGTGTATATTATCATATGATAGGTAGCTATATTTTTCGGCTTTAGTATGTTGGATACAGCCAATATCAGCTGATAAACATTGCAAATATATGTTACTTGAATTATAGTTGTTTACTTCTACGGTTTTGGTTAGGTTAAGTCAAGTTGAAGCAAACTGGGTCGGCAGAGTAGACGTACTGATGCAGCAAATTTAGCTAAAAAGACATATTATAAATTAGCAATAATAAGCGACGCATACAGTTTTGAAAACTTGAAAAATGTATTTCAGATTGAATTCTATCATTTACTTTCAAGGAATATCAACCCACTTTATGAATTCTGTCCTAAAGAAAAAGTCAGCTGGTATAACTACCAGAAAACGCCTGATTCTAGTGTAACATATTAATCAGTCAGAGAGTAGCGCCCGAGTATCAGAAGAAAAAGTACCAGAAAACATTCATAAGGTATATTTTATATAAAATGTCTAATATTTAAGAAGTCATGAAATAAAATATAATATATACAAAAACGTAAGAATCGGAAATGTGTGATAATTTATAGTTACGTATTCAATAATAATATTATAATTTATATTTGATTAGAATATAACTAAATTAATTATCATTAATTTTAAAACCTAAAATCTGAAGTAAAGGAATCTGTATTATTTTACAAAAAAGAAAACTGAAATGTTTGTATTTTCACCCTATAATTTAGGCCTATATCGTGAATGACAGATGTCAACGGATATCTGAGCAATAACTTTTTTTGTCACTTTTTCCCTTTTAGGCTTGCTGATGTTTGATGTCGACAATCTATTCCGTGAAATGTTAAAATTAATATCGTTTTAATTCCCATCATTCTATCGTTTTTCAAATGTTATATGTCACCCACCCTCATCGCTGTCAAGTGGTGCTGATTAAATCAGATTTAATATTTTTAAACCTTCTAATCACTTCGTAGAGGTACATCAATATTTATGTGTTTTTGCACCCTCGTAAATAATTACTCACAAAAATGTATCCATCCAGAAATTTTGCCAAAATAATGTGTAAAACAGGAACAGTACCTAGCACTATTAGAGTGTAAGTCATATGAAGATATTATATGGTAAATGTAGAAAAACAATAATTACAACGTTTACATTCCAGTTGTACAACGTACAGAAGATTTAAACACATTTATAAAACATATAGGCTTATGTTTGTTTTTTCTTTGTGATAAATGTCAGATATTTTGCTTTGTTAGATCTAACTACTGTGCTTTATAAGGTATTTCTTAAAAAAAAAAGTAAATTTTTCACTTGAATATCTTGTGTATTACTGCTGAGAAGCGTTTGTTGCGTGTGTGCGTGTGTGCGGCTCCTGGACGTTGTTGTTGTTGATAATGATGATGATGATGATGATGATGATGATGTGCTGACTCCCACATAGATTGTTAGTGTCTGTGTTACTACTACATGATGATGATGATGATGGACCTGGTGCTCCTCCGTCAATCGTGGTATCAAAGAAAATTTGACCGGTCTTGATATTAAGTTAATTAATTAAATATAAACGTATAACTCTCTGACCTACAAAGACTAATAACTCTTTCGGTTTCCAGTAATTAGTACACATAATGCAATGAGAATATTTTCTTCTAATTGTCTTGATCATTCTGTACTTATCTGAAAATGAGTATATGACTTCAGGACTAGTAAAATCTGATGTATATGCAACCTAGTGAGACAAAGATTTATGGAATACTTACAACGTACATGAGAAGAACGAATCTTTATAATACTTGAGTATTTATCCGAAAAATAATACGTTCTCTAACAAAAGTAATATGAGGGAATTGCAGAGCATAAATTAAACATTTCTTACACAAATTGATAACTTGATATTTTTAATACCTATCAATAATTTTGTTTTATGAAATAATATGTCTAAACTCTCAAATAAATTAGGCCTCTGCTACTGCCATAACTCAAGTACTCAACAATTTCCGATGGATATATATCAACAGTTTGTAGAAAATTGTAATGGATTTTTATCCCAGTTCCCCTTTTGTATTGTTAGTCCCTAAAAGCATATAAATATTACAGTCGTCTTTCAATTAAAGTGAACTCTTGTGATACTACTTGTGACTTCCGCTCGGGTTTCCTCTCCCACAATGATTTATTCAACATCTGGGGACTTCATACTCCATTTGTTAGTAATACCGGTGTGTATTAGTAAAAGGTTTTCTGATCCTCTTAGGATTTCGTTCTCCAAATGAAACGTTATCCAACTACATATTCTTGAAACGTTATTAAGAACGCTGATTAAAATCTATACCTACCGGTTTATTATGACAGTCATCTCTCATTTCATGTATCATAAGGGAATCGTCATCTTTCCTCTCATAAAGTATTCTATCATTCCCTATAAATATTCCCTCTATCATTCTCTGAGTATAGTCTTCTAATTTGTATTACAATGTAGACATAAAACTTTTAAAACGTTATTATTCACAATCAACATGTTTCAAGATAATTTTTTACGTTTATTAGTAATCGTATGTTATCGTGTATTTGCTGTTACAGTGGTTTGAAGTCTGGATCTGTAAATTTTTTTACTTCATTACATGTGTTAGTGAGTATTACACTAAAGTTAATTTACGCCTTTTAAACCACTTGGAGATGTTTATTGTAAAACTGTAAACGTATTTAATGGATGTTGTGTGCAGTTACTACACCCTTAAATCTGTGTCCAAACTTGTCAACCGTGCTTTTAATATTTTTACTACACCCTTAGCTAACATTAACGTGTTACTATTCTTACGGTTATTGTTAGCCAACACATAACAGCGTTGGGCAAAGATTCCTGCTAGCCTTCAAGTCTAAGAAACTATGAGAATAATCCCTTTGATGACAAGCCATGGTCCGAATTATCTTACTCTTGACTCCACAATATAGACCAATGCTTCATTAACTTTGACGATGGCTTTTGAATATTATACTACTAGCTGTTACACGCTTCCGTTATTTTTATGTGGTATATTGTGAGTTCGTACTATGCGCATAATAAAGCAAGTTGACGTGGAAAAATAATTGGGACCTGGAGATACAACTGACGCGGATTTGACATTGTGCAGGTAAAGACGTTCTAATATTTTATATTATCTAACGGAAAGTAGAATTTTAGAATCTAAATTTTTTTAGTTAAGGTAAATTCTGAAATCTAATGAATTATAGATAAAATAGATTTTACCTTTCGTTTTCTTCAAAATGAGAGTAACACGAATTTTTGACTTTTACGTACTTCCAAAAATTTACTATTAAATTTTAACGGTTGTAATTGTTAACAATGAATTGTCTGTTTCTACGCAATTCAATGAAACTGATTAATTCATTTATTTTAGTTCAAATTGCCAACGACTACAGACGTATTCCGTTGGTGTCTCTGCGAATAAATCCGTCTCGTGGGATTTTTACCCATTGTGAAATACTCGAGGTACACGTTTTTTTTTTGCTACGATTAGGGCACGGGCATCACACTCGCACACACCCGTTTGGTGGACACACGGCCTGCGTTGCAGTCTGCGTGTTGGGGGTCAATGCGAGCGCGCGCGGTTTCATTGTTTCCAACACGTACTCTGGTACGCGCAAGCATGTGTCGCCCACGCGTACAAACACACACCGCACCGCTTGGGCCGACATGTCCTGCGTTGCAGTCTGCGTGTTGAGGTTCAGTGCGAGCGCGCGCGGCTTGCGTTGACTCCAGCACGCACTCTGGCGCGCGCGCGCGTATGTTGCCCTCGCGGTGCACACATATGCTTTGTAGTTTTGATCGTGGCATTCAGAGTAGTAAAACCTTCCAACCTGAGAATTTTCACATTGGGCAAATACAACCAGGGTTGAATTTATTGGAGAGACACTAAAGATCAAAACACATTACTGTGCAGTCACATACTCTCAAACGAATGTATGAATGTGCAGCGAGTTTTAACTGTGAAGTACAGAATGGTTGCCTAGGGCTGCTATAATGTAAAAATTAGTGTAGACATAGCGGACATGAAAAGTAGAATAGTTAGTGCTAAAAACGTTTACGCATTTGTACACTAAATCTGCACATTTTGTTCATATTTCATTAAACTGTCTATGTAATAATGAGTATACTCTATGTGGTCGACCAAACGTGAATAGGTGCGCACCTTCTGATGGGTATACAGTGCAAAGGATTGTTAACCGATGACAACCTACTAGTGATATTTAATGATCTGATGTTGAAGCATATGCTTTAAAACGCATCATCTATATAATAAAAAGAAGTCACAAGGCGCACTGAAAAAGGTTAGTTTATCTATCTGAGTATACACGTTGTTAGAAGCCGAATCTGTGATGTTGTATTTATATTTTAACTATTGAGTTTTAGTGTTTAATTTTTAGTTGGCGTTCTGTGTGATAAAAGCGTCGTGTAGCCGGTGTGTCCTTACCTATCCCTTTTCACTCTTTATTTCTTCCCGATAGGCGCCAAATTGTTTTGCTAGAAAACAATTAAAAGTTTTTATCTGGGTTGTTTTACAGTATCGTAGTGTTGATTCGAATTGTTCGCCAACTGGCTGGAACTCGAATCTCGCTTGAGTGGGGAAAACGTGTTACCAACGTAAAATATTGTTGGTTAGTTTTACTCGCTGCTACAAAACACAACATACGTAATATTTTGAAAATAATTATTGGACAGTTATTAATGACTCACACTCTTTTATTTGGCTCAGAACTTGTTAATCTTCATTAACGCTTATACAAAATTGTGATTAATATAATATTTTTAGCCTTGGCAAATAATAATCGTTCACTCAGCGGAAAGCTGGGTTGGGAATACAATGTTTTTCTGTCGCCACGATACGGCGTTGATTATTTATACACAATAAATTTGCCAAATAAATCCTTTTAAGTACGACAAAGAAGTTTCAAAACAAGATAATAAATTACAATATATCACTTTATAAACGTGAGAATTAAAATTGAACAAGGTTTACAATAGATTCAATGTTGTGGTGTTAAAGTGTGTGACGGTGTCATTTGTGTAATACTTAGTTATAACAGTTAGTTAGTATTCATAAATTATGTTTTATTTATCAATCTTTGAAAAAAATAATACCATCAGTGATAGTGAGAGTTCACAGTTAAGTGAGAATTTTGAAAGAGAATTTATTTCAGATATTTAATCAATTCGGCAATACTTATCGTCAGTTGCTTGGAAGTGTAGTGTCAAATAGTCAATATAGGTTGGGTTCATCGATGTCGATTCTTCGTTCTTCAAAAATCTTGGGCTTCAGGTACGCCTTGCGTCTTCTTCTTGTTAACTTACTTATTTTCAATACATCTGGATTAAATTAAGCTGGTCCTTGGTCTGGGTCGAATGTATCATCCTCTCATCAGTTAGTATGGTCCTTCACTTCATAAAATATGGTCACTTTTACTGTTTTATAATAAAATTTTGGGCCCTTCACGGCGTGGCGTCTCTCCTCGTAAGCGTCACTATAGACTCTCACGTTCCTAACTGAAAATCGTCAATATTCTGCTGTTGTCATGGTAACTCAAACATTCTGATTGGTTAAATTTGGCTTAAGACCATTGTTAGGAGATTTGAATTTTTATTTAAAATGGTTACAGATCTTCTGCATGCAATTAACCTTCGGTATTCAATTTTAAGTATTAAATATCATCACCACTGTTCGTATTTTGTTTCAAGGATTAATTTAACATCCAATAAGGTTGGGTTTACTGATGTATTAACATTTTGACAGTTATGTTGATATTGTTTAATTACACTGTTTTCTTAATTTACATGATTACTTTAACATTTCTTTCTTAATATGATTGCCTAATCGTCTTTTATTGTTTACTTGCATTAGTTTTGCTAATGTTATAGTTTAATTCTTAAAAATTGCAGTTTTTGTTGTTTTACAGTTAGGCATTTGCCTAGGCCTAAACAGCAATTGGCTATTTTTCTTAAATTACAGAGATTATATTTTATTTCCCCTTGTACAGGTTCTGATGTGTTTAATACATGATTTGTTCCGTTGTTGAATGGTTTTATGTCTGTTCTATTGTAATTGCATGTGATTTTATTAGTTCCATATTCTGGCTTGTCTATTGTTATAACTGCTTTTTCAGTGTCATTGGATTTCTCTGAATTTATTTTGTTTCTTATTACTGCTTTTGTTTGTAATGGAATTATTATTTCTTATTCCCTATTATTTAAAATATAACATCTAGTCTTATGGTCTACATAACTCCCACAGACATATTTCTATTCATTAAACATAATTATTTGCATGTCATTACTCACAATGTTCATCCTCTTCATCTCTTCATACACTTTGGTGAGTTATCATTATTACATATTATAACAGATCAAAACATAGACATCAATTAAATATTTGAACACAATGGTATTTCCTTATAACTAAATTCAAATGACATTAGGTCATTAACATGGAAATTTAATACCATTTTACCATATTATATTTAAATCCTTTTCCTATCCTTTTATATTAATAGTATTTGGTTTTACCTCTGTACCTCAGCAGTCATCTATACTGTGTATTATCACACTAATAGTCATTTTTTTCTAAAATACATTGGTAATAATATTATTTGCCAACTTAGAATACTAATTGTTCAAAATTTAAAATATGATATGTAGTCAATACTACTGCTATCTTAACTCTACTAATTACTTAATTTACTACACTTTGGTTTAGTTTGTCATGTACACTGGTGTTCACTTGATAATTGCTTTTAATTGCCACAGTCCTTTCTGTGTTTAGCAATTATTAGCTTTCACTCACTTTCACTATTCACTCTTAAATCTTTTACACTGATTTATTAGTGTCTATCACTATCAATGGGGTTCTATATAAATTAGGTATTTTAATACTATCACCTTGCACTCTATATTTGATTTAAGTGTTACTGGTGGGTATTGCTCACTTAAATTCTCTTCTCATTTTTACAAAATGTTCATTATTACTCTAATTCACTATCTCTCACTTTACTAGGTTCAATTATACCGTTAACAAGTTTATGTTGCATTACATTGATTTGTCATAGTTATCTCTATTCATTTGGGTTAGTGTACCCTTTTAAAATTTAAGTTATTGAGATTTAACACTTCTCATTTTACATTGTTTGTCTGGGTTTACATTTATCATCATTATTTACATTATTATTGATTGGTCTCTTTTTATTTGGTCTATCACTGGTGTTGTGCACTTTTACTGCTTTTACTTCATTTGGTGATGATCCATATATCCTTTCATAGGTGTTAGGGCTGGTTCTACTTTCTCACTTACCATCTATTGGGTTATTATGGTTAAATCGCCATGTATCATTGTTTTCAACGTTTCTGTCCGTTGCTTGTTACTTTTTTCTTATCAGAGGTTACTTTTATGATTACTCCCATATGCTTGATCGTATTATTATTTTAATTACCCATTCTTTTATCTCTGACTCATCCCTTTTAATCATAGTGTTAAGTATTTAATAATTTATTCTTATCATGTTTCTTCATTATTGTTTGTTGAAGATATGTACCATTGCAACGTTCATTATTTTCAAGTACGTTATCAGTAGCCACCTCCAATAAAAAATCCCATTGTTTTCACTACTGTAGCTCTACACCTTTCTCCTCTCCTCTCTCTCACTTTCTGTCTCTGTCTCTGTCTGTCTGTCTGTCTGTCTGTATGTCTGTATGTCTGTCTGTCTGTCTGTCTGCCTGTCGGTCTCTCTCTCTCTCTCTCTCTCTCTCTCTCTCTCTCTCTCTCTCTCTCTCTCTCTCTCTCTCTCTCTCCTCTTCCCAGAACAACCATCTCTTACACTAATTACGGAAAATTGAAATGTACTTTGTTGGAAAGGTTGAGACAAAAGGCATTTGTAAAGCGAACGCCAGTTAAGCGTCTCCGCGAAGCCTGGGTTACCGAAAAACATTAAAAGACTCTTCGGGCAACCTTCCAGAAAAATCCAAATCGCCTAAGCTCTAAATCTACTTAATATAATACTCTTTATTGCTTTGTACATTTGGTAAGCACTGTAGAGCAGGTTCTATTTTTCCACTTTCCATTTGTCTTGTGTTAGATCTCAGAGCATCATTGACTAAATAAAGCAAAATAGAGAAGATACCAAATTCCGTTTGTGAAAAATATTTTGTTTTTGTACAACTTACAATGTTGTGGCGTCGGAAGAAAAACTTGACACTTCAGTTTTTGGTTAATTAAAAATAACGATATATTAAGAATTTGTTGAAAGAAAAATCAATCGACTTGCATCGAATGAAAAAATTAATTGATCGTAAATTTTAATTGACTGTTTCCTTAGAAAAGAAAGAGAAAGAAAAAGCGAACACAATAGCAGAAGTTCCGAGAATTTTTTTTTACAAATGCTCACGCAAAGTGGCTGAACTGAGAAAGTATTAATGGCGGTAGTTAAAATCGAACGAGGACTTGGTGTCATTCAGATTAATCAACAACTACGCACTAAGTCGTGAGGTCTGGTAACTTATAATAGTTAACGTAAATATTCTGTAAGCTAATGTTGATTTAAAAAACCAACAAGAGACACCGAATGCCATGCAAGTTTTGAATGTGTCAACGATGTCAAAGCCAATTAAAATATAGATTTTCTTCAAAACTCGATACAGGCTATAAATAAATAAGTAAACATCGTTGTCTACAATTCCAGTAATACAGTAAAGTAGTAGTAGTAGTAGTAGTAGTAGTAGTAGTAGTAGTAGTAGTAGTAGTAGTAGTAGTAGTAATGGCATACTACTACTTTTTCACATCGTAATATAGCGATACAATCGCATATTAAGAACATCGAAAATGTACTGCAGGAACGGATGAAGGTACAATTCCGATGCCGCTATATAACATGTGTTTATTTAGTTGTTACTATGGTAATTAATTCTGACCTCCATGGTGTTGTTGACATCTTTATACACGTCAACAAAAGGGCCTAATAATGGGCCTAAATCGTGCGAACGGGGCAGAATATTAAATTGAAAATTAAACAGTGCTTTTTGCTTTGTGTCAAAGGTTATCTGTACAAAAGTTGGTGGCAATCAGTGTAACGGTGTGGGTTTGTATTCAATACAAATAAATTTTCAGACTTTGAGTTTTATGTATATAGTTATAGATATTTCGGTTATAAACGTTATGAAATTTTTAGTCTGGTGAGAGTATTCGTATAACATAAAAAATAACAATTTAGTGATAGTTTGTTTATCAAAGTGTAGTTTTAGAAGATGAAAATAAATTATAGAAAAATAAGGAGACCTAAAATTTTTAACAGAAATAACATTGTTGCTCACCACTACAGAAAAATTATTCCTATCTATACTGATGTACAACAGTGTTATTTGTGTTTGTGATTATAACAACTAACACAACTTTATTAATTAAAATCTTTAGTACAAGGCTACTATAGTGGGGAAGCGTGTAGTAGATAGTATTAATCATTATAAACTTAAGTTAATTGGGATTAACTCAGATGTGACATTGGTCGTAATCTCAAGTGAACTAAGTGAAATTATATATTGCTATAAGTTAGAACGCTTGTAATCCTCACATGGACTTGTAATAACAAATCGTGGTTGATGATGTCTAATATCGATAGAAACATGTCACGAATGCGACCTGTCACCTGTCAGCCAATACGAAAAATGAATCTTTTCAAAGTGTGATCAGCATAGAGTAACTCATTGGTTCCCAAAATGGGGTCCACGGACACTTTTAAGAAAAAATAGAATATGCCGTAATTTTCTCCGATTTTTATAGTCTAAAATCTAAATTTCAGAAAGTTAAAAAAATTAGTCGAAGATTCCAGTATTTTTTTTGTTCAAACTAATTGTAATAGTAAAAGTAATTTCAAACTAATGGCTTTAATAATGTCTTCAAATCATGTCGTGTAGCAGATCTGTTTGTCAGCCGAACTGACTAGAGCACCGCGTCAACGCAGAACTGATCATGCTGTTTCAGTCCACCACGTATAAGCACTGTATCTCGCGTATAATCACTGTATCTAAGCAAAACGTTTTTCCGTGTAGCTGGTTTTACGCCTAAGTAGCTGGATTTCGACACGTGTGGCTGGAAAGATAGAGCAGAGGTTGGCAAAGTTAAGAAACAAACTTGATGTCCAGAGTGACTTAATATTGAAATTATCAGACTTTAAACCTAATGTTGCAGAGCTAATTGTTCAAAAGCAGCTGCATTGTTTTGCAAGTTAAGAGAATTTTGATTTTAATACATTTTAATTAAAATACAAGAATTCGTATCATATTCACTGTTTGCTTTATTTCATAACTGAGACGGGGCCCGTGAAATTTCTAATTTTATCGGGGGGGTCCGCGGACCGAAAATTCTGGGAACCACCGGAGTAACTGATTAGGTACATGAGCTAATCAAATCATAACACATATTGTTTACGTAGAAAACCATGTTTCATAAGGTGAAGCAACTGAACACCAAAGGCAGTAAGACGGTGATAAGTTTGATTGACTCCTTACATCCAAATAGTAATATTAGGCCTAAGTAATATTTAGTGAACTCCTTCCCGAAGTCCAAATGCTGAGTAATACTTCTGAGGAGGTAGAAAAGATATGTATGAGGGGACGAAAGTACGTTTAGGAGAATTTCACCGTAACTTTCATACTTTTAGCAGTATTACTGTTAAAAAAAATTCCGGACCATCGATTAACAGTATTGTTACGTAATGCGCAAAAAGTATTACGCTATTACGGAACTTTCTGGTACATTGGAAAACGTTGTTCTTCTCTTTTCTCGGCTATTCCCGCAGCCGTAATATGTACGTGACGCTAGACTGCGATGCAGTATTACATAATGCGGAACGTCTCGACCGTTCGATGGTGTCGTTCTAGAAGCTTCTCAATTAGCCCAACGGTGCGTGTATCTGCGAAGGTCGCGCTGAAGTGTCCTCTAGAATTTTCGATGCCTTGTTATGGACGCATATTATGGAACCCTGCGGCTTAGTTTTCAGTTATTGTCGGGCGATTGACACATGTTATATAAAACACTAAAGAACACTTTGTTGTATTAGATTGATAAATTTCTCTTTATATTTCGCCCTGAGCGCGGTTTATGAAATAAATGTGAAATAATGTGCTTTTTATGAAATAATAGTATACATATAGAAATTAACTTTCGTATTAAATGATCGCAAGATTGACCTCTCTGATGTATCGTTGTCTGAGGAAGACAAAATTCCTGTTACCGAGGTTAAGGATGCTCTAAAAACCGTGAAAAAGGGTCGGGACGGGACGGTGTTTACTGAGAACGTCGTGATACTAGGTTTTACCATAAAATTTACTGGCTAATTTTTTTTTAATTTTTACGTTTTGAGTTTATATAGAATACTGTTCACAAGCAATAATAATGTCAACTAATACAGTACACAATTGTATTACAATTGTCCCGCACAATTATAAAACACATAACACTTCGCCAAATACTTCGAACCAGACTGTGTAAATCGGGGCTATTTATAGTCTCCAGGTTTCCATAATATACGTCCTTAACAAGCCATCGAAAATTTCAGAGGACACTTCAGCGCGATCTTCGCAGAAACACTCACCGTTGGGCTAATTGAGAAGCTTCTAGAACGACACCATCGAACCCATAAGACGTTCCGCATTACGTAATACTGCCTCACATGTCAATCGTCACGTACGCGTTACAGCTGCGGGGTTAGCCGAGAAAAGAGTAGAACAACGTTCTCCAATGTACTAGAACGTTCGTAATGGCGTAACACTCTTTCCGCATTACGTAAAATAGCATAGAATGTCGCACGTTCGGCTCTGGCAATTCCATGCAGATACACAGAGAACTAGTTGGTAACTCCGGACTTTAGTCCAAATTTCTAAC
This sequence comes from Magicicada septendecula, assembly GCA_034769895.1. NCBI lineage: Eukaryota > Metazoa > Arthropoda > Insecta > Hemiptera > Cicadidae > Magicicada > Magicicada septendecula. The sequence goes on from CM068373.1 coordinate 330,123,950, forward strand.
TTCGTGATTGCTTACAAAATAACTTGCTTACTGTTATTTTTAACAATGGTGTATTTGAAATTTTTACTTACTAAGAAGGATAATTAAAATGTGTATTTCATAGAAGTTGATACAGTTTAGATCACCATCATCGTCATATTGTGACGATTGGTACTATGTTTTCTGCAAATGTTCGTAACACAGGTACTTAATTTAGTTCTCTTATTATCCTCCGCTCATCTCTCCTTGCTACCGCTTCCATATAAACTGTTAATACACGATATAAAGTTGCTTAGGCGGGGCCTTGTGGAAGCGGCGTTTCGGTGCCCAGACAGCCCCCGAATTCGAATCAGGTGCAGGCTCCTGCAAAGCAGGTTACTCAGACCTGAACCACGGGTCGCGCTACCGAGCGCTGGACGCACGATTTGTTCCGATTATCAGCCCTGATTCGGCCAAAAGTCGGGTAACCACGTGGCTCGGAAGGCAGCGTGCTCCGGGGTTTGTGTTTTGGAAGGAGCAGGAGCAAACGGCAATCAGCGACATAGCTCAAATCCGCAGTCTCGCAGATCCGCAGCCCGATGCCCACCTGGTGGGGTAAACAACAACCAGCTGCCCTATATTTTGAGCATAGCGGTTAGAAATTGTCTCCAATTGGACTGAGAAACGAGGAATAAGCAGCTGGTAGCAGCAGCAGGATCGCGGATACTGTACATTGCTACTGAAGATGACTGACGCCGGCGCAGTCTACACGTTTGGCAGCAAGTGTGACGTTGGACCACGGCATTCCAGACCGGAAAAGTTTAACTCAACAGATCAATGTTTTGTTTTAGTAGCCAATGATCAATGTTCTTATTAATATACCAAATTATAAAGTGTGTCCTGCAATAGTAGACCTAAGAATAACATGCAAGAAAATATTCAAGGCTCTAAGTAATTAAGATAAAATGTACAATGGTGTCAGCTAAAAGGCTACGTAATGTTATATGCAAATAGACGGCTCAATTTCTCGTTATCCTGACTTTTAGTTTAAATTTAATTGAATGTAATTGAACCGAGATTTTCATGTAAATGGTTTCTCTCGGTTTGTTGTTGTGTGTCCCTTGTGGAGAATGTAATTACATTTATTTGCTTTTACCCCTTACGTACTAATTGGATTCGGCAGCAACCGATGTCTGGTGTTCTTTGTCACAGAACTATATCGTTCTTTTCTACATGCTGATTCACGAAAAGTAAAAAGTTCGATGAGGCTATTATTTGCACTTCAGAATGAGCAATGAGTGCTTTCAGAATGAGTGTTTTGCATGTGCGAAACAAAGCCTTGAAAGCTTAGATTTGTTCATTTCTGATGTAGAAAAGCAGGAATGCTTTGCTATATAAGGAGCGTTTGTTTGAAAGAACTTGTATATTGTTTCTTCCTGTAAACATTCTTGGAACCATCTTTGAATTTGTGATTGCTCATTTATCGGTTTCCCATTTAATTCATTGGATAATTACGTTTCCATATACGACCAGGACGAGAGACGTCTGCCCAAGAAACAAAAATTATCTTTATTACAACAATTTAAACTAATAACACAAAAATATTAATTATTAAATTTAATACATATTCATTTTTATTTTCGAAATTTTAAGTCACGTTTATCATTAAAGAAAAAAATTTGGTAGGAAATTGAATCAAAACTTCCGCTATTTGGAATCATAAGGTCTGTAGCGTTCCACTGTATGATTGGAAGAAAATAATACAAAACAAATTGAGAAGAGGATTATGGGAAATCAGTTTTCATGATAAAAAGCATTTAAAGGCACACAAGAGATTTGTTCTGAGGTGTGCTATGTCTTCTGCAGCACTGCTCCCTGTGAGTTACCTTTTCCAGGTAAACGGCCATTAACCAGCTTCGGAGGTTTTGAATGACGTAAGCCTCTTGATAAATGGCACATACAGTTTTCCTAACAGTTGTGAGGAAACGAACAAGAATAGAAAAGTAAAAAGAGTGGCGTAAAAATTCAACAGACACAAAGTGAGACGGTTACCAATTTTTTAAGGACCTACACTCTTCAGTATCTTCTTCTGACAGTTTCTATCCGTTTCGGATGTTGCGTATCGTACACACTATTTTAACTTTATGTACTGCTGCACGTAATAAGTCAGTTGTATTCATGCCAAACCAGGTCCTTAAATTTCTCAGCCATGATATTCTCGGCCGCCCAACTTCTCTCTTTCAAAGTACTTTTCCCTGCAGTATAGACTGCAATAAGTAAAATCTCTATTCATTTCTCATGAGATGTCCCAGATACTGAAATGTTCTTATCTTCACTGTTTAATAACTCCCCTCTCTTTCTTCATCTTTCTAAGAACTTCAACATTAGTTATATGTGCTGTCCATGAAACGCTCAGTATTCTACGGTAAAGCCACATTTCGAAAGATACAAATTTTTTAAATACAACTATTATATTCATGACTCGGAACACAAAGTTTTTTATAAGTAAAAACATAAAGTTTTACCTTACAACCTCTGAAGAAGGTTCCTCTCAAGAAGCCTTTTAAAGGTGAAAACCGGTTCAGGTTGTAAGGTAAAATTTTATGTTTTTACTTATAAAAAACTTTGTGTCCGAGTTATAGTGATCGAAATTTAAAAAATTTTTAATTTCTCGATCAAGTGGCACGTTCACACACTCGAGTCGACGGACACAAGCCCGAGTCGTAAATAATGACGAATTAGGGACACGTCAGACCCGACGCCAGTGCGAAGACAAGGAAAAAACGTCTATGTACACGACACAATAAGAATTTAAGGAACGTCGTTGACAGCTCAAAGTTTGTTACAATTTACAGCACCTAGCGAACGAAACAAAGACTTTGTCCAGCTGCCGAGTTACGCAGAAATGAAATGGAACGCCTGCTGTGGGGGTGAGTTGTAACGAGCACAGATATGAAAGGCTTTACCCAGCTACAAAGGAGTACAAGAGAAATCTCGACAAGCATATAAACAATAGGACGTAAACTTAGTGAATACTGCAAGTACACCCTGCCCAGCATGAAAACAAACCCATGACAGCTAACAAAAATTTACAGCTAGAAAGCGTGGGATTCGACTAGGGACGACTCCAGCGAAGGGTTGATAATCGGCGGAACGAACGACGAGTAAATTGAACAATTGACCAGGACTCTGCAGTCCATTAACAAAAGCTAAGTCAGAACCTCGACAAAGTCGAAACAAAGGTTGACAGACAGGCGAAGGAATTGCTGTAGTTTCTAAGAATCTGTACCACGTTCGTCGCATGGAATACTCCGGGGATGACGACGACCAACCAGCGTTAAGCATCTTCTTAAAGAACTCGTGGAGAGAATAAGAAGGGGTCGAACGACGAATCGGGAAACCGATGAAGAGATCTGCAGAGTGGTAGGAATTTAGAGGACCTATCACAAATCCGAAAAGGCGTGGAAATGTAGAATTTGGCCTTATGGGTAGTATGTTTCAATAAAACTGTTTGCGAGGACGCGGAGAGGCAGTCAGTCGGTAATGAGTTAATAAGTCAGAAGTCTGTAAGAAGTCCGTAACGACAGTAAGACAGTTAGTTATAGTAGTAGTCGGAGCGGTAATACAGTTAGTGATTGAGATAGTTTGCGCGACTTACCGAACTTATAACTCGGTGAACTCGTAACCATGTTGCGATCGTAAGTGAACTTAGATCTCAATTACACACAAGTCTGTTCGACAATTGTATGTGTTCTGATAAACTACAGTGCGTACAAACATAACTATCATTAAATATCAATGCGTACGGGACTTTAAACTACGACCAACACGCAACATAATAACACAAGTGATTAACATTCTAAAAGTATAACAGTGGGTGACAATTCAAACACTATTACATCATAATGATTCGCTATGTTGATCATTTGAACTGAGTGAACTATATCGAACACAATTACGGACATAGAATACACTACGTCCAAGATAGATGAAACAGTTAACTATGAACACGCACATAGCAAACCATAAGAGTAATTCATCTTAATGACGATATTAACATCTTAATATTTGAACTCCAAACACTCGACATTAGCGGGGTACAACAACACAATACACATAACGAGAGTGGAAAATTAGTGAAGTGAAGTGAGGTGTTTTCATAACAGTGATTAGGATGCACGACGAGTCCTCCAGCGGATATCTTCTTACGCCGATGGAATGTTGGATAAACCCTTGTACAAGATAAGCCTCTATGTTTATTAAATCTTAGTAATATATATACTACTGCACTGTCTCATCTTTTCAAAGAGCTACTTCCGAGAGATTTTATAAAGTTATAAATCATAAATCTTATAAAGTAATATTAACGTAATTCATCATCTGAGCATAATGAACGCATTTAGATAGGGATAACATATATTTGATTGTTTATTGTTTGTATATGTATATTATTTGTTGTATTTGAATGTACCATTTGTTTGTGTTTTCAGGAAACAACGTACGGATATTATTGTATTTTGTTATTATGTGTCTTTTAAATGTGTATTTGCAGGATATAGTAACTTACTTAACTAACAGTATAATAAATAAGTAATTATTTTATATTTAAATCTTGCGTTCATTATTGCAAATTAACCTTGATTATTAATTTATCTCATTCTAAGCACTTTCGTAAAGAGTCTCAAAAGTTATGCTAAGTATCAATGGACACAACCAAATCGACCATTGAAATGTCCGATTAACAGGCTCATATAATCATATTGATTAACAACTGTGTAGAGTCTAATCTGACAAATATAAACTACTTTTATATGTGCATTAACATTAACTTCGATTATAACTCTGTTTGAATACATACCATTAGTACACGAAGTTAATTAAACCCAATTTATTAATTCATAATTATTCAATAATACTCACAATTAGCATAATTTCGCTCAATATAAATGGCACGGCAAACATAATTACTCAATTAATTGCCAAATCCGTTTATATACACCAAATGTAAATGGCTCCCAAAGAACGTGGGGCATAACAAGGTTAATTAGAGTCAAAATTGCTACAGAGTCGTGATTATAATAGTTGTATTTAGTTAAGTAACGGACACGTCATGGACAACGAAATCCAAGAACCAATTTTTTAGTTGTTGCTTCAGTCAAAGTCCAAGATTCTACACCGTACAAGAGCACCGAGAATACGTAGCAGCGTAAAAGACTCGTCTTCGTGTTTACTGTTAAATCGTGACTTTTGAATAAACTGCCCATTCTAGTGTACACTGCTCTTGCCATGTCAATTCAGCTCTTTATTTCTTGAGAGTGGTCCCATTCTTCATTGACTGTAGTACCAAGATATGTAAATTTACTTACACGTTCAACTAGCCTTTGGTTTATATTAAGGGTGAAGCTTGTCAACTTGTTCTTAGATACAATCATTAGCTTCGTTTTATTAACATTGATGTCTTGACCATATCTACGGCTACTTTCTGTCACTCTATTCATTAGTTGCTGTAGCCCCTCTAAGCTATCTGCAAATATGACGGTAGTATCCGCATAAAGTATGTTATTTATTCTTTCACCGTCCAGAGAGATTCCCACATCACATTCATCTAAAGCTTCTCTAAAAATACCGTCCGAGTAGATGTTGAATAAAAGCGCAGGTAGTATACATCATTGTACAATTCAGTATAATAGCTTTAATTTGTTAATGTCTTTTTTAAAATGTCGGTTAGATAAAACTTAATATTATTGTTACTAGTTATCTTACACTTTACTTTATTTTATTTTAATACATTTTTAACTTTTTTGTTAGTTAAAAGAATGCAAAATTATTCAGTTTGTAGTTTACTGGAAATTGGTTAAGGAGAACATAATGATTTAATATTTGCAAAATCATTTTCAGATTGGAAAATATTTTTCTTTTAGGTATGACAAGTTGTGCTGGAGGGCGTTAGAGCAAATTTATATTTATAATTTTTTGTATAGTACGATGTTAGTAAATTTTGATAAATAATAATTTTAAGCGATAGTATCAGCAATAAAAATTCATAGGATAGAAAAAAAATATATTTTTTCTTATAAAACTGTTAAGTAAACATATACAAGGAAATGTGAGTACTACTATTAGTGTTATAATTTAATGTGCAGTCATCGTAAACTTGCACTAAATATAATGGTAAATTATTCTTCTTCTGATCGTTTCTATCCGTTTCGGATGTTGGATATCATACAGACTATTTTAACTTTCTGTACTGCTGCACGGAATAAGTCAGTTGAATAAGGTCCAAACCAGGTCCTTAAATTTCTCAGCCTTGAGATTCTCGGCCGTCCGACTCCTCTCTTTCCAAGTACTTTTCCCTGTAGTATGGACTGCAATAAGTAAAATCTCTGTTCATTTCTCATGAGGTGTCCCAGATACCGAAGGTTTCTTATCTTTACTGTGTTAATAACTTTCCTTTTTCCTTCATCTTTATAAGAACTTCAACATTATGTGGTGTCCATGAAATGCTCAGTATTCTACGGTAAAGCCATATTTCGAAAAAAATGGTAAATAAATAACTCTTAATTATAATATTTTTTACGGTATTCTCAATAACAACCCTTTACATTTGTTCTTTTCAATTTGTAGACCACGCATACAGTGAAGTCTATATCTCTGTGCCACGCAAAGAAGCTTATAGTCGTGTGTCGATGCCGTGGTCAACAAACAACGTTTACCCGCTGCGACAACTTTGTCATCTAACAGTACTTGTACGCGTGTCGGCGTTGTGTGTACTGTAGTTACAAGGTAAACTCGTAGCTAATATCCTTCTCACAGTAATCCCTTTAGCTCCAACAGTCCGTTATATCCAGTTACAGATTTTGATCACACAACAGAAAGTTGGACGTTTTAAAAGAAAATTCATAATCTTTACTGTCAGTAATTATACGGACAATGAACAGAAAATCCAAAACACTTATGTCTTGGAAACATACGGTCCGTACGCGATTTTTTTGAGACGTGCTCTTAATTATTGAATACGCTTACATGTGATTTAGAAATGCCACCTTTGGTTGTTTCCACCAATTTGTCTTCAATTTCTTCATAACTGTAACCTTGTTTACTTAATAGTATTATATTAAGTTACGTCGCTTTCTGTGTGACCGGTCAACTCTTTGCGCCATTTCTTTATTTTTGTTACATTTTGAAAGCTAACTAAATAAAATAACACAAATAAAACTCAACCAACTTGATGGCAATCACATAACACACTGACAAATGTTCCCTTCTCAGCTCCAGTACCATGACATCAATAGCTGAATACTTTTATTACCTGATTGGCTCATTGCAAAACAAGATGACACCTGACTGCCCCTCTAAACACTCAAGCTCACTGGCTACATTCAAACGAAGGAAAGCGACTTCATATCAAGCTAAGGAAACTGTGATTCTGTTTATGGTTATAACGTTTGATAGAATACAGACAACTGAACAAACTTTGTAGCATTACATTTTTGATTAAATTATCTTTCCACTGATATATAATTATTTTTTTTTAAGTAAGTCTTTGTTGAGTTTGCTGCAGGTCTCCTATGTAATATCTTCAAATATATACATTGCAAGAAGGTTTATGTTCACCTGACGCACGTTTCTCACAGAAATTATTCTGTATCTTCAGAGGTTTGTTTGAACTGCGAAACATTCAATTACAATTCAAACAAATCTCTGAAGATACAGTATAACTTCGGTGAATCATGCATCAGGTGAAAATAAACCTAATTGCAGTGTATTTTTTTGAAGATATTATTGATATATAATTTTATGGTATTACTAAAAAAAGTGGTGGTATGAGCCATCAAACCACAGAAATTCACTTTTTCTAGAAGGTTTCCACAATTTTGGCCACTAATGTAGAATAATTTACAATTAGTACACTTCTTCTTCTCATCGTCGCATACAAGGATTAATTGTTATTTAACTACTCCACATTGAAAATATCGAAAATGTAGCGTGGGTACGAATTTTTGAAAAATAGCGAATTACTCAGTTAACTAAAATCTATAATGACAAATGCAAATAACATTTCATTTAAGTTATATTGTAATTTTAAACGAGACTAAATGTTTTGTACTCACCATGCTGTTATGTGTGGCGCAGTATGTTGTGCGCTGTCTGGTATTCGTACTTAAAATATTTTATCAACATGCTAGTCCAGCCTCATAACGTCACGCTCCAGAGTTTTTTACATGCCACTAACTTTTACAATGGAATGTGAACTGCATAACATTGACACACAACCATTACGTTTCCATCGGTACGACTCGAATGCGATGGATGTACAGTACTGGGTGGGTGATATGCATTACCTACTGTTACGACGGCCTCCCTGACCATCATATGGTACAGTGAAAATCAAAATACAAAACACCAATGAAATCACTAATCACTATCTTTAATTAATCACAAATACAGTTTATAATCAATCTGTACAATTGTCCGAGTAAAATTCTTCCACACCCAACACTTCGCCACAATACTTCGAACCTCACTTGAATAAATCGCCACTTAAATTGAACTTACTGACAAAATCGCTAGGTGCTTATATTTATACACCGCTGAGATTCCAGAATTATCTGCCACTTTTTCGATGACGTGTTAAACAGGCGCTCTCGAATCCACTGGAAACAGTCTCACTGTCTGGCCTTGAACAACACAGTGCCCGATCGTTGCGGTCTGGAATAACCTAGTTTGTTGACGCATGATAGGTGTCACGTAATTGTCTTTCATTACAAACCAGCAATTCGTACGCACACAAACATTACAGCTGGAATCTGCTGAGATAGTCGAGAATAGACTAGAACAACGTTCTCCAATGTAGCAGGACGTTCCGCATTGCGTAACAACACGGTAGCTTAAATACAATAGCCAGTGATAAAAATCTTCAAAAATCAATTTTTATTCTAAAGTAGTTTCTTTCATTCAATAAAAAAACTTTTCTTAGCAATAAGTCAAATAATCCTACTATGCTGTATACAGAATTTATTCTTGACGTTAAGTAGGTCATGTGTGGTGGTAGTGGTGGGTGTGTGTGTGTGAGCGCACGGTGGTATAAATGTACATTATTTAAAAACGCATGTAGCAGTTTAAATTGCGGGTTTATAGGACTTATGGTTTGCTAAAACTGGCCAAATAATGAGTAAATTGAAAAGACGCAAGATGTAAGGAGATGCGACTAGATAGTAGATAGTAAGCAACGAAGAGATTAATTAGTCCCAGAAAGTTGAGTACCTCTTTAAGACTACTATACGGAAATTCTGTTCAGAAGGAATTTTGGTATCATTATAGAAATTTTCATGTCCTCTTTAAAAGTCTTATTTCTTGAGATTCGATTTTATGATTCGTTATTAATCTGTTTGTTGTTTTTCCGTGTTTTTCAGAAGCAAATCTTTGAAACTACTAACCGTGAAATATCAAGTAATCCTTGCCTAGCAAACGTTATTTCTGTACAACATAGCGTTACGCTGTTTAATATACTACTGTGTTAAATTATGTATATTAATGAATATATAAATTAATTTATGTTAAATCAATTAAATCATCATAATGTAACAACTACTTAATGAGCTGTCTGTATTTTCAAACAGTGTTTCTTAGAGAGCTTCTATTTCCTTCGTTTTTTATAGCATTTCAATCCCTATGGAAGATACTAATTGTGAAATTCTCTAAAAAATGTTTTGTTCAGTTAAATCTTGATTCTGTTAATAAAATTAATGTATAATAGCTTCTAATACAGTGAGATTTATAAGTAGTACAGTATAACAACGTTTTCTAATCAACTTATAATTATTTGAGAAATGGAAAGTGTAATATTGCTTACATGTAATATTAGTTACGTTAAATTGCCAACAGTGTTTCAGAGGATGCTAAAATAGACGACAAAAGGATATAGTTAGCAGAAATCAAATTAGCATTACATTTTTGATAACCCACGAAAAGTGCAGCACTGCACATTAACTGCATCAAACCTTAAGTTGTACAGTTGTGACCACAGCGTGTCACGTCCACTTTGATATAAATGTCAGCTCATGTTATAACATTCTCCTTCGCTATCACCGGAATAGCATATGTGCAGCAGAATAAGCTGCAGCTTGAGTCGTGCTTTTGTTAATTAGTTAATTAATGAATAATCAGAAAGGGGAACTCCCCTTGCATTTATAGAGAACTAGAAAATCAATGTGAAATTATATATAGGCCTATAGATGTACGCATTTCTATTAAAATAAATATTAATTATTAAAAGTATCATTTTATTAATGATTGTAATATGATTGGATATCTGATCTACATTACCCTTCTGATAAAGTGTTTACTTTTTGTAATCAATAACAAACTAAACTAAACTTTACTTACTCGATTAATCAGATAGTTAACTAATTTTGAATAAGTTAAATTTGAATAATTTTTCTTCTTTTCCATCCCTTCTTCCATACAGCGTCGTTGTCTTTCAGACATCTCTGTCGTGACGGGCGTCTGATTTCTAATATGTTCTTTCCCCCTATATTATTTAGCTTGTCAATATAGTCGACCCATTCCAATCTTGGTACAATCTCTTCCTCTTCACCGTATAGGCGCCATTCATCATGAGTTTTGGCCTCCTTTCCCCCGTCCTCATCACATGACCAAACCATTGAAGTACTCTTCTCTCTATTGTACAGACAACTGATTTTGCTGAAACAGATTTCTTATAGCAATATTTCTAATTCGTTCTCTTTAAATTCTTCTAACAAGATACATAAGTCATAAGAAGTACTCCATTCTATTTTATTTTCTGTTTCATTAATTTTATATTCTATACGTTATAAAATTTTGTAACAATGAAACACACTTTAAACTTCCTTAGTAACACGATTTAAAAACCAATAATTGATAATAAAGATAGGTTTCTAATTAAATTGTTGATCGGACTCTAAACTTTACTCAATAAACTCTACTTTAATAGAACAAAAGACATTGGAGCGCGAAAAAGAAATAAAACTTTTAAATTTAGTAGTTAAATTAAGCTTGGTTTATACACTGGTATATGGTATTTAAAAGAATCGTTCAGGAAACGTAAGTCCTACTCACTACTACGTAAATCGAGGTAATATCAAGTTTTAATTCCTTTTATGACGTATTGTTCTATGATTTGCGGTTTTTTTGCGATTGTATGCTATGTTACAAGAACGAACGGTATGGCCAGCAAAACAATAAGCTAGGTCGTAAGTCCACAGTCCTGTAGGAATGCTGTGAACAACAAAACTGTTGACTGACGTAAACAAAGACAGGCTGCAGTTTGCCTACACCAATACAACCGTGTAAGAATTTAAAACTTAGAATCTACAATAATTCTGATACATTCTGTATTTGGTATTTTACGATAAACATCAAATAGAAATTATAATTTGTCCTGAGGCTTTCACGGCCGGTGTCAGTTGTATTTGAAATATCTACCGGGCTGTTTGGCCGTGGTCCAAGGTTTACATTCAAACCAAACGTTTCAGCAGCACCACTGACTGCCATCTTCAGTGCGAGTCAACCTAACGCGGGGTGTCGTACGTCAAGCCTACAGAACTGTGGTGAAAGCCATGTACCTGCTGCGTCAAAATAGCCTTCCGTAGCCTTTGAGCACGGTCAAAAAGCCCGGTAGATATTTCAAACACACAAGAAATTATAATTAATTCAAAGTAAAGCAAAGGATAATTGCTTATTCACAAAATAAAAAGCAGCCCTTAAATTGCTTAAACGCTGAAGCAAAACTTTGGGCTTCATTAACGAAGAAATGCTGACAAGCGTGTAGAAATGCTGACGAGCTTGTAGAAATGCTGACGAGCGTGCAGAAATGCTGACGAGCTTGTAGAAATGCTGACGAGCGTGTAGAAATGCTGACGAGAGTGTAGAAATGCTGACGAGCGTGTAGAAATATTGACGAGCGTGTAGAAATGCTGACGAGCGTGTAGAAATGCTGACGAGCTTGTAGAAATGCTGACGAGCGTGTAGAAATGTTGACGAGCGTGTAGAAATGCGTACGTTTGTGCTAAACAGGTACTGAACTTGAGAGACGGCAAATTTACTTAACACCTTTCATTATTTGTACTTACTTCAATTGTAAGAGAACACTCTTCTGTTTTTAGACAAAGGGTTGCTTCTGTACAAAGGATGTCAGGTCTACAATTTACTTAACGTATGTTTCTTGGAATGTATTCTTATTCCCAAAGAACAGGCTGCTCACTCACCTTTCTACAGCTCTGTAATACACAACTCTCGTTCTAAACTTTGCCTTTACGATTACTTTCGAGAGTTGCATTCGCATTGATGGCATTTAATTACAGACGTGGTGCTAACGTGATATTTTATCCTCATGTACATGTGCATGTGTTTTCCTTAGAAATACGTTGTCTGTATATCAAAGAAAAGAGTGAAAACTTGATCACCTGCTCTGTTGAAAGCTGAATCACGTGATGTCACAGGAACGAGAAGCGAGATGCGAATTGAAATATGTTACAAAATAATACGCTGAAAATCATAAAAGTATGGTGCAACATTACAGGTTCGGGTTTGTATAGAAAGTGCAGTTTTTCTTATGAATGGTCAATAAATTTATTGATCCTACAAATGTTTACATAGAAAATGAACTCAGAAAGTATTTTAAAAAACATAGCTCTTGGAATGTGTGTGTTCTTCACTTTAATTAGTGTGAAACAAACACTAAATAAAATGGCTTTCTATACAAAAATATTATTAAAAACGTTTAAGAAAGTAAAAGAATACTAGCCTTTAATGTATTTACTAGACGATCTATGAATTACATTATAACTAAAATCTTTTAATAATATTAGTAGATATGAATTCTTACAATCAGTAGACATATTTTTGAAAGTTTATAAAATGTTTTTAAAAGTTCTTTTTATACAGTGTTAGTGAAGTAAACTGTTTTTTATTTCTCTGGTTTTGGAAAGTCACGATGAAGCTTGCTGAATCCTGGTACGCTGCCTGATGATTAAAACTCTCAAATGCAACGTCTTCCATTCTCCTGCGTTCCTGTTGTTTCCCAAAATGTTTCAAGAATGCCCTCCGTCGTCCGATCTTCCGTCGTAAGTTAATCTGGATAGCCTCATACAGTTGTGGTTGATCTTGGGAACATTAGTACATTCGCCTTACAATCTTGCTGATTCTATGTCTAAATCTAAACCGTTCTTGGTGTCTTTTTAAGCATTATGGCCTGTGTAGACGGGTAACGTCATGTCGCATTGTAGAAAAGTGAATTCTACATATATGATAAGGATTAATGTAAGATATCTACAATCGTAAACCAAAAAGATTCAAAACTTCTAATATGCAGATCACATCTTAAGGTGTTTAACGTCTGGGAGTCGAGAGCATTTGATATCACGTTGCTCCAGTTATGGTTTATATCCATTTGAATTTATAATTGGAATTAAAATATTTAATTTTTAAATTATTATTATAATTTCTTTTGCGCAATAAAATAGCTTAGCATGTGAAGCTCTTTATCCGTGTTAATCGTTGTTACTCCCTAACACGTGTTTTTACCAACACACGCACATACATTCCCTATTTCACATACACATACACGTTTTTCACAAACAAATGGATATACTTTACGTCACTAACGTTTTAATATTATATTAAATCTAAGTTCTTAACCTACGTACATTAAGTTCTTAACAAATATAACTAAGTTTTTTGGCCTATCATAAATCAAGCCTTTTTTGTTTCAAATTTGATGAAATGCTTGTCACATTGCAATAAATTACTTATTTAATGGCATGGGCATTAAATTACTCTTATGAGTCTGTATCTGTCGGTGTTATCGATATGTTTCAACCCTTTTGCTGACGCATTCATTCAAAGTTAATAAATAAAATGAAACTGTTTGGTATGTTTATTAAAAAAGAGAGAATGAAAGAAAGAGACAGACAGACCAAGCGCCTGTCTGCTCCTGAGCGGGGACAGCAGCACTCACATTGTGGTCATAATTGTTGTCGACATTAGTAGACACTATATTGTACAGGAGAAGAAAAGTGATTGAGTTCAGTAAATCACATTTAAAGATTAGTAAACAGTATTATACAAGTTTGCCGCTGCTTTAATGCACTGGACACGGAATTGTAGGGGCAATACGTTATGTCCCACTTGGCTTCACGCAAGTTTTCACATTACACTATGCTAATATATATGTCGCGTTAGCACAGGGTTTTGAAGATATGATATGTATGACCAAAACAACTCAGGGGAGAACATTTTAGGGAAAAAGTGGGACTTACCTGGAGGGAAACTCAAGTACCACATAAGCATAACAATACTCAAGTATTGTTAGGCATAAGCGCTAACAATTTACATCTGATAGTGACAGCGGTATACACTAAAAACTCGTTTATCCGAATCGCGTTTATCCGAAAATGTGGTTTATCCTAAACAATTTTTAGTAAAGTATTATGTTCGTATATTGTAAACATAAAGTACTGTATACTGTTAAGGAATTATAACAGTAGATTTCTGCTTCATTGTAGAACCCGAAGGTGACACAATAACTACAGTTCACATAAAACATTTCTAATATTAATAAACAATTGTGTCATATTCACTGTAACTTTTAAATTATTATTATTAAATAAAGTTACTGTACTTACATATGTATTATTATTTAAACAGAAGTTTCGGTTTATCCGAAACGGGCGCGGTCCCATCAAATTCCGATAAAAGAGTTTTTAGTGTAATTACCAAACAAAATAAAGGTATAATCCCTGGGAATGGCTGGGAACAAAACTTAATAGAACTTCAACTTGTGCGGGAAGGAAATGATATGTGCGATCATCAAGAATCGCTAATGAATCAGAAGCACGCTAAATCCTATATTTTTTTCAGACAAACAACGAAACAACAGCTGACAACAAGATTCACATCCATGAAACAACAACGAAGGCACATTAATTACGGTTGTGAAGTATGGCAGTGAGAAAGTAGAGAGAAAAATATTCTTCTCATCAAATATGAACTTATTCAGACGATAAACCAGCAAACGAAGAAAACAAGAATGAAGTTGAAACATGCTAGGGAGGAACATTTACATCGAATAGGGGATGTTAGTCTCTGAATAGTTGACTGCCTTAAGGTAATAAGTACATGATATTGCTAACCACAGTCAAATTCGTAATATTAGATACATACAAACATACATACATACGATATGTATTATATTATTTAATATCAGATTACTTCTGCAAGTGTATTTTTATCTTTGTCAGCACACACGCACGCACACGCCCACATACGCGCGTTTTAACAATTCAATCTGTATGTTTAATAGCATACAGATTCTTCGAAGATACAGACTGCTTCTGTGAAACGTGCGTCAGGCCTGTATTTATTTACAGAAATAAAAATAAACTTGGAGAAGAAATCTATTATTAGATAATATAAAACATAACGTATAAAAACTGGAAAAAACTTGAATATTCAGGAGTTACTTACAAAGAAAAGGTGAATATTGACTACACGCAAATACATACATATGTATATTATAATAATAACGCTGTTTATAAAAATATTGTTATGTACATGATAGTTATAAAATGATAATTGTGTACATGCTCTATACATTTCTCTTTTCTAGGTTAGCAGCCTATAGGCTGGTTGGCAGCAGCTCGCCATTGTTCATGCTTTTCTACTTTTCTTTTCAACTCACAATATGACGTGCAGTTCATATCGACCGTAAGCTGTTTCATGTAGTCTAAACGGAGTCGTCCTTTGTGATTCTACCCTTCAATCGTTCCTTCTATTATTCTCTTAACCAACCCATTGTGTCATAGTATATCGCCTATAAACTTAGCTCTTCTGCCTTTTAAATCTCGTAGAAATCTCTTCTCCTCCTGAGCTCTTCTAAAGACTTCCTCATTCGTTATCTTCTCCCTCCAGCTTATCTTGAATATTCTTCTGTAGCACCAGGTCCCAAATGCTTGGAGTCTTTTCTTGTCACTTTCTACAATTGTCCAAGATTTACTCCCGTATAGGGCAATACTCCATACGTATGTCTTTACTAAATTCTTCCTAATTTTTAGGCTGATAGTGTTTAAAGTGAATAGGTTTTTCTGTTTGTTGAAAGCAATTTTAGCCTGGTTAATTCTGCTTATAATTTCCTTACTGCTATGTCCATCATTTGTGATTTTACTTTGTAGATAGTTATATTCTTTAACTGCCTGGAGAAAATTATTTCCAATAGTTATTCTGACTGGGTCTTCTTCCTTGCGACTACAGACTAGGACTTTTGTCTTTTGTTCATTTATTTTCATATTGAATTCATTTTCCATTACTTGATCTATTGTGTCAAGAATCTTTTGTAGATCTCCGTTGCTCTCTGTAGTCACTACTATGTCATCTGCGAACCTAAGCATGTTCACTTTTACGCGTGTATGTTTACTCCGAGATGGGTGGGTTCTCTTACTCTATCGATCGCTTTTTGGACGTACAAGTTAAACAAACATGGAGACAGAGAACGTACCTGTCTTACTCCATTCTTAATGTTCGCTTCCTCTTGATGGTTTCAACATCCATGTCTCGTGCTTGTAAAGATTCTGGATCAATCTTCGCTCTCTGTAGGGCACTCCCGTTATGTAGAATACTGAACAGCTTGTTCCACTTAACGTTATCGAAGGCCTTTTATAAGTCAACAAAAGCTATAAATGTCGTCTTACCTTTCCTTAGTCGTTTTCCTATTATCTGTCTTAATGCCAAAATTGCCTCCCTTGTTCCCATATTTTTTCTAAAACCAAACTGATCTGTCAAACGGCTCTCAATGTTACTTTCTATCCTGCGAAGGATGATTCGGGTAATTATTTTCGGTGCATGAGACACCAGGCTTAACGTTCTGTAGTCCTTGCATGATCGAGCATTCAATCTTTTAGGTATTGGCACTATGATACGTTTAGAAAAGTCTTCTGGCAATTCTTCTGTCTCATACATTACTTAGAAAGTAAAAATTTGCATTTACTGTTCGGGCTGTTAGTGATGGTTTAGTGTTGCAGCCAAACGTTCCTCGTGCGTCCATATAGCAGTTACCTTCAGTAACGCAGTAGACAAGTTAAGGTGTGCCTTGTCGTCATCACTACGACACTGACCATCCGTACTCTGGACAACTCATCTTTCCTTGACACCTTGTTTTTCTTAACGCTGTCGTAATAAGATTGTCAGTTTTGAATACGTCATGTACAATTTTTATTCCCTTTGTCTCTACCCTGAAGGCATAGTTTATAAATTATTATGTTATATATTGTAACGCGACGAAATGAAGGACCCAATAAACAATTAAAGCTAATATAAAGTTACCATAATAAAATAATTTACCTATTTATGAAATAAATAAAATACCAAATGACCACAATGTGTACAATGCAATGTAGGATAAAATAAACTGTATGTTAAATTAGTATGAAATCACTATTTATATTATTAATGCTTGTATGTGATCAGGACAATCAGTTATGAAGTGCAAAGATAATTGTGAGATAATAGTCACTAAATATACAGATAGGACTGTGAGTATTAGTGGCAGTGTATAGTGAACAGAATACAATCACAACAATTAAAAAACAATGTGTGATTACATAACAAGAAAATGTAGAGTGTGAAGGGACTGGTATTCAGTATACCTTAGGAGTAACCATTCATTTAAAGGTTTCAAAATTTAAAGAACTAAAAGGTAACATTAGTAGTAGATTAAGTAAATTGTTTAATGTTCATAGAATACTTTTAAGTTTTAATATTTGTTACTAACGGTTTCCTATTTTGTTATTAATGTTAATTAAAGGGAAAATGCTATCGTTTGCTTCATTACAAATAAGATGTCAAACTTGTTATTAAACAAAATAGTTCAATTGTTCAATGTTGATTAGAGTTTGAGGATGATGGCATAACATTATGTTAATATGTTTGTTCTATGTTAATTATTTTATCAGAAGCAATTCAAAAAATAAGTATGCAATGGACAATTTAATTTAATGTAATAAGAATAATAATATACCAAGCCACCATTTCATATAACATTTGTAAATTGAAACATTGTACTATGAAGAAGGATTAAGTAATAGGCCAATGTCTAAATAAAAATTATTGTAAATCTAAAGTAAACCACCAAATCATTGTAAATTAATAAGAAGTGATATAAATACTAAAATAGGCCTTAATTAAATGTTAACAACAACATTTGTATAGTTTAATATAATTGTTATATAATTTGGGAAGGGTCAGAACTTATATATAATGATCTATAAGATAGAATTTTGTAAATTTCTAAATTAACTATTAGGGCACTCACATGTGTCATGTGAGGTGTCAAAATGTTTTTATTTTTATTAGGAATATCATTCTGTTAACTAATTTAAGGTTTATTAAATATTAAATAGGCAGTAATTCCAATTATAAAATGTAAAACTAGGAATATTAAATAATCAGGTCAAATGTCACTTGAACGCAACGGTATTGACCAATACGAATTTAGTTAATTTTCGTCAAGCCAGCTGAAGGAAAAAGAAAAAATACATTATTCGATTGTTAGACACGAAAGTATCCAGAACACCTCTGTGCAGTTATGAGCCACAAAGTATAACGAAGAATCAAATCCAAGTGGAAGAAAAAGTATAAAATTTTATAAACATAGAATCTGAATTAAAGAAGGAAGAAATGAAAATAATAAATAAAAGAGAACAAGAAAAAATAAAATTTTAAAGAAAAGTGAATAATTAATTTCAAGCAAAGAACTGGGTGAGACTTAACCTTTATAATACCACATTCACAACTACACGACACCAAGATTAACTAAACTAACACTTTTCTTCAATAGAACACCAGTGAAAAGAAAAGAAAATCTAATTCAAACACAGTGAACATTTTGTGTAATTTATTTTATTTGTAAAAACTGGTTGTGAATACATTCGACACTAATTTTGTTTAACAACAAGCCGCCATCTTGAGATGTTTCTTTGAATGCTGGGTAGACCCATGATGCATTGCGTTGGCAAACTGAACTGAAAAAATATTTTGTTATACTTTATTAAAATTAATTTTATTTATATTAGTAATTAAGAATTGAATAATTGTAATGTATAGTACTTCTTTGTGGAGATTTCGAACTTGTTATTATCACTGCGAATATAAGTTTCAAAGACAGTTATGAACAACAATTTCCGTTTACGCGTAAATTTTCTAAATCTTGACACTGCATTAAACGTAGCCAAAGAAATATTTAATATTTCTGTTTGAAAAGTTGCTTGCAAATTATATTATTCGCAATAAAGACGTTTCGTTATACGCATAAAAAAATGTAACTAAGTTATAATTAATCTGTAGTTTTTTCATATGTAAGCCTGCGCGCGCGCGTGCATGTGTACCTTTACCTTTACAGGAGCTTTTCAAGTTATTTATAATCATTTTACTTTATTTTGTATACATTCAATAAAATAGACGTCTTCTGTATTTATTTACTTTGTCTCTATACTTCACTTTTCACAGAAGTAATAAAATTGTAATATACAAAATTGAACGCCAGGATTGCAGAACATTTTTTGTTCTACGAAAAAAAATTGCAAGATAGAATACTTCAACGCCGGAATATGTTTTTAAAGCCATTTGTATCAAATTTAATTTAATATAAAAAATAAACATCAGTTTTCAGATACTGAAAACGTTAAAATAATGAAAAGTAGCATATAAAAATATCACAATATTAAAAAAAAATTAATAGGCTATATATGTACACATTATTAAAACAATTTACCAATTAAAGAGGACATTCAAATAAACCAAAACCAGATGAATATTTAACATTTTTTTATATTATTAAAAATAAATAAAACATAAAAATTACGAATTTTTAGTGTAACAGTTAAAACAGCTAACTGTATAGAAAAACATCACAATCGTAATATTATAATGAAAATACAAGTAGCTTATTTGGTAATTTAATTGCGATCCCCTGATGAATTGCAATCTGTCCGCGAAAGGTGCGCAATGAGATAAACAAACCTTCCTCCATTATAATTGTACTTATGCTATACATAATGTGTTATAACAGTAAATAAACAACTCTTCACAGGATTTTGAATGCACAGTTAAGTGGATAACTTCAGTTCAGCAAACCTCATTCAAACACTGCAGACAACAGTACTATCTCGTGTAGCATGTAAAGTACTGTACATCTCTTGTCATAGACTAAAGTCTATGAAAATGTTGCCTTATTGTCCTGTCTGAAAAGAAAGAATCATTTAGAGAAGTACGGAGAAAATAAATATCTAGTCAAGCAAATAAGGAGCTTGGTGAGAAATACTGCGACGAAGAAATAATACGTCATAATAATATATGTTATAGAAAACAAGAAAGCTTTGTTGACTTTCCAAAACTGTTGCCTTCGCTATGCTCTGTAAATTTTTATCAAGGACAACTTAACGTAACCACTTACAAATATTGCAGAAGAGGCTGCTTTACGACATTTTCTATTGACCAATTCAACAGTAATAACAGAGTCCAACTAGATTCAACGTGACTGTCTCGACATCCAATACCGCTACACAGGTCCATACAGCTCGACGTACTGGGTTACATACAAACGTACGCAATCTCTCTATCACACACACACACGCGCGCGCGCACACACACACACACACACACACACACACACACACACACACACACACACACACACACACACACACACACACACACACAGGCTCAGCATGAAATAAAAATATTTTATAATCCTTTTTCGATTTTATTCTTCAGTTTTACCATCGAATGATTACGCGAAGCTAAAATTTTCTAGTGTACCTACTATTAAATATTTTACTAAAGTTGTATTGATTTGTATAGTCTTACGACGGTCTCACAGGTGTTCGTGTTGTTCAGGAGAAACAGAATAACGGGCACCAATACAGTCACTAATTACAAACGTTAATTACATAAAAACAACAATTACAATCCATCATAGGTACTACTGTACAATAATCCAAGTTAAATACGTCCAAGAACTAATGTAACCTTTTTACAGTTTTGCACTAATTAACACAATAACCACTTCTCAATAGAATGCAACAATCACTGGCCAATTCTGAGGTTGTTCTCTCTCAAGAGTTTCTGAGCTATATCAATGTCTTACCATTCGTAACACTTGATGAAGATGACGCCGTCAATAAATATCTGCATTGGAAACGTTATTCGAAAATCCTCTGGCGCTTCAGGATAGGCCAGTCTAATTAGCGTGTCGAGATACTTCCTTAAAACTCTTGAAGACTTTCCCCGGAACACTATCGCCTTGCCCTCAACTGAGAGTAGTACACATCGTACAAATCTTTATCACTGTACCTTAATTATAGAGGTTTTATCAATTCGGCATGGGTGTTCTGGCTATCGGATGGCACTTACTGTAGAAAATCTGCGACAGGTCCTTTCAAAGCGAGACCGAGTGAGCTGCTTTGTATTTATCCGCCCAACGATTTTGCGCATGCAGCGGCTTCAAATTGCCAACTGCACATCGCTCAGTGAGTGCTTCCATGAATTTTTAGGGCCTTGATGTAAACTACCCTAAATTCAGGCAAATCCACTTCCTCTGACACTTTCTTTTCTATGTATATTTCTGTCTTTATGATTGGCACTATCTCTTCAGCCGTTTGTTTAGACACGCATGGCTGTATTTTCATTAACAGCTAGAATTCACTTTCAATTTGTCTTATGTTTGCAACTGACTTTTCTGCTGCAACGAATAGTTTGATAGATACGAGGTGTGTTCAAAAAATGACCGAACTTTTTGAATACCATATCGACCCGTACAAACAACGCTCTGCCAATTTGAGCGCAACTAGCGATAGTTTTTGACAACAAACTGCCATTTACTCTGTTCCGCTATCAGCATTAGTCTTTGAGCTATATCAGATTGAATAGAGACCTTCGTATGCTGGCCGCCGGATTAGTGACAGACTGATCAAGAAAGACCCCGAAGAACAACGTATGCGTATGGAACTTTGTGGCACATATAGGTTAAAATTTTACACAGACATTCTGGTTTTTGAAGTAAGCATACGCGGAGGCCTGCATGATCCGAACGATTATTTTAAGAAATTTTAAAAAGGGTAAAAACAATGGTTGGTGCAGATCATGGAAAAAGAGACTTGTATCATTGTACTGACGAGTCTTTCTGAAAGAATAAGCATCCATATAGGCTTAAAATCGTAAAATCAAATTTTGATACTCAAATTTATCGTATCATCTTCGTATCTGTCTTATATATCGTTTGCTTCTTCTATATTTGAGACATGTAATAGACAATCTTTCCTCTTGCCCGTTCAGCTCACTGTGTAAAGAGCTCAAGTTACTACATAAGAGACCTAGCTCTAAGTATGCTCTAGCAATTGTTTTTGTCCTGTATCAGTGTTTTATAAGCGGCGCTTAGTTGAGTTTGAGTTACGATTTATTCCAGTGCGGTTTGTAGTATTGTGGCAAAGTGTTATGTGTTTTATAATTATGCGGGATTAGTTGGCATTAATATTGCGTGTGAACAATTTTTATTTGATTTGTTGTAAGAGACTATCTTGTTGATTACAAACTGTTTAATTGTGATAATTAAAACTAGCAATTAGTGACTTTATACCTCCGCCTTCTTGCTTTGTAGTGAAACAGCGGGCCTGGATACCGCTAGGGTACTCGAGCTACGTCTGAAATGGGCATTTCCTATCGCCTAGAACAATCCAGAGCGTTATGTTATTCTGCCGCGTCAGTATAGGCGTAGATGTATGACGTCACAGCAATGCGATACTATCTATTTCCTGAACGTTGCAATACGGTTCACTTTTCTGGGGGAGATAATTTTTATTAAGACACATACGTTGGCAAAATAAAGCAAAATAATTGGCGAAAGTCTGTAGTAGTTGTAGGAAGCCAAACGCTTTTTACTGACTAACAGAAAAATTTGTATTATTTTAAGAAGAATTGAAATTATTGTAATATATTTTGTGGTACTGAAAATTATACCAACTATCAATCAGCATTACGGTATTTCTTAAGAAAAATATTTTAATTTTATTTGGAACAATACGATGACGCTTACCACTTATACGGAAATAAATGTTTTAAAACAACTGGAATTTATAATGAGAAATCTGTTAACTATATATAAAACACTACCGAATCGGATCACAAATTATTATTGCAAAAAAATAATACATTTTACCTGATGAGTTAAACTAGTTTTTTACGTATATGGAGTATGTAGAATTTGCTACATCCCTAGGAGTTTAATTCGTGAACACTAAGACTCAGGATATAACAAATTCTACATAGGCCAGAGAGGACGCAGCTTCAAACAGTGATGCATTGAACACATAAAGGCATTACACTCCACCACTGAATCCACCTCAAGAAATCACCTCATAGAGGCAGACCACGTATACAAAACCATAAACAGAAAACATGGAAAATCCTACACGTGCACACACTAGACACCCTTAAACAACTAGAAATATACAAACACACAAAACGCATAGAAACAACACCCTAAACGAACAGACACAAGTTAAATCACACATACTATTTGAACATATTACACACACGCGCGCGCGCACACGCACACACGCACACACACACACACACACACACACACACACACACACACACACACACACAACAATCATTTGAACGACGGCGCCGTCACCAAAAGCAGGACGGAGAGCGCTCCTAGTAACAGCCTCTAACTAAGCTCTAACGGAGCGAACACAAGTTTAGGAAATCAAGTAAAAATATATAATTTTTATCAATAATTAATCGTGCTCTGAGTCGATAGTGTTTTATAGCTAATTAATAACAACGGACACGTTATGGACAACAAAGTCCGAGAAATCTGTACAACGACAGAAACTAGAATTGGAAGGTACAACCCTTTCCTGCTTCCATCTCTTCTGGCTTTGCATTTGTTATTTCCATTCAGTTATGCTTATACTCATTTGATATTCGCAAATATGCTATCTTCTCACTGTACCTTTAGTCTGTGCCCATTGGGTTCCCATGTCATCGTTCTTAACAGTGATTTCTTGCATCCAGTTCACGTGCCCATGCCAGCAATGCTTCTGCGGTTTTATTGGTTTTATTATATCCTGTTATTTTAAGATTCTCCTCGTTTCATTGTTAGTAATATTTTTCTATTGTCCATGACATATTTTCTACGAGCTTTAATTGTCCATATGATAATAAAAAACGCTCAAAACTGTATGATCTCTTTACGGTCGTTATTGATGTACTGTACACAATATTTTTCCAGACTGTATAGCTTCTGGAAGGATGGCAGTCGGCATCAAAACACCTTTGCCATTAGTAACTAATTTTTAATCTGGCGTCAGTATACTTACGTTTTTGACATGTTTTGTACATAATGGTTAGGTTCCACTGAAGGAGATAAGCTACGGTTGATGAATGCTAATGGTTGACAACGTGGGAACAAATGATATTAGTATCTTAGTAACGGTGGAATCTGTTTGGTCCACAGAGACAGTACTGGGAAGTGTCGTACAATTGAGAACACATTTTTACCTCAAAGACTTCCGAATTTGTTCTTTCCGGCGAAGCGAGTTATAACGGCATCGCAATTAAATGAAATATTGTAGTAAATCAAAACAATTACAAGTACTCTTAAAAACTTGAATCCAAATCACACGAAAATCCAAGTACCGATATTCGTTTTACAGTATTCATAATAAGTAATGGTGCACCAGCTGATATTATTTGTTTTGAAATTGTTTGTGCAACTAAGAAGTGGACACTGGGGCATCAAGTTTACTAAAGCTTCATTATGGATTGCCATTTAGGATTTACTTAATTCATTAAGTTTAAGCAAATTCCTGATGTTACTGATAAGAAACACAAAATACTCAAACCGCTTCTGGAACCAATGCAGTCTGATCGACTGACTATTGCTTTGTGATGTGGAGAGGGGTCTTGCGGCCACTGTTATGGTGCACCGTCCGGGTCGCGTCCGATCACTGCCAACTAACAAATAGTGCTGATAAGCAGATTGGATGGAAACAGCCAAAACCTACATTCACTACAGAGAGAAGACGCTGTTTAATTATAGTAACATCGCCTTTGCTGCCGATTCAGACGGCAGGTGCCTGCCTCCACAAGCACAGTTGATAGACGCCTCATTGAATATTTGTTTCCACCGCTACCTTTAATAGGACACCCTCAACGTGAGCGATGATTAATAAACAGGACGGTGTTAGAATTGTCTGGACAGTGAATAAAACTGAAGCATGTACTGGAAAGTGCTTATTTACTCTTATGTTGTTTTTTCGAAGGTGTGAAATATTCTTCATTTTTTGGTCATTAATAGTTTAGTTTCCAGCTACTGCAGGTTACAGCAATACAGTTAATTGCTTTGTCGTGGTCAAGATGTAAGTCATAACGACTTCATAAAGTTGTCTTTAGGACTTCACAGTGGCGGAGCACAGAAACGCCTTGACCGATACAAAGCAATTAGCGACCATAACACGCAATTATACTTTCCATAACCGCTTTCAACCCGCTCGGCTCATCTTCAAATAGAACACAACAATCTACCTACAAACCTTCACCCCTTTATATAGCTTATCTACAGCCCGGAAGCGTCAACTTGACATAAACAAACATGGCATGTAAACGCCCTTGTTAACAATCAGCCGAGTGACCACCGCTTGTCCCAGTACTTTTCCATTGCTGCCTGGTAACTAAGTATCAGACTGCTACCAATCTTTATGTTCTACATTTCTCCCTTCCTTAATACGTGATAAACTATGTCTTGATTATCAAATTTCACCTTTGAATTAATTAAACTATTTAAATTCTTTTTTATTTACTTCAATATTTTAAGTTCTTCTCTTAACTTTCTTTCCAACGAATTATGTTCGATCTTTATAATTTCATATTCCTCTAATGGATTAACAAACTTATGGTTTTCCTCAACAAAATGCCTAGCATATAGTAAACTGGATATCCTATTTCCTTCCCCTCTTTTATGATCCGCCAGTCTACACTCAAACTTACGGCCCGTTTCGCTGTGTTTATCTTTTAAACAATTACCGGTTTAGCAACAAACTTCGTCTAGTTGGGTTTATCAAAACTAATGTAAAAATTAAATTAACTGCGATTCATGTCATTGGTATCTGATTAATTTTTAAGCTATACAAAAAAATGATAGGGTTAATGTTTCATGTTAGACTTTTTGGGCTATCTATAGTAGTTGACTATATTAAAAAGCGCTAGCAGTAATTTAGCTTTAACTACGGAATTCAAAAGTCAGTAAACCACGGTTAAATAGGAAACGAGACCGGCCGCGAATGGTTGATGCTAGTAGTTGTTCATTAAGATATACTTGTGTGTTTCAATTTACATTATTTATGACCCAGCAGGGAACTATTTTGGCAGAATTAAAATTGTAAGGAGCACCACTCATATTGTTATTGGATTTCTTTGTTTTTTACTTCCATGTTCCATAAGGTAATGGAAGGTGATCGCAAAAAAAATCGTGTTCGAGATAAGGGCTGATTCTGATTGTACTACCCTCAAAACATGAAGAAAATTCTCATTTTTCAAAAAGTGTCTGTGTATAGAATTTTTTTATGGCGAACGATAACTGCCGTAAATTCAAACAGAACCAAATAATTTTCTGTATATGTGCCTAAATTGTAGTAGACTCAAGGACTATTGATTTTGGTGAAGATCGGTTAAGGAGAAGGGGTAGTCTACCTGCAACGTTTTATGTTTTAACAAGACTACAGTCCTTAATTTTGATGAATAAAGTATCCTGAAAAGAAGGGCATAATAATCCACTGAAGGAAGGTAGATGAAATATCTATAAATGAAATGGGTAGCTAAAGATAGAGGGGTAATTTTCTATAAATGAAAATTGTAGTTTAAGGGGGAAGGGATAATTTTTTATATGTGTACTACGTTATAGGCAAAAAAGAAGTAGTTATTTGTCCTGGGCGGGAAATTCCTTCCCGGGCTGTTTGCCCGTGGTCCAATGTTTTCTGCAAAACCATACGTTTCGGCAGTGCCATCGACTGCAATCATCAGTGAAAACCGAGTGCGCTAACGTGAGGTGGTATACGTTAGTGACCACAGTACTGTGGTTAAGGCTGAAGCAAGAAGTAGAATTAAGTAGTTTCTATGGAAATATTTCATTTCAAAAATGATTATAAATATAAATCTTAGAACATGAAAGTCATGTATGGTTCTCCATACCGATATTTGTTATTGCCAATGTAACTAATACAATGTGACATACTTGTTCTATAATAGTGTGACAGAGTAACAATATTAATGGTATTTATTGAAAATACAACTCTGTCTTTTCTTTAATGATAAACCCATTTTAAGTGGTCTCAAAAATTAATTTTAGTAATTAATTTATTTTCTAAACATTGTTTGAAAAATTTAATTGTATATCCGATTGGCATCTATTTAATATTTGCAGACAACTTTTGGCTAGTAAACATTTTTAATGTCGCATATAACTTTCTGCAGTAGAAATAAATTAATACATTACACACTAAATGAAAAAAAGAGGACGAAGACTTTAAGAGTAAGTTACCAAAGATTAAGAGTGTACATAAAATTGTTAGATGTCAACAACACTTCTTAAGCAGATTTTTTGTTAAACGTTTTGTACAATGACACGAATGTAAATATGTATCACTTTTTTCTACGTGACAACGAATCTAGGAACTTGTGGCTCAAGTTAGTCTATTCCATAAAGTTTTGTTTCCAGATACTTTCAAATTTTAAATATTTAAAGATAATGACTGCTGTTGAATTTTTAAAATCACATACAAACGTTAGTACTGAGGTGTCACAATTTTGTGTTATTTTTGTATTTACTTTTGAAGCGTATTTTTTTTTACAACAAATGCGCCTACGGATGTTTGAACGAGAGAAACTGTTGAGCGTGGGTAGGAGATAAGTAGTAATGCCAGACCACACAATAAACATGCAAATGCTTTCACCATCGGAAGTTCACTTAGCCATGTTATCTCGTAAAAGCAAATATTTTATACAGAGCGATGTACATATCACAATGTACGACTACTTCGTGTAAAATAAAAGCCATCGTGTTTACTCAGCCACGATTCCGCCATGTGAATGACACTGACACCAAAGCAAACCATAACGGAAGTTGAAGAGTAGATTATTATTTGTCAACGCTTTCAAACTTACAGGTTGTTATACACAATTAAGTACACTTAAGTAACATATGAAGAGCACAGGGGAATAAATGTGAGGCTCCATAGAACAGCTTTTTGAGATAAATGGAAACAAAACTTTGAAGACTAATAACAATACTCAAATATTATATTTTAATGCTAATATTTTATCAGTAAAGAAAACACTAAAACAACTTATTTTTTAATTAGTTTTTATTTTCTTTCCTTTAATAGATTATTTAAAAAAAAATTAAATTTTACTTAAGCATTACAACAAACAGTTCAATGAAGATGAGAGTCCATATTTTGTGCTTGTTCCGCCAAACATTAACAACACCAATAACAGTACTTCTACACATTTTATATCTCATATTCAAATCAAAACGGTTTAGAAAAATAAAATTCATTTAATCTACTAATTTATCAGGAAAACAAATTAACTCATTTATGGTACCGGTACACCAATAATATTAACGGAAAAACACACAATACACAAAACTATCTTAACATAAAAATTAAAATAAGATTAAAAACATTACAAAAATCTGGAAGAACACAAAGTCATTTAAAAGGTAAACTTTCATAAAATTCTTGGGATTTTTGAGAACAAAATCTTTTTAATTTTTGCAAGTCATCATATTCGGCTTTTGATATCGGTAATAACTCTTTGTGTTCTAATTTAGGCAATCAAAACTCTTCTTCAGGAAAGGAAAGATTCTTTTTTCTTTGTAATAACGACAATCTCAGTGGTAGTTTCATTGTAAGAAGCTCTGAATAATCATTCGAGGATGGTGTTGAGTTATAGTTAGTTCTTTTATTGGTCTAGTGTAAAAAGGACACTTATTAAAACTTATTTCATTTTAAAAATTTGTCCAGGATTTAAAAATTAATTGATTTTTACAGGAAATTACTTTAAATGCACTTGGCTTTACTTTAACAGTCTCTTGCACATTATTCCATTCATTTGGCAACTCTACAAAGGCTTTTTGATTCACTAGTCACTTGTTATGGTCGCACTAAGATATGAGTGCTTTCGAATTGGGAAAATTACTTTTATTTCCTTCAGCCGTTTCACAGTTTGAACTATATAACGGCTTTCTTTTTCTAGAAAGATTTGTTGGTGTATCACTTTCAGCATCTTCAATTTTTATAATCCACTAAACTTCAGATATAAATATTATAAATATTATAATGAATATTTTTACTATAACAGTTAAAAAAACAAAAGCCAATGAATAACATAACACAA
Source organism: Magicicada septendecula (assembly GCA_034769895.1). NCBI lineage: Eukaryota > Metazoa > Arthropoda > Insecta > Hemiptera > Cicadidae > Magicicada > Magicicada septendecula. Next base: position 330,153,401 of record CM068373.1, read on the forward strand.
ACTAAGCATATACCACATAACCTCACAAAAGGATTAAACAAAGAACAGTTTACTGAGCAGTGCAACCACACGTACTGTACTGAATGTATTGGACCCTCATCCTTTTTCCTTGAATTCACTGGCACCTTCATCTTTTCCCCTGTATAGCTTTTTTTAATATAGGAACAGCTTGGTATCCTCATCACTTTTCCAATTTTTATGTACAAAATTCTACATCAAAAAATACGTAAGACTGAATTCAAAACTTATAATGAGCAAAAAATGGACCCTAATCTTTTTTCCCCTATACTCTTCATATATTAAACCAATAGAGTTATTGAAATATGTTGTAAAAGGTTAACAATTGTCCCCCGTAATCACTAAGAGAAAACTTTATTCTGCACGTCTTAATAATAATATATCCGCTGTTCTATTCCCAACGGTTACAGAACAATACAACCTTTGTTTCTATTCACTTGAAAGCTCTTCATAAATGAACATATGTTATCTATAGGATGAAGAGGTAAGTAATAGTTTGTCACCTGAAAGTCACAAAATGTTTATTCTGATCGTAAATACTCCCGGTTTATGACTGTGAGTCTTTTGCCATTTCAGAGCTTCGCCATATATGTCTAGTGAACATTAAAATACATTACTAAGAGCAACTGCATTGAAAATAACATGTTAAATAATCTGCACAGATTGTAATGTGAATTTTAAATTTAAAAGCGTTAATATTTCACTGTGTAAAGCAATGAGGTCTGCGAATATTGTAAGCCTGTACTTTGTGTTGAACATTCCATCATTTGAATGAAGTTTTAATTTACAACTTTTGGTCCCCCCTCCCTTAACCTATCCGATATTCGAGATTTATTTTCTACTAGCGGAATACCCGTGCTTCGCTACGGAGTTTCACGTTGTACGCAATGAAAATGTTAGTTTAATTAATAAAGTTCAATTAAAGTAGGTTTCTTAAAAATAAATAGCTGTTGCCCACGACTTCGTTCGCGTGGTCTTCAATTTAATGCGATAATATATTTAGAACAGAATCTATTCTATTGGGTTGCCATAGTAACCAGATCTAATAGTTTTTAAGACCCCAAAGGACCCCCAGAGGATCGTATCGAAAAAAACACCTGTCCTATGTTGGTTCTCCCGTTGCTTAAAATATTTGTGCCAAGTTTGGTTGAAATCGGTCCAATGGTTTAGGAGGAGATGTTGAAGACCCCAAAGGACCCCCCAAAGGATCGTATCGAAAAAAACACTTGTCCTATGTTGGTTCTCCCTTTGCGTAAAATATTTGTGCCCAGTTTGGTTGAAATCGGTCCAGTGGTTTAGGAGGAGATGTGGAAGAACCCAAAAGACCCCCAAAAGGACCCCCCGAAGGATCATATCGAAAAAACACATATCCTATGTTGGTTCTCCCGTTGCGTAAAATATTTGTGCCAAGTTTGGTTGAAATCGGTCCAGTGGTTTAGGAGGAGATGTGGAAGATCCCAAAGAACCCCCCAAAGGACCCCATCGAAAAAAATTCAGAAACCTTCGCGGGCGTGCGCACAACAACTCACCGAAGTTTCATCGCAATCGGATGAATGGTATAGGAACGCATACGGGACAAAGAAACAAAGAAACATTCATTTTTATATATAAGAAGATAATAATTTAAACCTGTATAAAGTTTTATGTATTTAGCTTTACCTACTTAGCTTGTTTTTCTTAAATATTAATTCCTAAATAGTTTCTTAAATATTTTAAATAATTCTTAAATAGTTCTTAAATATTTAGACGTTACTTAATAAAGCAAAATGCTTTATGCGCGTTATAATAAACGCGTTATTATGTGTAAATCAATATATTATTCACTCTGCAGTATAGAAGCACAATTTTGAGACAAAGTACATTAACTAAGTATCCATCAAGTATAGAAAATTCTACCTGATATACCATAGAAAATAGCATAATGGTTGTTTATTTAGACATTTCTGGGTACCATCTGGGTTTCTATTCTTAGTTATTGTATCGGTTTCGAATGATAGATTTTTGTTTACAATTCTTAAGGTATAAATAGCGGTAATTAATAAATTATAAATCTAGTTCAGAAAGAATATCTCTTCTAATAATTAAATTTAAAAAACAAAAAATGCACACTTGTTAATTGCCACGCACCAATAAATGAAGATAACAGGATGAATCCACAAAAAACAGAAGATTTCTGGAATCTTTTAGAAATTGAAATATCCAGGATCCCCAAATCGAGTGTTGTAATAATATTCAAAGTGGACTGAAGATAGGAAGAAGAGACACTGTGAAAAGATGAAAGAATATCTGAGAAAAAGAAAAGAATAATGAATTGAAATTGGCAACGCGGTTCTTAGATGGCCGAAACAAAAAAAATTATGTCACCAAACGAATAACGGTATCTTGTTACGTTGCTCACGTTGCCGTATACATACGATAATTTTGTTTTAGCTGGGGGCTGAGGGTTAGCTACTTTAAGTTTTAACAGAATTGTAAAGCTGTCAATTGTTATTAAATCTGAGAACAAAGAATTTCCAGAATTGCAAACGAAGCTTTTTGTTTTGATTCAAGTATTGAAATGTATCCGAACGATGAGTGACAGCGTCAAGGAAAACCAACGTGACATTTAATTAATCAATTCTTCAGCCAGTAGTTTAAAACAGTTGTCGGAGTAAACCACCGTTTCGTAGAATCCCAGAAAATAATTTCCGAAATTTCTGGTTTTCAACGTATTTTCTCAAATAATGCTGGTTACTAGGAACTTTGGCGACCCCATCGCCCGGTTTCTTTGAAACTGCAAGCAGCATGCCGAGTGACTCCCGGGATACGGTGTTCCCCTCTACCAAGTGCCAACGGTCTCTTCGGAGGGCGGATGAACCGGTAGAGGTAGGGCACTTTCTTGCCCTTGGGATAGGAAACTGTCCCTAAAGGCGGATGAACCACTTGGTCAACGGCATGAGAATGTGGAAGGCAACGGGACACCACCACATTAAACACCCATGTTGGATATCCCTAGTAAAGCAAATGAAGAAAAGACTGGCATGCGATAGGACAGCTTGGAGAGCTCTTACCATTTGAAGACCTGCCTTAGGGAAGAAGACCAAATAAAAAACTAGGAACTTATAAAATAACGTATTGCTGTGAAGGCTGTTTCCTCTACATATTGCTCTAAAAAGGTCAGTAAGTTACTCTAGATGGGACAACAGTTATCTCATGACTGATTTTATTTTTTTTAGTACAGACAAGGGACGGTCGTGGTATAGTATTAAATACGTTGTTAGTAGAGTATTTGTAAAAACCGTAATGAATGAAACCGTAATTACCTAACTTATTGCGTAGTAAAAGTTTTTGCAACACAGTTTAATGTTTAATGTCTGGATGAGATAATTCGTGGCTACAATATCAGTGCCAATGTAGGTTGGTGACGAATTCATAGATTGCGGAGAACGATACATTTTTACAGATGACGATACCACGTGACCGTTCAGAAATCTAAAGAAGACTGGATCGGGCTACACATAGATTCCGTGTACTGTTTGTTTACAATCTGATAATCCAATACGAAAAGCAAAAGTCTTTTGGCTAAAATGAAAGGATCCCTTTAAGAGTAAGATAGTGATAAGTAATCGACGCTTGAACAAGTGACACATTTCATTACCTAAGAAGCAATATCTATTATGAGAGTGATCTCATAGCTTAACGTAAGATTAATATGTTACAGCGATGATAAGAAGTGTCCTCAGGACGTGATTTCCGAATTACGAAGAGACGCCGTATCTAAATTTTACTGTATAAGCTTATGGTGGTTCCGACGTTTCCTCGTGGTTCGGAAACGTGAATATTTAATGAAAAGTTTTAATTAGAGTCACTAAAACTGAGACGCATTTTCTTAGAGCTGCGGTGCGGACCTAATTACAAATAAAGATCTAAGAAATCAGTTGTGAACGTGTTCGGCGATGGAGACAGTAGAGCATGCCAAGAATAAGTAGAGACAATGCATCAAGAATTGTGACAGAAAAGGTTGTGGAGGAAAGTTTCCGGGCCGCTATTGGAGAGAGAGTAGATGGTAAGCCCGTAAATGGTGGGAGTGATGGAATGGAAACTGGAACAGGCTTATATAGTTTAACCCTGGAAGATGCAAAAAGAAGAGAGGATATTGTTAGTAAAAGCATTGAATCCCATTGTGTTGTTTTGTGTTCCGACCTGAATTAACAAATATTAATGTAATTATTAATGTGGTTAAACGTTTCTACTTCTAAGCGCCATTTTCACGTTTCCTTTAGATTTTTATAGTTTATTCAATTTTAGTCATCATCATTTTTAAAACACGGCATAGCCAAGGTGCTCCCTGTTCCGCGTTCAGATCCTCTAGCCATCTCTTCCTGGGTATACCCACACACCTGTGTCCTATAGGTTTGTATTTCTAGACTTTTTTCGGCAGTCTGGAATCTGAAATTCTTTCTAAGTGTTCTTTCTTTTCACCATTGCTTGTAATTTTTTTTATCGGCTATCTAAGGACCACATGCCAATTACGATTCTTTACTCTTTTCTTCAGTCCACATTGAACCTGCGTTTTTTTCCCTCCTATCCTGGACTCCTTCCATTTTTAACACTTTTTCCCGAAAAAACTTGTCTTTCAATTGCTTCTTCTGCGTGTATATTATTTTTTTCTAAATCCTTTTGGACTTCTTTAATCCAACTTGATGTTGACTCATTTCCCCACAGATATTTGAAGATTTGCTTTGTCAACCTATTGTCGTCCATTCTATATAAATGTCCAAAAAATAATAGTCTTCTATTTCTCATTGTTTCTGTTATATTTTCTATACTTTGGCTTGTAATCTTCTATTTTTCATTTAAGTTAAAAATTTGTAAATCTTCTCTTATGGACTTATTCTTTATACACTGCAGTTTCGAACACCTTGCAGCTCCTATTAAGAACGCGATTTCCCAGGTCTGTATAATACTGTGTTGTTTCTTGGTTGTTGTCCGTAATTCAAAACCATAGGACAGTACCAGTGGCTGCCATAACTTTGTAAAACTTCAATTTTAGTCTTTCCTCGTTGTAATTTAGCAAATACATTATAAAACTGCACATGTATATTGGACTACCACTTTTATATTCAGAACGTTACTGTGTACTGTAAAACCTAAAGTAAGCAATACGCTGGTGCAGAGAGTGCAAAGTGGATACGATAATGTACTAATGGCTTATACCACAATTTTACTAATAAAGCTTTTGCTAAAGAATTTCATTAGTACACCAATTCAACGCTGGTGGTTGTTTGTACTTTATTCAAGAGAGAACGTCTCGTGGTTGAAATATGAATATTTATATCACGTGTAATGTTACTTAATAACATAAAGCACAATGTTATGTAATCCGTGTGTGGAGCCTCTATTTACGGGAACAGTATCAAAAGGCAGCAACAGTGGTGCCAAATACTTTCATCCGTTAATTCTCGCTGCTTTGTGCTACGACTCCGTCAAATGTCGTTAGTGCCGTGTACGTCTTATTGAAGTAAGGCGTTTTGGAATATTTCTAAACCAATTTCATATGGGGTTATATATATTGCAACGTAACAAATATAAGGTATAAGTAAATTACAACAAAATAATATCAGAATCTTTTATCTGGGGTTAGGTATTTATTTAAAATCAAATTTAAAATGGTCTGTGATTTGAACATACATTATTTATTCTTAAATTTTAATAGAGTCTGTGAAATGGTTTGAATGTCTCTCTTTATTATAGTCTATTTTACTTGTTCGACGAATTCCATTGACGAACCGTTGAACTGCTTCGCTGCTGCACTCGTCGACTTCTGGATCAGCTGCAATGATGACACGTAGACCTCTCGCGACGCACGCACGCACGCCGTTTATCACCGATATAGTTTATCTCAATTATCGCAGGGTTTGATAATGGGTTTAACTATTATTAATTCAATTTCGGTGTGTTTTACGTACACCTTCCGGTATCTTGACGTGTCCTCGCGTTCACCCAGATGTATTTCGGCAAATAGGCTTACACCTGATTCCTATGCGGAAAATCTTGACTATCGCGAGATAGTACTATTTAATTCATAATTAAATTATTTTGAGTTCTAATACCCAATCGATCTAGCAAACGGGCAAGTCATTGCTAAGACCCTGTACTCGTAACCCTTATGTAGAACGTATACTGATACGACAAACTCGCACAGAGACAACGTCTGTTAAGGGCGAGCTGTTAGGTTGAAATACGCACCGTTGGGCTAGTTGAGAAGCTTGTCGAACAACACTATCGAATGTAGAGAATGTTCCGTATTAGGCCTACGTAACGCTGCCTCGCATGTATCACGTACGCACACAATATTACAGCTGAGAAACATGTAGACGAGAAACATGTAGAAGGTTCTGTAATAGTGTAACAATATCTATAAATCAAACTTCACTAATTAACAATTAACTAACATCACACCAATTACCCAAGCTTAGTCTATAACAATTAACTAACATCACACCAATTACCCAAGCTTAGTCTATAACAATTAACTAACATCACACCAATTACCCAAGCTTAGTCTATAACAATTAACTAACATCACACCAATTACCCAAGCTTAGTCTATAACAATTAACTAACATCACACCAATTACCCAAGCTTAGTCTATAAAAATTATAATAATATATTAACTTATTAAATATCCAATAAATGCAGATACATTATATCAGTTAATTGTTATATCACTCACAAAGAGAAAAAAATGAACTGATCTGGTTATAAATGTCTCAATTTTTTTAAATTTAATACTCCCCTATGTACAGTAATTCAATCACAACGTGTATTAATGTTATTAATGGTCTTTAGTGGCTATTGTATTAAATCGTGTGCGGGCTACTGTCACTAGGTGACATTTATTACTTGCTGTTACAGTTTATACTCGAAAATTACTTAGCTAATGTAATACCAGTGATTCTGTTTTACCGAAGTGTTATTAAAATTTGTGACTACCGATTTTTCTGCCCTTCACTAACCGATTTTTTTTACGATTTCCATAACACTATTTATCGTTGCTCTATCCTTTACCACGCTCTATCGCCCTTTTTTAGGATTATATTTGGCTTATTTCGTTTGTCTTTTATAACTGTAGAATAATTTTCTGACAATTTATTGGAAGGAATTCGTCGATGTTCAACGACGGAGTGACTGTTATCCGACACGTTAATGTAAATTGTTTAATTTGTTGCGTTATTGTAAAGCCTCTTTCAGATATCCCTCTTACAAACGTAAACATCTGCGTTCCTTTAAAATCCTTTTAATAGAACGTAAATTCATCATTGCTGTTTGATCAATCTAAATACTATTGGTAAAGTCAGGATATTTTAGTCAATATAATTTACATATTTTCTGTGACGTCAAAAAAAAATTCATTGCCTGAATAAGATAACAGTTTGTAAATATGCTGTCAATTATGATTATGCTGCCTTCATACTTTCATATTATGAGTTTAAAAAAGAGATTAATGATCATCGTACTTAAAGTGTCGAACAGTGATTAACAAAAACGTCATACTACAAACTGGCAATGATACGTCTTAACACTACCCCCCCCTTCCCCGCCAACGATACATTGGTTTCAATAAATTCACTATCATTAATAGTGTTACGACATTACAGAACAATCTACGTGTTTCTCGAATGTTTCAGTGGAATCCGGCTGTAATGTTATGTGCGTACGTGATTCTCGACATGCGTTGCGAGATTGAAACGGACTCACCGGTCCGCGCCTGCTGTGTGTAAGGCCGCAACCAATTATGTTCTGGGGTTTTCTAGTAACATTTTTGACGCACAGTTAGCGAATAGTCTGGAACCTCAGCGGGGTATAAGTACAAGTGCTCTGAGACGTTCAGTTTAGTTTGAGTTGCGATTTCTTAGAATGCAGTTCGTAGTATTATAATTGAGTTATTGTTGGGCGAGTCACAGTGCGTTTGAGTGACTACACAGTGCGGTTTGAAGTATTGTGGTGAAGTATTATGTGTTTTATAATTGTGCGGTACTCTATTAGTACTCTATTAGGACGTTTTTATTGCGTGTGAACAATTTCTATTTCATTTGTTGTAAGAGACTGTCTTGTCAATTACGAACTGTATAATTGTGATAATTAAAGCTGGCGGTTAATGACTTAATTGGTGTCTTGTATTTTGTTTTCCACTGTACCATACGACGATCAGTGGACCGTCGTAACAATAGTTATATTGTCACCGCTACTGGGCTTCCTTAACTTATACTGTGCACGACTACAATACGTTATTGAATAGAATTAAAGATTTTCAGAAATGGAAGGTTTAATGACAAACAACATCACACGATACTATAGATAAGTAGAATTTAGCCAGTAACATATTAACATGTTAAACAAGAAATTTGTTTTGCAATTATACTGGAATAGTTTCATTAGTTAACAACACTGAACTACGTGTTGACTATCTCCATGTAATGAAATCATCTACCTTAACACACAGAAAGGAAATTTGTGTCAACTTACCTTAATAAAAAAAGTCATAATTACGAATGTGTGTATTCATCTTTCACTTACAAAGTAGTAAAGACTAAAGACGTTAAGAAATGTTTGCTTAGCGACATTCGTAAGTAAACATTCAGTTATGCTCGATCGGTGCACTATAATTTCCACACCACACTCGCAAGGTTCAAAAAGTGTGTAGTAGGTACAGAGGAGTAACTAGTTAGTTATTGTTGTACGTTAGTGTGAAGTCAGTGTACGCTATGTCTAACACAGCAAACCACGAGTCTTACTCAGACAGTATGTAGAGAATATCAACGCCAATGTTGACAACATTTACCATAATGTTTAAATCTTAGACATCAATTACATAAAATTATTGATGCGCTGCAGCAGAAGCGTATCAGCGTGAGTCTGCACTTATTTAGGAAGCGAGTCCTTGCTATTTGTCGTATATAGAAAAAGTATAGCACTCTTAATAAGCTTGAAGTTTTGTTCACCGACTCCTCGAGTACCTCTCTTTTCTTGCGCCAGAACACAGAGTCTTCTTGGCATGCGATATGTCGTTTTTTTATGATGTCGGCCGTTAGGATGGCGTGGTTTGGGCGAGATCTTGAGAAAGCAGTGCTTAGGATGACGTCTTCGATAGAAGAAAACAACAGCAGGATCTTGCTAGTTGGCGGGTAGAAGCGAGACATGCGCTCGGTTAAGGTGATGGTTCCGTGTCTGTCATTGTATATGACTGACCGGAGAAGCGAGTTCTCAGTTTTAAGTCGACCGTTTGGTATTTGTATGTCCCTTGGAAGTACATCAACCAATTTTCGTAAAACGTTCCGTGAGTGTATATAATTTTACCTTACAGTTCTCTTTTTTTTATATCGGGTCTCTCCCAAACTATGGTGGCGGAAGGTAAATATATAAGGGACTCAAAACTGTAACAAAATTGAAAAAAATCTATGTATGTTATCAAATTGAAAGAAATTCTAACCAAAACATGAATAAAATGTGTATTTCTCAAAATTTCAAAATTTTTTAATGTCAGATCCTAATAAATGGTTTAAAAGTTTGATAAAATTGCAAAAGTCCATGTGCGAGTATCAAAATAACCAAAATAATGTAACCAAATAGAATCAAAACAATTGTTGATCATATTCAAACAAAAAATTACAATGGTATGGACACACGAAAAGAATGGCACAGGAAAGGTTCCCAAGGAGAGTTATGGAATGGACCCGCCAAGAAGAAGGAAAAGAGAAAGACTACCTTTCACCTGGACAGAATAAATTCAGACTATGTTGGGGGAAAGACAAAACTGAAGAAGATCTTTGGATGGACAAGCAGCTGTGGAAGACGAGAATTCAATCGATTTTATAAGCTTTTGTTCCGGAAAATGTGTGAACATTGTACAGCCGGAATTATAATAATAATAAATATAATCAAAATATTATAACAACGGAACTCTCTCAAAGAATCGAGTGCGCCCTTCAACCCGTTACTCAGCTAGCCGAACAGGTGTAGCGTCTCAGTCAAGGCTGCATGCACTGAAGTACCTTCGAGACTGTTCTAGAGAGTACTTGAAATACGCATTATGCTGTCACGCCTCGGTAAGGATGGAATGTTATTTTGCAACACCTGCGCACCTATATAAGCGACAGCGTCTGGCTTTGTCAGTAAATTGCAGCGAGCGATTTATTTAGTGCGGATCGAGTCATTGTTGAGGATTAGCGACAAGTGATCATACTGTTACAATTAGAGCGGAATTCTCAATAGTTGACACTATTATTGCGCGTAGACAAATTTAACTTGACTTATTGTAAGAGAATACCTTGCTGATTACAAATTGTTAACTGCGATTAATTAAAGCTGTTAATTAGTGACTTCATTGGTGTCTGTACTTTGCGTTCCACTGTTTTCTACCGTACGACGATCAGTAGACCTTCGTAAAAATATAAATCTAATTAAGAAAGTTGTGTTAGTGGTTACAATCACAAACAGAATTATCACTGTTGCACACCACTATAGAAAAAATTATTCCGATTAGCGCTTTCAAGCTTCACTGATTGGAAAATCACAGACGATGAACTGGCGTTATAAAAGCCTACAGAATTCAAGGTGTTTATATTTTATTTTACGTTTTTTATTTTCTCTATTATAAGGTACAGTAAAATCTCTACTAACCGTAGTACGGATCTGTGATCATCTCCTTGTGGTATTTGACGCTGATGCTAATAATCATAAATACAGAAAACTTTACTAACAGCTTTAAAAATATAATTTGATTTTACCTAATAGTAAAAGGTGTATTTTGTTTGGCCGAGTTCTGCAGCTCAAGTAGTTTAAAAGTTTACTATAAAAGGAGTTTAAAAGTAGTCAAGGAGTTTACTGTAAAATGATAACAGCGAAAACGTTTGCGCATGCGTTAATCCGTAATTCCGGCCCACTGTTTTTCGCATGCACCAACTCGCGAACCTCCCTAACGTACATCACGTGGACAATAATTACCTGGCATACATTTACTAGTGTTGTGTACTGCATTTATAGTCTACATATTTATTTACAAAGCCTTAATTTTGTATGCGAGCTTACAGTGGATGTGTGATAATAACATTGTAGAAGAAGGGAAACCAGTAGATAATTGGACATAACAAAGGAAGGAAGCTGCGTAAATTAAACGAATTATTTAAATATTCTTAAATAATAAGATAATCTACACATTGATTTAATTTTTCAAAAAATTAAGTTAATACTAATATTTATAGATTCGTGTTTTATTGACATTATGTAAATTTGTGTAGTATCTTAGGTATTTATCAACATATACTGATTGGTTTGCAGAAAAAAGTAAATATATTTTCTCTTTGGAAAAGCAAACCTTTCATTTCTGTTTTTTGTACGTTAATATATTTTGTAATATATAATCTTTAGCATATTTGGTAGGTAGGTTGCCTAATAGATTGTGCTTAGAATATAATATTCTAATTGAAAATATTTTTGTTTATTTTTAATTTTGTAAAAAAACAATTTAATCGAACAATGGTTGTGTTCTTCGTCAGACGGATATTTACTGAGAAAACAATTCGAAATTTGTATTTTTTTGAAACGTGTTTTAATATGTAGTGGTTCTTTTAAAAAGAAAAATTAATTAATTCAAGTCCGCAAGGTGCAAAAAACTTAGGAAACGTGTATAACTTTGGCATGTGTAAAACTGCGGTCTGTGCGAGACCATTGTAGTAGCAGACAAAATTGGATGCCAGTTTCCATCATAAAAGTAATGGAGACCCCGCATGAGGTTAGCAAAAACGGTATTTCATCAGCCATGCAATAACAGAATATTCTCTTTTCATTTTGTTTTCTTCCTGTTCTCTTCTGTGCCATGTAGGATGAGACTATTATGTATTGAAAATAATAATAAAACATTAACCTTGTAAAAGGTTCTATTGATATGACCTACACAAACAACGAGTATTTAAGGGAATAAGGTTTTAGTAAAATGAGCGCAAGCGTATCTGTGTGTGTGTGTGTGTGTGTGTGTGTGTGTGTGTGTGTGTGTGTGTGTGTGTGTGTGTGTGTGTGTGTGTGTGTGTGAGGGTTAGGGAGAGTAATAGATAGACAGACAGACAGAAATAGGGAGGGAAAGCTGACAGAAATAAGTCGATCTTCAGTTGCTTTTAAGATTGAAAACTAGCAGGATTGAACATTTGAGCCGAAAGTAATTCACACAAGACTATCGTGATAATCCTTCACTCCCATACTTGATGTTAAAACTCAGATTCGCTAAGCGCGTAAATGGACCTAGGTAAGGCTCCATGTCATCATATAATACATTATGTCTTTAATAAAAATGTGTAACTGAATATAATTTATTACTTAAAAACATTAACACATAACCTGACAAAGGATACAATAGGGTTTTCTGTTTGTTCGAACAGCAATGACAACAAAAATGTTATAGTAAGTTAAAATAACCTTGTCTTAGATAATCGTGTTATTGTAGTATCCACTTTGGTTGTTTACGACAAAAACACATTTCCTTGCTCAAAATATCTAGTTTTATTATCAGTTAAAGGTTCATTTTGATTCTTCTTCTAGGTTAGCAGCCCATAGGCTGGTTGGGAGCAGCTCGCCATTCTTCACGCTTCTCTACTTTTCTTTTCAACTCACAATATGATGTGGAGTTCATATCGACCATAAGCTGTTTCATGTAGTCTAAACGGAGTCGTCCTCTGGGATTCTTCCCTTCAATTGTTCCTTCTATTCTTCTCTTAACCAACCCACTGTGTCGTAGTATATGCCCTATAAAATTAGCTCTTCTGCCTTTTAAATTTCCCAGAAAGCTCTTCTCCTCCTGAACTCTTCTAAAGACTCCCTCATTCTCAGTCTCAGTCTCAGTGTTTACAAACTAAATTGTTCAGATTGCAACAAATTCTACATAGGCCAGACAGGACGTTGCTTCAAACAAAGATACATTGAACACACAAAGGCACTACACTCCACTACCGAATCTACCTTTGGAAAACACCTCATTGAAGCAAACTACACATACATAAACATCGAAAACAACATGGATATTCTACACGTAGGCCTACACACGAAAGGCCAAAAACTAGACACTCTTGAACTGGAAATATACAATCACACAAAAACACATAGAAACGACATTCCAAACGAGCGGACGCAATTCAGATCATACATATTATTCGAACATGTCACACCCCACACACACAATATCGATACTTCAAAAGTCGGCGCCGTCGCCAAGAACAAGCCGGACAGCACTCCCAGTGGCAGCCTCTGACGAAGCTTATAATAAGCGAAGACTGGTTCAGGGTATAAGGTAAAACATTTACGTTTTTACCAATAAAGAACTTTCTGTTCCGAGTCGGTAGTGATATACTTATATTCATATCATGCATTATTGCTTTAATTCGCAGTACTCAACTTGTCACAGTGTCTCGTAGCGGTGTGTGTTGACTAATTTTCAAAAACAATACAATCATATCAGAGTACTAGCTTTTTCACAGTGCATGGGAACTATCCAGTAATCGAAAGGCCATCGACATAAACCTTGAAACCTGTATCACTAACCTACTATGTAAATTCTGCATCACCCCTGCGTAAGAAATATACTTAAAAACAGTAATACGAGTCTCTACAAGCAGATTAATAGGAACCTGTTCAGATTACGACAGGTAGACGATAGGTAATTTAGTTGGACTGAGGAGCAAAATATTTCAAGCGAACCGTTATTTCCATCTGTTCAGATTATAAGCACTGCTTATTGCTGACTTGCCTGTAAGTCAATAGTTCCACATTATTTCCCCCAACTAAAAATTATTATGTTGGTGCAACAGCCTTTGCAGATTTAAAAGTACCCGTTTATAAATCCTTTGGATATATTTATAAAGTACCTCTGTTATACCTGTTAAATCAAAAACGCTATATATATATATATATATATATATATTACATTTAATATTTATACATAAATTTACCTCCAGATGCTATTTTTCTATTTGGAACATGTTTCGGGTACTATCTTGTTCCCATCCTCAGCCTGCCGGTTTTTTTGTCTGGTGAAGTACATATGTGTTGTTGGTTGACTATTGTGGCTTCCTGTTGGCTTCTGGTATTTCAAGTTGGTTTTATTGTGTGTGATTGTGGTGTATGTGTTAGTTTTTTGTGTATTTTCAATGTTGAGTGCTTTGAATATTGTGTCATGTTTTGTATTGATTTGTATTGTTCAGGTATTAGTTTGTTTTCTGTTTTATGTTTGTATATTTGTAAATTTTCCCATATGATTATATACATCAAGAAACGGACTGTAGCAGAAAGTGATTGAAATATATATATATATATATATTGTTATATATATATTATAACATCGCCAAATTCAGATCATATTTGATATCTATAAGTATATAAGAAACGCAAAAAAGTAATATATATTGATAAATAAATAATTGAAGAGAATAAAAATATAAAATGTACTTAAGAAAGAAGGAGGAAGAATGGGAAATCTAAAGTGATTATTAAATAAAATTATAGACTAGACTGACAGACAAATGACTTTGACCCAACCCCAGAGATTGGCCAGATAGAAAACCAAAATAAAATGAAACAAAATGGAAATGAGGGAGAAGAAAAATGAAAATAAAAATGGAACAAACCAAATATAAAGGAAATAAAGTGACACAAGATGATAAAACACAGACAAATATTATAGAATAGGAAAGGCAGAAATGATACACTCAAATAACATAAAGGAAACTAAACCAGTAAATAACCAATATAAAAAAAAATAAGTATTAGTATTGACTAAGTGACAAATGTAATTAATAACTGATAAAACCCGATAAATAAAAGTACACTAACCCAAGAATTAGAAGTATATGTAAGTAAGAACTCTAGAAAGACATGAACTTATTAAGTATAAATAATATTTGTAAAGAAAGAGAGAGATAGTGAGATAGTGAGAAATAAAAATAACTAAGTGACAAAGAAAAAGTAATGGTAGGGATTACCCACTAATAAACACTTAAACTAAAAAGTTTAAGAAGTGCCAAAAGTGAAAGTGTAAAAAGCCCCAAAATAATGAGTAAATCAGTGATAAACACTAGATAGTTTAAAAGTGAAGGTTATGAATAAAAAAGAATATTGTAAATGATAGTATGATAAAAATTAGTGATAGATAAGAAAACACTTAGTAAATCAGTGATAAACACTAAATGATTTAATAGTGAACATATAAGAATTGTATTGTTAATAGAAATTAAAAATAGTATTTAGATCAGATATAAATGAAGGATACGATGTTATTCAGGGGAGAAAGCCCATGCAAGGTGAACAGTTAGTGTTACCATGGATTGGAGGGAGAGATTAGTAAAGAAATAAGTAATTACAAAAAAGCAATCAATAAACACCCCATGTTATAAGGGATAATCGATTAAGTAAGTTTAAAAGGAGTGATGATGTTTCTCACCCAAAAAATAGTAAAGAATAAAATGAGTTTTAAACCAACATTATCTAATAACTGGTAACGATTGTTCAATTAATTATATGAATAGGATATGGCTGAAGGAAGTAAGTATACAGTCCATAGGCCTAGTTGTTATATTTTATGTAATAAAGAATAGTAAGAAATAGCCATATTGTTAACAATGGCAAGTTAAGTAAATAAGAAGGTAAATCAATACAGAAATAATAAACACTGGAAAATCAGTTAGGAAATAATTGACAAGCCATGATGTAGTAAATAATGTTCACACATAATCAGTACAAAAACAAATTCAAAACACATTAACCAATAAACAAATCAATTATAATAACAAAACAAAACACTTTAGAGTAAAATGAGATATAATTGGTATAAAATAAGTAAATATGGCTACTTAGGCCTATGAAATGCCCAACTGTAAAAAAGAAATAAATACAAATTGTATAAAATCAACAAAGAAATTAACAAATCCAAGGCGAGTAACCAGCCAAGGATAATTTGTAAATCATATTAACAGAAAAATGTTAGAATAAGGACTTAAATTTAAAGAGAAATATAGTTAACAAATATTAAATTAATTGTACAAACATTAATATTTTGAAGAACCCAACCTTATGGGATATCAAAATAATTTTTGAAAGGAAATAATAACAGTAGTGATAATATTTAATACGTAGGGAGGAAGACAGAAGAATAAAAGCAATCAGAAGATATACAGCTATTTTGAATAAAAATTCAAAATTGATAACAATGGTTACAAGACAAGATTAACCAATCAGAATTAAATTGTAACCATGACAACAGACGTTGGTTACGAATTTTCCGTTAGATCTTATTACTCGTAATGTGACGCTCTTGCAGAATAGAAGCCAAATCGTGAACGACCAAAATTTTAATTTAAAAAGTCAAAATAGTAAACAAAATTACAACAAATGAACAAGAAAGAAGCAGACGATGACTGAAACCATTTAACTGATGTCGAGGACCAATTAAATAAAAAAGAAATGAATAAATTGCTACGATTAATTTGGAAAAGATGCCAGACGCCCTAGACAATTGAAAATTGAATATGAATGCAGCCGAATTCCTTTTCACCTGAACAACTGAGTACATCCAGTCTACTGATGTGTTAAGTATCATTAAATTACCCAAATTTCAGAATTAAACTCACTTTAAATATTTCTCACAATAATCTGAACTCACACTATAAACTGCATATAATTTCTTTCAAAGATTAAATAAAAAGCTAAGACACTGAAAATTTGTCAACTAGTAAAAATAACCTGTTGTTAGTTTAGGAACTTTTGAAACACATTTACTACACTCCAGGAACAAGTTATAGCTTGGATTATTATTATTAATAATCCTTTTATCGTATTCACAAGAATCCAAGACATTTGAACGACAATATTTGTAAACAAATAAAAACAGTCGCCATCATTGACTGTCTGATACGTTCAAAATCGATTTGTCAAACCCTAGAGAAATTGTCTTATATTAATTGCCGGTGTAAATGTATTACAAAAAAAAATACAAGCTGTGTAAAACTGAATAATTAGTAATCACCAAATAATAAACAAGTTCTGAGTGTAACCACTGTGTTTTAATTTCATTAGGAAGGTGTATTACAATTTGCGTACATTTTAGCGAACAGCTAGTATTGACGGCAAGCCCTCATGTAGCCAACTCAACTAACTACAGGCCCGATTAAGAAGGTCGAACCGAGGCGGGAATAAAGTTGAATTCTCCACACCGTCTGAGCTGAACTCGCCCTATCATCATAAAATTTTTTAATTGTTTTAATTAAACAATTTGGCGCCACCCGGGATTTACACACACCTAGTGAACAACAGGTGAAGACTTCGATACCTGGTTATTCGTGGGTTCGCGACGGACACAATCAGCGTAAGTTACGTTCCAGAGCGACGACGGATTAATAAGACACGTTACACCAATTACACTCTGACACTTTTACATTTTGTAGAGAGAACGACGAGCGAGAGCAATTACAAATTGGCGACCAACTGGTGAGGCTAGAAGAAAGGGAAATACGAAAGTCTAGCGGCGATTACGAAAGGATAACAAGATACACAACACAAGATACTAAACTAAACAACGCGAGAAGGAGGCTGACAAGGAAGCAGAGAGGTTAGAAAAGGACCAAGAAACGGTAGAATATAGAGGGGAAGAAGAGGAAGGAACATCGGTTGAAGAGGTGGAAACAATAATAAACGCGGAAGAACCTACTCAAAACAAAGAAATGGAACCACAAGCGGGTGACAAGAGAGAAGTTAGAGGAGACCCGAACATACTGAAATTAATGGAACTAATGAATAGTATAAACGAAAAATTGGACAGAAACAGGGAAGAAACCAATGACGATTTTAAGAAACAACATGAAAAGTTGGACCAAATGAATGAAAACCTCAGAAAGTTAGGTGAGACAATAGATTGTGGTTTCAAGAAATTGAAGGAAACTATAGACACCACTTCTGAAGGTAGTAAGGAGATAGAAATTAAAGAAGACCAAAATGTATTATCTGAAAATAAAAATAAAACAAACAAAGAGAATATCCAAACCATGGAAATGAAGACTAAGAAAATGCATCAAAGAAAACTAATCAATACCAGAGAAGAATTGGAGATGATGAAGAACGGACTACTTGAGATATTTAATCTATCAATTACCGACCAAAATGAAATAATGAATTTTAGAAATAACAGAAGGAACGTAATAGGAGCTTTAGAAGGGAATCACTACCAAACAGGGTGTAATACAATAAGAAGGTCGATCAGAAAATGGAATACAACAGAAATAGAAACGCAAAATAGATCAATATCAGTGAGAAGATCAATGATGGAGGTACGAGTAACTTCGTTGAGTAATAACCAAAATGCTAAAGTAATTGAGGTAGAAATTGATAATAAAGAACACATGGTATTAGAAGAATGGCTGTACCAGATAGAAGAGACCTATATCACACGGACAGAAATAGTTACGCACACCAGAGCAGTCCGATCAACGGGGGTAACTCATGTAATCATGGACCATGGGTAAACATAGTACAGATAAACACTGGAATATGGGACTGATTTCCTGATTACTGAACCAGCAAACCAAGGGAAAAGAAGGAACATTAAAGTAAATTAAATAATTAATAATCATCGAAGGGGAGAACATAGACGAATACTTAAGACAAATGGATGGAAGTGACTGAAAAAACCAAAGATAAATAACCAACCGAAGCAATTTAAATAAAAAAGAGATAACAAAACAAACGAATAAGCTTGCAAATAAATAATAAAGAAAAAAGTTGTAAGATGAAATTTCAAAATTCAAAAAACGTATGTAAGATCAACTTACAAAATTATTTAGAGCATATATGAGATAAAAGAAAAAACTGATAAATAATAATAAAAAAGAATTATATAAGATCACCTTACAATAATAATATTTGGCCAACACATGAGGCAAAAAAGTAAAATATAAAATAAAGGAATGAGCTACAACGATTCCTAACTAGTAATAACGACAAACTTACTATGATATTTAAAAAATATGAAAAAAAAACAATAGAAATGATCAATTTCCACAACAATTTAGAAAAATATGGGAAATAAAATACACAAACTAATGATCAAAAATGAAGTAAATAAAAGAAATATTCTAAGAGTTATAATATAAAATGAGATGAATCAAAGAGTAAGTGAAAATGAATAAAATTGTTAATTGTATCAATAAAAAATCAACGCTTCAAGTATTATACAATGATATCAAAAGAGAGAATTAAGAATTAAATAGGACTCGAACTGAGCAATAATGAAATAAAAAAGTAAAAGATTCCCAACAAATATTATTATTATTATTATTATTAGTCACAAGATTACTGTATTGAAGATTCATTAATCAAGATTGACTGTTGAATAAGTCCAGCAATCATTTAACTGAGCAGGGATGATGTTCCCCTGACCTCAGAAAAAGTGTAGTTTTGAACGACGGAGTTAAGTAAGCCAATAGAGCCCATCCGAATCGATTTCAGCTACAAAGTACGGATAGTTAGAGAAAATAAGATTTCTAGGGAATAATTTATAATAAAAAATCAATAAGCCAGTTTGTAATAAGAGAAAATAATGAAGAAAAGACTCAGAAGAAAAAAAGTAGAAGATACAGAATTGATCATAAAACTGAACAAGAAGCAGGAGAATTTAAGAAGAAAATGATACAATACAATTGACAATTTCATCAAACTCAGAATCACGTTTTATAAAATGATCAATTTTGGTGGAAGGGCGTTATATAACATCGCCAAATTCAGATCATATTTGATATCTATAAGTATATAAGAAACGCAAAAAAGTAATATATTTTGATAAATAAATAATGAAGAGAATAAAAATATAAAATGTAATTAAGAAAGAAGGAGGAAGAATGGTAAACCAAAAGTGATTATTAAATAAAATTATAGACTAGACTGACAGACAAATGACTTTGACCCAACCCCAGAGATTGGCCAGATAAAAAACCAAAATACAATGAAACAAAATGAAAATGAAGGAGAAGAAAAATGAAAATAAAAATGGAACAAACCAAATATAAAGGAAATAAAGTGAAACCAGAGGATCAAACACAGACAAATAGTATAGTAGGGAAGGGAGAAATGATACACTCAAATATCATAAAGGAAACGAAACCAGTAAATAACCAATATAAAAAAAATAACTATTAGTATTGACTAAGTGACAAATGTAATTAATAACTGATAAAACCCGATAAATAAAAGTACACTAACCCAAGAATTAGAAGTATATGTAAGTAAGAACTCTAGAAAGACATGAACTTATTAAGTATAAATAATATTTGTAAAGAAAGAGAGAGATAGTGAGATAGTGAGAAATAAAAATAACTAAGTGACAAAGAAAAAGTAATGGGTAGGGATTACCCACTAATAAAAACTTAAACTAAAAAGTTTAAGAAGTGCCAAAAGTGAAAGTGTAAAAAGCCCCAAAATAATGAGTAAATCAGTGATAAACACTAGATAGTTTAAAAGTGAAGGTTATGAATAAAAAAGAATATTGTAAATGATAGTATGATAAAAATTAGTGATAGATAAGAAAACACTTAGTAAATCAGTGATAAACACTAAATGATTTAATAGTGAACATATAAGAATTGTATTGTTAATAGTAATTAAAAATAGTATTTAAATCTGATATACATGAAGGATACGATGTTATTCAGGGGAGAAAGCCCATGTAAGGTAAACAGTTAGTGTTACCATGGATTGGAGGGAGAGATTAGTAAAGAAATAAGAAATTAAAAACGCAATCAATAAACACCCCATGTTATAAGGGATAATCGATTAAGTAAGTTTAAAAGGAGTGATGATGTTCTCACCCAAAAAATAGTAAAGAATGAAATGAATTGTAAACCAACATTACCTAATTACTGGTAAAAATTGTTCAATTAAATTTATGAATAGGATATGGCTGAAGGAAGTATACAGTCCATAGGCCTAGATGTTACATTTTATTTAATAAAGAATAGTAAGAAATAGCCATATTGTTAACAATGGCAAGTTAAATAAATAAGAAGGTATATCAATACAGAAATAATAAACACTGGAAAATCAGTTAGGAAATAATTGACAAGGCATGATGTAGTAAATAATGTTCACACATAATCAGTACAAAAACAAATTCAAAACACATTAACCAATAAACAAATGAATTGAAGGGTACAGGGGAAGAACGATCACGGTCCAAAAAAATGAAAATTGAGATATTGCCAACAATGGCTTCAGTTTTTCGAGTAGTATAGCCACGTGGTGGTTATAGGCATAGTTGTTATATTTTATGTAATAAAGAATAGTAAGAAATAGCCATATTGTTAACAATGGCAAGTTAAATAAACAAGAAGGTAAATTAATACAGAAATAATAAAAACTGGAAAATCAGTTAGGAAATAATTGACAAGCCATGATGTAGAAAATAATGTTCACACATAATCAGTACAAAAACAAATTCAAAACACATTAACCAATAAACAAATCAATATTATAATAACAAAACAAAACACTTTAGAGTAAAATGAGATATAATTGGTATAAAATAAGTAAATATGGCTACTTAGGCCTATGAAATGCCCAACTGTAAAAAAGAAATAAATACAAATTGTATAAAATCAACAAAGAAATTAACAAATCCAAGGCGAGTAACCAGCTAAGGATAATTTGTAAATCATATTAACAGAAAAATGTTAGAATAAGGACTTAAATTTAAAGAGAAATATAGTTAACAAATATTAAATTAATTGTACAAATATTAATATTTTGAAGAACCCAACCTTATGGCATATCAAAATAATCTTTGAAAGGAAATAATAACAGTAGTGATAATATTTAATACACAGGGAGGAAGACAGAAGAATAAAAGCAATCAGAAAATATACAGCTATTTTGAATAAAAATGCAAAATTGATAACAATGGTTATAAGACAAGTTTAACCAATCAGAATTAAATTGTAACCATGACAACAGACGTTGGTTACGAATTTTCCGTTAGATCTTATTACTCGTAATGTGACGCTCTTGCAGAATAGAAGCCAAATCGTGAACGACCAAAATTTTAATTTAAAAAGTCAAAATAGTAAACAAAATTACAACAAATGAACAAGAAAGAAGCAGACGATGACTGAAACCATTTAACTGATGTCGAGGACCAATTAAATAAAAAAGAAATGAATAAATTGCTACGATTAATTTGGAAAAGATGCCAGACGCCCTAGACAATTGAAAATTGAATATGATTGCAGCCGAATTCCTTTTCACCTGAACAACTGAGTACATCCAGTCTACTGATGTGTTAAGTATCATTAAATTACCCAAATTTCAGAATTAAACTCACTTTAAATATTTCTCACAATAATCTGAACTCTCACTATAAACTGCATATAATTTCATTCAAAGATTAAATAAAAAACTAAGACACTGAAAATTTGTCAACTAGTAAAAATAACCTGTTGTTAGTTTAGGACCTTTTGAAACACTTTTACTACACTCCAGGAACAAGTTATAGCTTGGATTATTATTATTAATAATCCTTTTATCGTAATCACAAGAATCC
The DNA here is from genome assembly GCA_034769895.1 of Magicicada septendecula. Taxonomy (NCBI): domain Eukaryota; kingdom Metazoa; phylum Arthropoda; class Insecta; order Hemiptera; family Cicadidae; genus Magicicada; species Magicicada septendecula. The sequence goes on from CM068373.1 coordinate 330,176,020, forward strand.
AAGACGTTTGAACGAAAATATTTGTAAACAAATTCCACAGTCGCCATCATTGACTGTCTGATACGTTCAAAATCGATTTGTCAAACCCTAGAGAAATTGTCTTATATTAATTGCCGGTGCAAATGTATTACAAAACAAAATATAATCTGTGCAAAACTGAATAATTAGTAATCACCAAATAATAAACAAGTACTGAGTTTAACCACTGTGTTTTATTTTCATTAGGAAGGTGTATTATAATTTGTGTACATTTAACGAACAGCTAGTATTGACGGTGAGCGCTCATGTAGCCAACTCAACTAACTACAGGCCCGATTAAGAAGGTCGAACCGAGGCGGGAATAAAGTTGAATTCTCCACACCGTCTGAGCTGAACTCGCCCTATCATTATAAAATTTTTTAATTTTTTTAATTAAACAATTGGCGCCACCCGGGATTTACACACCCCTAGTGAACAACAGGTGAAGACTTCGATACCTGGTTATTCGTGGGTTCGCGACGGACACAATCAGCGTAAGTTACGTTCCAGAGCGACGACGGATTAATAAGACACGTTACACCAATTACACTCTGACACTTTTACATTTTGTAGAGAGAACGACGAGCGAGAGCAATTACAATATATATAGATTTAGAGATATAGGCACTGTTCTAAAACATAACATTAAGTAGATTTATCAAATAACATTAACGCCCTTCAAGGTGTAGAGTTTACCCCGTGTTGGTCAATGTCCGTGTGATATATTGCGTGTCCGTTTCTCATAACTGCGAAATGTTACCACAGCCCATGCTGCGGTCTAATGAGGTAAGACTTATAGTCTCCCATCACTGTTATGGGTACAATTCATTATATAGGATAAGTTTCTGCTCAACAGATAATTATACGTAAAATAGTAATTACATAAAAGTAGGATTAATAGTTACTTTATATATAATATATAATTTTATGATTTGAGTAATTTTCTAAAGTAGACCCCTTTATACATTTCCTGTTTTATGCACTAGATTTCATTATACTATGCAATTCATAGAAGGCTCTACTGATTATTATTTATGTTATTCCCATTACCAGTGGTTGATTTCTAAAATTGTAGGTGACGGAACGCATCAATTCAAAAGTTGTACAGACACAAATATTCATATATTTTATATCATCTCGAGATCTTGTTCACTAAGGAGTCTGTTTTCAATAGATCTTTTCAGCGCCTCATAAAATTTTTCAGGGTCTACGGGATTATTGTTTTTCCTATCTTCCTTTTTTGAAGCTAAACTCCGAAAAAAGCTAAGTTTTGTACTGCTTTCAGAGCCATAGAATAATGGTAATAATTTTCTGTTTTCAAATAAAAAGCTCTAATTTTCAGTTTTTTGTTGCAAAACCCAGACCAACATTGCGATTCTACAAAAAGAAATGAACAATAATAGTTAAGATAAAGATTAGTGCTAGTGTTTGATTTTGACAAATGTTTAGTTATTTCGTTGGCCTGACGGGGGCACAACTTAAAAAGCAGTAATAAATTTTTGTAATAATTAGGTTTTTCTTTTTATATATTTTTCTCTGTAATTTATTTTTCGACGCAAGAGATTCCGGAACGCCGTTCCGGCGCGTTCCCCCTGAAATCAAACCCTGCTCATTACCATTAAATGTACGGCTACATTTCCTTAGTTAATGAATTTTTACGAATACTACTTTTGCCTGTATAGAGTCAGTCAAACTATTCTTTGTCACTGTCAGTCATTTAAATTATTTATATGAGAGAACGGTTACGCACCCGATACCAATCGACATGTGTGTGTGTGTGTGTGTGTGAGAGAGAGAGAGAGGGGGAGAGAGAGAGAGGGAGAGAGAGAGAGAGAGAGGGAGAGAGAGAGAGAGAGAGAGAGAGAGAAAGAGAGAGAGAGGCATGTGGATTCGTTCAAACAGGCCCATAGAGGAGACACACACAACATGAGGAACATGAAAATGACTCATAATGTGTAAAAAGTACACGTTTGAATATGATGCAAAAAGTAAATAAGACGTTAGATGTAAGATATATAAGTAAATAAAATATAAGGATACATAAAATGTGTAAGATTCATAATAATAATAAGGTAAATATAAGTTATAATATAGGCTACAAAAGATTCATAATTTCTCGAAAACACATAGGATTATCCTAAGTAGGCCCTACAATAAGCTGTTGTTTTCTGCGCTTTGAAAAAATTAGTTATTATTATACATTATAACTTGTTAAATTAATAAATAGAAAATAAACAGTGCAAAAAGGAAACAAGTTAGACTCATCTGAGTGCGTTTAGTAAATTAAATTATATTCTCAGCATTTATTGTTAATGAAACCAATATAGTTTTGAAACCAAGATATTGATTTTCTAAGTTACATCAACCTTACCTTACCTTGAATCGATAACATTTTATTGTTGTATTGGAGTGTTAGTGGTCTCAAATATCTCTACTAGTAATTTTGTACAAACTACTATGTTGTCTTTGGTATTGACGAGTGCTTTCGGCAGTCGTCGTTTACCAACGACCTGAAGTAAAAGGTAAATGATCTGAAGATGGCCGAAAGAGCCAAAAGCTCTCGTCAATACCAAAGACAACATAGTGGTTAGTACAAAATTACTAGTAGAAAAATAACATTTTAGCAGCAAACATACTACACTGCAAGTATCTTATATTTTGGAGAAAATTTGATGGATGTGATATTAGGTTATTAATTGAAAATAAATGTATAACCTTTTAAAATAGGCTGACATAGAGTATTACTTTTTACAACTCTATGTAATTTAGTGTACATAATAAAATGAGAAATTTTTGTCTGTTTCCTCCTTATTACTCTGTTCATTTTCGGAGACTAAATTGCCCAGGTAACTTTAGGACTCTGAAATCCAACGCATTCTGCAAACTACAGGTACAGTCTCATTGATCTTTTCAACAACGTGAGGTGTGCGAACCGTGATGATACCTGAGGCTTAATCCGTGATGCCTGATAAACAAGACTTTCTCTTACAGAAATAGTAGCATTGAATTGCAGAGCATTAATTAAACATTTCCTACACAACTTTGTTATTTGATAATTTTATTAATTATTAACATTCTTGTTTCTAAAATAGTAAGTCCGCAACCTGAGATAAAGTAAGCACTCTGTTACAGCCATAACTCAAATATTCAAGAATATACAATGGAGGTATGTCAGCAATTTGTAGCAAAATGTTATTACAATGACTTGTGATTCCCCCTTTGTACTATCAATCGTTAAAAGGATATAAATATAGTGGTTGAATTAAGCTAAATTCTGACTTGTGGTACTAAAAGTTAAACAGCAACTTCCTCTTTAATTTCCTTTTTCCTTGAATTTCCGGAGATTACATGCTCTAGTTATTATTACTGAGACTCACTGACTAAGATGTTTTCTGGTCCTCTTAACATTTCATTCCACAACTGTATCCTTATCCATCAACACAGTCTTTAAATGCTAACAAAAATATTGATTAACATCTATTCCTTTCGTGTTTATTATGAAAGTTGTGTCTCACCCCATGTCTCGCTAGACAACTATTATCTTGGCTCTACGACTATATTCTACCATTCACTATAGTTTTATAATTTGTACAAAATGTAGACTTAAAATTACAATATTTCGGTGTTGATAATTTTTTTTACGTTTATGTTCGAATTATGTAATCGTTAATTAATTATTACTCTGGTTTGAAGTCCGAGTCTGTAATTTTATTTATTTCATTACGTGTGTTATATATGTATATTATGTCTTTGAAGACATTTTTAAATATTCGTTGTAAAAGTATGTGGTGGATGTTGCTCTCATTTGCCATACTGTTAAGTCTGCATCTAAAATTTTCAACAGTGAACTAATTATTTTTACTACACTCTTAACTAACCTTTATTGTTTCATTATTATTATGTGTTTGTCAACTAACGTGTCACAACGTTAAAAAAAAATTCGGCCTCTATATTTTAAGACTGAGAATCTACGTAAGACTAACAAAATTTAAAAAAATTATTATGCAAAAAATGGAAAAATAATATCAGAGTGAGAATTACAGTGTAGAATGTCACTCCCAGAAGCGCGTTCACACTAATATACTCAAAACTAATTGGCAATTATGAACTTTAACCCATCTGTCTAACTTAATAACCGCTTTAAAAATATTTGTACATGTAGCAAATTCTTTACAACTACCCATAGCAAACATGTGCTACATTCGCTGTTACTTCTCTTCTTTTCTCTACATCTCCTTCTTATCGATCTGCAATGGTATTTGTCTCTTCTCATTCTTCTGCACTCTGTCCAAACAGGGCTTGACCCCAGATCAGCTCGAGACTTGTCCTAGGACGCGTCTTAAATATCATGAAAATGCCAGACGGTTAAACGCCAATGGAACAGCTGTTAGCTAAAAAGATACACCCGTCCACTATTAATTTCCATAGTGGAGTCGAAACCTTTGAAATCTTTAAGAACAGACACTAATCGATAGCCCGGAATGTTTACCTACCAATTATTGCTGAAAATGTTTTTTAACTACGATGAAAACCTCATAAACCTCATACGTTGTACAAGTTTAAAGCTACGCTGTTGGAAACCTTCGTTTTGTCCACCCTTACTTATCCTTCTTCTTACTCCAAAATATTGTTTAACCATTTGGTCTTTGGATAAATATTACTTAATAAATTGTACAAGAAAAGTTTTCCGGGCTGTTTGGACGTGGTATACGGTTTAATGACAAACCAAACGTTTCAACAGCACCACTGGCTGCCATCATCAGTGGAATTCTAGGAAATCCAAGACCTCCTGAACGTAGATTGTTATCGTCAGGCCCACAGTACTGTGGATTTCTTTAAATTCCACTGATGATGGCAGCCAGTGGTGCTGTTGAAACGTTTGATTTGTCATTAAACCGTAGACCACGGCCAAACAGCCCGGAAAACTTTTCTTTTACAACTGACACCGGCCGTGAAAGCCTTAGGACGATTACTTAATAAATATTTGGATAAATATTACTATCTGTTATCGTTTTTCAGTCTCTGGTGTTCAATTACTCCACCACAAAAACCCGGGTTCCTGTGAAGCAATATGTGTTAACGATTAGGGTACTTCAGCTTGCCGGTCTGTAAGGCCCGTGGTCCATGGTCGTTTTGAGCAAACGTTTCGGCCGTGCCTTCGACGGCCATCTTCAGTGCAGAAGGTTACAACACACTGACCAAGGTTTGCAGTCAGTGACCACTGAACTGTGGTTAAGGCTAGTGTGGCCGTGAGTAGGACACCCATGAGAATAGACATAAAAAATATCTTTTTATACAGGGTCCGCCAGTGAAGCGGGAAATTTTGAAAGACCAATAGTTCATTTCCTGCTCACGAGAGGGCGTGGAGGTTTTCGATTGTTGTTTTACATTTAATGCCATTTGTTGAACATGGAGCAGTGGTCCGGTGCACAGCGTGCTTTCTGCGTAAAATCGTTTTATAAGAATGGTGACTGTGTGACTTCTGTACAACGATTGTTTCGTAATCATTTCAATATTCCACGACATGGAAGAGTGCCGTCCGCTCATGCAATTATGTCATGGGTGAAAAAGTTTGTAGAAACTGGTTCCCCATTAAACTTAAAGCATAGAGGAGCAACAAGGTCTGTAAGAACAGAGGAAAACATTGAAAGAGTTCGAGTAGCATTGACGCGTAGTCCACAACGTTCTGCAATGAATCGTGCATCCGCACTAAACATTAGTGGACACATCGTTACGACGAATTTTGCATAAAGACTTATCTTTTCATCCTTACAAAATTCAAGTAATCCAGGAGTTGAAAGATGGCGATATGCTGGTTCGCAGGATTTTCAGCGAAGAAATATTGCGACGTGTAAATGATGATGAAAACTTTATTCACCGCATGTTTATGTCAGATGAAGCATATTTTCATTTGAATGGATATGTAACCAAACAAAATAGCCGATATTGGAATGATGAAAACCCAGGTGAGTTGCATGAAAAGCCATTACATAGTCCGAAAGTTACGGTGTGGTGTGCAGTTTCATCATCTGGCATTATTGGGCCATATTTTTTTCCAAGACGATAGAGGAAACACCACAACTGTCAATGCAGACCGCTACACACACATGGTAAGAACATTTTTGATGCAACAGCTCCCTAGGTTTCCGGAAATTAATTTTTCCCAGTAGGATGGGGCCACAAGTCATACTGCTCGTGTGTCCATGGCTGCTTTAAGAGAACTCTTCCCGGACGGACTCATATCCAGATATGGCGACATCTCGTGGCCTGCAAGATCCCCAGATTTGTCCGCATGCGACTTTTTTCTTTTGGGATTTCTGAAGAGCAGGGTGTACATTGATAGACCGCACACCATACCGGAATTAAAAACGAATATCAGACAAGAAATTGCACGGATTCAACCTCACCTGCTTCGTCGAGTGATGGAAAATTTTCGGTCAAGATTAGAAGAATGTTTACATAGAAATGGATCTCACTTGAGCGGCGTTATTTTTAAAAAGTAAAATAATGGCATACTATACTCAACTGAAATCTGTAAAAAAAAAATTCTGATAATAAATGTTTCATGAAAAAATTGGGTACTTTTAATTTTCCCGCTTCACTGGCGGACCCTGTATATTATAATAAAAAGATATTTTTTATGTGAAGATATAAACAAAAAAAAAAATGAAAACATATATTGGGTGTCCCACTCACGGCCACACTAGCGTTAACCACAGTTCAGTGGTCAGTGGTCACTGACTGCAAACCTTGGTCAGTGTGTTGCAGCCTTCAGCACTGAAAATGGTCGTCGAAGGCACGGCCGAAACGTTTGTTCAAAACAACCATGGGCTACGCCCTTACAGCCCGGCAAGCAGAAGTACTCATACCATTGAAGCCGGCCGTATAAACCTCAGACAGAAAATGTGTTAACGGTTTAAATCAGCTTCATATAATCAATAACTAGGATATGTCAAAACACACTTTGACAGACTTCATTGTTCATATTGGCTGACATGTAATAAGTACCGGTAGTCACGTGGTACACAATTGTGTCGATATTAGACATCCTCATACACTACTTATCAGTAGGCCGACATGTCCATATGAAAGATACGATATGCATGTATGCTAAGGATACTCTAGGTGTGCAGTCTATGATATAACAGTATGTAGGCCTACTTTGAACTTGCCTACTTTAGAATATGACGTCATATCTGAGTTAATCCCAGTTAACTTACTGTAGGTTTATAAGGTTTAAACGATATGAGCCTTCCCGATTGTACGAGTCTCCTCGTAGTAGTTTTTACTATACCAAAGTTTTTTATTCACTTCTTTTTGTATGTTTTTAGTTTTCGTTTCCAAAACTGTACTTCTAAAAAATCATGACTAAATTGTTGTCTCTTATGTTCCACAAACAAGTTAGTTAATGTGAAAATTTTATAGCGCTTATGAATGAAAGATAGTAATACTCCCGAAAGCTATAGTCAAGGTTAGTGGAGTACATATTCTTAAGTCAAGATTCGAACAATCCCCACTCATAATAAACGTATGCGAGAAAGCTTACACATAGCAACGGCAACGGTGTATTTATTTTATATGAAGATTCAATACGCAAAAATTAAAGGAAAAAGACGTAATAAATTACAAATAAATTTCATAATTTATTGAAGTTTTCAGAAAACATTTTTTTACTGGAAAAATTTCCTTTCCAGAGGAGGCTTGTAGAATATTTTTATTTTTTATTTTTTGTATCTGCTACAGATTAAATGGAAGTGACCTGTAAGTTTGTAATATTAGTAACACTGTCTTTATATACGTAAAATATTCAGTTACCACAATATTGATGTGTTTTGGTATATTTTTAGGATATGTTTCTTAAAGACATTTAATATTTGGTACTTTTCTAGTTTTCTAGTTATTTTGTGAAAGTGGTTCATGTGGTATATGCGCTGTTGTTAATATTATTATTATTTTTTTAATTTATATAATTTTTTGTATGTCTTGAATCCATTGTTCCTCTCTATAAATTTCATTGTGTTCATTGTCGCTTTCCTTGTTCACCTGTATTGTATTTAGTCTATAATCTAGGCTGCAAAAGCTACACCTTATATGATTGCAAAGATTAATGGTTTTTGTGTATCACCTGATCTGTTGTTGGTATTTTCATTTTTTGTTTATATCTTTATATAAAAAATATCTTTTTATATATTATAATAAAAATATATTTTTTATATGAAGATATAAACAAAAAATGAAAATATCAACAACAGATCAGGTGATACACAAAAACTATTAATCTTTGCAATCTTATTAGGTGTAGCTTTATATATAACAATATATTTTATATTTTCATATATAAAATATATTTTTATTATAACATATAAAAATATATTTTTATATCTATCATATATTCCGATTAATTTTTTTTAATTTGTAATTGTTAGAATAATTATGATAATGTAAAGTATTTTTCTATACTAAATTATTATTAGAAATACATCTACATTTTTGTCATGTTCAGACCACCCAAGAAATAAATCAGAGTCAAAAAATCTACAGACGCGAATGCACGTACACAGCATTTTATCCATTAAAAGTAGTCTGATAAGATTAATTGAAAACAGATGAGGGGCTCAATTCAAGCTGCCAAGAAATATTTCACCGGTAATAGTTTTTGTCAACTTTGCTTTATTACTTTTATATTTCTTATTTGTTTTTAAAGTAATTGCTATTTTTTATTTAGGAAGTCAGTTTTATTAAGGAAAATCCTGACTAAGATTAAAATAAAAAACTTTATGTTGCTTTTACTTCCATATTCCTTAAGGAATGGAAGTATGGTGATGGCAAAAAAAATCGTGTTCGAGATTATTGCAGATTCTGCTTCTACTACACTCAAAACATGAAAAAAAGTCGTTTTCCGAAAAGTGTCTGTGTGTGTGTCTGTCTGTCTGTGTGTCTGTCTGTGTGTCTGTGTGTCTATCTGTAGATTTTTTTTACTATGGCAAACGATAACTGCCGCAAATTCAAACAGAATCAAATAATTTGTTGCATACAGTCCTGATTTGTAGATTACTCACGACCTATTGTTTTTGGTGAAGATCGGTTGAGGGAAAGGGGTAGTTTACCTGCAACGGTTTTTTTTTATCAAGGGAAATTTTTTTTTTGGCAAACGATAACAGCCGCAAATTCAAACAGAATCAAATAATGTTTCGCATACAGCCCTGAATTGTAGAGTTCTCAAGACCTGTTGTTTTTGGTGAAGATCGGTTAAGGGAAAGGGGTAGTTTACCTGTAACGTTTTATGTTTTAACAAGGGTATTTCCTATGGCAAACGATAACAGCCGCAAATTCAAACAGAATCAAAAGATTATTTGCATACAGCCCTAAATTGTAGAGTTCTAAAGACCTATTGTTTTTGGTGAAGATCGGTTAAGGGAAAGGGGTAGTTTACCTACAACGTTTTTTTAACAAGGGTATTTTCTATGGCAAACGATAACAGCCGCAAGTTCAAACAGAATCAAATAATTTTCTGCATACAGCCCTGATTTGTAGAGTACTCAAGACCTATTGTTTTTGGTGAAGATCGGTTAAGGGGAAGGGGTAGTTTACCTGCAACCTTTTACGTTTTAACAAGAGTAAAGTACTTGAAAATTTATTTAAACTTTTTGAAACAATGGTAATTGTTGAAAATAAAATAATTTTGTTGCCAGGTAACAAAAATAAAGTCATTTTGATTATAAAATATAAATATTTACAACAAGAAAATAATTTTCAGTTTTCAAAATTTAAATATATTTTTATAAAACAATGGGTTCTTCATTGAGGTGGGGACCATGTCACTCACTCCATCTCAAGCCTCTCACATTTTGCAGAAAAAGAGGACCCTTTGAAGGCTGATACTTTGACGACAGTGACAGGGCTTTTCACCAAATTCAGCAGAGTGACAGGTAGGCCCAACTCTGATTGGCTCCTCAGATTTCCCCAGCGTTAGTAGGTTCTATGAAAATATTTTATTTCAAAAATGATTTTAAATATAAATCTTAGATATGTTTTATAAATCTCATGTTTTATGTTTTAACATGGGTAATTTTTTATATGACGAACCATAACTGCCGTAAATTCAAACAGAATCAAATAAGTTTTTACATATGTGCCTGAGCTATAGAGAACTCAATGTCTGTTGATTTTGGTGAAGATCGGTTACGGGAAAAGGGCAGTTTACCTGAAACATTTTTTGTTGTAACATGAGTAAAGTACTTAATTTTGATAAAGTATCCTGATAAGATCTTAATAATCCACTGTAGAAACGTAGATGAAATATCTATAAATGAAGAGGCTAGTTGAACGGGCTGGGGGTAATTTTCTATAAATCAAAATTATAGTTGAAGGGGGAGGGGATAATTTTTTTTATATGTGTACTACGTTATTGGCAACAAAGAAGTATTTTTTTGTTAAAATTCCTTCCCTGGCTGTTTGGCTGAAAATGATTTTAAATATAAATCTTAGAATATGGAAGTCATGTATGGTTCTCCATACCGATATTTTAATATGTGAAATACTATTACTGAAAATTGGTATGAGAAGAGCTTTGACAAAATCGCTACAAATGACATTCCTGATCGATCGTTGTATGTTGAACGTAACAATTGTCTGGAAGAGAGTAAAATCTAACAACTCCCTTCATTGGATGTACAGTATAATCAAAAAGAAACTCTATTTATTTGGCGTTCTGCCCTAAGGCAGGTCTTCAATTGGTAAAAGCTCTCCAAGCTGTCTATCGCATGCCAGTCTTTTGTTTCTTCGTAACACCCTCTGATTTTAATGCTATGGATTAACTTCATTCTTCTACGCCATCTTCTTTTTTTCTCCTTCTATGAAACCCTCCATGGAAGTTGTAAGCAGGTAGTCTGTGCTTAAACAATAACCTAACCAATTCCTTTTCTTATTTTCTATTAACTTCAGGATTCTTCTCTCTTCCTCTATTCTTCTTAAAACTTCATCGTTCCTTACTTTATCAACCCACCTTACTTTTTCCATTGCTCTAAACTGTAAAGAGTTTTCTTTAGAGTTTCTAAAGAACTCTAAACGTGTTTATTCTGTTTGTATAATTGTCATATATATCACAATTTAAAACGATTATTATATTATTATTGATGTCTCATCGAGCAGATATAAAATGCATAGTGTCTGCTATGGAATACACTTTTTCATAAACTGATTACTTCTTGCAACCAGTAACGTCTAAAATCTAGTTACTTGTTTAATCAGATATAAACAATTAATTTCTCTCTTCTTCTACGTCTTCTGCCATCAAGCGTTGTTATCCTTCGGTCACCTGTGGTACTGCATTCTGTACTGTCAGTGTGTCTAATTTCTAATAATTTCTTGTATTATTTAGCTTTCAATATAGTCGATCCATTCAAATCTTAGTCAACCTCTTTTCTTCCTACGTCTACAGCTGGATACTTGATGAGGTTTGGGTTCCTTTGGCCTATCCACATTGCATAAGCAAAACCAAGCCAGTCTTCTTGTCAAACTATTGGTAACTAGTCTTACTGAAACAGATGTCCGATGGTATCTTTCCTAATTAATTTCCCCAGCAAAATAAAGGCTACATAAGAAAATGCATCATGTTTTTTATTATATTTGATTATTCACTGCATAAAACTAATACTGTCATTTACAAAAATTTAAAATTACCTTTTTTAAAAACTTCTCAGAAAGCAATAATTAAAAATGATTTTTGCACTTTTTATGTTTTTCATTATTCGATGTAAATAATCTTCTGCCGTTTTGATTTCAGAGTAATCAATTTAAATTTAATACAGTACTGGCACACAATTATGTATGCCACAGTCACATAGCATAAAATATGGTATACACATAAAAAAAGACAGTTTGTATAAGCTATTTAAAAAAAAGCTTATAATATTTAAGAAAAGTAGTCTGTGTAATAATACTGATATAATCGTTTTAGCGGTCAACAGTAAATAGAAGTTATAAATGTTTCAAAATAAAGGAAAGTATAATTGCTAATTCACTGAAACGAAAACAACACTTACGTCTACGCAATAGGTAGACTATTACTAAGACGAAATAAAATTGTTTAAAGTAAACCAAATTTTTGTGCCTCAGTCACAAAGAAGTGCTAATAACTGAAACAGGAGCTGAACGCAAAGTTAGTAAATTTATTTAACACTGTTTAATTATTTGGAATTAGTTTAGTTGCAAGGCGATACTCTGTTTTCATAAAATAGGGTGTCTTTTGTATAGCAGGTAAGTTTATCACGACTACAATTTACTTGACATATGGTTCTTAGAATTTAATGTTGTCCCCCCAAACTTTGAAATATAAAATCTGTTATTCTCAGCTTTAATTACCTCCTCATTATTTTCCTATTGCAATACGAATAAAAAAATATTAATTTTATTCCAATTAGCCTAATATTTGTACTGTAATATTTCCTGAACTTTCTGCATTAAAACCATACACATTTTATATACCTTAGATAGACAGGGTGACTCAAAATTGCACGGCAATCTCTCGGGACCTGATTCAATAGCTGAAAATAAGAAAAAAGTTCATACAAACATAGCTCTGAAAATGGTTTGTTAGCGATCTTGGAAGATATTCCACTTGCAGATAGAGTGCAGATGTGGTTTCTTAATGACGGTGCATCTCCTCACTACTGTCGTGATTTGATGAACCATTTAAATAATACATTCGGTATGCGATAGATTGGTCGAAACGGACCAGTAAAATGGCCTCCAGTTAATTTAGTTTCAGTAATGACGTTCACTGTGAAAAGGCCTTTAGAACGACATCTTAGCCTTATCTCGCCCAACAGCTCTGATCCCGTGAACTGTTTTTGTGCGCACATGCCTCTAGTCTCTTTGAAATCAATTACTGTTACATCTGAATTTCAAATAACAGTAATTGTCCGTTAACGTGATGTCGAGATTTTGTATTTTAAACGTAATTACCATTGATCACGTTATGCGAAAATCGATAGGTAATGGTTTAATCAACAGACGGAAACATAAGTAGCCTGAATTTTGTTAACGAAGTATTTCAATTTTCTTATTCTTACAATGCTTTCTTCTAATAAACTGCAAATATAACTTACGTGATAATAAAAACTGAAGATTACATGTGATTTTGTGATTGGAATACGCTTGTTTTTATTTGATGGCAATAAGCGGTTGATGGTACTAACTAGTGAAGCAATAACTGCTGTTACTCTGCTAACGTATGCAACTGCATCATGCAAATGGACTCGAGCCAATAGTAGAAACATTCAGAGTCACAGTAAAATTGTTTACAATTATTATTTAAGGCACTTACACTTGTGAAAAACTTACTTGTTGTTATTTCCTCAATCGTCCTTTCGGAGTGGTATTCTCCTTCCTCAGTGAGGTTTAAATGCGGAATGCGTCGAGTCGTTGGTAATCTGTAACGGTGAAAGAAGTGCTGTGAAAGAAGTGATGAACATTCAAAATAATAAAATTGTTTAACTTTGGAAATACGTAATGTGGAAAAGGTGTTACGCCATTACAGAACATTCTACGTGGTTCTCGGCTATTCCAATGGGAACCGGCTGTAAATGTTGTGTGCTTAAGTGACTGTCAACATGCGTTAGCGAGACTGTTCCAGACTTTGCCGGCCGCGCGCACAGTGTCAAGGCCACAATCAATAACGTTCTAGTGTAGTGTTGACACATATTGTGGATTATTCTGGAACACTTGTGCTATCTATTTAAACAACGACAGCTGCCGCTTTGAGTCAGTCGTACGTCGGCGATTACTCAGTAGATTTTAAGTGGCGATTTACTCCAGTGCGGTTTGAAGTATTGTGGCAAAATGTTATGCGTTTTATAATTGTGCGGGATTCTATTAGTTGACATTTTTATTGCGTGTGAACAATTTTTATTTGATTTGTTGTAAGAGACTATCTTATTGATTACAAATTGTTTAATTGTGATAATTAAAGCTGGTGATTAGTGACTTACTGGGTGTCTTGTATTTTGTTTTCCACTGTACCATACGGCGACCAAGGAAACCTTCGTAACAGCATTCCGTTCATCAACATTTCCATGTTAATGTATTTGATGTAATAAGACCTGATTAATCTATTTGAATTTAATACTGTACCGAGAGCCCACATGAATCAACATTTACGGGTTTGTCACTTGTGGAATAATTATTGCTGGACAGAGCGCCATTGGACACATCTGCATGTGCTGTACTTACTAATCCACACTGCTACTGACAGTGGACACAGTACGTATCTGTATGGTGCTTAAACCTAATTTACGAATTGAAGCTAATGACATGCCATCTAGACTTACTACGTTTTGTACGCCTAATGCAGTTGTAAATATATATATATATATATATATATATATATACATATATATATATATTGTTGTATATATGTGTGTGTTAGTGTGCACGCGCGAATGCGATATAGCGGAGAATTTTGTCAGAATATGGCCCACTGAAAACAGTGCCCAGTGTTTGTAACAAGGTATTAGTGTTTATGTCAGACTTTAAAGGAAGGAACTTACTGCAAAATGGTAAGGATTCTTTATTGTATTTGTTTAAGAAAATTTGGTAAAATAACTAATATGAAATTGTAATTATTGTAATAGAACTCTGAATACTGTAATGAGAGAGCGATTTATGAGTTTTTGATGAAATAGCTAGAACTTCAGTCTTTCTATCGAACTTCAGTCGTACCTGACCGATTCAATGTACGATTGTGTCATCGTAAAATTGTGTGATACCATACTGAAGTGCGTCCAACCTTGTGCGTGGGCATATACAGGTATTGCCGTATTTTGCATCCTGCTCACCAGAGGTCCAAGTCATCTCACTTTCCTCGTTGTAGACATCTTTTTCGTCCTGTTTCTTCATAGATGTCTTTTTTCTACAATCGGATGAGTCTACTTCCCTCCCTTTGTCTATTTTAACGACGTTTTAGGCCAACGATCGCGGAGATAGCCTTATGTACAACTTATTTGAGGACACCAATGACGTTTGTCAACAAAATAATGTTACAGAATTATATTTTTTACCGATGACCATGGTCCTAGCGTACGTCTGACGTCCTTAAATGTTCCTGCTAATGAATGATGTTTAGTGACGTATCAATAGAAATTAATGTTCCTGGAACATTTTTAATTGCACATAGATATATTAATTGTAGAAATAAGAATACAAGTATAAAATATTAATAGATGTTAATACTGTGGAGAAATGTAGTGAAATGTATGGACATTGTAACACAATTTAGTTCTTTCGTAAGACAGTATGTAAGCCCCATTATAATCTACACTAAGAAAGTTTATATATCCAAGTTATACATTGTATACTATGTATTTATTTCTTTAAGACATCCTGTAATTAAAAACAAATGGAGTTTTATTGAAACGCTAACGTGGCTGCTTGTCAAAAATATTTAAACGAATGGAACCACCTAGAATACCCGAGAGCGTCCTCGACCTAATGTGGCAGATGTTGTCTCAGTCAAGGCCGCGTACAAGTAAGTTCCAGAGTACTCTACAGAACACTTGAACACGGATTAAGTGACGTGCACATTTAGGCTGGAAGATTTCTACTAGAAGACGTGCGCTATCTGTAAAAAGCCATAGCAGCCGGCTTGTCAGTTCAGTTGTGTTGAGCGATTTTTTTTAACGCGGATTGAGTGTTTGTAGCAAAGTGTTGTTGTGTTATAATTGGTGCGGAATTCTTTGTAGTTGACATTTTTATTGCGTATGGAAAATTTTTACTTGAATTGTTGTGAGAGACTATTTTGTTGATTACAAATTATTAATTGTGATAGTTAAAGCTGGTTATTGGTGTTTTCACTGGTGTCTTACATTTTGTTTTCCACTGTAGCATACGACGATCAGTCAGACCGCCGTGACAATATCAAAGTGTTTGTGAGGTAATGTAATTTTTTACGTACATCTCTTCTTCTCATCACTGTGGTGTCTCACAAAGTCTTATGTAAAATGTATTGAAAACAGCTGCAGGCGAGAAAGCAGTTGAAGGAATTAACGTTATTTTACGTAGGCCTATGAATAAAACATTGTTTTCAAAATTTTAAACTTATTACTCTTTCTTAATACTTAGTAGATATCTTTTGAGATAGAAGGTCAATTATTTCTTTGAACTAACCTGTTGAAAGGAATATTTTGTTTGTTTTATAAACATTTTGCGTTTTACATTACTGTGAATGAACTAATAATTAAATTTTTCCTTTTATTTTTATATCCTCCTTCCCTGAGACTTTTCTTTAAACCGTCACCTTTTTTGTTCTTAGTTTTACGTAATACTTCTATTTTCTATTGTCTGTTGTAGCGTTTGTGTCTATTACAGCAACTTTACAGATTTCAATTTCACTTTGATCAAACGAAAATACTCGCATCACAATGGCTCAATACTGTTTTCTGTATCAAAGCCATCTTTGCAATATTTGAAATTAAAACTGTTCAGGTACTGCTTAATTTAGGTAGCAACTAAAATATTAACACTTTTTACAACGCAAAAATAGTTTTCGAGGAATGGTGAAAACTTAATAAGATTTTGTACTCATGATTGTAGTGGCTGTATATAAAATATGCATGCGTGTATGTTTTGTCTACACTCGTAAACTTGCGTGATAGAACACGTTTAATAAATACACCTTTCTGAGGTCGATATTCACGTTTTATTCGTATTGTTACGATGGTCTAGTGATCGACGTATGGTACAGTCGAAAACAAAATACAAGACACCAATTAAGTCACAATCACTAGCTTTAATTATAACAATTAAACAATTTGTAATCAATAAGATAGTCCCTTACAACAAATCAAATAAAATTGTTCACACGCAATAAAATGTCAACTAATATAAAACACAATTGTATTACAATGGTCCCGCACGATTATGAAACACATAACACTTCACCACAATATTTCGAACAGCACTGTGTAATCACCAATCAAACGCACTGTGTAATTGCCCGACAATAACTGAAAACTAAGCAGCAGGAATGGGCTATTTATAGTCTGCAAGGTTCCATAATACGCGTCCTTAACAAGCCATCGAAAATTCTAGAGGACACTTCAGGGTGACTAGGGGACACGCACCGTTGGGTTAATTGTGAAACTTCTCGAACAACGCTATCGAATGTACGAGATTATTCCGTATTACGTAACACTGCCTCGCGTGTTAAGCGTCACGTACGCATTACATCTGCGGGAGTAGAGTAGAACAACGATCTCCAATGTACCAAAACGTTCTGTAATGGGATAACACTTTTTCTGCATTACGTAGGAATATTATTATTAGCATCAACCATTATGTAGTTTTTATGATCAACCATTCATAGTGGTTGATCTAAAGTAGACATTTTATGGGATGTGCGATGTGTTTAATATTATCAGTAACATAAAAAGAACATAATTATCACAAAATTATTATTAATGCTTTTCTCTGTATCAAATTCTATACATCTAATTATATATACTATACAAAGAAATGTTTACTGTTTAATAAGATAATTATTATTAGCCGATAACGATTGACCAGTAATTTTCTTAAAATCTAATTTTCAACGTAACGTATCGTACGAAGTTCGTTACCTTATTCTTGCTCTGGAAAGAATATCGTGCAATATAGACGCTTATAACGTTTATTCCCACAGAACACCGATATAACATATAATTTCTATTAATTAAAATTAATACTGATGATTACCTTATTACGTTTCTGACTTTGCTATGGGAATCTAAAACGACAGATTCTGAAGAGAAAGCGTTGTCTTAGTAATCGTCAATGTGCCAATGGAATTGTTTGCACTAACTTTATTTAGAGTGAAGCTGTAAGTTCGTACCTGAGCGTTTCTATGTACGATTGTGTGGCACTACATATAAGACACTACTGACACTACTGTATAAGAGATACAGTGTTATGTGAGATTCATCAATCTATGTGCGATTACGTGTAAAGCTATTTCCATGTTTCGCATCTTACTCGCTAGAGTTCTCTGTCATCTCATTCCCTTCATTGTAGACTTCTTTTCCCACCCATCTCATAGTTGTACTCATTCCACAGTCGCTTTCCCTTTTTGTATATGGAATCTAGTTTAACAATGTTTTAGGCCAACTATCATCAGGTGTAGCCTTGGCTTCATCTACCTTAATATATACCTCATCTGAGGAATGGCTACGAACTATTTTCTCTAGTGTACATATTTCCTAGAGTTATGTTGCGGTTTGCTTAGAAATGTGAAAGTTTGAATTTTTACTAAGAGAGCACAAAGCACAGAAACTCATTACGGTAAGTTTCAGTAAATAGAAATTAATTTAGTGTATCTGAAAACCCGTTGCAACTGAAGGAAACGTCGGAAAATTTCAGAATATCGTGTTAAATTATTGACGCGTGAATAATCACCTTTAACATTGAACATCTATATCATTGCTGAACTTTCAGTTAACAATTGTTTACACGTAACTGTAATTTATATATAATTTACAATGTTAAAAGAAAAATTTAATCAGCAACTTAATTGAGTATATGGTGGTTGGTGTTAATTCCACATAGTAGTTTCGTACACCAGAAATGCACCAAGTTTACATCAAACAAAGCGAACAAGTAGCTATATATTACGTAAGCAAACGTGGTGGTGTTAAATTTCCTACTATGCTAGGATCAAACAACTAATAAAACAAAGAGAATTCTTGTCAAGTGAAACAACCAAGTAAACAACCAAAACCATTCACGAAAGTGTTTTAAATCTTAATTCTAATTTTACAATTCAACATATAAGTAAAAAACTTCAACAAATAATTACAGAAATGATACAACATTAACAATTTAATATGCGTATCAAATAACGTGTTCACTTAATTGTCAGTTGGATTCTTTAAGATAAGGCGTTCCATTAAGCTATTAATATGACTACCGTTTACCTGACACTTATCACTGGAGTTGACTGAATGGTGTTGCTACATTACAGAACAATCTACGTGTTTCTCAAATGTTTCAGAGAAATCCGGCTTTAATGTTGTGTGCGTACGTGATTCAACATGCATTAGCGAGACTTTTCTAGATGTCGCCAGCCGCGCGCACTCTGTCAAGGCCGCAATTAATTACGTCTTAGTGTAGAGTAGGGCTCTATAAAGACTAGGTATGCTCGCCCGCCATTTTGGTTCTTTGCTGCCGTTCAGCTGTATAGACGTTCCGTCCATATTTCTCTCTTCTCCTCGCTTGGACATCAGTAATGAAATAGCATTTTAATATAACCTTACATTTAACATTATTTGTATTCACAACAATGACTATAAGCAATTAAATTAATATATTTTAGATATAAGAACTGCTAAAATACCATGAATGAAACTTTGAGATTGTGGATTGTTTCTTCCGACCTTCAGAAACAACTTTCTCTAAACACTTTTTTGAGAAATAGAAACGAACTTTCTAATTTAAATCCATATCGTACATCTCAAGAATCGTTGTTATTATTAATAATGTGTATCTTTAAAATTTGTTTGTAAAATATGAAGATGCTATTTCAATAAGTCGAAACACCTTACATCTGGTTGCTAAAATCTGACTTAAGTCTTTTTGCTCAAACCACAAAGATATATTATATATCGTATAATATGTTTTTTGTAGGTATACTTTGAAGAAAATCAGTGGGAAATCACATTCAATTCCACACAAATCAATGCAGTACAATATTCAAAGTGACTTAATTTAATGTAACAAAATACAATACAATAGAGTCAGTCCATCAGAACACAATTCAAGGCAACACAGTGCAATTATTCAATGTAACACAATTGGTTACAATACAAGGCAATTCAGTACAGAGCCCTGTTCAGTACAATATAATACATCCAATGCAGCACAACACAGTCCAATGAAACACAGCACCATTAAATGTAATAGCAAGACAATTCACTTAAATATTATAAAATTAAGTATAATACAATTAAATAGAATATAACATAATTAATTTCAATTAAACATAATTAAATATAACTTAATTCAATGTAATAAAATACAATTTGTTTCATCTTATTACCTATAATAATCATAAAACAATTCCAATTCTACAGATATGCATTTCCCATTTATGTTTTCCTATTTTTTTTAGAAGCTGTTCCATACATTTTACACCTTTTTTTACATTTTTAATTAATGCATTTACTTTATTCTGAGATTTTCTTGTGGATGTAAGTCTTCTAGGAGGATTTGGTACTTTAAACAATGTGGGAATTGCATTTGGCTTCAACCTTTTCCATCCATCTGCCCTGTGATGTTCCCACTGGTTTTCTTCGAAGTGTACCTACATCAAATATATTATTTTGTATTACAATATATGGCACATCATATGATAAACTCCAAGGGACTACTTGGAAATAATTTGCAATGGTAAATAAAATACGTTTGTGTGTATGGTGGACAGTAGTTACATTTTTGATTTTGATAAATGGTGGCCGAAATACTTCAAGAAAACTGTTTTTTCTGTGCAGACAAGTACAGCAGAAACGCCTAGAAATAAAAAGCAGTCTTTTATGCCTAGTCGTTTCAAAGAATTTAGTTTTAGTTCTGATGATCCTGGAGTTGTTGTTGCTCGACCATATATTAATAGCTGTGTAGTTCATACATTCCGACTTGGGAAACCTAACCTTATTTCGATGGATAAATGATTGTACCAAACAAATATAATATTTTTAAGTATTAAGTAAAGTCTATTGCATTTATGATTTCGGTACCCAGTTTTCTATAAATTTTTCCTTCCTCCTGAAAAGTTGCAAAAAATGACTTGTTCCCTTTCTCCTCATCCTGATTTATATATTTAATCACTTATAATATTTAATATTTAATGTTTTGAGAGTTAAGTTTTATTTTTTTAAGTCAATCACACAGTATGTATCACTATTTAGAAGAACTATTTGTAATTTCAAGATAAATTTTAAACTTATCTCACAAAGCCTTGAAGTAGACGTTGGATTCCAATTATCTCGCCTGCAATTTTGAAGCCAAATTGTTCTTCTGGACTTGTCAGAGGGGAATCTGAATAAGCGATGTCCTGCAGCACTGTTATTAGAACAGTTTGGTGCAGAACAACACACCATTATTGAAAAAAAAACACAAGAAAATACAAATCGTAGGTCTTCAGCGTTACACAGCTATCTGTATTCGCGGTAAGGAGAATCGCCTGCCATAGAACCAAAATGGCGGACGCGCATACCCACTCTTTATAGAGCCTTAGTGTAGAGCTGATGGGTAGTATGTGGAATGTTCTGGTGTCTGAGCGGCGTATAAATACAAGGATTCAGCGGCGCTTAGTCAGTTTGAGTACGAGTTATTGTCGGCCGATTACTCTGTGCGTTTAAGTGGTTATTAGCGAAAAGTAATTATTGTGGCGCAGTGTCATGTGTTTTATAATCGTGCGGGACAATTGTAATACAAAGTCTTTTATATTAGTCGACATTTTTATAGCGTGTGAACAATTTTTATTTGATTTGTTGCAAAAGACTATCTTGTATATTACAAACTGTTTAATTGTGATAATTAAAGCTGGTGATTAGTGACTTAATTGGTGTCTTGTATTTTGTTTTCCACTGTACAATACGATGATCAGTTAGACCGTCGTAACAATATTATCAATATTTTTAGAATTACTTTCATGAAGAAAACTACCTTTCCAAAGTTTTCAAATATTGCCTTTAAAAATATTATCATCAGTAATTGTTAATTTATATCTCTGTACATAAAATAATATTTAAAGTATGTTTATATGGAGAGGTGGATTTCGGTTTAAAGAAAAGTACGCATACACGTAATATTAAAGTCTCGTGAAATGTTGGTTTTTAACGTAAAGTTTTAACGTTGGTTCAATCTGTCGAGCGAGTACAGTTTACTGGAAATAATTCTTTGACCGTATAGAGTAGTAACGCGAATGAGGAGCAGCATCACATGACAATGTTCTCAAGCTTCGTTACAAACCAACAGTGGTTCATTTAACAACAAATTCCATATTTGACTACTAAACACAGAACTCCTCCTGTCCTTCTCTGTGTTTTTGCTTTTGAGTGTTGTTATTCCATTCATACAATAACATACCTCATGCTATACCAACATTTTGCTATACTAGATTAAATTTTTTCACTGAAAACGACAAAAAATTTGAGTTTGGTTACTAATATGGCAAGCCCCGTATATGCTTTGTTAGTATCGGACAAATTTTTGTATTGAGTACAGATTGGTAAGAATATAGCAGAGTTATTGGGTCCTTCAGTCTTTCGACGGGTTCGTACCCTCCCCACATGTGTGTTTACGGAGCCTCTCTAGGTATATGGGACCTACAGTTTTACGCCGGATCCGAACGGCTTAGTTGGGGAAATTTTATACTAGGCAGGATACCTATCGCTGGTTTGCCATTGTATTGCGAGGGGGAACGCTCGTATCTGAATCATATGGCTCCGGCGGGAAACGAACGCGCGCCGACAGCGTAGCAGCGCCACACGCTGGTCACTACGCCACGGCCGCTCCTACAGCAGAGTAAATGTATCTAAATTAAAAGTAAAAAATTTCATATATAACACGTTTTTACTTATTTTACATATTATTTCTAGCCATTATATAGACTAATCTACGACTGAAGTCACTAGATATAATTAAATTGAGATATCTCTGCTGTTTATCTTTGACCCTAAAATAAAACAGTAATTTTTGTCTTGTTTACAAAATTACTGTACAAGTTTGATGTGATTAAAACGTTTGAATCATTGCCCGAAGTTGTCTGGAAAAGCACTGTGATATTTGCGATAGTGTGTAGTTTGTCCCTATGCTTTGCTGCAAGCCACTTGATTTCTTCTATCAGTGTTCGCATCGTGAACTCTCTGTGGATAATCGTTGCAAATCTCTTACTGCGTCTAAAGTATTTTTATAACTTTATTAGGTGAGTTTGACTGTTCACTTTCTTACTGAATCGATGCCACAAGTCCATTGTGCTTTATAGGAGATTATTATCTGTCTATGCTAGTTGAGTTATATGAAGTGGCATTTCTCACACCCTGACTTTCAAATCACTATAAGTCTCCAGTCCTTGTCTGGTTGATCGCGATTCTCCATCGCCTTAGGCCCCTTTTATGCACTCTCGCGACAAGGTTTTCTGGCGCCCATCAAGGAGTGTTGGCAACCTCTGTATACGTTCTCTTACATTATTTGGCACTGTAACCCTCTTTTTATTTGTGTGGGAGTTTTTTTTTTTTTTTTTTTTTTTTTTTTTTTTTGAAAAAAGGTTACTTGATATTTAAGACTAGGCTGAAGGCTTAGAAGGAAGCAAAAAGTGTGCTGGGTCCAATGAGACGGGACTTGCAATTAATACTCTCTAGTAACAAGCAAGATAACCTTTATTATTTCGTCAATTAGTCTTATAATTTCTTGAATATTCATAATTCATAGATAACAACCTTCATGAGACGATAACACATAATTCAACATACACCATACATGTAAATCACAGACACAATTATAAATTTAAAAACCTTGTGAACAGCCTGTTTTTTTTATCAAAACACAATTTATAAATTTAAAATGCCTGTAAACAGCCTAGATAATTTTATCAAAATACAATTTATAAATTTATAATCACTGTAAACAGCCGGTATAGTTTTATGCAAAGTACAATTTATAAATTTAAATAAAATATCCTGGATTGTCCATAACAACAAGAAAATACAAATTACAAAATATAAAATGCCTGTAAACAGCCTGTATAGTATTATAAAAAGTACAACTTATAAATTTAAAGAAAATAACCTGGATTGGCCATAATAACAAGAAAATACAAATTACAAAATTTAAAATGCCTGTAAACAGCCTGTAGGCTATAGTTCTATGAAAAGTACAATTTATAAATTTAAGGAAAATAACCTGGATTGGCCCGGACGCTGACATGTTCCACACGGCATCCGAAAAAGCAATTAACCATTAAAAAATTTAGAAAAACCCCCAAGCCGGACAGGGTAGTGGAAAGCCGGACAAGAGCCAGACCCGACATAAGGTAACATGTCCGGGAGCTTGCATGGATTTGCACAAACAGGTGACTACCCCTGATTCTATGATTTTAAAATGTAACCCGACCTGATTACAGAATAAAGAAAACTCCCAACCCTTTTATGAAATGAATAAAATAATTAATGAGCAGAAAGACCCGAGATTATAATCGATACCAGACCAGCCGGTCCAGATCTGCAAGTTACATACTGCACCTTCTTACTTCACTAAAATACTAGTCCCCCACAAACTTCTACAAACCCATTCAGCATCAAGGTAAAAAAAGTATAGCATAAAAAAAATTAATGAGCGCTGGACACATGCCGGCGAACGGGCCTACAAATGATCTCGAGGCTAATTACATTATCAACGCAAGGTTACAGAAAGTTTGCATACAAAATTATGTCCAGCAGGGCACGCGCACAATTAAAATGATTTTAAGCATTAGTGAGTCAATGAAGTAGAACTTGAGGTTTTGTGGATGTTAAACGCAAGATACATGTTGTTTTCTATAGAGGCCAAATTCAGGTAGGTATTGGATTAATATCACCTCGTTTTATCCAGATGCTTCCCAGGTGATCAGTGCCTTGTCGGACAGTCAGTCGGTCTTGCTGAGGGTGTGTTTACAGCGGCATGCTTACGGTTCTTTCTCCTCCGGCAGGTGAGAAACGAGAGTCTGTGTTGGCGTGGTCCGTTCAGGACATGGTGGAAGATGGAAATTCCACCATGGTAGGATCAAGTCTCCGTCGGTCAAGGAGCCCTAAGCATTAATAATAATTAATTCGCTGACAAACCACTTATTCCCGAACATAACACAAACATGTACCACTGCCTAAGCTTGTATAGACAGAATCAAACAGAAATCGAACACTTGCCACCCCTGACCAATTCCACTACCGTATGTTCTTTATAAATAGATGTAACATTTTCTCTCTTTTTTTTTAAATTAATAACTCACACACAAGACCTCAATGCCACATAATTCGGTTCAGTTTATACGCATCCCTACATGCGTATGCAAGTTTAGCGTACTTCAACATGTTATAAGTTAATAATGGCCACGTGCTCTCACAATCGCTACATCACAGTTCCCCAGAATTACATAACTTTACACCCCTTTTGACATGGGCAATTACTATTTACTAAATACATATGTATAAGGCTGTTTCAGTGGTTAAATAAATAAATCAAAATATATAACAGTGAATATACTTTAGGTCACCCACGCACACGAGGCATGCTTCAAACATTATCCGTTCACATCTAAGCCAATTATTGTTAAAATTAAAACTTTTTACAAGCAAATGAATAATATATATTTAATTTACTTATCGGAGGTCTGTAAGAGTCTACCTATGCATGATAGGATAGAAAAATACAAAATTTAACCAACTCTGTCCGCCGTAGGGAATAGGCTGTTCACGTTTCTGTCGATGACGGTCAACTGAAATAACTTGCAATCTGCAGACCCGGATTGCCTGCAACAGATAGCGTCTGCCTCCGCAATTGCCAGCTTCCGCTAACAGATGGCGCGGGCATGCATTAACGCAGAAACACGGTGCGTGCCGACCTCGTGAAATAATAATTCGCAATTCTCAATTATTAATAAATTATATTTTTGTACGGTCGCCCGGTTTCTTTGAGAAACCGCGGCACAGCACTGCTCTCGGAAGATTGATACGGTCGTGTTGTATTACGCGAATCGACAACGACGGAAAATACGACTGGCTGTTGATCCCATCAATCGTAGTCGTTTTGTTGACGGGGCATTCCATAACCTCTATCGAAAATTACCGGAAGACGGAGAGACGTTTTTCAATTTTTTTCGAATGTCTGTGGCATTATTTGACGAGTTTGTCAGTAAATGCCAGAAATGATTCGAACGAGACAGGATTTAGTGCAGGGGTTGGCATTTACTCCTCAGGAAATGCTGGCAATAACTATCAGATGAGTCACGTACATAAAAGTAAATTTGGGCAAAGAAAAAATACTAAATAAAATTGAATCTCAGAATACAAGTGTGTAGTTGGCTCGTTTTAATTATCCGGAGTAGTGCGGCAGTGTACAAAAATAAGTATATGCATGTACTCTTTGGTTAATTGCTTAGTATTATCTGGAATTATTTTTAATACTGGCTTTTCAGATAATTTAGTAATTTTTACTCTACTAAACAGAGTGAAAACTAAAACACTGTATTAAAGCTTAAAATGGAAATCTTAAAACGATTTTCAAGTGAAAACAACATTGAACAAAACATTACATTACTATAGTTAAACACAGTGAGAGCCAACTAACAGAAAAGTAGCTCCACATATAAACTACTTTACATAAAGCTTTTGCAGATAAAGCTACAAAAATACAAGTACTGTTTTAAACAATTTAAGTATTTTTTGTTTGGCGTCACATTTAAAGAAGGAAAGAAACTTGTTTTATGAACATTTATTAAGTCATACAAATAATTGAAATTGTTTGGCAACAGTTTAATTAATAGTAGGAATCAAATAATTTGAAAAGAAAAAAAATAGTATTCTATGTTTTCATCATAACATATTCCATTGTACAAAAAATAATTATTTTTTGCATCATTAAACATCACTATTGTAGTTATTGAGAATGATTTGAAAGAAAAACTAATGTGTGTTGCAGGAGAAGTTAGCTCTTCTGAGGGGGTGGGAACGGGCAGTTCGTATGCCGCGCGTTTGCTTAAAAGCACCAATTTACACACATGCACTTACAACACGCCTGCCAAGACTTTCTGTCTCGCATGCTCTAGAGTAGGGCGGAATTTCTTTCAGAGTTATGATTTTTGCCGCGCGTGTACATAAATGGCCTCACTTGCCTCCGTTGATTTACAAAACGCGGTGCAAAGAAACGCGGGGCAGAAAACCTTGTCGCGCGAGTGCATAAAAGGGGCCTTAGTCACGGACATGTTTGTCAAGGCCAACTTAACGTAATCACGTACAAATATTGCAGAAGAGATTTAAAATACTGCTTTACGACATTTTCTATTGACCAATACTACAGTAATAAACGAGTCCTACTAGATTCAACGTGATTGTCTCGACATCTAATACCGTTACATATTCATCATACAGCTCGAATGAACGTACTCAGTTTCTCTATCACTGAAACACACACACGCGCGCGCGCGAGGCTCAGCCTCTATCTCTTAGGGCTTGTTTACACGGGGTGTATCAGTTAGGAACAAACACTTACTGAGATCAGTCATTAATTTATTATGCAATATTTAATTCAGTATATTTATTTTAATTTTGAAATTACACAATATAAGTCAAAGTTGTGCTAGAAAGCTTGTAAAATTCTAACAGAGACAAGTTTGAGAATACGTATTTACACGTACGTACGTACGCATATTTTGTGTGTGTAAAAAATTGTATGACGTACTTGACGAACTGAAATATACACAAGCTTAGAAATGAAAGAATCAATGGAAAATATCAAAGCAAAAATATACGCATATTTTTCAATACATGTTATACTTATTTATAGAAGAAAATGAGCGATAATTTTAATCACGATTTCCTGTAACTCACTTAGTACTTATTACTTAAGCATAACGTAAAATAAAAATCTTACTTTGAAGAATAGAAATATAGTAATCAAAGCTAAATTCAGTCACGCAATACTAAAAGTTAAAGCGTAATATTTCCGCAGAATTTTATCTCCAACATTGATTTATTTAAGAACCGGGAATTACATGTTCCATTTACTACTAATGTCTACGGATTAAAAACGCATTTTTTAACCCTCTTTCGACGTCATTCTACAGCTTTACCATCATCCGATTAAGCAAAGCTGAAATTTTCTAGTCTATTATTAAACGTCTGCACTACAGTTGTATTAATTTGTTTATAGAGTAAATTTCTGTCTCTTCGTTATCTATCTCAAAACACAATTCGCCATATACTACACCTTCTAAGTTGTGTCCAAAATTTAGAAAAACTTTGTAAAGACTAGCTAAACGACGTTATAACATTACGTTTAGTAACCTGTTCAGTAAAACTGGTGTTAATAAATCATCAAAACTTTTTACATTTTAACAATAAATTAACATTAGTGGACTCCTTTCCATTTACTTTATTTCCTGAAGTCTAATAAGTACGTTGATTAAGTTGCTTCTTAGAAATTTATAAAATTTTCTATTATGCCTATGTAATGAAATCAGAAACTTTTATAATAACAATATATTTATATCCTCCAACACTCTTGAAAGATGTATTAAGTAGACTGTTAATGTGTTAAGGTCTGAGTATTTTACCAGTCCTGTTGTTCCAAAGCACTTTATCGGTTGGGCGATTGTGCTATAAACTTAAATATACTTCAGAGACAACGGTAATAATAAAACTCTTAGTAAATGTGATTAAAGGAATTATAATATATGTTCCTTAGTAACCTGTTCAGTAAAACTGGTGTTAATAAATCATCAAAACTTTTTACATTTTAACAATAAATTAACATTAGTGGACTCCTTTCCATTTACTTTATTTCCTGAAGTCTAATAAGTACGTTGATTAAGTTGCTTCTTAGAAATCCCTTCATCAGGGATATAATTTACTGTAGTATGCAAGCAAAAATACTTACATTAAATAATATTTAAGGTGAAGAACCCAGCACGGGAAGACTGCAGGAGAGCAAGAAGCACGCTGCCTGAAAGCGATGCAGGCTATCTACAGGCTCCAAAAGAACAGGAGCACGCTCAGAGAGCGGTGAACAAGTAACACTACACACAGGATAACAAGGGAGAAGGACGCTGGTTATCACCGGGAGGAAGAATAATTAAGACTGGAAACGTGCAATCTGCATCTATTCAGATACATCAGGAAAGAACAAAGTTCAGTAATATGTTAAAATACTTCTAATTATTTGACAAAATAAGAAAAAAGTGGTTATTAAAATTATTAATTTTGAAAAATGCTATACTTTACTCTTAAATTCCGCCTTAAAGAAACTATATTGTAATTATGCATATTAGTGAGAACAAATGTTCCTCATTTCAATTCATTTTAATAAAATTATTAGAAGAATACATCATTTTTGCCTTTATTGTTGAATTTTAAGCCAATAATTTAAAAAGCAAGACACAGCACAAGGATTAAATTTTATAAGACAATTGCAATACCCACGTTGATTTATGCGAGTGAGGCGTAGGTCATGACAAAAAAGGAAAGTGGCAAGTTTCAGAGTGATGAAATGCAGTTTCTTCAAAATACTTTAAATTATACATTGCAAGATAGATTAAGGAATAAAGTTATCAGAGCAGAACTTGAAGTAAAAGACAGATTATTTAAATTTACAGAAGACAATGGTGGGATCATCTGCAAAGGATGACAGAGGTCCGATTGCCGAAAGCGGCACTGAACTATAAAGCCACTGGTAGAAGAGACGTGGGTCGTCCGAGGATGAGATGGATGCCGGAGCAGGTTTACATAACCTAATCCTTGAAGAGGAGAAGAAGGAGAAGAAAAAGCAATTATAATATTGGCATTTAATTTAAGTAAAAAGTAGTGTAAGTAAAGGAGGGCACATTACCTACACCCGGTAATATTGTCAATTAATTATGACTACATAAACAGGAGTCATATTTCTTAAACAGACATGGAAGAAACATAAGTTTGTATCCTGTGGTTAGAAACTATGGTTCAATTCCCTTCATTGTAGACTTCTTCCCTCATCCATCTCATAGTTTTACTCTTTCCACAATCGTCTTCCCTTCTTGTATATGGAACCTAGTTTAACGATGCTTTAGGCCGACGATCATCAGGTGTAGCCTTGGCTTCATCTAACTTAATTACTTCATCTGAGGTCACCAATGGCTCGGATTAGTTTCTCTAGTGTACAAATTACCTAGAGTTATTTTGTGGTTTGTTTAGAAATGTGGAAGTGTGAATTTTTACTAAACCGGCACAAAACAAGGAACTAACTATGGTAAGGTTCAGTAAGTATAAATTAACTTAGTTTCTCCGAAAACACGCTGCAACTAAAGGAAACGTCGGAAAATTGAACAATCATCAGCATAATCATCTTCAAAGATTATTTGAACAAAGGATTGTTTGTTCCAGTTTCAAATAGGCAAAGATTAGTGCTGGTCACTCCAGCACTTCCTCGGACGTCCTACACCTCTTCGTCCCCTCGGCTTATAGTTCCAGAGTTGTTAGGGGATGCGGCAATCATCCATTCGGTAAAGATATTCCCACAAATTCAGCCGATACTGTCCCCTAAAGTATGAGACTGGAGAGGATGACTAATGCCTTATGGTCTCATTCCTTGATGGAAGGAAATATCCAGCCACACCTCCAAGTGGTGGGGGATGGGAACCCCTACAGATGGCTAACGCGGTTCTGGATACCGAGTGACAGCCGGTATAAGCTGTCCCTCCTCTACTTGTCATATTCAAGTAGAGGTTAGGGCACCCTATTCCCCTTGGAGTGACAAATTGCCCCTAAAGACGGATGACCTTCCATTGATCAACGAAGTAGGATGTGGAAGGGAAGGAGAAACGACGACATTAAAGATCCTTATGGATACCTCAACAGGGAAAAGTGGTCTCTTTAGTCTGGCAAGACAGCCAGTTTATGGGAGAACACCCAGACAGAAAATCGCGCTGGACGTTAAGCCTGAAGGTGGCAGCTCCACCATACGTCTTACCCTGCGATATGCTAGTAACATATCCAGGGAACATATTCACTACTAAATTTCCTAAAATAAGTACTAGCCGGGCGGATAAGAAGTTGCTGACCACAGCTGTGAATAAAATTCAACAACGCCGTGTTAATTACTGACGCGTGGCCACGGTGAACATCTCAACAGATCATGTCCACAGCATAATATTATAAATTTAATTATGAAAATTGTGATAATTCTGTTAGCATAATATTACACCAATTTTTTATATTTTTTTATTGGAGATCTGTAATCTGTTCTTCTAAGCGAACATTTAACAAATTGGCTGGCATCACACATACAGGATTATGAAGAGCTGACCATTGACAGCTCTTCTTGTTTTTGATAATAGATTAAAGAGGTGCACAAATTACAAAACTAAATGACAAAATCATGTAAACAAATGAACAAAAATCACTTCCACTTGCTGCTGCATGATTCAATAAGTTCAAATGTTAAACACTGGGACCATAGGGCACATATACAGGTTGACATTAACACTTAATAATGACACAAATACAAAAAATACAGAACAGAACAGATATCACAGACATTTCAGTACAGATAATACAAAGAATACATTATTAGTTAAACCTGAATGGTAAGTCTAACAGTTTGTGCCTTTTTCGTCTATAAATATCTTCACTGTTGTCTAACAAATTAATTGCCAGGTGGTTTGGATGCTTTTCTAATTTGGAGATGTGAATCCTACAGAGGCGCATGATTTCTTCTCCCACGGTTGGAACTTTGAGGTTGCTGTGTATAGAGTTGTTGGAGACAAACCATGGAGCGTCGACTATTGATCTTAAAGTTTTGGACTGAAAGCGCTGGATAATCTCAATACTACTTGTACTAGCAGTACCCCAAAGTTGAATACCATAAGTACATACCGGTTTAAGAACTGCTTTATAGATCTACAGTTTGTTGACGCGACTTAACCGTGATTTTCTGCCTATCAGCCAGTAGATGTTTCTGACCTTGTGATTAAGTTCAATCTTCTGAGATGTTATATGTTTTTTCCACGTTAGTCTCCTGTCCAGATGTATCCCAAGGTACTTAGCATTTTCAGCTTGCGGTACTGGTTGACCGTTAATTGTTACTGGAGGGCAGTTTGCCTTACGTGTGGTGAAGGTAACGTGGACTGACTTGGACGAATTGATTTTTAACAAACCATAACTGAACGCTGTTTAATGATTCTTGTAGTATAAGAGATGCTATTGAGGGGTCGGAGTGTGTCGCTAGGATTGCTGTGTCATCGGCGTAGGTAGCAACAGTGGATTTACTTGCTGACGGTAAGTCCGAGGTGAACAGGAGGTAGAGCAGAGGACCCAGGACACTACCCTACGGAACACCTGACCCCACTGGTAACAGAGGAGAAGTAGCATCCGAGTACTTAACTTGAAACACTCTGCCTACTAAGTAGGAATGTAGAATACGGTAACAATTATGTGGCAGATTTTTCTTTATTTTGTATAAGAGTCCAAGATGCCAAACTAAACCACCAATATTTGGTTATGGAAAAGGTTTCAGCTCGATGGGTGCTGCGTTTGCTAGCGGTTGATCATGAAGCATTCAAAAAGACGTTTTCTGACAGTGCTTAGACATATTTAAACATTCTTTTGGATTAGCAGGGTATTGTGCTGATAAACTGTGTAACTGTATGGTCTATTTTACGATGAGAGTTGAGAGTTCGTTTAATTGTCAACTGGATTTTGCAAGGTAAGACATTCCACTAAATTATTAATATATTGTCGTCTCCTCGACACAATTAATGGAGTGACAGAATAGTGTTTATATTACTAGTATGTTTAGAACGTATCGTTTTTTAACGTAGTCAAATATTGCTTTCAAAAATTAAATAAATAATTGCCAACATATATCGTTTTACATTTTAAAACACTATTTAAGACATATTTGCCAGTATATAGAGGAGGATTCGGTTTTAAAAAAGGACGTAGTAATTAATAATAACTAGTAATAATAAGCCCACTTGGGGGGGGGGGTAAGTGAAGTCCACATCCCCGTCGTGCTCCCTGGTAACTTCTGTAGCCACACTGTAGCTAAAGGTGCTAATGGACCTCTGTGAAGACCAAAGGACGGAATGGTGGAAGAGATCTCAATGATCCAACAGCAGGACGTGCGGAAGAGTCTCAGAGGAGTAGACCACTTCAAAAACCTGGGTTCACCTGGCTCCGGATGATAGCACCCAGTAAGGGCCCCTGCCTAGGGTTACTGGTGAAACCCGGTCAACGGTCTCAAAGGCGGATGAGGCATCTCAGTTCCCAACGGCAGAGAGAGCGGAAGAACAGTGGAGTAAACAATGAAAAACAATCATTTCGGACTAACAATTCGATCTTATCCCTACTTTTACATTCTATACAATTTCAATTGCAATATGGAAAGTCCGCTAAATGAAGGCACTATCCCGGGTGGTAACTTGAAAGAGAAATCCACCATAGCATCATGCCATGCATTGGGACCAAGGGTTCTGGGGAGTCCCAACAACTGCAATCAAAGATTTGCGTCGGAGAAACCTTGGAATCCCTATAAACTTAAATTTAAGAAGCAATAAAAACGCGTCAAAATTTTTGCTAACAGATTGTCGAGTAGAGAGGGTTAAAAAATTTAAGTGTCTAGGGAAATAATTCAAGAGAATGGTTTAGAAAAATCTGTTATAAAAGAAAGGATTCATAAAATGGAAAGAGCATATGGTATAACTAAAGATATAATTATTTCTCTACGACTGGGAACACAAACATTTTTATGGGTAAAAACGTAAAAGCTTTGCCTTACAACCAAAACCGGTTCAGGTTGTAAGGTAAAGCTTTTACGTTTTTACCCATAAAAAGTTTTGTGTTCCGAGTCGTAGAGAAATAATTATATTTAGTTAAGAAGCGGACACGTCATGGACAACGAAATCCAAGAAATAACTAAAGTTATTTACAATAAAAAGTGCATATCTAAAAATGCGAAAAGAAGGCAATATGTTAACAAAGCAGATCTTCAAATACCTGTGGGGGAAGAAGTCAACATCAGTTGGATTAAAGAAGTCCAAATGGAGTTTTAAAAAAATAATATAAACGCAGAAGAAGCAATTGAAAGAGAAGTTTTTCGGGCAAAAGTGTTAAGGAAGTCCAGGATAGGAGAGAGAAAACGCAGGTTCAAAGTGGATTGAAGACAGGGAGAAGAGACACAGTAAAAAGATGAAAAAATATTGGAGAAAAAGGAAAGAATAAAGAATTTAAATTGGTATGTGGTCTTTAGATGACCGATACACACACACAAAAACACTTAGATATATTTTCAGCGTCAGTTCAGTTTGGCGAGAGTGTGTTGTTTAGTAGAAATAATACTACGACCGTGTAGAACAACAACGTGAATGAAGAACAGCTGACAACTGCATCAGTAACACGTGACAACGTTCTCACGCTTCATTAAAAGCCACCACTGTTTCAGTTAAAAAATAAATTCCATATTTGACTACCAAACACAGAGTTTATAAAATCATTCTCTATGTTTCGCTCATCCAGTCTATTGTTTCATTCAAACAATACCATTCTCTATTCGATACCAACAATAGTAGTTTAGATTTTTTTACTGCAAACACCAAACGATTTGATTTTGGTACTAACATGGATGCAGAGGGATGTCATGTGTCTGGTTAGTGACGGACGGAGATTTTGTTGTGTAAAAAGTGCTCAGCATATAAAGTGTTTACAGACGATTTTGACGTTCAGTAAAATCTTCCACGGCATGCAAAAAATGAACATAGTAAGCCAAAGTAATGCGTTTTAGTAAGGCTCCTTTGCAATACTAAGAGATTAAACATTTCTAAATAAAATGTATCATTTATATAGTAAGTATACTTTTATTTGCTTTTCATATTTTTATTAGTCATTACACCGACTAATCTACAGTTTGTTACTAAACTGACTAGATATAACGTTAAATAATCTCCGATGTTTACTCGAGGCTTTAAAATCAAACAATACATTTTTGTTTTGGTCACAAACTTACTGTACAAGTTCGGAGAGTTTACATATTAAGATTCTTCGCCTCGTGCTATCCGGAAGTTGCAGTACTTTGGTGTTTGCAAAAGTTTGTAGACTCCGTTTATGGTTTTCTAGATACTTGACTCTTTCTGTCAATGTAAGAATCTTGAAATCTCTGTGGACAATCCTTGCAAGTACCGCGGCGCATACCTACACAATGTTTCTGAGAACTTTATTGTGGAAAACCTGAATTGCACAATTCATACCACAAGTTCGTTGTTACTTTGTGAGTTTTCTATCTACATATCTATACTAGTGGAGTTACACCACCCGATGTGTTTTGTATCGTAGCTTTCATCGTATCTACTTATCTTGCCAGGATTCATCTTGCTGTTTGCGATTCTCCACCTCCTTAATTACTTTTCCATTCCAAGATTATATGGGTTTTGGTTTTCTCGTTTAGCTGCTGGCTGCCGTTCACATAATTATTAAGAACACCTTTCTTCTGGGAATATTCGTCCACACTATATATATGTATAGTACTTTTAGCAATGTCTATAGTGCCAGTGTCAACTTCTGTTCTTATTCTTTTCTCAATATCTATAATTTTCTCTAATCTTGGTATTCCACAAAACCCGTCGGCAGTAATCCATTTTAATTTGCACTGAAATTGTTGGCATATTTAACAATCATACCCACTTTGGCATCATGTAGAAATTGTAAAGCTTTACAGCCATCTTTTTATAAAAACCTGATTGACAGTTTTAACTTTTCTCCAATTAACCAATAATAATCTTGGCATTCAAGTCCAGTTTTGTTCCCCCTTTTTTGATTACTTCTTTCATCAGAGCTTAGAATAAAGATTCCGGTTGTGGTTTTTAAGTTTTATGCATTTCGTAGGCCTTTTCCCCAAGTGTTTCGTGGCCTTCCTTCAATTTATTTATCAGGTGGAGTCCATTCTAGTAACATCTTTGGCCACCTATCCTTGCCCGTGTGGCACACATGCTCCGTATCATCTTATTCTTTTTGCATCAACTGTGTCATTTATACTGACACACACATTCATTCTTTCTCTTATTTCCTTTTGTTTAACTTTATACTGCAAACAGCTGCATTGAAATTCATTGCAGTAGGGAAATAGGCGCACTTATTGACTTGTAACCACTCTTCCAAACTGCTAACATTGAAACAATATTTCCACTAAACAGACGCTGTAATGTTATGAATTCAAACAACTATGACTTTAATTAAAGCTCCACGTTTGGATGCGCCAAATATGACTTTAATTGTGCTCTTATTTTTGATGTCGATTATAATGATTTAATTTATTTATGATTTAATTTTTAATATCTGTTACTAAATACGTCTACTCATTATTATGTAATTCATTAATTCGGTTGGGCGCCAGAGCAGAGTATCCCAGGGTTTATTAAGAAATAAAAACTCGTTCAGTTCAGATACCAATATACTATATTATTCCATTTTCTTACAACTAAGGCATTTGACATTTTATCATAACATTATGATATTTAACAGAACATTATTAATACGTTTAATATGCTTTTACTACTAGCTTCAACGTATTATGATTCTTTACTATTACTATTATTTTGTATTCTTCAG
This sequence comes from Magicicada septendecula, assembly GCA_034769895.1. Taxonomy (NCBI): domain Eukaryota; kingdom Metazoa; phylum Arthropoda; class Insecta; order Hemiptera; family Cicadidae; genus Magicicada; species Magicicada septendecula. The sequence goes on from CM068373.1 coordinate 330,212,385, forward strand.
TTAACAAACTACAGTATTATATTCTATTCATCTGACATCTATATATGACTCATATCAAATTGCTATTACTACGGTATTCAATTCATTCCCTTAACTATACAGTGATTACTAATAATACCTTTCTAGTATGTCATATTACATAAATTGCATTGTTAGTATCTGAACTCGCGTGGGTTTTTTGAAAATGAGATGAGTTATACTATGGTAGATATTAATTTTTTCTATGTTTATATATATTAGAATTCTGATTTGTTAAGATTTTTAGATGTTACTTGTTTGCAGGATTCCAGACTTGATTAGCTGCTCTACGCCGCTTATTGCACTTCACTTTCACTACACATATTGATTAGCACTTCTTAAACTTGAATATACGCTCGCGTTGTACTTACGTCACGCACATAAATAAATATACTTTCAATTCAACTTCTTACGCACATCTGAAATATCTTCCGAACACGTACTTTACGCGCACTTATGACATATTCTTCCTTCACGTATACATACATCAACGTAGCTGGAAACCCACAGAGGGGAAATTTCCCCTCCGCTGACTGACTTCCCACTATTACGTGAGTACGCGTGTACTAGTTGGTACAGTCACTACTGCAAGCAGTGTTCGGAACGCTTTGTTTGTGTCAGTGTTTGTTTAAATTTCAATAATTTAAGAGCTGTTTTAAATATAAAAATTGCACACTCGTGCGCTCATAGCCCCCAGGTGGTAGCAAATATGCCTTATATTTTTATTTCTTAAGAAAAATATCCACTGTCCCTTTAAAAATAGAACCAAACAACGAAATGCAAATACTACTGGTAATTATGTGCTACTGTAATTTCTAAATTTTGTAATGCAAATTATTTTCTATTTAATGTTTTTGGATCTAAAGAACAACATTTATAATCTTTAACGTACTACAAATTAAACACAGAACACTAACAAAGCATACCGAAAATTATTGTAAATTATTGTAAAATTATTGTAGGCCTATAAATATGCCGACATTATCAAATTAATCCATTCATCACCTCACCCCACTTGCTCCTATTTATGCAGTAAAATAGATCATTGGAACTACGTACTATAGAAGTAGGCCCTACACAACACAACAAAAATGAAAAATGGAATTATGTTTATACAAATTACCTTTAATGATTCCAAGGGTCATCTTCAGAGCTCCTTTTCGTTTCATGTCAGTAGACGATCAGTAATATGCAGTCCTATGGTCACAAATAATTGCTAACTGTTCAAATAGAAAATAATAAAATTTTTACTGTGCAAGTCATATAGTAATATGACTTTTTTTATAGTAATGGACTTTTTTGTACCAAAAAAATTTTCAACTAAGTTAACAGCTATGACAGCAGGTAAACCACACTTCACATTAAGTCTTCAATTCCTGACAGAGTTTCTTCACTGTCCGTGTCCATTTGACTACATCCGCTGGCGTCATCCTCATCTGTGTCACTGGTTTCCCCTCCAAGTTGAATGATGAAATTTTCAACAGCGTTTTCTATTTGTGGTTGAGATGTAACGTAGTCTTCTTCAACCTTTCTTACATGGTCACATTTTTTTTGCCAGGATTCTCTGGTGACTTCCCCGAATTTTTGTACTGTTAGCTGCTTCACGTCTTCAATTGTAAACGTTGTGTTGTTGGTTGCTACCCAGTTCTTCACCTCGGCCCAAATAAGTTCTATTGGGTTGAGCTCCGGTGGGTATGGAGGTAAGCGCAATACAGTGTGGCCGTGTTGTTGAAGGAGCGAATCGATTACATATTCTTTGATCCTTGGTTTATGTAACGAAATCAACTGCAGTAACTGTACCTTCAGCATCGAATCATCGAAAGGTATTCGGTTACTTCGGAGCCACTCTTGCATTTTACTTTTAGTTGAAGCGGAGGTTGGACACTTTTTTGACTGCACATTATGGTATGGTGCATTGTCAATGACAAGTACACTTTTTTCTGGCAGGTTTGGTATTAATTTTTCTGTCAACCACTTTTGGTAGTTTCCAAAGTTCATTGAACTGTGATAGTCTCCTGAACACAGACTTGATTTCCACATGGTGAAGCAGTTTTCAATAAAACCCATCTCTCCTCCCGCATGAATTATTATAAGTCTTGCTCCTTTAGTGAGGGGTATAGCGACACCATCATTGTTATTGTCTGCCCACGATTTCTGGCTCACATGTGACGAGTGAATATAAGTCTCATCCATGTAAACTACTGGTCGCCCTTCTTCTCTGTATTTCCTAATGTTTTTTAAATATTCGTGTCTGTGGAAGGCTATGTGTTGTTCAATAAGTACATGTCTGTTGTTTCTCGTCTTTTTCCATTTAAAACCCAACTGTTTGATTACTGTCCTTAACTTGTCTTCCCTCCATTAAACCCTATATCTTTCACTAATTTTGAATGTAATTTTGGTATAGACATTTTTCGACGAGGTAAAAGCCGTTGATCATTCGGCGTATAACAGATTTATCAAAATCGTCCAAATCTGTCACAGGCTTTTCTCTCTTCCTTTTCTTATTTGGCGTTTCAAATAATGGTTGCCCTTCGCTTCTCTGCCTCTTCGCTTCCTGGTTTATTCTCGCTAGTGTCATCCGACTTACACCAACTGAAGCCGACACTCTTTCTCTAACTTTTTTACAGTCTATTAAAAACCCTCCATGATCTGCTTCCTTCTTCATAAACTCCATCACATTGTATATAACTTCGCGAGTTTGGCTTTTAAGCACCTTTCCCGACAACTTACTCATTGTTAAGCAATCACTAATAACATAAATTAAGGATATAAAATGTATCGCGACGAAAAACAATACAAACAAATCAGTTTTAAATAACGTCACAGAAAGGCAAACCTAATCACTAAGATAGCTATTAAAATACAAAACCACAGCACAGATTGCAAAACACAAAACACAACAGCAACTCAGTAACTTTTGGAATGCTTGCAGACTGTACGTGTAAACAACACCAAACTTACAGTCAGACTGTATGGTGGGAGACGCTCATTCATTGCGCATGCGCTAACCAGGCAACTTCCTAAATTGATGTGTGTATACTTTACACGCACTAACTAAATACTCTTCTTGATACTTTAACGTTTTACTTCGCGATTATTATTAGTGACCTAATTTATACGTTTAAATAACAAACTATTATGACGTTCCGCTAGATTACTAAAAGTTTGTATAGAGCTACGCAGGTTTCGCGTGCTCGTCTTGGAATTTACTTAAAAGAAGAACCTCTGTCTTCCTTTCGTCTCTCTTTTTATAGTTTTGCTATTGATTCCATCACCACAACTCTGGTTGAAGACACTTATCATTGGCCAGAGTTTGAAATATTCCCCGGTGAATTTGAAATTCTCCATTCCTGTCTCGTTATTTTCACGCGCGCAGAACTGACGCTTTTTCTTATTGGTTAAACAGTGCGGGCACGTTATTTTTTACCGCGTGGTCGCTTAGCTGTTAAAAACGACGCTACTTTCTAAAATTGTAATAAATATTGGGCTGTCATCTTTTGTCTCCTGAAGGACATCGACCGGCTTTTTCTAACGGTACATGTCGCTTTTTGCTGTTTTCATACACAAAACAATTTATGCGTTTATGACAAACTAGGTACAACCGCCTATTGTATTTTTATTTCGCTGGCGACAGATTGTCGGCACACAAGCCTCGCCCTTTTCATTCTTTACTCTATGTATTATTTACATTTATGTGTATTACAATTGCATACCTTATCATACATCTATAACTATGATTAATAATTGAAGTTTTTATCTATATATTACACATATTGCATTACTTTATAACGTTCCACAGTAACGTTACACAACTTGTCAGAAGCTTAGAGTCAGTGCTGCCCTGTACCTGATCGAATTGTAAAAAAATTTCCATTACTTTTTGACTTTCACTTCCGCGTTTTTTATTACTTGTGTACAATATACAAAATATATACTGAATTAAATTTAACATAGTGTTACGACGTCTACTGATCGTCGTATGGTACAATGGAACACAAAAGACAAGACAGCAATGAAGTCGCTAATAACCAGCTTTCATAATCACAATTGACAATTTGTAATCAACAAGATGTGCCGTGGTTATATTGAAAGGTAAACACCACGGCCAGTTTAATTGTATTTTCCGTGCGTTCGGTGCATTATCGCTGCATGTTACGATGTCCGCCTTGATATCGAGATTCAGTCGTTCGCGGCGACCTTGAGTGGTGACGTCATTTGGCTGGCGGTGGCGTCCGCTTGTCAACGAGATTTAGTAAGCTATGTTCGAGTTTTTATAAGTTAGCGCAGCGTCGTCATCGGCCACTTTTTTCTTTCAACTTTGGTGCGGCTTGGATTGTGACGGCGTAATAAGTGTGATTCCACTATGACGAGATAATTCTATAAAGAGCTTCAGGTGAGCCAGTGTTGAGGGTTTATATTTAATTTTAATCTAATTGGGGCTTGTGTGTGTGGAATGTAACGATCGTGTGTGCTTGTGGCTTAGGCGGTCCATGTTCGTGCCGGTAAAAATACGAGAACGTGTTAAAATTATTTTACAGTCAAGTTAAAGAAATAATGTTAGACACAGTTCAAAATAAAAATAAAAAAATAAATAAAAGAATTAAAGCAAGTATGAATTTATAATGGTGATTCCATGAAGTCTGGTTATTAATTGAAATAGTTATAAAGGTAGTAGCAGAGACCACGTGCTCGTCAGTCAATGATAATGTAAACTTAAAAGTACGAGGTAACCCATAAAATTGTTTAAGCTTAAAGTGTAATGGTTTCTGTGTGAAAAGGTGATATTTAATATTCAAATTAAATGCCCGAAGGGTGATTTTGACCGGAGTTAATGACCGGCATTTGCGGTATTAAAATTGTAGTGACGTGTGTGATATGAGTGCTTTGACGAAGGAATGTTGGGGTGGTGTGTGTATATATCTGAATCGAATATACAAGTAAAAGTTTTTACAGATTTCCCCGCTTTAGTCGGGAGGAAAGGGGTCCACGTGATGGGCACTCTTTATCTTCGCCCATCCGCAGAGTCTGCGTAAGAAGCCCCGACGCCGTCACGCCATCCGACGTCGCTTTTCACACACCACGGAAAATGCAGGAACATACTTAGTGCATCCGAAAGATCAGGTGGGAACTTTCCTTTTTTTATAAACTTCACACACGAAGTGCTCCGCAGGTTATCGGTTAACACACACGCTGAAACCTATTTCTAGAAATTAGACTCATGCTTCAGAGTTAACATTACTGAACATGTTTCGTGAAGACATGCTAAAGTGTGGACACTGATGACTGTGTTATGTATAACTTATAAGTATTGCTGTTTTGAATTTGCATAGAGTCAAGGGTTACCTTTGTACTATCTAAATATTTAATTCTATTACTGCAAAAGAGAAAACCGAATTTTGAAATTTTTTGACAGAATCCAGACCTAAAGAAAATGTAATACTCGGAGAGCACTTGCATCTGCCTGTCATATGACTTGTGATCCTGCACGTTCCGATTCTTTCTCTTTTCTTCTAAATTTAATGGTCCTGTTGTTTAGTTATTTTTTTGGTTCAGTTTAACTATTGAATTTATCATAGTACTATAATATTCCTATATGTAATTAACTTAACAAAATGAAGCCACATATTCATATTTATTGATCAACTAATTTACTACATATTTTAATATTTAAGCAACATACGTAAACCTCGGTTTACTGTGATCACTGGTTTCAATTTAATGTGATTAATCCTAGTGATGGGGAACAGGTAGATGAAAGTACTGCTGCATACTTATGGAATTAGTTTTCTTTGAATTCATTATTAATTATTAATCTGCTTATTATTGTGTTATCTAATGATCATAGATTGTTTGCTCCAGACACTTATAATTATCATATGTTAATGAATGGTTCCTGCATTACTAATGAAATACAAACAATTTATTTTAAATAAAATACAGAAGTACAAGTTTATGATAAAAATAATAAATTCCGTAGTTGGCATGGCATTATTCAATTGTTGGAGATACTTTGATATATTCTTGTTGTTATTAAACCACCATGTGACTTTAAAGAGAGATCTGAATGGATATTAAGAATTAAGAAAAAACTCAATCATGATGATTGTAAAACCAATTGTTTCAAAAAAAACCTAAATAAAATCTTGTTACTGTTGATCAAGTGTTTTCTTGCAAGACCTGTCACTATGGGCTCAGCACATTTTATTTCCATCTAGGCCACGTGCCTAGTCTTAAATATTAAGTGACGCCTCCCCAGAGAAAAAAGGAAAAAAAAATTAAATTTTTTTTGGAGGTTAGAAAAAGGGTGTTAAAAAATAAAAAAAGTAAAACTCTGGGACCAAAGGGGCGTCTCAAAGCGCATAACAAATCAAATAAACAAATTATCCACACGCAATAATAATGTCAGCTAATAGAGTCCCGCACAATTATAAAACACATAACACTTGCCACAATAGGCTACTTCGAACCTCACTGGAATAAATCGCCACTAAAACTGAAACTAAGTGTTGCTGAATGCCTACATTTATACCCAGCTGAGATTCCAGAATAATCCATACTACGCGTCAACGCTACTAGAAAACACTGGAACGTAATTGCTTGCCGCCTCGAACACAGTGCGCGCGGACCGGTGAATTCTGGATTAGTCTCGGCTACGGGCGTGTAACAAGTGTCACGTAATTGTCCTTCATCTCAAAGTAGCAGCAATATGTACCCCCCCCCCACACACACACATTACAGCCGGCTCTGCTGGAATAGCCGAGAAACACGTAGAATGTTGTGTATTGGCGTAACAATAGTATTCACATTCTTAAATGTTTCAAACTCACCTTCATATTATTTGTGAATAGAATTTGATGATAATTTACAAAAATAAACGTAACACAAGAAGACAACATTGGCTATATAATTTGATTTCAAATACGCTTTCAATGTAAGACGTGACTTGGTTACAAATTATAAGGAAGCACACTCAGAAAGTGTAGTCGGAGAGCAGGCAAAATAATTCTTTGAAAAGAACATCAAATTAATTGAAACATTTTGATTCAACCTTTTAATAGAATTGAACAGAATGGAACGTGTTTTAAGTAATCCATTTTCTGAAATAACACGGACTAAGAATCTGAATGTGGAATTAATTCAGAGACGTTTTAAATTCCTTGGCATAGTAACAAGTCTATTATCTGACTGTGTTGGCTATTAAGTGTTAAACGATGAAAGTCGTTTACTTGAAAAGGTCTTACAAAAGGATTCGTTCTTCTTGATGTTTACATTTTAGTATTGTATTTACTACATTCCTACCACAAACTTACATAATATAGTACATTACTTAGAAGGTGACACGTTTAAGGGAATCCTAACACACAGGAATTGGAGTACTGGAACAAAGAAAAAGTATAAAGAATGCAACATTTTGTAAGTAAAGTGCAGAATATTCCGCGAAACGAATTTCTTCATTAGTGGGGATCTCAAGTCGGTAGTGTACATAACATAATCCCTGATAACTACGTAGGAGGTCGATAGACAGCCAAAGAGTTACAGTGTGATGTATGGTCTCAAAACTGGGATGATTGGTCCTTACTTTTTGAAGAGGAACAAGGACAATCAACAACAATACCATCTCTCAGATACACCAGTTCGACGGGCATATTTGTTGCATCAAAACCTGCATGATTCAATTTGGATGCTCCATTTCGGTTTTAGCAAGACGTCATTGTGTCTCACTATGAGAGAATTTTAATGGAAGCCGTACACTGATTTCAGTGAACTATTCATGACGCGGTGTCCTTCGCAATGTCACCATACTAGTTAGTTTCTGACTGTTTTTAGTAAGAGTACTCTAAACACAAAAGTGTATGCAATGTGCTCAACACCATTGCTGACCTCAAAAGTAATATCCGTGCAGAAATCAGAAATATTTTCAGCGAGATGCTGGAAAACTATGGATGATTTCCATGCCACAATGTGCGAGTATAAACTTCGAAATGGTGGCCATATAAACAACTGATTCTTAAAACATAAACGTGACTGTTCACATTTTACAAACGGGAACATATAAGGGTGCAAAATGTGTATTTGTAATTTTGTAATAGTTAAGTAAACTATTAGTTCTGTTGCATTAAAAACGGCCGTTTTTCTACCAATCTCTGTACATGCAATCCAAGAATATTACTACATGTCTTTATTTTAGTTGAATACATCCCAAATGTTATATAACACTATTGAAAATATGATTTGCAAATATATCTTCATACTCTTAACGGAAAATGATTTCTATCTTTTACAGTATAAAGCGGAGTTGTGCATAAAACAGATGTGTAAGAATGGTTTACTGCGTCAAATGATTTACCACGAATAATAATACAGTAGATTGAAGACTGTGTGTTTATGCAGTACATAAGAAATATTGTCACTTAGATCTGCTACAACGAATGTGGAAACATTTGTATACTAAGGAAAATAATTCCATTCGCATGTGGTTGCGATTTCCCCATCGATGTATAATATATTATTTAATGAATTTATAATATAATATATTCATTAAATCTATTTAATGAATAAATATCTTGTAGAATTTATTGAAGCCAAACCTGTTACTGAGTTTATTAGAACATTGATGTCGTTTGATTACGACAACAATAGGGATCCTTATGGGAAAAACTCTAAAGGGGCCATTAAAAGGTTAATGCGGACCGTGACACAAAATGTAGAAAAATGCTGTAAGAATTTAAATAATTTATATTTAAATTACGACGGTCTACTAATCGTCGTATGGTTCAGTGGAAAACAGCTTCAATGCTAACTTTTCAGCGTTGTCAGCTCTAAACATCGCTGATATATATCAAGCAATATATGCGTCTTTTGTATTGTCAAGGCTGGATTTATCATTACGTGAACGCTTTGAGGCGTCTGTTACGGACAAAGGAAATCTCGCTTCTCGAAAAGAAATTATGACATTTTTAACCGCCATGGCGGAACAAAAAGTACAGGCATCTTTGGAATCGGCTTTACCTGCTCTTCCTAGCACTAGCCACCAGAAAACTCAGAAGGTTTCCTTTTCTAAGTCTACTCCTCTTGCTGTGTCCACGTTATCTGCGAAGGTTACGCAACGGGATTCATCTAATTCACGTTGCCTTCATTGCGATTCCCGGACCCATGTGCTTCTCAAGTGTCCGGCGTGGCTGAGTAAAGACCCTAGGGCTCGATTTCAAAGTCTCAAGAATAAAAAATGTTGTCTTTCGTGCCTCCAACATAAACATTCTGGATGGTGCAAAAATAGGTGCAAAACGTGTGGCTCTAAGTACCACCACACTTTACTTCATTTCAAAAATGCCCGTCCGTCTCCGTCTCGTTCACAGATTTCTGAAACAGCTGAACTCAAGGCTTCGGGGTCATCGCTTGCTGACCTTGTTGATCTGTCTAGCACTACTTAGACCGTGTCTCTGCCCCATCCTTCAGGGGTTCTGTTAGCCACATGTCTAGCAGTCTTGTCGTCTCCCAATGTTGGTTATATCGTAGTTAGGGTCATCCTGGATAGCGCGTCCCATGCTTCTTTCATCACTGAAGCGTGTGCATCTCGCTTGAAGAGAGCGCTTGTTTTGACGATTCAATAAGTGTCAATGGGGTAGGTGATATTGCCACCAAAGCTAAAAGGGTGTGCCATCTTTCCTTGGAAACTTTAAAACGCGAGGTTGTGGCGTCTAACCATGCTTTTGTAATTCTTTCAAAGATCTCATCGGACTCACCTAGGTTCCAGGTGTTGCCTGAAATTAAGCAGGCTACGAAAGACCTTCTGTTGGCTGACCCTACCTTCGATGTAGCAGCCCCAATTGATGCGTTGTTTGGAGCCGATATTGTAGCGGCTATTCTTTTGGGAGAGACTATTCCCTTGGTTGCAGGTTTGCCTGTTGCAGTTAGGACACGTTTTGGGTTTGTAATTATGGGTAGAGCCCCAATGTCACTTAATTGTGCATTGACTTGTGCTAGCGGTCTTACTGGCCTTCCTTTGGATCTGGTGTCTGCACACCAGCTTCACTGTCATTTCCACCACTTTTATCCTTCAGTCACAACATCACCAACTAATACAACCAACCTACTTGAGCAAGTTCATCGGTTTTAGGAGGTCGAAGAGCCTCCAGCTTTGCCCCACCAGTTATCTGAAGAGGATCACTTTGCTGAAAAGTTTTATATGGAGTCAACAAGTCGGTTGCCGTCGTGTCGTTACCAGGTGCGCTTGCCGTTTTTCAAAAACTCTTCTCACACTTTGAGAAATTCCCTTAAGGGAGCTATGTCTCGGTTTTTCGCATTAGACAATCAGTTTAAGAGCCAGTATGTGCAATTTATAACTCATTATGTTGCTCAGGGGCATATATCGCTGGTGTCTGACCCCAATTTTCCAAAATATTTCATCCCACATCATGGTATCTTTAAGGTTAGAGGCGATACTTCAAAAATAAGAGTAGTGTTTGACGCCAGCATGAAGACGTCCTCCGGGATTTCCTTAAATGACGTGTTATGTGTCGGCCTTAAGTTGCAGACCTTACTGTCCGATGTTTTGACTTTGTTTCGGCGTTTTAGCCATGTCTTCACGTGCGACATCGAACAGATGTATCGCCAAATTGCCATGCATCCTGATGACTCGGCGTATTTTGTGGCGTGAGGAGGTTACCGCCCCACTATGGGTTTTCGCTTTGCGTACCGTTACTTACGGGCTGGCTTGCGCCCCTTTTCAGGCGTTGCGAACCTTGCAGCGGCTGGCTCAGTTCACTTTGAAGTAGCTATGGATCTTTCTACTTCACAGTTTATTGATGTGTTGAGGCGATTTATTAGTCGTCGTGGAGCTCCTCAAACACCGTATTTGCTCCTCAAACTTAAACGGGAGCTAAAAAATGTTCTTTCTAATCCTGACATGACATGTAAGCTCAGATAACAGCTTTTGGTGTCGATAACAATATTGATTTTAAATTTATCCCTCCGTCTGCCCCTCATCAGGGTGGCTTGTGGGAACGGGCTGTCCAGTCGGCCAAGTTTTATATGAAACGCCTGATTGGGACAAGGACGTTGACTGTAGCGGAATTTTCATCGTTATGTATTCGTATAGAAGCAATCTTAAATTCCCGTCCTTTAACTGCCCTATCTTCAGATCCAAGTGATTGCCAGGCTCTAACGCCTGGTCACTTTCTGGTTGGCCGCCCCATTACCGCGCCCCCGGAAGCTGAAGTCTCGTTAAATGAAGGGACGGTCCGCCATTACAAACAAATTGCCGCTTTGCTCCAAGCATTTTGGAAAAGGTGGCTTTTGGAATACTTGACGGCACTTCATGCCAGATCGAAGTGGTCGTCTAAGTCCAGAAACTTAATGGTTGGGGACCTGGTTGTTATGGAGGAACAGAATTCTCCTCCCCTGATGTGGCCTCTTGGCTGAGTTTCAGTTGTGTTTCCGGGGAGCGACGGGGTTGTTCGTCGCGTTTTAGTTAAAACTTCCGCAGGTTATTTTGAACGACCTGCTATTAAATTATACAGGTTGCCTATAGCTTCTTGACTGTGTTTGTCTTGTTTTCGGATGAGCAGAATTAGTTTTAATGATTGTGTTGTGGACTTACTTGACACTTTTCTGGGATTTCCCAGGTGGTTCCTTCCAGCTGTTGTCCGCATTAAAGTTTACATTGTGGAATGTTTCTGGCATGGCGTTGTGCCAGTCTATTGTGAGTTATGGATGCTCAACAAATCAACAACAACAAAAATAAGTAAAAAAAAAGAAAAAAAAATGATAAAAAAGGGAAAAAATTGTAAAAACTAGGGAATGTTAACTAACTTGATTTGCTGAGTTATAAGTTGTGTTTGGCTGGGCAATTGTTTATTGCATGTTGTTTGGTTTTTGTCTGCTCTACCCGAACCTTTCGGATTGCTCGCCTGGTCGATGCGCCCGCGGCGGAGTTGTTCGGCATTTTTTTTTCTAATTACTTGCATGTTTTGTTGTATGTTCTGAATTTTCTCGTGTTTGCGTGTGACCCCCTCCTATGTTGGAGGGTAATTTTTCAGAGTGTGTTCATGTTCACTAAAAAATTTGTTGTAATGTATTTTGAGCAGTTCTCTTGGTGTACTTGTTTGTTGACCCATCGTGGTCAACGGGGCCGGTGTTCGATATTTCGAATATCGAACCGGTCAATTATTAATTTTCCGAGGTTGGCACTATGGCTTTTGTAAAGTCGATTCATGCATCAAGCCTGAACCCTTTGTCGTGCTTCAACCACTGTAGTGTACACATTCACGGGCCGGATTTTTGTCAGGTAGAATCCATCTCATGTAACCTATCCTTTATTCCCACCAGTCTTTTCTGTCTGTGTGTCAAGAACAACCATTCATGAGATTTCGGTAAGTCATTTTTTTTCTAATTATTTGATTGCTAGCAGTTATGCATGTTGCACTGCTTAAAGAGCTCACCAGAGGTTAAATTATACCGTAGGAATAAACTTCTTACCTTCAGATTGTCAATCTTTTAAAATAATATCGCACAGTATCATTCTAGAAAGAATTGTAAATCAAAACAGATTACTTCGAATGTTTAGTGTTCATTGTATAATTGTATTCTCTATAATTAATAAATTACTACAGAAATAGTTGAATAACGTAGGGTTTTATGTACTATTTTTATACAATTGCGAAATGATAATAGAAAGATTGTTAATATGGCTGTCTAGCGTTCAATATAGTGGTCTACATATCGTGTTTGAAGGATGTACTCTACTGTAATGTATACGTAATTGTTCCAGATGTACAAAATGATAACTCCGTGGAAGTAATTCTGTCAACTTACGTAATAACAAATATATTTCGTGCAAAATATTGAGCGAGTTTTGCAGCTGAGAGAACATTCTATTACAAGAAAACTTATACTAGTATAATATCCAACTTCTAATATCAACCAGGAGCAACATCAGCAATTATCGTGAGAACGACATAGTCGTGTAAATGAACGTTTAATAACCGGATCGTTAGTAAATCGCCATTAAGATACCGGTTTTTAAAAATATGGTTGCCATATTTCAAACTCCAGGAACCTAAAGCATATTTTTTTCTGCCACACAAATTAGGACACTACGTGTTTTATCACTGTACATTAAACTTAATCCAAAATTTTTGGAAGCTTAAAATAATTTGTCATTATTTTGTAGTAAAAATATACATTTTTATCTATTAAAAGTGTTAGCTACTCCCTATTCATATCTTTTAAGTTCATGTTGAATCATATTTGGCTACTGCCACTGTAACTTTGATATTGTATCTTACATTTGCAGGAATAGCAAACAAAAACCGAGCTAGTATTGAAAATCGCAAATGGCATTTAGATTAATTGCACGTTAACATTACGTGCTACACACGTTTAGTAGCTGTCTCGCTCAAACAAGGCAGCTTTTCAAAAATTTGAGTGTCGGTTGAGATATAATTCAGCACCAACATGCAACACCATACGGCGAAGGGTCATTCAAACGACTGTCGATTAGAGCTATGCGAGTTTGTCCGCATCTGTCTTTTCGATTTCGTAAATATAAACAGTTATGTACTATTTTCATGTTTGAACGCAGTGTGTCAATAGCTTTGCAATGACATAGAACAGTACACGCTCTTTACGTGTAAATGTTTTGTAATTTTTACCAAGACCTTACAATTTGCGTTTATCACGAGCGACTACTGTACAGTGTGTGTTGCATTAGTTCTCCAGCTTGCCGTGCCGTGGCGTTGGCGTAACTTGTATATGTGAGACGAACCTCTAGCACGCTGTAGCGGCGAATGTTGGAAAGTCCAGCAGAAATAAAGTAGACGTATTCGACCATTTGTAAAGCAGGAGAACAAATTATCCTAGTTTTTTACTCAGACTTGTAATTGTTTTGCTACTTTTGTTATCCCACATTGTCTCGGAAAGCGAGTGTACAAAATGCTCCAGAGTGATACTTTGCATTATCCCCAGGATCCATTTGCAGAGTACAATCATCTAAGGTAAAACATAGCCTCCAACTATAATACATTTAAGAAACCAGATATCAGTGCAAACTTTCCCACGAAATTTCTTTAACCTTACAGTTGAAAGCCTTCAGAATACACGAGCTAAAACGGACGATTGATAATTCGTATAATGCGTACGTTTATAGCCATAAATATACTTGTCATATAAAAATGCGCTTAGTTGCCATACAAATGGAGCATCCACCGATACAGAGCGCTAGGCTTCCGTCTTGCATACACAGCTTACGTCAACGCCACGTTACGGGAGATTGGGGAACTAACGCAACAGTCACTGTAAGTAGTGGGATAAACACAAATTGTTAGGTTTTTAATAGAAATTTACAAAATAATTGCACGAAAACACCGTGTGGTTATTATTTTCATTGCAAAACTATTGAGACACGGGGTATAAAGAAAAAATATACGTAACTCTTTACATTTATGTATGACGAGAAGACAGATGTGAACAAACTCGCGGAATCTAAATCGACAATCGTTGACATGACCCTCACCGTACGGCAAGGTGCATTTACTCAAACAGGACAAATTATTGAATAGTACTCTTCCCCACGAAAAGAGGCTGGCTGTAAATAAGTTGGCTAGGGCTTCTAAATCAGTATTGGGCAGGACTTTTAAAATACGGTTATGTATTCCGTCAGGACCGGGGGCAGTATTATGGCATTTTGATAATTTAACTTTAATGTCGTCGATGGTAATGGGTTGCTCCAGCGGATGATCATGGTCTGTATTCATAAGACAAAAGGGGCAAAAAGGTCAGCGTGAGTGGCAAGAAAGGTGTCTATGGAGGCGTCAAAATCAGGGCTATCTGGATGGTTATGGACCGGCTGGAGTGTATCCCGAAAGATGGCGGCCCTCTGCCATCACTTACGAGTAGACGGCCGTCTGACAGAATAGGGGGGGGTATCGGGTTTGGGTGGATCATGGAGGGGCTTGAAATACTTTTAGAATTGGAGGGATTGGTGTTAAAGGATTCTTTGACTGAAGTACAGAGACTTTCAAAGCAAAAGTCGCGTATGGTAGTTTTCACTTTTTTTGAGAGCCTTCTGTACTCCGAGCGGAGATGCTTGCTTTGCCGGTCTCTATTCGAGAGGCGACGAACTCAGCGTTTTCGGCGGATCAGTGCAAGGACTTGAGGGGGAATGGACCTGTTTGATGGGAATGGCCAAAGCCATCGCTGTCCGTATAGCAGTCGTAAGTGCGTCGTCTTGTATGTATCAGTTTCGGGTGGGGTGGTGGGAGGGGCAGGAAGACATAAAGTAAGCTACACCATGTGAGAAAAATGGCCAATCCGCAGCGCAATAGTCTATTACGGCCATCCTGCGGGGTTCAAGGATAGGGTATTGTACACGGCCGTAGGCAACAGTAAGAAGAAGAGGAATGTGGTCAGAGCCAACATCCGGACTTTGGCGGATCCCTTGTATCTTACGGGAGATGTCGGCTGAGGTAATCAGCTTATCAGGGCAGGTGGGCTGTTGGGCCGGGGTACCTGGCTGGCGGGTAAACGGGGTTCGATGTTGCGTTAGACCACATGTATTTATTGTTAAGTACCTGCTCAACTGCCTTAAGTACCTGAGTGCCGCTCGCACTCATCGGCCACCTAAAGGATGATGATGGGCGTTTAGGTCTCCTATGAGGACTAATTGGGTATAAGTTGAGGCCAATGATGCAGGAAGTTGACGTCTATAACGGCACTTGGAGAGCAATAGTAGGTGGCAAAGAAGGCGGGAGGTGAGTCTGAGAAGCTAACTTTGACCAGAAGAGAGTCGGTCGGGCTTTTTAGAACTGAGATTTGTTGAGCTCGGAGAGAGTTGCGAACCAGTATCGCGACACCTCCGGAGGAGGAATCGTTGTCCTGTTAAAAAGGTTTCGTTAAGAGTAAGAAAGTCGGCATGACATTAATGAAGAAAATGTAGGAGCTCATCGCGTCTGGCCGGAAGCCACAAACGTTGAGGTGAAGTAGGGTTAGTTGTTTTTTGTGAATTATGCTGCCATCTCCCATCATAGCTTAGCGCTTGGATTTGGAATGTAGGATCGTGAGGACTTTAGGGGTGTGATTGAAAAGAGTACGGGTGTCGAAAATTCTTCTAGTTATCTGATTAACACTTGTCCTAAGTTTTATGTGTGTAGAGGGTTCAGTAACGTTGCAGATCACTGCAATAAGGGCGTCGAAAACTGAACGGGTCATATCTGTTATCATTTTTTGTACGTCAGTCATCATGGAGTGAAATAGGTAAAGGATGGTAGTGGTGGTCGATGGAAGCAGTAGTGTTAGGGCGCTCTGAGGTTCCGGTTGGGTCTCAATGTCCGATGAGGGTTCTTCTGTAGTCTCTTGGTTACCGGTTGCAGGGGTGAGTGAAGGGAAGTCAAAAATAAACGGACTAAATAATTTTCTCATATCTTTGTTGAATTCTCAACAGGTGTATTGAAACGTAATGCTGATTAGGCGTTAAGTTTAGTAGCACTAGCGTCTACCTCTACGTTTTTCTATCCAGAATGTGAAGCACCACAATGGTGGGGGGAGACAACACCGTCACTGTATCTACTGACACTAGCACCGCTTTGGCACTCCTTGATATCAGTTTGGTTGAGCTATACACTATTGATGTAAGCGTACCTTGCTGTTCAAATTTAATCTAATGTTACAAATGTCAAAGTATTATTTGTTTTCATTTGTGCATTAAACACCGCTTAGAGAAGTTTTAAATTCTAATTATTCAAGATATGGTGAGAATAGGTTGCCTTTTTTGTTATACGTTATTTCGTTAAATTTGTTTAAAGTGTAATTTTTGTTGTAGAAAATAAGAGATATCGAAATGTTCAATCTGTGAAGGACGCATGGTCACCTGCGAAAGTTTCGAATATTTTATAAATAGATCCGTTTCAGCTGACATAACAAGGGAAATCGCAGTAAATTAACTATTACTAATTTCTAGTTAAGTAATAAATACAAATACAGTACCTAAACAGTTATAAGGTGGTTTAATAAATTCTGTAAATGATAAATAGCCTGTTTCTATGGGGAAGTGGTTGCTGCTCATACAACTTGATTACAAAAATCACTGTATCGGCCAACCTGAAAATGAAATTAAGAAATTTTTCGTTAAAATCTGTGTGTTCATTTTGAACTCTATTTCGGTGTGTGTTTGTGATTTGTATTTAATATTATCCGAATCAAATACAAACGACAGTTTTAAATAAGCCATATTTCTTTCGGTGGTGATGTCAGAAATGGTAACAGTGTGTACAATATATAATATTAATTCCAGTTTATAATATTTATATTTAATATTAAAATTAAAAAATTAAATTGTGTTCCTTGACTACTCACAATTACTGTATGTATCCTACTGATGGATATTATATATGTTATTATATATTATATTAATAATATTATATATATTATTCCCAGACATAACCAATACGACACTAATATAACACACACCACACAAAGGGACCATAATGAACATTTCGGAAAATTTACAAATGTACAAACACAAAACAAACTAATACCTGAGCAAATACAAATCAATACAAAATATGATAAAATTTTCAGAGCACTCAACATAGAAAATACACAAAATACTAATATATACACCACAATCACACACAATAATACCAATTTAAAGCACCAGAGACCAACAGGAAACCACAGCAACAACCAGCCAACACACAAATACCTCACAAGGCTCAAAATCAGGAAGGCTGTAGATGGGAACATAAGGCATCCCGAAACATTTTCCAAATAAGGAGAAAACATCTTAGGTAAAGTCATTATAAAATATATATTTAATATAATTATATCACATGACCTTTATCTGGGTATTGTCAAGTCTTAGTCATTAAAGGTTGGGTCATTGTCAATTGGTAATATAGTTATTATATTTTATCTAATTTTCTTTACATTTAACTAACAGAATATTTATTTCTCTGTATCCATGGCTAATTGAAATGTTATCTTTTAATGGTTGTATGTTAGTGTCTGATAGTGTTCGTGATTCTTTAATTTCTACTATGCTTCTTTTCATACAGTATAAAATAAAATTTGCACATGGGCATATCACAGTGAATTTTGAGGCTTGCTATATACTTTCTTATGTAACGAAATTGTAATGTTACAATATACGAGGCCTGTAAGTTAGGTAATGAGACTGATCATGTAGCAGTCAATATGGCAACACTGTAAGGTTTCAATTAAGGAAAATGGTAAGATAAACAGCTGATTGCTATTGAGTATTAATATTTATTGTCTATTGTTACCACGTGTAACTTAAATAAGCTTTTTGTGAAGTGAGGTTATGTTGTGCATTATAAAAATGAGTGACACCAATAACGAGGAACGTTGTACAATCAAGTTTCGTGTTAAACTCGGGCACAATGCTACTGAGACAAAGGTACAAATTGACAAAGGCATATGGAGATGATGCGTTGTCAAGAGCACGGTTTTCAGGCGGTTTACAACATTTCAGGTGGCCGGGAATCAATATAAGCATCTGCTCTGGAAGACTGTCAACGTCAAGAACTGACAACATTGTTGATTGAAACAGGGACTTGATGCAGTCTGACCGTCGATTAATCGTCAGAATCATCGCAGAACAATTAAATTTGAACCACACTACAGTTTATCAAATTCATCCAAAAGTTAGTGTTGTCTGTTGTCCATGCTTAGACAGTTACTCTTGTAAGGACTTTTCTTTTAATTGTATCAAACACATATGGCATTGGTTTGTGTTTTGATATAACAGGATCTACGTTTTGTTGCCATAAGTTATAACTACCACGATTATTCTTATAAATTGTACTTTTATCTGTGGGATCAGATATTTACCGTTTAAGACGCAAAGGAAGTTTGCGCCTTCTTCTGTCAGACGTTTCCACAAAATACTTCTAAGCGTTTGATCGTAATTCTTCTGCGTATCATTTTCCTCTTATCAAGAGTTCATTACAATGGAATTGAGGTACTCAAGTCTGTTCACTCAGAATGGAATAGATACGTAACATATACTGCTGTTGGTAATTCTTTGTCTTATTACTCTTTAAACCAGAATTATATATTATATTAATTGATGACTCGTTGGGCACTCGGTGAAACATATTAATACAAAGGTTTTAAAAAAATATATAATCACTTCGTACATTTCACAGTTTTTATTTAACTCTGACAGTTGTTTCATTTAAGCTGTTGTCAAAGAGATCAGTGAACAAGATTTGTACCAAGTGTTTACATATTTTTAAAAACGTTTGTATTATATATTGTATCCTTAAATTTTTAGTGACCGTCAATCAATGAATGTTTTAGTGGATGATTAGTGAGGTTCGGTCAATAATACAAATTTTAGCTATTTTGCGTCGACGTTTCGACAATATTTATTGTCATCTTCAGGACCTGTGTATGAAATACAACAGAAATATCAAACATAACGAAACAATTAAATATTTGGGTGAAAGTGTTGGTGATGTGAGTGTGTGCGTGCGTATTTATGTATCATTTTATATGTGAAGACTTATGATAGTTTGTTTACATCTTCAAATTATCTTTAAGAAAACGAGCAAATTATAGTATGAGAGAACTTAATTTATACAGTATTACAATTTAAATTACTAAATGTAATGTTATTTTAATTAATTAAACAAACAGTAATCAATAATTGGATATTAGATGTCGAAATAAATATTGTCGAAACGTCGACGCAAAATAGCTAAAATTTGTATTATTGACCGATCCTCACTAACCGTCCACTAAAACATTATATAATATGTTTTCACTTACACGCAAACTGACTTTGTGTAATCTTATCACACGTCACAAGCCTACTGGCAGTGACACCATCACCAGTCTTCAGTTCTTTCCGTTACGTAACGTTGGAATTATATAAAGGTCTTTTTAATATAAGAAATCGTAACACGTTAAAATTATCCATCTTAAAGCTAGAATCTTTTCCTATCGATAGACGTGACCTTTCAACCTGATACTGTTTCCACAATATTAAACACTCCTGTATTTATAGCGCTTAAAAAATGAATGGTACGTCGTTTCTCAGTATCTCAAAGATGTACGGATATACTGATATTGAAATTTTAGTTTTTTAATGTTAGTAATATTTTATTACTTTTTATATCACGTGTCAATGTAATGCTATGTAAAGACGTCGTTTTTAGAAGTACATTTCACTTTGACTTTGAGTAAGTAACGAGAAATAAAGCTGTTTAGGTCTGACGAATTGGGACTGTAAACACTTAAGATTCTGCTTGCTAAGAAGACATTAAATATACGAACAAAGTGTAACGACTATACTAAAATATTTTATAAACTTATGTGTAGAACTGTGATATTATTTGAAACGTTGTTGTCAGTAGGCCTACTGGGTAAGTATATTTCAATGAATAATATACTCCAAATAGTTTGAATACACATTTTAATCTTATTATTATATCTAATGACAGTCTTTATATTTTGGGCACGTTTTTAGAAATGTTTTTATATCGTCAAGCGCGATACACCATGTTTGGTTTGGGCTTGTCACGGTATTTTCTATTTGGTGTGATATGAGTTTTTGTATACAAATAATCAGTTATTCTACGTCTTAGCCTGGTCAAATATACTAAGATATGCCCAGCATTTGGCAAACAATTACATGCGGCTGACGTTAAAGGAAAGACATCAATGCCAAAGAACAGGACAAGACAGTCTGCAGTTGGTAAGCGTATACGTGTGAATGTAAAAATATTGATTTTAATTTAGGTATGATGAAAAATTAACAATAAATTAAACAAGATTTCATAGCTTGTCTTAACGATATTAAATTGAAATGTAATACAATTAATGACCCAACCTTTAATGACTAAGTCTTGACAATACCCAGATGAAGATCATGTGATATTAATATGTAAATAAATGTAGGAACATGTAAATAGATAAATGAAAAGTGTAAGTGTTAATATATTAAGAATTAGGTTATAAAATAATTGATAGTGTTTTAATGTAAAAGAAGTGTACTAGTGTGTACAAACCTAGAACAAACATTTTAACTGTTAGGTTAAAGTGTTGTCATAGAAATAGTTAAGATAACATTGATATAATACGTATATATAATGTGCGAAAAGGAAATGTACTGAGGTTATTAAGAAAATATAAAGGCATTTAGCTAAAAGTTCAATTTCCATGCAGAGATAACCTCCCAAGGGAAAATATTTTACAGGCCTAAATCACTCCACTACTATTCACCTTTACTTATCAGTGTTCATTTCGTTATAAGAGCTTGCACGCTTGATATCATCAATAATTTTTACTCTTTGTCTCCTCGTTTTCTTCTTCTCTCTATCTTTCCTTTTACCGTATTCCCACAAACGTAATTGGGTTTCAGCATGTAACCTAAGACATTGCTTACCCTTTCCTTCCACATTTCAATTACTTTTCGTAGTTTTCCGTTGTATTATTGCAACACTAAAAGGAAACCATTTTTATTAAAAGAAGTGCTACAATTTCTTGGGTCGAAAGTCAAGTCAACTAAGGAATTAAAATGATTCCTGGAAGACGAAGTAATTACTTTGGTTACCAACAAAGCACCAAAAAAAAAAACTTGACTTACGACTACTTCCAGGTCATGAACACCCGAGTTAATCAAAAGTGTTTGCTATTAGTTACTCGGAAGAAGTGCAAAGATAAGATGTCCACGAAGTCCTAACATATTGGTATTTAGGAAACTGTGGCTAACTAAGGGTTACAAAAAATGATTGCCTAAGTTGGCACAGGGGAGGCAAGAGAAAAATTAGATTATTTCTTCCATAAAACATACTATGTTTACTACAAGATTATTTTTAAATCTACCATCTACCAACTACTACCAGCTACCAACAGAAAAATTGTTAAGCGTAACATCACAAAATAAAACAATTTAATGTCGTGGAAAATAAATACCCCCTAAAAAATTATTGTTAAATAAAGAAAATTTTATAAGCTTACAAAACATAAATTTCACAAAGAATAATGTAAGTAATAAGTAGAATAAGTCTTGTTTTTTTTATGCACTTTATAAAGATATTTTTGAAGAAATAAAGCTTATAATGCGTTAAGCTTGCAGTAAACTCTCCGTATTCGCGAGGTAGTGCTTGCGACTAATTTCCTGATTTCTGAAACTGTGTTTTTCCATATGCTGTCTTTATTCATTAATACGTCTTTTAAAAACTTAGTAAAAGCATGTGTGTATAAACACAATACTCTATAGTTGCGAATTACAATCGTCGTGTTTGAGGTTTCCATACACACTTTATATTCACAGTGAATTTTCTGATCCCAAACCCCACGAATACGGAGAATTTACTTTAAAATCTTAACGATATTAATTGATGACTCGTTGGGCACTTGGTAAAACAAATTAATACAAAGGTTCTTAAAAAATATATGTATATTAGTTACTACAAAAAATTAAACTTTATAAGACAAAAATGGAGAAAACATTGAACTAAATCTTGTGCAAGTTCATAGGCCTCTGATCCCGCACGCCAGAGGTCTATGTCATCCCATTCCCCTCGTTTAGATTCCTTTTCCATGTCCTTACAGATTCCCACTGTCCTTCGTTTCCTGCATCTATACGTCCATCTCTTTTTTGCCTTCTATGTAGAACCCAGTTTAAAAAATTTTCGTTTCATATGGGCATACCTTATATGGTGCTTCTTACTTAGAGTGCTAATATTCTTCTATCCACGCGATTTGTCTTTGATGTCTTCATTTATAATGCCATGAACCATGAATACTCTACGAGACCATTTCCAAAGTAGATTTAAGAATATTTTGTAATTAGATCAGCCAAGTCTATTTTACTCTTCTGCATTAGAAAACGTCTTAAAATTTTAATACAAGGATTTACATATATATATATATAAATATAAAAATGTATATATATTCGTAAATTTACCTAATATTAAATTCACGGGAAACGAAATAGCTACCCTAGAAACATCAAACAAAACAAATCTTAAAAATGTATACAAACATGTATAATAGAAAATATCATAATCGAAACTGTAAACCCAATTAATAATGTAGAACAAGAAAAACAAGATAAAATAAGAACATAAGCTTCAATGGAAATAATAAAATTTATCAAAAAATACAATAACCAAAATCGTCATATTACAAATAAAAATAAACAAAATAACACCATTAATAACATAAAACACAAACTAACGACTAATAACCTCACTTTAATCAAAGCTGATCAGAGTAATAGTACAATAATAACTTCTCAGAAAGAATTAGACGATAAACCAGAATTTATAGTTAATAATAATTGCATAATATTAAATAAAGCTCTCACAAATAAATATCAAACACAAATAACAAATATACTAAAAAACAGTACCCAAATCATAAATCCTAAAGACTCCTTTAAATATAAAATAGGTAATCCTTGTGCACCAAAATTAAATTCTTTAATAAAATTATACAAAATCAATAAGCCTATCAGACCTTTAATAAACTCTAGAACCGCACCAATTTATAAAATATCAAAATTACTAACACAAATCTTAAAACATAAAATTGAACTTCCAGCAAAATACAATATAAAAAATAGTATCGAACTCACGGAACAACTAAAAAAAGTATATGTAAACAGAAATACAAAATTATATTCATTCGACATATCAAACATGTATACAAACATTCCCATTGAAGGAACTATAAATATTATATTAAATAATCTGAAAACAAATAACGAAAGTGAACATATACATTAAACAGTTAACTAATACTTTAAAAACAATAAAACAACAAATTGTACTATCAAACAGATGGCCTTGCTGTGGGAGCCCCAACTTCCGCTATCATATCAGAAATCTTCTACAAAAACTCGATGAACAAATAATAAATATAATAAAATTAAACGACCCATTAGGATGTTATTTTAGATACGTTGGTTACACTCTGTAAATTTCCCAAAACAATGGTATAACTATAAATAAAATATTCAAATCCATAAATAATTTACTTTCCAAAATAAAATTCACGTTAGAAGAAGAATATAATAATAAATTAAATTATTTAGACTTAATAAAGAAAAATGAAACAAATTTTGAATACTCAATATACAGGAAACCTTTTGAAACTGATTTAGTAATACCAAATAATTCTAACCATCCTCCCCAACATAAAATGGCAGTATTTAATTCCATGATTTACCGAATGCTTAGGATCCCATTAAATAACAAAGAAAGAAAGATTATCAAACAAATAGGTTAAAAATGGATACAAAATAAAAACTAATAATAAATTAGAAAATAAAATGAAACATAAAATCATTAATAAAATTCTCAAGAACACTATATTTAAAAATTCACCTATTAATAATAATATCAAATATACAACCTTCACTTATTACGGAAATATAACTCAAAACTAAATAAAATATTTAAAGATACTACTTTAAAAATATCTTATAATACAGACAGTATGATTTTTAATAAAATAAAATCTAAAACTAAATCCAATATTCACAATAAAAATGGAATATGTAAAGTAGAATGTACAGATTGCAATAAATTTTACGTGGGCCAGACAAAGATAAAACTACTAGATAGATTACTTCAACACCGCAATGCATATTTAAAACCAAATATTTATAAATCTAATTTAGCCACACATTGTCTAAATAATAACCACCAATTTCTAAACATTGAAAATGTAAAATTAATTAAAAACCTACAAAAATGTCAAAAAATGAATATTTGGGAAAATCGTAACATTTACAAACACCATAACAATAATTTATTAATCAAAGAACAAACCCAAATAAAAACAAAAAAAAAAGACGATTTATTTAAAATTATAAATTTACTAAACAATAAAAATTAATAAAATATAAACAACAAATTTTCAAAATATAACCGAGAAAACAGATATTGAAAAAATAAACATTAAAACAATCGTTAACTAATCGACCTAAATCGATTATCAGTTATTTTACATTAAAATCGATACAGATTTGGTTATTCGTTAATTGTATAGTATATTAATAGAATTATTTTGATTGTTATTAATTTACTTAGAAACCTCTGAAGATACTGATATTTTTTAGTGAAACGTGCGTGAGGTGTCAAAAAGAATATACAAAATTATACTACTTGCAGAGGAAACAAATTGAATAACATCACAAAAAAAATATATATACCGGTATATATATATATATATATATATATATATATATATATATATATATTACATTTAATATTTATAAATAAATTTACTTCAAGATATAACTTTTTTTCCTTATTAGGAACATGTTTCGGGTACTATCTTGTACCCATCCTCAGCCTTCCGGTTTTTTTGTCTGGTGAAGTACATATGTGTTGTTGGTTGACTATTATTATTGTGGCTTCCTGTTGGCTTCTGGTATTTCAAATTGGTTTTATTGTGTGTGATTGTGGTGAATATGTTAGTTTTTTGTGTATTTTCAATGTTGAGTGCTTTGAATATTGTGTCATGTTTTGTATTGATTTGTATTTGTTCAGGTATTAGTTTGTTTTCTAATAAGGTTTGTTTTCTACCCGAAACATGTTCCTAATAAGTAAAAAAAGGTATATCTTGAAGTAAATTTATTTATAAATATTAAATTTATTATATACATCAAGAAACGGACTGTAGCAGAAAGTGATTGAATATATATTGTAGCGTGTCAGATAAGCACATAAAAATGAATGGCGAATTGATCATTAAAATAATAAAATAAAATGTTTAAATCCGAAGGAAGCAAAATAATAAAGAATTAATTCTGAGCACACGTGCAGTACAATCATTGATTAAAAGTTTAAGTTCGTATAAAAGAAATGTTACTAGTGATGAATCATCAAAACCAGTTTAATAACTCAAGGTGAAAAAATATAACCCAGGAAGGTAAGGAGTAGATAAGGAAGCAACCCAGAACATTACTAAACCCACAACGAAGGTAAGGAATAAATAAAAAAGAAATCCAGACCAAGGCAAGATCCATCATAAAAGGTAATGCATTTGAAGAAACAAGAAGAGTAGATGAAGAAGTAACCCTAAAAAACCCCGATGACATCCAGAAGAAGATGAAGAAAATACAATTCTAAGAAGCCAGAAGAAAAGAAGACATCGTTGAAGAAACAAGAAGAAGACAGCATCCACAAGAAGAAGGAATGCTCATGTAAAAAAAAAACACCCATATCCCAAAATAAATAAAAACAATAATAATAAAAAGTATAACAAAGTATTCATGAAAAAAACCACATGTACAATAGAAATAAGACTAAAAGTGTATAGAGTAAGAGTTGCAAGTGGACCAAGGTGAAACAATAATATAATACCAAAGAACAAATCTTCATTGTAACCCACAAATAGATCTCTTGATTTTAATAAGACTAAATAACCATTTAGAAATAGAATCAAGGAGTGTAAAGTGAACCAGTGCTAGTTTGTGTATTATGAAAAATGAACCTAATGTTTCATTATTGGCATTCACAAACTATGTAGATAATGAAAAAATACAACTTTTGAGTGACTTATTATTTGTACAGAGGGAATATAATACATGTGTTAATATAGAGCTGTCAATCTGTTTAAAATGACATTTATTTAAATGATGAATAAAAACAGAAGCAGACACAGGATAAAAAGTAAAGTGACAGGGTACAATTACCCAAAAAACCATATTAAAAACAGTTAAGAACTGAATAATTAAACTTAGTATAAGGAATAGGGAATAAGAATGTAGAAAATAAGGTTTTGTTTATATAGAATAAGATATTTTAAAAATGTATTAGGAATAAGAACATTTAAACAGTTTAGAACCACTAACATCCTTTAATTGTAAAAATATTTATTACATGTATTAATGTTAATAATTAAATAAGATGTTAGCAGGGAAAAAACATTCTTTTTTAAATAATATTTATTATGTATTAGTATTAAGCTTTAAGTATAAAAAAAATGTCTAATTAGTTGAAGACAACTATTATTTAGAATTATTTCTTTTATGTTAATAGTATTGAAACAGATACTAATTGTTATTTTGTTTAATGGAAAGAATGTTTAATTTATATTACAATGTTAAAAAGTCAGAGAGGGTATAACTCAATATGTATCGTTTATATAAAAATTTGTATAGAAAAATTGTTAGGAATCTAGGCAAGATGATAAAAACTAAACATCATCAAAACTGAGAAACTAAGTACTTAAATACATTTAAACTGAAGGGATTTAGATAAGGTAAACCAGAAACAAAGCCATATAATTAGAAATATAACTTTAAGAAAGATTTTGTAAAATTATAGCCAGGATTATTAATAAAAATGGAAATGACAGAACTCAAAAATTTGGAGTGGGGTGTCATATATTCCAACATAATATTTTAAAACTTAACCAATTCATCTAAATTGGAAGAAATTAAGGGAATATAAACCTTTTATTACAATATGAGATTTAATAATCATAAATATAACTTGATAATGGCAGAATTTGGATAATAACAGGAAGCTGGACTTTAAAATTTACAATATACAAAATGAAGGTAAAATTACCAATTTTAGATCAAAAACTTAATAAAACGGCATTATTTGATATCAAAATACGCCGAATGAACTGAAGGATAAAATT
Source organism: Magicicada septendecula (assembly GCA_034769895.1). Taxonomy (NCBI): domain Eukaryota; kingdom Metazoa; phylum Arthropoda; class Insecta; order Hemiptera; family Cicadidae; genus Magicicada; species Magicicada septendecula. The sequence goes on from CM068373.1 coordinate 330,240,033, forward strand.
AAGTAACAACTAGCTAATAAATGTGAATAATAACCAAAGTATAAGCAGTTATATAATGTAACTTTATTACATGCACAGGATGTAAAATAAAATTCGAACAATGAAAGGAATAATATTGCTTTGGCTAAGGTTTTAGTCGGAGGTGAAGGAAGTGAAAGAGTTAATTATTGAACGTTGTACGGGACACTTGACACGAGCATTTAAAACGTATTAATCTAGTTTCGAATACCGTAATGGCGAGTAATAGTATGATCCGAGAGTGAAAATCGCGAATGGCGGCAAAAAACATTTTACAACCTCAACACAGTGACATAAACACCTACCGACACCGAACAAACATTGTATAGCACAAAACTACAGTGAAATAACATTTTAAACTCAATAAAACAGTAATATAACTTAACCATCAAAAGTGCCTGATCGACAAAAATGAATCAGACTTATAAATACACTAATTTTCGAAATACAACACTGAAACTTAACGAAAGACACTAAACCAACATCAGAAGGAAGATTTGAAGACACCAGGACGTAAATTCGACAGGAAAACATCTTTATTGGGACACCAAAAAACTGCGAGGTGACGATCTACAACTTCGACGGCGGCCATTGCTGTTTCATCAACGCTCAACTGAACACAGCCATCTACTGTTTGTCTGCGAGACGGTTCGCAACCTATTTATTTATTTTTACACTTTCAATTTATATATGTACTTTTAGTTTTAAAAATTTATCTTGTAATGCTATACTTTTTAATCTTTGCCCCATTTCTCTGACTTTTCCCATAGATAGCTGTTCAAAGAACCTTTGTACTTTATATAAAAATCTGTAATAACATATCGATACCCTGAGAATCGATTTAAAAATCGACAAGAGTCCGAATAATCAATTGTCAATAAAATAATTAATACCTTTCAATTAAAATAGTTTTTTCTTCATTTCTAAATATAACTATTTAACAATAGATTAATTTAAACATAATTTGCTACAAGAATTTCACCACCAGAAGGAAGATAACCTCCAAACCAAAAGTAAACAAAGATCGATTGCAATTGGAGGCAATCCTATAAGTGGTTGGAGTTTATTCATAAATACACAAAAGGCTATAAAACTTTCGAATAAACATTTCGGAACGTCTTGAAACTCAAATACTTAATTGTTTTTAATTAATTGATTCATAAAAAAAAATTAAAAATATATTTTTAATAAAAAAAATTTTTTTTTAACAAACAGTTTTATTCTTACACGAACATATATTTATATATTTTTGTAACACGGGAATAGTTACAAATTGGCTAGCCCAACAGTGGGGCTTAAACTAAAAGGAAACAGACCAGATTAAGAAGAATCCGGAAGAGTTTATTTACAAATTGGCGCACAACTGAGGGGCTTTAATTAGCGATTGAAAGGCCACTACAATCTGCCCAATCACTAATTGGAGTTTGGCAGCAGCTATAAAGCCAGAGAAAGGGAAAAATGCAACGACGTGCAACCTCAAAGAAATGGGCGGCGGAGGCCAAAAAGGAAGTAGAAATGGATATGGAAAATCAGGAGGCGACGCCAGTAGAAGATGTGGAAAGGTTATTGCCGCCAGTATTGTCTAAACAACCTGCACAACCAGAAGAACAACCCGAGTTGCCCACACAGACAGGGGAGGTCAATCTCCAGGAGAAGGAGGTATAGAAATCCAAGGTAACAGAAAAGAGTAAAATGGACAGATTCATGGAAATGTTCCTGCAAAAGATGGAAGGAATGGACAAGAAAATGGACGAAAATGGTAAGAAAATGGGAAGTGATAACCAGTCTTTGAAAGAAGATTTGAGTGGGATGAACAAGAAGTTGGAAGAGAAAATGGGGAAAAAGTTAGAAGAATTGAAGGAAGACAACCAATCTTTTAAGGAAGAATTTAAATCGACCAAGGAAGAATTGATTAACAAGATTGAGAATACCAATAAGAGAATTCAAGAAAATAGTAAAAGGATGGAAAGTGACAACACACAGTTGAAAGAAGAGTTGAAGGAAGATAACAAGAAGTTGGAAGAGAAGATGGGGGAGAAGTTGGAAGAATTGAGAGAGGACAACCAAATTTTAAGAGAAGAATTAAGGGAGGTCAATCAGGAGAATCTAGGCAAACTGGACGAAAGAATGGAATTGTTAAGAGAAGAACTGAACAAGGAAATCAACGTTAACAAGAAAGCCATGAATAAAAAATTAGAAGAAGAAAACATAATGGTGAATCGACAGATCTGAGAAATTGACGGAAAATGCAACCAGACCGAAAAAGAAGTACAAGAATTTAAGGAAGTAGTAAACATTAAGTTTACGAATATAGAAGAGCATAGTCGCAGGAAAGTGGAAGAACAGCGGAAGGAGACTCAGGAAGAATTCGGGAGAGTACGGAACCAAGTCGCGAAACGGTGTGATGGGATGCAAGAGGCTATGACCAATATCACGGGTCAGGTACGGCAAAGCCAAGAAGAGATGGAAGCTTTGAGGAATAGGCCCAATCATTTCACCGGATTACCCATCAACGAAAACCGAGAATGGCTCAATTTCCGGCAATACAAGAGGAAACCAATGGAGTTCCTGGCGAGGATAGAGGAGTACTTCGCCAAACATAGAGGAACTAAATGGAGCAATAACCGGGAAATACTGGACGAGTCATTCCGGGAGATGACTGATAATTGGTGGATGGCTAACCGTAGCGAGATTGCCGACTACCAGCAGTTTCGGAGAATGTTTAAATCAAAATACTGGTCCGAAGCAACACAGAACCTGATCAGAGACAATATTTGCAACGGACGATACAGGGCCCAAATAGGCAATAGCATGACAGCCTATTTCCTAGGGAAGGTGTGTCTGGCGAAACACCTCGAGCCGGCTATACCCGAAGAGTGCTTGGTAAATAAACTATCCTATCATTATGACGAGGATATTGTCAGGGCAAGGAGAGGTAGCCAGATCAAGACGGTGCAGGCCATGACGGAGTTACTAGAAGGGTACGAGAATGAAGAGTACTACCGCCAGAGCAGGAGGAGGAATGAGACGGAGGCAAGGACGAATCAGTACCCTAGTAACGGAAATAACCATCCCGGAAACCGAAACCAGCCCAGTAATTACGACGGCAATAATAACCCGCCGCGTAATAACCACAATTTTAATAGCAACACGAACGGTAATAGGAACAATAACACCTATCCTAATAACCGGAACAATTATTATCAGCCCCCTAACAGCCCGTATAGTCAGAGAAATCCCTACCCCGGTAATGGTGAAAGACATTACCAACCTAATAGAAATTACTATAACAATAATTATAATAATAATAATAATAGAGTTTCACGCCCGAGGGTTAATTTTATTAGAGCGGAAGATCGAGGTCCGAGAAGGTATTACCAACAACGGAGGAACAGTTTCCACGGTGGCGATCGGAGATGGAGAAGTGCAGAACGGGACGGTCCACGCCACGAACATGGAAGAAGAAGTACCAGCCTGGAGGATCTTGGCCGGCAACAAAACAGGGAAATAACCCTCGAACAGGGTACAGAGCGGCAGGAAACGACACAGAGTTTCCAGAACGATGCCTCGGTTAATCCGAGTCCTAACGATGACCACAATACTTTAAACGGGAGGAAGCAGTAATTAACCATTACGACCCGTTGCTGCTTCTACTTCCTGGGTTTATAAAGAAGAGTTGTAAGAAGCAGCCAATGCAAAGAACATCACAATAATCAGTAACCATTATTTGAAAGATATAAGAACCGAACTTTTAGAGGAGAACGAAAAGAACCTCAATAATAATAACAATGAAATATTGTATATAACAGCGGAGGAAGAAGGAATTCCCGCAAAAATCATGATTGACACCGGTGCAAATATTTCCATTATAAATGCAAATGAACTGGAAAGAATCCAGAATAAGTGTGGAAAAACCCAACACTTGAAGGAGTAGAGGAGCAAACCATCAAAGAGCGAAATTTAGAAGAGAAGGCATTTATAAGGAAAGAAAAAGAGAAGATCAACTTACAAAAGTATAAATAAAATGGTCCTGTATAGAGTACAATATATAACCATATGTTGTTGTAAAGGATAATCATAATAATACGTATGAACTGAGAGAAATAGTTTCCGGAAGAGTTAAAGGTGTGTACAACCAAGCATCCATGAAAAAGTACTATGAAGAATGAGTTGAGAATTTTGAATTTAACACTAAAAATTCAAAAAGACAGTAAGATCAACTTACTACCAAACAATTTCGAGAGAGAACATTTGAAAACAATTAAAAAGAATTTTGAATTTCATACATAAAAATTCAAAAATGAAGTAAGACTAACTTACTATGACTAATTTGTGAAAAAACTTTATGGTAATTAATTAAGAAGAATTTGAATTTAGAGAAATACCAACAAATTCAAAAGATAATTGTAAGATCAACTTACTACACACAATTTTGAAGAGAAACCATTTGGAATAATTAAAAAGGAAGAATTAGAATTTAGAATTATATAAAACAAAAAATTAAATTTAAGTAAGCACATCTTACTATAAACAATTTTGAAGGAAACAATTTTGGAAATAAATGAATTAAACAGAATTTGAATTTTGATAAAACGTTAAAACTTTAAAACAAAATAAGATCAACTTATTACAAATGATTTATGAGAAATGTTATGGAATTAAATAAAAAGAAGAGTTTGAATTTTGCATAAAACTAACAAAGTTCTAAAAATAAATATGTTCCATTTATAATTAAATTTAGAAGAAAATAATATGATTAATTCAGAAAAAGGAATTAAATATAATCCAGAATAAATGTGAATATCTAGCATTTGAAGGAGTAGAGAAGAAAAACAAAAAAGAGTGTGATATACAAGAGAAGGCAAGAATTTGGAAACAAAGAGAAGAAACTGTTATTATAATAAAATTATAAAAAATCCAAAAAAGAAAAATAATAAAATAATAATGAGAACAACCTATGACTAATTACTTATGAAACGATAATGGAAACAGTTAATCAAGAAAAAGGAATACGATATTACTCAGTTCTGAAGAAACAAAGAAGAACAACTCATACCAAACATATGGAGAAGATGATTTTGAACAAATAATAATAATAAGACCTATATGAAATGCAAAGAGAAGAAGTACCACATGAAATATAATATAAATGAATTAATGATAATGAATGCGAAGGCGTATTAATAACTTTCTAAGAGAAAGGAAAGAACAAAATGTTTAAATAATATGATCAAAATAACAACCTGAATATCTAATATAAAGATACAAATTTAAAAATTAAATATAATAAAATAAGACCATTCAAATAATTTATAAGAAAATGCTATATATAAAGACCATGCTAACACTGTAATTAACCAGAAGGAAGTATAAAGAGAATTCAGATGGAGAAGGAAAAGAGTTATACTATAACTAGTAACAAGAATTATTAACAGAAGTTTTCAACCATAATTAAAATAAATATATCAGACGATTTAAGAGTTAAGAAAAAAATATATATATATAATGAGTATAATAAGAATTAAGAAGATTTATTAAGATAGAAAATGTGAGATAATCTGAGAAACTACGAAGTGAAGAATACAAAGATATTTTTATTAGTCGAAAATGAGACTACTTTTTATTTAATTTATTCGATGACTGACTGAAGATAATTCCAGCAGCATTATGTTTTTTGAGCAGAGATGAATGTGCCTCTGGACTCAAATTGTAGAAGTGGTGTATGGCCAGCAGAGTTGTGAAGCCTACAGTGCCCCTCTGAACTGCCCCAGCCCCCGTGATAGGGAATGTTAGGGAATTAATATCCCAAGGATGCAACACGAAGTTTATAAAGAAAGAAAATGTATAAAATAATAATAATAATATATCTCAGAAGACACTAACTATCCAAGAAGGATCAAAAGTCAGATAAATGACTATATATATAAAATGTATTAAACTCAACTATAAAAAAGTCGATATAGAAGTGGAGAGGAAAATTAAATATAAAAAATAATGAAATTATCATAAGAAATTATTTCATCCATAAACAAGTCTGAAATAATTACTTCTGGAGGAGAGCAATCTGTAGCGTGACAGATAAGCACATAAAAATGAATGGCGAATTGATCATTAAAATAATATAATAAAATGTTTAAATCCGAAGGAATTCAGAGCAACCGTGCAGTACAATCATTGATTAAAAGTTTAAGTTCGTATAAAAGAAATGTTACTAGTGATGAATCATCAAAACCACTTTAATAACTCAAGGTGAAAAAATATAACCCAGGAAGGTAAGGAGTAGATAAGGAAGCAACCCAGAACATTACTAAACCCACAACGAAGGTAAGGAATAAATAAAAAAGAAATCCAGACCAAGGCAAGATCCACCATAAAAGGTAATGCATTTAAAGAAACAAGAAGAGTAGATGAAGAAGTAACCCCAAAACAACCCGATGACATCCAGAAGAAGATGAAGAAAATACAATTCTAAGAAGCCAGAAGAAAAGAAGACATCGTTGAAGAAACAAGAAGACAGCATCCACAAGAAGAAGGAATGCTCTTGTAAAAAAAAAAAAAACCTATATCCCAAAATAAATAAAAACAATAATAATAAAAAGTATAACAAAGTATTCATAAAAAAACCACGTGTACAGTAGAAATAAGACTAAAAGTGTATAGAGTAAGAGTTGCAAGTGGACCAAGGTGAAACAATAATATAATACCAAAGAACAAATCTTCATTGTAACCCACAAATAGATCTCTTGATTTTAATAAGACTAAATAACCATTTAGAAAAAGAATCAAGGAGTGTAAAGTGAACCAGTGCTAGTTTGTGTATTATGAAAAATGAACCTTATGTTTCATTATTGGCATTCACAAACTATGTAGATAATGAAAAAATACAACTTTTGAGTGACTTATTATTTGTACAGAGGGAATATAATACATGTGTTAATATAGAGCTGTCAATCTGTTTAAAATGACATTTATTTAAATGATGAATAAAAACAGAAGCAGACACAGGATAAAAAGTAAAGTGACAGGGTACAATTACCCAAAAAACCATATTAAAAACAGTTAAGAACTGAATAATTAAACTTAGTATAAGGAATAGGGAATAAGAATGTAGAAAATAAGGTTTTGTTTATATAGAATAAGATATTTTAAAAATGTATTAGGAATAAGAACATTTAAACAGTTTAGAACCACTAACATCCTTTAATTGTAAAAATATTTATTACATGTATTAATGTTAATAATTAAATAAGATGTTAGCAGGGAAAAACATTCTTTTTTAAATAATATTTATTATGTATTAGTATTAAGCTTTAAGTATAAAAAAAATGTCTAATTAGTTGAAGACAACTATTATTTAGAATTATTTCTTGTATGTTAATAGTATTGAAACAGATACTAATTGTTATTTTGTTTAATAGAAAGAATGTTTATTTTATATTACAATGTTAAAAAGTCAGAGAGGGTATAACTCAATATGTATCGTTTATATAAAAATTTGTATAGAAAAATTGTTAGGAATCTAGGCAAGATGATAAAAACTAAACATCATCAAAACTGAGAAACTAAGTACTTAAATACATTTAAACTGAAGGGATTTAGATAAGGTAAACCAGAAACAAAGCCATATAATTAGAAATATAACTTAGAAAGATTTTGTAAAATTATAGCCAGGATTATTAACAAAAATGGAAAAGACAGAACTCAAAAATTTGGAGTGGGGAGTCATATATTCCAACATAATATTTCAAAACTTAACCAATTCATATAATTGGAAGAAATTAAGGGAATATAAACCTTTTATTACAATATGAGATTTAATAATCATAAATATAACTTGATAATGGCAGAATTTAGATAATAACAGGAAGCTGGACTTTAAAATTTACAATATACAAAATGAAGGTAAAATTACCAATTTTAGATCAAAAACTTAATAAAACGGCATTATTTGATATCAAAATACGCCGAATGAACTGAAGGATAAAATTAAGTAACAACTAGCTAATAAATTTGAATAATAACCAAAGTATAAGCAGTTATATAATGTAACTTTATTACATGCACAGGATGTAAAATAAAATTCGAACAATGTAAGGAATAATATTGCTTTGGCTAAGGTTTTAGTCGGAGGTGAAGGAAGTGAAAGAGTTAATTATTGAACGTTGTACGGGACACTTGACACGAGCATTTAAAACGTATTAATCTAGTTTCGAATACCGTAATGGCGAGTAATAGTATGATCCGAGAGTGAAAATCGCGAATGGCGGCAAAAAACATTTTACAACCTCAACACAGTGACATAAACACCTACCAACACCGATCAAACATTGTATAGCACAAAACTACAGTGAAATAACATTTTAAACTCAATAAAACAGTAATATAACTTAACCATCAAAAGTGCCTGATCGACAAAAGTGAACCAGAATTATAAATACACTAATTTTCGAAATACAACACTGAAACTTAACCAAAGACACTAAACCAACATCAGAAGGAAGATTTGCAGACACCAGGACGTAAATTCGACAGGAAAACATCTTTTTATTGGGACACCAAAAAACTGCGAGGTGACGATCTACAACTTCGACGGCGGCCATTGCTGTTTCATCAAAGCTCAACTGAACACAGCCATCTACTGTTTGTCTGCGAGACGGTTCGCAACCTATTTATTTATTTTTACACTTTCAATTTATATATGTACTTTTAGTTTTAAAAATTTATCTTGTAATGCTATACTTTTTAATCTTTGCCCCATTTCTCTGACTTTTCCCATAGACAGCTGTTCAAAGAACCTTTGTACTTTATATAAAAATCTGTAATAACATATCGATACCCTGAGAATCGATTTAAAAATCGACAAGAGTCCGAATAATCAATTGTTAATAAAATAATTAATACCTTTCAACTAAAATAGTTTTTTCTTCTTTTCTAAATATATCTATTTAACAATAGATTAATTTAAACATAATTTGCTACAAGAATTTCACCACCAGAAGGAAGATAACCTCCAAACCAAAAGTAAACAAAGATCGATTGCAATTGGAGGCAATCCTATAAGTGGTTGGAGTTTATTCATAAATACACAAAAGGCTATAAAACTTTCGAATTAAGTAATAAACATTTCGGAACGTCTTGAAACTCAATTAATTAATTGTTTTTAATTAATTGATTAATAAAAAAAAATTAAAAATATATTTTTAATTAAAAAATTTTTTTTTAACAAACAGTTTTATTTCTTACACGAACACATATTTATATATTTTTGTAACACGGGAATAGTTACAAATTGACTAGCCCAACAGTGGGGCTTAAACTAAAAGGAAACAGACCAGATTAAGAAGAATCCGGAAGAGTTTAGTTACAATATATATATATTGCGACAACACAAATAACTTAACTATTGGCGCATAGGATATGGTGGTGCGTGTGTTATAATGCTAAAGTCTATACTGGAGGATTTAAGATTATTTATTGTACACAAGACATATGAAATCGTTTATGTGACATATTTAACAAGAATAAGTAATAATAGTGTTTGCAGACATAGTCTTTTAAAATGTTAAATAATGTTCATATATGATTTGTTGTACATTACATATACGATGATTTCCACGGCAATGTGGGGAGGGTTTTTTTTTGTATTGGAGTCGTCAGGCGCTGCGTACGATGAGAGGTGGTTGACCCTGGCGATGATTACAGCTGGGCTGGTGTCCTGAAGTTCATACGTTGACACTGACGATTCGCACTCGAACACTGATTCTAGTGGTACCGTTAATGGAATTTTACACAGTAATTAGAATAACACAAGTATCTCAGGTAACAGTGGGTATTTAACTAAAAACGGTATATTAAACTTATACCTATCCGGAATCTTCAAGTGTTCACTTTAACACTAGATCTACCACGGTCAGAAGACCTTCCTAAGCGGAAACCTTCCACTCACACGGAAACTACTGATGATAATATTATAACAATAAGTAAACTATTAAATACTTCTGGTACTGTAGAATACCACACACAGTAAACCCAGGTTAAGTTCACTTTTATACCCGTTACGTTACAATGAACAATAACGTGTCTGAAGATGGATTAATTAAACAGTTTTGAGAATTCGCACTTGTTACTACCGACGAATGGACTTAACGAATTCTCGCAAGCGAAAAATCTTGAACGAGAAGCGCACGTTCCCTTTGCGACAGCTAGACAAGAAAAACTACCCGTTCAGCACCCGGCTGAGGAAAATTCCGACTGGACTTCGAAGCTTCTTATTGGAGGAAAAGAAATCACATGGTTATTTTGCACACGGCACTAGTGTGGTTTCATGCCGGAAAGTGCATCGAATTTGCAAGGGCATGCATAGATGGTTATCAATGAATGTCTTATCTCAAGTAGAATTGCGTTTTATAAAGAGTTTTATATTTTAAAAGAAATCATATTTTAACGTTATATTACGATCAGGAAATATAGGGAAACTGTAGCTAATATAATATTTTATGTCCAGTTCAAGTGTCAATACGATCGGATAATTATATCACGCACGGCAGGGAAAAAACGTTTATCACTCGCGCACGCTCGCACATTTCCACTGACACAGTACATGAATAAATGGAACATAAAATAATACACAGTTTGACTTATCCTACTTCCTTATCCGTTCTAAGATACAAAACTTATAGCGAAAAAAACCCAAATCTAACAAAATACCATTTAAAACCTGAATGTTCATCGTCCGTGTATTCAGATTAGCCTGCACTGCTTATCAGGATCCTGTGTTTCATTGCAATATATATATTATTACATTATCTACTAATGGTGGTTATTTTGTGTTTAGTTTAATTAAAAGTTTATAATTGTTTAATAGTTGTTTAAAGGTATTCGCTGATGTCGTTCCCTTCACTTACCATGTACTTGTAGAATGCAGTCTTCTAAAGTAGTCCCTTTAATATAAGTAGTCTTCACAACACAAGACAAGTAATATAATATTTCACTGATGAAAATTAAATATAGGTTGTAATCAAAAGTCCTGTAAGTGATACCGATTCAAAATTCAAAACTCTGGCGCTGTACACTGTACTGCCACCTTCTGATAAAATGACTGCTGTTGATCTACTTGTTTTTTAAAATAAAGACTGATTGTAGATAAGTAAATTGTAGGTTTATTAACATCAAATTAATGGAATACAATCAAAAAATTCCTTCAAACAATTGATAATCACAAATAAAAATAACTGATTCTAATACAGAGATTCTTGCTTCTCAAGGTCGGTAACACTGTTGGTTTTGAAGTTACAAATTATTAACCAAATAGGGTTAACTTTATTTTTATATTGTTACCAAAATCGTGTGTTCTTTTAGACTATAAGATACGAATTGGAAAATGCTTAAGTCTTTTTGTTATGCATTAACAGAAAAGTGTTTACAAAATAAAATAGTGAATGAGATCATATAAAGGTAAAATATCGTATATGGTACCCCTGTTGTATGGAGTACAGGTTAAAATGTCGTATGTACGATAATTAACTCAACAGTTGTTGTTTTAAATTATCCTCTCTCTCTCTTTTAGAACTATTAATAAGTAATTATAATTAGGCATCCATCAATTTAAAATTTATTCAAGTACTGGTTCTTGTTATCTTGTTAATCAAAATAATTTAAAATAGTTACTCATTTGGTAAGATATGGAGGTTAGTTTGTACCCCTTCAAGTCACTTATTGACAGTAATTATTGATATTATATATTAAAAAACTTGCAATAACATTTAAACATACATTAATAACATATTTTTTTATCATTAATTAACTTTAATAACGTTCTTGAACATAATTACTATAATCATTAACCTTCGTTACAGGTTAGTCAAACCAGCATCTAACCTTGAAAATCGTCAAAAGTTAGTTAACTATTAAAATTTGTTTAATAGTTTTTTAATTGTGATTTATCATTTATTCAATTAAAATAAATACAAGGAACGTTATTTAATAAGTGGGTTAATTAATAAAATAGCATCTCTGAGTCAGGTAGTTCCATACTTGACTCAAGTATGACAACAACAAATATTTTTGGTTATTAGAAATGCATAAAAATTGTTAAAATCGTTCAATTAGTTTTGTACTCCCTTTCTATTTCACATATCATGCCGATATTATACACTGGCATGAGTATCATTGTTCACCACACTCGTAGGAACATAACCTTGATTCAGTTTTATGGTTATGTTTACTTCCGATGCTTAACTAGGAGGGTCGCGCACAAATTATAACAATACTCTGCTGCGACGGTCCGTACCTTTCACTCTGAATGACAAAAAGTAAAGTACCGTTTACCAAATGGTAAAAGCTTAAGAGCATGATAATGTCTTTCAGCCGCCAGCTAAACGCAACATTATTATGGTTACTGACTGACTGATTGGTTACATACCTATCTACAGCTATGCAGTGTTGTTTGCTTGTTAGGTCTTTAATCTGCGACGGACGTTAGCACGTTAGCGGTCGCGGTTTTAGTTAACGATTCCCGGCTGGTAAATGATTACGTCATGCAGCGTGATGCGTTACAGAAATTTTCAAATGACCCCCAGCCATAAGACATTATCATGTCAAAACTACGTGTTGCCGCTCCGGACAAATTCTACTTCGAATCTGTCGGGATTAGCTCTTCTGATTGGCGGCTGATAATTCTATACTCTCGGCCCCCAAACACCTTTTCAGAAATTAATTTTCTAAAATTTTACAATTCGACTTTGGGTCGGAGAGTATTTATGACGTCAGCAATTTGTTTGCAATTGATGCATATAATTTATTTTGCTGATAACTTTTTTAATACTGTTTTAGTTGGAAAACTAACAATTTTATTAACTCTCGGATGCTCAGCTCTACAATTAAAGTTCAAACAAGCCATAAATCCGTCCATTGATAAATAAGTTAGCTCCTCCTCTATGCACTTATTGTGGATCTTATTTATAATATAAGTCCTTCCACTTTTTTTTTCAATAAATAATTATTACTAACACTGTTTTATAGCAATTAGAGTCATTTCCTCTTATTATCTAATCACAGATTATTGTTTGTTAGCAAATTTATATTCATGCACTGTTCCAAACGATTAGGCATGGTATGCCGGTGCATTATTTCCTATTATTATACAAAATGATTTATCCTAATACAATTATTCCTATGGTACATTGTTCCTTAATAATTAATACACATTTATTCAAAGTTTTACTTCTCAAACTGGTTTTGTTCATGTGTACTGTTTGTTTATAATATTACATGTTTGGGCTTTTGATATTTTGATACTTATGTGATTATGAAAAAATGTAATTTATGAACATACTGTTACGACGGTCTACTGTTTCGTCGTATGGTACAATGGAAAACAAAATCCAAAACACCAATTACGTCACTGATCACCAGCTTTAATTATCACAATTAAACAGTTCGTGATTAACAAGACAGTCTCTTACAACAAACCAAATAAAAATTGTTCACACGCGATAAAAATGTTAAATGAAATAAAACACAATTGTATTACAATTGTCCCGCACAATTATGAAACACGTAATACTTCGCAACAATACTTCAAACCACACTGTGAAAATCGCCACTTAAACGCACTGTGTAATCGCCCGACAATAATTAATTAAATGCTACGAACCGCATTCAAATAAATCGCAACTCAAACTATACTGAGCGTTTCTGGGTACTTGTATTTATACCCCGCCGAAAATCCAGATTATTCCATACTGCACGTCAAGAACGTTATTAGAAAACACCAGAACGTAATTGCTTGCGACCTTGACACAATGCGCGCGGCTTCTGCAAAGTCTAGCTAACACGTTGAGAATCGCGTACGCACACACATTACAGCCGGATTCCACTGGACTATTCGATAAACACGTAGACTGTTATGTAATGTCGTAACAATACATTTCTACATTTAGGCGCCAATTTATGTTTCCTTTTGATTTGGTCAATTTATTAAATTTTAGAATTGGCTTGTAATAATTTAGTATCTATAAATGGCGAATATATTTATCTTTTACTATATTCAGTACGTTGCTGAGTCCTGTGAAAACGAAAGTAACCAAGACTGACATATCTAGAGTAGAGAGTGTTTACGAAATTTAGCAGCACTAATAAATATTATAGTACTACTAGCGTCAGTAAACCAATTTAAAGCTGCTCGTTGTTTATACTGTATTCAGCAGAATATTACGCGTGGTTAAAATATGAATATTCATAACATGTATAATATTACTTAATAACACAAAACACAATATTACATAATACGTGTATGCATCCACCATTTACGGGAACAGAATCGTTAGACGGCAAGAGTTGTGCCAAAGGTTTTGATCCGTTAATTCTCCTTAATGCCGTGTGCGTCGTATTCAAGTAAGACGTTTTCAAATACTTCTACTCCAGCTTCATATAATAGCTTATGAGCTTATACTCACATACCAACATTTTATCTGGCTTAACAGGTACACTAGTCAAAGAAAGGCATCTATTGGCACAGAAGTCACCGAATTTTTCAAAGAAGAGACCTTAATGAGGAGGTGGATTGAAAATGCTTATACGATACTCATGGAGAACGTTTTATATTCCTACATTCCGCTACTTAAGAAGCAAAATATTTTGACTTATAATTAAATTTAGCAAATCTATTATCATATTCTGAAATTAGTCAAGCATTGTTTATATTTCTTAATCTAAAAAACAAAAAACAAATCTATAACGAATCGTAGATGCATTTTCAGGTTGCTTGGTAATACAAAAAGGACCAAGCAAATATTTGTTTATATATATTTTTATTTTATATGTTTGTCTATATAAATATAAATATATAAGTATCCAATATCTCATTCAAGGGAATACAGTTGTTTACGGAATAGACTTTGTTAACGAATTAACTATAGACACATTAATTCTTAATGATCTATGTTTTGACTCTTCCCACGCAGTATTGTTATTCACCTTCCACAGAAAGGAAATTTGTTTCAACTTAACTTAATTAAAAAAAACAATACCGTGAATGTACGTATCCCTGTGCTTATTTATTCTAAATACAAATAGCCTTTCGCTCATCTGAAAATAAAATAAAAACGAAATACATCAGGAAAGTATTTTGTAGTGACACGCGTTTCAGTTAAACTCGGTCGGTGTGCTACAAATTTCACAGCACACTCGGAAGGTGACAAAAGCGTGTAGGGACTAGAGAGGTATGACCGCGTTTACTAGTCAGATAGCATGTACTGGATGGCCCTCCACCATAGTTATTATGCCTCTAGACAGCTGGCTGGAAATTGAAAATGTAAAAAGGCGTGTTCAACGTAGTATGTACTTAGCTTATCATATGTGTGTTCGTCATTCACCGTATACGAAGAAAATTACAGCCTTCTTAATGAGTTTTGGTTTTATTGTGTTACGACTATCTGAGTGCCTGTCGTTTGTTGCTAGGGTCTAGAGTCCAGTAGGCATGAGATATATCCCGGTTGTTTGTTAGGTCCAGTTGGTTGGGTGCCGCGGCTTGGCCAAAACTTTACGAAAGCGAGGTTGACGACAAAGCCTACAGCGGGATCTTGCTAATTGGCGGGTTGAACCGGTTACATGCGCTTATTCCAAGCTGACGGCTCCGTGTCTGTCACTTATACTTAATTTATGTATTTGTCACGGTAAAGTCATAACAGCTTATAATTTTGTGCCGGGTTAATACCGAATAACACTGTCGCTGTAATCCGTGCTTACCCTCACGTACCTCGCGTAGAAAATAAATGTCTATCACACTCGCAAACCTTTATATGTGCTATGTATTGTTCTATAGCCTTTATACTTACAAGTTGTAGTGTCGAGCGTGATCATAGAACACACAACAATACTGGAGATCAAGAGAAAACATTAAGTAACAGCAGGCGACAATACCGTGAACTCGCTACGTAAATTAAGGGAGTAATTTACAAATTAATATAATGATCTAACTTGTAAAAGGATTTAATCTTTGAATAAGCTACAGTAATACTAAAATTTATAGAATTGTGTTTGCTCATGTTATGTAAGCTTGCATAGTGACAGAAACGTTTACCAACGCTTACTGAATTGTTTGTAGAAGGAATACACATTTTTCTGAAATAAAAACTTTTATTTCTGTTGTTTTTACGTTACTGTATTTTGTAATAAACAACCCTTACAAGACTTCAAGGCTGTTCACTAAAACGCAACTGCAATTTAGTACACTGTATTAAAGGTAAATTTGCATTAAGTATGTTTCTGTGAAAAATATTTTTACGTAATTTTTTTAATTTTATGAAAAAATAATTTTATCAAGCAATGTTTGTGTTCTTGGCCAGGTGGTGTTTGTTGAGAAAACAATTAAAAAGTTTTATTTAATTTAAATATTTTCTAATACGCGGTGTTTTTTTTTTTTAGAAGAAAAACTAATTAATTCAAGTCCGAAAATTGTAAAAAACTTAGGGAACCTTTGCTATGTGTAAAAGTGCGGTGTGTGGGAGACCAGTACAGCAGCAGACAAAATTATTTTTACAGTTTATTATCAGTGAAAGGATTCTTGTTACATGACGTTCGTTATACCCCTGCTCTTAAATTAACAAAATAATTTAATATTTAATTTTAAAATGTGATAATTTTATTACATGTTTCTTTGTGTTCATTAATGAGAAAGGGATCGTCAGAATCGTTACTAACGAGAAGGTAACTTTGATGAAGGTTTACAAATTAATATTGTTACTAGTAATTGTTATTTTAAATAATAATTGCTATTAGATTATCTAGGCCACTACACTGTAAGCCATCCATTCCGAGGCATTGGAGGAATGTCTAGTCATGGTTTGCTTGTATGACGTGTTACTAGCTTAGTAGCGAAATCTCAGATTTAAGAGGACCAGGGACTCTTCTGTAGGTGTTACCATATCTTAGCCAAGAGTTTACTTTACCGTTCTAAAGCCGAGAGAGGATTTGAAAATAGAGTGCAGAGATATGAGGTGAATTGGGAAGAACACGTCTACGACGATGTTATTAATAATGTGCTAGTGACTCTACAAACAATTTTATAAATGTATAATTTGGTGAAGATATTTTACTTTTGAGCATGTATATCAACCTGTAATTTCTTTTTATAAACTCGGAATGCCAGTATTTAAAAATGTTTTATAATATATAACTTCATAAATTTATCTTATAGAATCTCTACTTTTTATATTATGTGTTTTTATAGGTAATTCTGTAGAAAATTTACCACTAAAACTTTATTTAATAACGCATTCATTCAATAAACACAATGCAGTGATGTTTGTACTAGATGTCAAGATACATATTAGAAGTGAAACGATTTTTTAATGACTGATTATTTTTATTGTTCTATTTACGTTATTAAAATAAGTTACTTTACCAGCTCTTTACTTAATTTCTTCCGTAAGGAACCATCGCTGCAGCCTCCAAGTGCATGAACCAAGTTCAACTAGCATCTTGGCCTCCTCTGAGTTGCCAGGTTGATTGGTGACACGTGATTATTTTGAGCCGCGACACATGCGTAGCAAAATGGTGTTTCACCAGCCAGACACTAGTCTCTTTTTCATCTTTCTCTTCCTTTTGTTTTCTGTGAGGTACACGTTTATACCACGAGTACTGAATGTATATTCAATACATTTGTATCCATGTAGAGCGCTTAGTTTGTGGGATCTACACGGACAACGAATATCCAAGAGAAAGTAAATATTGTATTATAATATTACTGAACAATGTGGGTGTGTGTGTGTACGTGTGTGCGAGGGGGAGGAAGGTAGAAAGACAGGCAGAAACAGAGACGGAGGACTTAACAGACGCATAGATACATTCTGTTCGTTTAACAGTGCTACAAAACAAAATAAATCTTTAACACGGCAGTAATTTATGAAAAATTTCCATAATTACCTGCTACTCTCATAATTTAAACGAAACCTCACGTTTGCTGCTAAACCTCTATGTGTCTATTAAATAACGTTTAAGTCAACGAGAATTGGTCTGTTTTAACGTAACAGACCAACCAAGGGGCAACCGCCCAACCATCAGTCACCCTAGTCTCGTCCGCTTGTTGTATATAATTGTGTAGCCTATATCTTTATATGATTACGTTAAAGTAATTGTGATATCTTTTATTTTTACTTCCTTAACAAACACTTGTTGAATAGGCGTGATAATTCATGATATTCATGATAATTTTATTCATATACTAGCTGTCATCCGCGGCTTCGCACGCGAATACTTGACTTTTAATAAGTATTTTAATATAATTTTTATTGTGTATGTCTATATGGCGTTCTGTCGGTTCGTATTCAATTTTGTACTCATCAGTCGGCATTCTCTCGAAAGCTGTTTCGAACACTTGTACTAAATTATTATGTTGGTGCAACAGTCTTTGGAATTAAAAGTACCCGTTTATAAAGTCTTTGGAGATAACATTAATAAAGTACCCGTTAACTCAAAAACGTTAGGTTCTTTATTGTAAGTGTTACTGTGTCGTAAGCACTGTACGTAGGGGGACCCAAAAGTAACGAGAATTTTTCTCTGGCAGTTGGTAGAACGCTAGTTCCGACTTCTCCCGCTAGGTGCCTTTACTAGACACCATTTGAGGCTTAAAGCCTCCTCCCCATAAGCCGTTCGAAGCATTGCGACAGTTTCTGCTGCTGATTTCCCTAACAGGAAACAGAACCTGATGTTAGCACGTTGGTATTTAATGTATGCCATTTAAAAATCGCCGAAAACGTGAAACAGCGCTTACAAAAAATAGTCACACTGACCGCGCTAATGTTTCCACAACAATGCCGCTAGGGCAACTGATACAAAATGGTGTCTAGTGAAGGCACCTAGCGGGAGAAGTCGGAACTAGCGTTCTACCAACTGCCAGAGAAAAATTCTCGTTACTTTTGGGTCCCCCCTCGTATATCACATTAAACGTTATATTTTTCTCAACCGTGGGTTTTACTAATTTATTTCAGCAGTAAACCAACAACCAAAAACCGGTGTCATCTAACCTCATAAATGAAAACAACACGTATTTTGCGTTGGATTAAGAAATAAGACAATTCACAATTAGTACACTTTTTCTTACCCACATCGTACAGTAATATATCAATACAATCGCATAAAATACCGGAAATGTACTGCAGGAACGGATAAAGGTACAGTTCCGATGCCGCTAAATAGCTTTTGTTTATTTACTTGTTATTAATTCTTGTCTCCATGGTGTCGTTGACATCTTTATACGCGTCAACGAAAAGGCATAATTAAAAGGGCCTAAATCGTGCGAACGCGGCCAAATATCAAATTTCAAGTTAGACAGTATTTTTTGCCTTGTGTCGAAGCTTACCTGTGCAAAATTTGGTGGCAATCGGTGTAACGGTGTGGATTTGTATTTAATACAAATAAATCCTCGGACTTTGAGTTTTATATACACTGTAGGCCTACTAGCTGTTACCCGCGGCTTCGCACGCGCATATTTGACTTTTAATAAGTATTTTAATGTAATTTTTATTGTCTATGTCTATATGACGTTCTGTCAGCTTGTATAACAATTGTGTACTCATTAGTCAAATTCTCTCCAAAGCTGTTTTCAACACTTGTACTATTTTAACTTGTACTAAATTATTATGTTGGTGCAACAGCCTTTGAAAATTTAAAAGTTCCCGTTTATAAAGCATTTGAGATATTTATGAAGGACCAGTTAAATCAAAAACGCTAAATTCTTTATTATTTTAAGTGTTACTGTGTTAGAAGCATTGTGTATCACATTAAACGTTATGTTTTCCTCAACCATGGCTTTTATTTATTTCAGCGGTAAAGTAAAAACCGAAAACCGTTGTCACCTAACCTCACAAATGAAAACAACACGTGTTTTCGCTTCACATTAAGTAATAGGACAATTTACAATTAGTACACTTCTTCTTTTCCACATCGTAATAGGCCTATATCAATACAATCGCATATTATATAAAACATCGAAAATGTACTGCAGGAATGGATAAATGTACAGTTCCGATGCCGCTAAATAGCTTTTGTTTATTTACTTGTTAGTATGGTAATTAATTCTGGTCTCTATGGTGTTGCTGACATTTTTATACGCGTCAACGAAAAGGCATAATTGAAAGGGCCTAAATCGTGCGAACGGGGCAAAATATCAAATTCCAAGTTAGACAATATTTTTCGCCTTGTGTCAAAGGTTACCTGTGCAAAATGTGGTGGCAATCGGTCTAACGGTGTGGATTTGTATTCAGTACCTATAAATCCTTAGACTTTGAATTTTATAGATACGTATAGATATAGATGATAATTACGTACTTTCTCGGTCAGGCCTAATAGTTCAAATGGTCAATTAGTAGGCATATAGATTAGTAGTAAAAGGCGAAAACCTAAATAAGTGTAGATTATGGTACTGTGTGTGTGTGTGTGTAATGCTTATGATATAGAAATAACGGTGAAAGCTGGTAGGCTGCATACATTTTACGCTATTTGTAGGGTATATAGGAATTTTTAATGACACATGAAGTCGTCTAATGACTATTAATACGACCTCTGAACGTTTTGAATGGTAGCATATGCGTAGTATATAAATAAAATTTAATTGAAATAACTTAATCGTTTATTAAAAATTTACATGGAAAATTACATGTAAATTAAACATTGTCTGTGCGCAAACATCGAATATCATGTGAGAAGGGATTGCCGGTAGCGATTTGTGCTAGAAGTTACTTTAACGGCATTCTGTTGCTCGCTTCTAATTGCGGCAGGGCCAGCGGTTATATAGGGTTAACATGTGATCTAGGTGATAAAAGAGGACAACCTGAAAATTTAACAGCATGATCGTTACTTTATGGGTCAAAAAATATTTCACGGTGAAAACATTATACATTATGGATAAGAAAGTATCTTCTATTAATTAGAAGCGGAACTTACATAGGAAAATAATATTTGCTACATTTATTTTTAATCATAGCAATAATTAATTTTGATACTATTCAGTCTGAATCGGATTCACAGCAACCCATCATAAGCTTTTTATTTTCTAATAAATAACCATAGAACTGAACACATGAAAGACTTTTTAAGTTGCACTGTAGACAAATTATACCTTTAACATTTTCTACCATTAACCTATTTCACTCTTTGGTCGGAATTTAACCTATTCCGAGTTGTTACTCGGAATGGAATAAAAATACTCAACAATTTTCAAAAATTCTGTAAACAAGATGATGTTGGACTTCCCTTAAAATATTTACACCATAAATGATTGGAAAGGTGGTTATCATACAAATGAGGGTAATTTTTTAAAAACCTCTGAGAATTGCAGAATTGATCAAAGCATTTGTATTATCAACGTAGATGTGTGTTCTGGTTCCAAGGAAATTTAAGGTTTCCCCTACGTCATCCCAAGAAGGAGGTTTTGAAAGACTCAGCCATTTGAAAGGCTGAAACTGCTCGTATTGTGCCAACCACTTTTCCAAATAAAAAGGGAAAAAAGAGGACATTTCCCTGTTTAAAAAAAATCATCTCGGACAGGTTTTTAACACTAATAAAGAGAACGTGTCCGGGAAAAAGATGACGTACGGTAACCCTAGGTAATATGAAATCTTACATTCACACATTTTTCTACAACTTTCAAGAGGATGAACTGTGTACACTAAAATTCTCAGGATCTAACTCTATGACGTATTCTACTACTATGTACTGTAAATCTATAATTCGTTTTTATAGGAAGAAGAGGTAGCTATCACATTTAAATAGCACGGTTAGCATTCCTCAATCTTTTGCTAGAAACTTGGGAATCTGTAAGCATTTACCGCAATTCTGAGAAGGCGATCTCACAATGTAATTGAAACGCATAAATTTGAATGTATGATGTTTTCGTGACTTTTCAGTGCTCTGGGCGATCAATATGGCAAATCCGACTTAATGGCCTTTGCATTTTCTGGTTAGTGAACCTTTTTTGAACCCTTTACGATGGTCACATTTTTGTTACAACTTATACTCGCCTTTCGTGCTAATACGAATGTAAAGCAAAATTAAAAGGATGGAAATGGGCAAAACGCTTATGGTCAGAGGGGAATGGTGATGTGGTGGGAGTCGCTTTGAGATGTGAGAAGAGAATTGTTGTTATGAGCGTCAATGCAGCCAACGTATGAATATTATTTTTCGAATAGTAACCAAACCTCGCGTGGAAGGTTTGTTAGTAATATGTGTTTCGCTTACCACGGATGTCTCACTCACTTGCTCACTCTCTCTCTCTCTCTCTCTCTCCCTCGCTCTATCCCACTCTCACCTTCCCTCCCCCCTCTCTCTTCGTTACATATCAAATGTTGTGTAAACCTATCTCGTTTTTTTTATTCCTGAAATAGACATACTACCAGCTCTTATCGGAATGGAATGGAATGTGCAAACTATGCACTTGTGCACTTCCGCTTCTTAATTACACGCGACTATCTCTGCAGTTTATCATAAACAGACGACTTCTTTGTACCGGTATTAGTTTACTAGCGAAAATCCTTTAATCGTAGACAAAAAAATGTGTTTCAAGCGGAAGGAAAATTCACGTTGTTTTAATATTATTTCCCTGCTCTGACTATGCAGTTTCTTGCCTTTTAATTTTGATACAAACTCTAACATATTTGCCAAAATTGCGAAGCACAAACACAAAAAATATGAATAGACAATGAAGGATCACTACACTAACAAGACGCACCAACGAGTATAAACAAAATGATACAATACAGATTACGCAATACATTTCGAGGCGTAGCCGTATACTGAAGTAAAAAAATCCACTCATTTGCAAGCCGTTGACAACGGATGTTCACAGTTCCAACTGCATACAACCCGTCCTTCCTTACCCCGCCTATCGGATCTGTTTCAAGGTCAAGCTTTCGAATTGGTACCGGCTTGTATAACGCTGAATGTCACAACATAGTAGATGACATCAGTGTAGAACAAGAGAAAAACAGTAGATAATAGAACGCGGAAATGCAATGAAGGACGAGGTTGCAATAAACACATGCAATAAACGAAATATTTATAAATGACAGAATAACGTAATCTGCAGGTATATTGAATTCATTTTTTGAATAAGTTAATAATAAACTTTATAGATTAGTGTTTTACTCTCATTATAAAAATTTGCGTAGTGTGTTAAAAGTTCACTAATATATACTTATTAAACTGCAGAAGAAAAGAGTACACATTTCTTTGTAAAAGTAAATCTGTACAGAAACAATGTTAGGGAATCGTAGAACATAAAGTAAATTACCTACACAACTTTATAGATTAGATAGTTACTCATCAATCTTTTCGTTTGCAAAAATATAAATCCACTGACGTAAAGTTAAGCACTCTGATTCTGCCACATCGTAAATATTAAGAATTTACAAGGGATTTACATAAGAAATTAATAGAAAATGCTTTATAATAATAACTTGTGATTCCCCTTGTGTTTTGTAAACTCTTAAAATGATATAAACATTATAACTGCGGTTCAGTTAATCTAACCTCCGACTTGAGGTACTAAAAGTCAAACAATAACTTCCGCTTAAATTGTCTCTTCCACTCTGATTTATTCAACGTCTGGGGATTACCTTCTACAATAGTTGCTAATACTCACCGACTGATTCTCTTAGGATTTAATTCCACAACTGTATTTTCCTTTATCCAACAAAACAGTCTTTACATGCTATTAAAAATATTTATGAAAATATACTAATTCCGTGTTTATTATGAAAGTTGTATCTCATCCCATGTCTAGCAAGAGAATTATTATTTTGACTCTACTATACTACTCTACCATTCTCTATAGTTTCATAATTTGTATAAAAATGTGAATACAAAATTCTGAAAAATACATTGTTGGTAATTAGCTAATTTTAAGAGATAATTTTACGTTTATTCGTATAATTGTCTAATCATTAATTCATTGTAATATTGGTTTGAAGTTTGAGTCAGTATATGTGTTTAATTCATTACGTGTGTTAGTGGATTAGTGGATTAACATATTAAAATCAGTTTATGCCTTTAACTGTTGTAACCTAACTTTATTTGTCTCCTTAAAGCCCCACTGTTGGGCTAGCCAATTTGTAAGTCAACTAGATCCGGTGTGTTTAAAATGTGTTATTATAATTGTTTAATATTTGAATTAAAAGTGTGTTATGAGTTTACAATTGAAAGTTAAAGTTACAAGTTACGATGAATCGAAAAAATTATAATTGTCTTAAAAGAACTCCTTTAAATACAAATAAAAATAATTGCAGTAATGTTGGTTGAACTATAACGTTGCTTAATTCAATAAATAAAGCGTACTGGCTGGTCGCTTGATGAAGGTAGCCGTCGCGTCGATGCTGGCAGCGAAACTCCTCCTCCAGGTTGACCGTCGTCTAAGTACGTAAAGTCAAGTCACATCTGGACAATAAAATTAATAAAATACACTTCCACGTACCTGGTCGTGATTCTGGAAGTTCAGAAGTTCACTTTTTATACAAATTAATAAGCTGCCAAGACGGTTTACAAAACCAGCTTGCTTTACTTACAAGGTTAGGTTACCTTGTTTAATAATGGGCGCCACACAGGTTTATTTCCGGAAAATCCCGTGTAAAACCCTTTAATAGAATCGAATAATTATTAATTCTCTTCTTTAAAAAAACTGAAATTGTGTTTATTGCCCTTATGGCAACTCAAATTCAACAACGTATGATTTCTACTAAGAGTTACTTTGATTATTTTGAATTAATTATTTATTTACTTTTCGAAATAAATTAAGTCAAAGTTATGCTGCTAATAACTGGGTTTTATTTGTACCTTTGATGATGAATTCAAACAAACATAATTAAGAAAATACATTGATATACAATTGAAATTGTTTCGTTCACTTACCCTACTGTACTAGCTCAGAGCATGAACAACTTTTCTGGTTATGTCCAGATAAACTTTACTTTAAACATTAATTTTATTTATATCTCGGGCGTAAATTCTTTTAAACACAAGAAAGAATGCTCATGCCTACACAAAAGTTAATTATTTCATAAATCAATATTGACTAGTAAGGCCTTGTTGTTTACTAACAAAAAATCAAACCTATTTATAGGTTAGGCGTTCGTCACGCTTGCTTAATTATTCACAAAAGTTATATAGACCACTTAAGACTAACATCATTCTTAAACAGGATTGACAAATCCACTAAATAAATTCAGTCATTGTGTAACACAGAAAATGTTTTGGTGTTATGCGTCAGTACAAATTTTGTTTACAAAAATATATTAGTGCACTCAGATTAATGGAATAAATTGTCACGATGTTACCTCTTTATTTTAATCTTTTAGATTAAAATTTA
This sequence comes from Magicicada septendecula, assembly GCA_034769895.1. Classification (NCBI taxonomy): domain Eukaryota; kingdom Metazoa; phylum Arthropoda; class Insecta; order Hemiptera; family Cicadidae; genus Magicicada; species Magicicada septendecula. Next base: position 330,265,408 of record CM068373.1, read on the forward strand.
ATTAAACACTCCAGTGGTCGGATTATAGTGACCCTGGCTTTACACTACACACGCACTTTGAACAGGCAATAATTGTCCGCTTCTGACTAAATTGGACCATTTTTAATACTATTTAATTATTTTCTCCTGTTCGATATATCCCGCACTAAATAAAATAAATACTTCACATCGATGCACTGATTCTAGGTAGACTGTATTGTAGTTACTTGTTGCTGCCGAAATGATTCAATGGACGCACTTTTACATGATACTATAAGTTAATAAAATTTTGAGGTGACGAGCGACACCTGCTTGCTCGGGATGACTGTCAAAAAGTGGTAACGGAAAAACTCGCGTTCCCGTTATATACCCCCTGTTTTGATGAGGCTTAGGTGATTGTTTCATTTATTAAGCTATTTTCTGATTGGCTCAACCAGACGTTACGAAAATGACGCATTGTTTTTCCAACCGTCATTAACCGTCTTTTGGCTAAGATGATTGACAGTTGAGGTTGTTGTTATTATTGACAAACAAATTTCTTACTTTCTATTTACAAATGATGCTAACGCATGTCACGCACTTATTATAGTTGCGATCGTGGTTGTATCGCTATCAAATTAAAGGATATTTTCTACTCTTTGATTTGATATAGTTTGACACTGGTTTTATTCACACTTTCACTGACATTTCTTAATAAATAATGTTCAGATATATGGCTTCGCGCTGTCGTCTGCTAGCGACGCCGGCTACGATTCTCTCTTATCAATAACTTATTTGTGTTGCACATCGCGTTTTCACTTAAACGTCTGTGTCGGAACACTAATATATCCGTCTTTATACTTATTTAGTGAATATAATTATTAAATCTTAACTTACTGATGTAATACCCTGCTATGAACTATCCTTACTTCCTAATTACATTTTGTTTACACTATTTCGCTCTATGCTATTCATTAATAATTGAGTTATTACTTGTATAATACATTAACAATGCTTATTGCTACACTTGGTATAATAATTGTTCAGTGTATGTTATTTACACTAGTAGTCCTTTCTACTTATCACCTTACTGACAATTGTTCGTTTTAGGCGTTGCCTAGGCATACCTTTGACATCGGGTTTATGCCTTAATAATGTTCCTTAGTTACATTTGGTACATTGATGAGGTAACTTACTTATATAAGGTTCCCTCTTACAATTATTTTTACTTCTTATGAGTACATTTGAGATTGTAATACCTTTTCAATTTTATATTGTGGCCATAGCTAATCTTAGTCATAGGCATTGATAGTTACTAGTCATTGTTTATTTATTCTCAGCCGAATACTGTTGCTGATATTATATTATTCGGGTCGTTACTTAATTATTTTTATTAACATGTGAAATTAAATTCAAGTTATTCACTGACTCGCTTGACAGATTATAGTGAATTTAGCTTGTCCATTAGTTTGTGTCAGTTATAGTATTGGTTGTAGTGTTTTGTTTACTCCTTCTTGTGGCACTTCTTCTTCTTTCTTCTTCGTTAGTCCTTCTCTTCTTCGCTACTTTCATCATTATATTATCTACTTACATTACCTTCACGTATTTATTAATTCTATGGGTATATGTCTAGGTTATGTAACACTTGGTCAAGTTACATATACTCCCCTCTCAAAATTGATAATTTGAGAGAAATTTTACATTTGATAAAATTATCATTTCAGTTTAGTTTTAGTATATTATTACTGCTTTTTGTCTTGTACTCTCTGCATTGAATTTTAACATTCTATTAGTGTGTTGCACTAGATTGGGTTCTTGGCTAGTGATATCATTTTTAGCTTACTAGTATTTTTTCAAGTTTCTCATATTCTAAGTCATTTAGTTACAATAGGTTTCACTTCTTAAATTAACAATTTCCTGTCTTACAATAATACATGTTTTCTTTCTCATTACATATCTTTATTTTCGTGATAAATTCTATGGTTCTTTCATTTTTTACCCCACAGATTTTTTATTAATAATCCTTGATATATTACCATATAATTCCCTAACATTTGTAGTGGGTTCGGAGTCAGAGGGCTCTATTTGGCATCCATTCTCCGCCGTTCCTCAACTACACGTCCTCATAATCAGAGGCATCCTCATCTCTGTCTGGGACAAAATAAAAATTGCACGTAGCAACAGTTGCACTATCACAACACCTAAAATATAACATATCATTCATTTTTCAATAATATAACATATTCAATATAACATTCAAGGTATTAGAGGTTTCATTTGTATCACATTTCATTCCTTTATACTTTCTAACATGCTTCTTTTCACAGGTAATTATTCCCTTTCAGACTTGACATATTGGCTATGTTCTTTATTAGCCTTGTTGTTACTTTTCTATACTAGTTGGTAATTTGTTTTGGTTCATCTGAGTATTCTTAAATTTACACACTTATATTGATCATCATACAATCATGCAGTTGTTTCTTAAATATAGAGTTTACAATATTTCACTCTTACCATAGTTCACAAGTTTTACTCTCATCAATAGTTTACAATTATCCTGAATTATCAGGGTTTACAGTATTCATATACTAAACATTTTGGTTAGATATTCTCTGACATATCTTGTTGGTAAATACAATTGGATACTCTCTTCATCGCTTAATTAATATTTTTTATATTCCTCGATAACAGTAGTATTTTGACAATTATTTTTGTTATTTATTCATAGACACTTTTCTCTATTATATCAGATAATAATCATTCAACAATATTTGATAATTAAGATACCATATACGATATTATTCTAACATATTATTAGACAATAGTTGACTTTCTCTCCCTTCATTCTATAATAATAATAGCTATCCTTCTAATTAATTCTCTTTGGTATTCTTCCTCTCTACTCCTTCAAATGATAGATTTCAAATCATTTATTCTGGACGGTTTTATATAAATTCTTTGGTTTTGTGAGGGGTATACAATATTTGACATTAAATTTTTGTTACTTACAATATTTGGTAATTCAATAACATTTTTCTTCCTCTTCATTCCATAATAATAGTAGCCTTCTTTCTAATTAACTCTCTTTGGTATTCTTCCTCTCTACTCCTTCAAGTGTTGGAATCTTTAACACTTATTCTGGACGATTTTATATAAATTCTTTGGTTTAATTTAACATAGGAGTATTAGAGTAATTTTATATCACTATCTTATGTACATTTTTGTTATATGATAGTCTTTTGTTCTATATAATATAATAGATATCTTTCTTATCATTAAATTATTTGGTTTATAATACACATTTTTTCTATCATATAATATGATAAATCTGGTTCTCATTTAATATATAACAGATAGTCTTGGTACCCATACTTATAATACACACTTTTTTATTTATAACACAATATGGTAAACAGGCTGGCTATAGGCAATTAGACACTTTCAATACATTGGGTATAATAAATGATCCTCCTGATCACTAGTCTAATCCTTTTACGGTAGACACTTTTTAAAATTTCTTATACACTAAACACTCTTGTGGTAATCGTCGTACAATAATATAATTAGTCCTTTTATAATAATAATTACATTTATAGTTTATACGTTGGGTTCTATTGGGCTTCTCCATTCTATTGGGTTCATTGGTTGGGACAATTACGTTTCACAGGTACCCTTTTTTATAGCTGTCTCTAGTACAACATGTTTATGATATTTGGCACCCTATAATAACATCTCATAACAAACTTCCTTACATATATGATTTTTATGGTCCTTTGTTACTGTATAAGGGCCTGTGTCCAGTACTAGTAGTTTTGGAGATACCTGCCTATCATGCGGTTCTTCCATTTTGCGGCTACCAGATAGTCATCGGCTTCCCGTTTTCTCGCCTTCTTCTTCTCATCATCTTCGGTATCCATGTGTCCAGTGTACTCCTGGTCTTTGTTATTATTGACTTCCAGTACCTCTTCGAATTCTGGTTGATCGTCATTAGTTTTCTGGTTGGATTTTTCCATCGATTGGTCCCTCTTCTTCCGCAATTCTTTTATTTCTTGGGCATACCCTTCAATGATCCGGTCCAGTTGTTCTTGATACCCTTTCCTTTTCTTAGAATGCCTAATTCTTCCTTCGGAAATATATGCTTTAAGTATTTTATTGGTTACAGTCTTCTTCGTGGTAGCACATTTCTTCTCTTCGTTCATCTTCATGAAGCTCCTTCGGTACTCCTTCCTATAGACTCCTTCTTCACGGTTGATGACTGGGAAATAAATCATATTAATTAGACCAGTTCGAGTCATTTCGATTAATTCTTTTGTTACCCTAGTCTTCTTTGGGCGTATTATTCTTCTTTCTTCCTTTTTCTTAATAATTTTGTTCCTTTCTTCATGATTTTTAATTTTTAAATTCACTTGTTCGGTGTTTCTATTTCTGAGTAATTCTTTTGTCTCCACTTGATCATCACACATGGGCAGATTATTTTGTTCTAAGTCTTCATTCTCGCCTACTAACTCTTCCGCTTCTTTAATTACCTGAGTTGTCTTTATACCTCCGGTATCGATCTCCTTGGCGTGAATATCTTCCTGGTATCTGTCAAGCTCATTTTCAGATGATGATGTCTTTGAGTCCCCTTCATTCTCGGTTTGTTTGACGTCGTCTTCGGATGGCATGCTTAATTCTTCTATGGTTTCATCATTGGGTACTTCTTCCGTTTCTGAGTGGTTGTCGTTTCGTAATTCGTCTCTTATTATCTGGCCCAATTCTTCCGTATATTTCTTATTCATTTCATCCATTTTCTGGCTAATCTTATTTAATGTTGTATTCAGCTCTTCTTTCAACGCTCTGTTGCTGTCGTCTATTTTATTGTTTAACGCGTCCATGGATCTATTGGTATTGTCTATCTTTTTATTCAAGTCTTCCTTCAATAGTTCGAACTTCTTATTATTGTCGTCTAACCTTGTATGTAGGTCTTCTTTCAGCGACTCTATATTTTTATTTAATAACTCAATATTCTTCTGATTCTCCGACCGGGATTTCTTACCATCTTCTTTCAGTTCCATCATCACTCTCATCATTGCTTCCTGGAAGTCCGTATTCTCTGCTTGTGCGGGTTTTTCAGAGAATCTGGGTTGGTTGTCGACCCTCACTTCCACTTCCGATTCTGCATGGGGTGTTTCTTCTGGTCGAGTTTCTATGTTATTAATTGTAATGACTTCCATCTCGGGTGTTGGTTGTGTCTCATGTGTCCCTGTATTTGGTTGTACCTCTTCTACTCGGCAGTCCTTGTATCTTGTGTCGTATTGATGTGTGTGTGGCATGTTTGTTCTTTTGTGTTTACCGGGCTGATTATAAATATAAAAAATATTTTCGTTTAATATTTTTCAGCCCCACGTTGGGCGCCAATTTGTAACCTAACTTTATTTGTCTCCTTAAAGCCCCACTGTTGGGCTAGCCAATTTGTAAGTCAACTAGATCCGGTGTGTTTAAAATGTGTTATTATAATTGTTTAATATTTGAATTAAAAGTGTGTTATGAGTTTACAATTGAAAGTTAAAGTTACAAGTTACGATGAATCGAAAAAATTATAATTGTCTTAAAAGAACTCCTTTAAATACAAATAAAAATAATTGCAGTAATGTTGGTTGAACTATAACGTTGCTTAATTCAATAATTAAAGCGTACTGGCTGGTCGCTTGATGAAGGTAGCCGTCGCGTCGATGCTGGCAGCGAAACTCCTCCTCCAGGTTGACCGTCGTCTAAGTACGTAAAGTCAAGTCACATCTGGACAATAAAATTAATAAAATACACTTCCACGTACCTGGTCGTGATTCTGGAAGTTCAGAAGTTCACTTTTTATACAAATTAATAAGCTGCCAAGACGGTTTACAAAACCAGCTTGCTTTACTTACAAGGTTAGGTTACCTTGTTTAATAATGGGCGCCACACAGGTTTATTTCCGGAAAATCCCGTGTAAAACCCATTAATAGAATCGAGTAATTATTAATTCTCTTCAAAAAAAAACTGAAATTGTGTTTATTGCCCTTATGGCAATTAAAATTCAACAACGTATGATTTCTACTAAGAGTTACTTTATTTTGAATTAATTATTTATTTACTTTTCGAAATAAATTAAGTCAAAGTTATGCTGCTAATAACTGGGTTTTATTTGTACCTTTGATGATGAATTCAAACAAACATAATTAAGAAAATACATTGATATACAAATGGAATTGTTTCGTTCACTTACCCTACTGCACTAGCTAAGAGCATGAACAACTTTTCTGGTTATGTCCAGGTAAACTTTACTTTAAACATTAATTTTATTTATATCTCGGGCGTAAATTCTTTTAAACAGAAGAAAGAATGCTCATGCCTACACAAAAGTTAATTATTTCATAAATCAATATTGACTAGTAAGGCCTTGTTGTTTACTAACAAAAAATCAACCCTATTTATAGGTTAGGCGTTCGTCACGCTTGCTTAATTATTCCCAAAAGTTATATAGACCACTTAAGACTAACATCATTCTTAAACAGGATTGACAAATCCACTAAATAAATTCAGTCATTGTGTAACACAGAAAATGTTTTGGTGTTATACGTCAGTACAAATTTTGTTTACAAAAATATATCAGTGCACTCAGATTAATGGAATAAATTATCACGATGTTACCTCTTTATTTTAATCTTTTAGATTAAAATTTAATTAAACACTCCAGTGGTCGGATTATAGTGACCCTGGCTTTACACTACACACGCACTTTGAACAGGCAATAATTGTCCGCTTCTGACTAAATTGGACCGTTTTTAATACTATTTAATTATTTTCTCCTGTTCGATATATCCCGCACTAAATAAAATAAATACTTCACATCGATGCACTGATTCTAGGTAGACTGTATTGTAGTTACTTGTTGTTGCCGAAATGATTCAATGGACGCACTTTTACATGATACTATAAGTTAATAAAATTTTGAGGTGACGAGCGACACCTGCTTGCTCGAGATGACTGTCAAAAAGTGGTAACGGAAAAACTCGCGTTCCCGTTATATACCCCCTGTTTTGATGAGGCTTAGGTGATTGTTTCATTTATTAAGCTATTTTCTGATTGGCTCAACCAGACGTTACGAAAATGACGCATTGTTTTTCCAACCGTCATTAACCGTCTTTTGGCTAAGATGATTGACAGTTGAGGTTGTTGTTATTATTGACAAACAAATTTCTTACTTTCTATTTACAAATGATGCTAACGCATGTCACGCACTTATTATAGTTGCGATCGTGGTTGTATCGCTATCAAATTAAAGGATATTTTCTACTCTTTGATTTGATATAGTTTGACACTGGTTTTATTCACACTTTCACTGACATTTCTTAATAAATAATGTTCAGATATATGGCTTCGCGCTGTCGTCTGCTAGCGACGCCGGCTACGATTCTCTCTTATCAATAACTTATTTGTGTTGCACATCGCGTTTTCACTTAAACGTCTGTGTCGGAACACTAATATATCCGTTTTTATACTTATTTAGTGAATATAATTATTAAATCTTAACTTACTGATGTAATACCCTGCTATGAACTATCCTTACTTCCTAATTACATTTTGTTTACACTATTTCGCTCTATGCTATTCATTAATAATTGAGTTATTACTTGTATAATACATTAACAATGCTTATTGCTACACTTGGTATAATAATTGTTCAGTGTATGTTATTTACACTAGTAGTCCTTTCTACTTATCACCTTACTGACAATTGTTCGTTTTAGGCGTTGCCTAGGCATACCTTTGACATCGGGTTTATGCCTTAATAATGTTCCTTAGTTACATTTGGTACATTGATGAGGTAACTTACTTATATAAGGTTCCCTCTTACAATTATTTTTACTTCTTATGAGTACATTTGAGATTGTAATACCTTTTCAATTTTATATTGTGGCCATAGCTAATCTTAGTCATAGGCATTGATAGTTACTAGTCATTGTTTATTTATTCTCAGCCGAATACTGTTGCTGATATTATATTATTCGGGTCGTTACTTAATTATTTTTATTAACATGTGAAATTAAATTCAAGTTATTCACTGACTCGCTTGACAGATTATAGTGAATTTAGCTTGTCCATTAGTTTGTGTCAGTTATAGTATTGGTTGTAGTGTTTTGTTTACTCCTTCTTGTGGCACTTCTTCTTCTTTCTTCTTCGTTAGTCCTTCTCTTCTTCGCTACTTTCATCATTATATTATCTACTTACATTACCTTCATGTATTTATTAATTCTATGGGTATATGTCTAGGTTATGTAACACTTGGTCAAGTTACATATACTCCCCTCTCAAAATTGATAATTTGAGAGAAATTTTACATTTGATAAAATTATCATTTCAGTTTAGTTTTAGTATATTATTACTGCTTTTTGTCTTGTACTCTCTGCATTGAATTTTAACATTCTATTAGTGTGTTGCACTAGATTGGGTTCTTGGCTAGTGATATCATTTTTAGCTTACTAGTATTTTTTCAAGTTTCTCATATTCTAAGTCATTTAGTTACAATAGGTTTCACTTCTTAAATTAACAATTTCCTGTCTTACAATAATACATGTTTTCTTTCTCATTACATATCTTTATTTTCGTGATAAATTCTATGGTTCTTTCATTTTTTACCCCACAGATTTTTTATTAATAATCCTTGATATATTACCATATAATTCCCTAACATTTGTAGTGGGTTCGGAGTCAGAGGGCTCTATTTGGCATCCATTCTCCGCCGTTCCTCAACTACACGTCCTCATAATCAGAGGCATCCTCATCTCTGTCTGGGACAAAATAAAAATTGCACGTAGCAACAGTTGCACTATCTCAACACCTAAAATATAACATATCATTCATTTTTCAATAATATAACATATTCAATATAACATTCAAGGTATTAGAGGTTTCATTTGTATCACATTTCATTCCTTTATACTTTCTAACATGCTTCTTTTCACAGGTAATTATTCCCTTTCAGACTTGACATATTGGCTATGTTCTTTATTAGCCTTGTTGTTACTTTTCTATACTAGTTGGTAATTTGTTTTGGTTCATCTGAGTATTCTTAAATTTACACACTTATATTGATCATCATACAATCATGCAGTTGTTTCTTAAATATAGAGTTTACAATATTTCACTCTTACCATAGTTCACAAGTTTTACTCTCATCAATAGTTTACAATTATCCTGAATTATCAGGGTTTACAGTATTTATATACTAAACATTTTGGTTAGATATTCTCTGACATATCTTGTTGGTAAATACAATTGGATACTCTCTTCATCGCTTAATTAATATTTTTTATATTCCTCGATAACAGTAGTATTTTGACAATTATTTTTGTTATTTATTCATAGACACTTTTCTCTATTATATCAGATAATAATCATTCAACAATATTTGATAATTAAGATACCATATACGATATTATTCTAACATATTATTAGACAATAGTTGACTTTCTCTCCCTTCATTCTATAATAATAATAGCTATCCTTCTAATTAATTCTCTTTGGTATTCTTCCTCTCTACTCCTTCAAATGATAGATTTCAAATCATTTATTCTGGACGGTTTTATATAAATTCTTTGGTTTTGTGAGGGGTATACAATATTTGACATTAAATTTTTGTTACTTACAATATTTGGTAATTCAATAACATTTTTCTTCCTCTTCATTCCATAATAATAGTAGCCTTCTTTCTAATTAACTCTCTTTGGTATTCTTCCTCTCTACTCCTTCAAGTGTTGGAATCTTTAACACTTATTCTGGACGATTTTATATAAATTCTTTGGTTTAATTTAACATAGGAGTATTAGAGTAATTTTATATCACTATCTTATGTACATTTTTGTTATATGATACTCTTTTGTTCTATATAATATAATAGACATCTTTCTTATCATTAAATTATTTGGTTTATAATACACATTTTTTCTATCATCTAATATGATAAATCTGGTTCTCATTTAATATATAACAGATAGTCTTGGTACCCATACTTATAATACACACTTTTTTATTTATAACACAATATGGTAAACAGGCTGGCTATAGGCAATTAGACACTTTCAATACATTGGGTATAATAAATGATCCTCCTGATCACTAGTCTAATCCTTAATAATCCTTATTAATCCTTAGTCTATGCCTTAATAATGTTCCTTAGTTACATTTGGTACATTGATGAGGTAACTTACTTATATAAGGTTCCCTCTTACAATTATTTTTACTTCTTATGAGTACATTTGAGTTTGTAATACCGTTTCAATTTTATATTGTGGCCATAGCTAATCTTAGTCATAGGCATTGATAGTTACTAGTCATTGTTTATTTATTCTCAGCCGAATACTGTTGCTGATATTATATTATTCGGGTCGTTACTTAATTATTTTTATTAACATGTGAAATTACATTCAAGTTATTCACTGACTCGCTTGACAGATTATAGTGAATTTAGCTTGTCCATTAGTTTGTGTCAGTTATAGTATTGGTTGTAGTGTCAAGCAGTGTTTTGTTTACTCCTTCTTGTGGCACTTCTTCTTCTTTCTTCTTCGTTGGTCCTTCTCTTCTTCGCTACTTTCATCATTATATTATCTACTTACATTACCTTCATGTATTTATTAATTCTATGGGTATATGTCTAGGTTATGTAACACTTGGTCATGTTACACTGTAAACCTGTAAAAGCACCTGACGGACGTATCAGTCACTTACCACACTGTTAAGCGTGTACCTAAACCTGCCAACAGTGAACTTTTTTTTTTACTGCTTTTTGACTAACCTTTATTATTATCATTATTATTATATACCTGTTGACTCGAGAGCGGAAGCATTTATTCGACAGAAGATATGAAATTGGAAGGTATGCCGCAAAGCAAGGAGCCAAGGAACTCACTCTTCGACACTAGCAAGAACGTTGGGATAGGGAGGATTGAGGAAGATGGACCGCAAGGCTCATACCAGACTTGAAGGAATGGATCAACCCCCAACACGGTGAGGTCAACTACCATCTGACCCAGTTGATCAGTGGTCACGGCAATTTGAATGCCTATCTCCATAGAATGGAAAAGGTGCAAAGCCCAGCATGCCAATATGGAGACTCTTCTCATGAAGATGCCTCGCAAACGTTTTTCAAGTGCTGCAGATTTTGCAAGACAGAGGATGGTACTGGAAATGGAGCTCGGGGACTTCACGCCCGAGAGCGTAGTTGCGTTTATGCTTTGTGGTAAGGTAGAAAAAAAAAAAACAGGCCAAAATTGCACCCAACGGGGAGTAGAAGATGAGGAAGAACTAGAATGAGTCCAATAAGGGAGCAATAGGCTCCATTCAAAAGTAATACGCTAAGTGGTTCTAGGGTGGATATAAATGCTTGAATTAGAGGTGTGGTTTTTAGTTGGTGAGAGTACCACACACCAGAGGAAGCACGGCTTCATCTGACGGTACATAAAGCATTTTCCCTCTTTATATAAAAAATATTGTTATTATTATTATGTGTTTGTTAGCTAACATATCACAGCTCTGGATAAAGTTCGTCTCCAGCTTTCAACCCTGAGAAATTATGTGTATCTAACAAACAGTAAAATTTTTAAGCAAAAAATTTAATAAATAAACTCAGGGCGAGAGGTACTGTGTAGAATCTCATACTTCCATACGCGCGTTTGGCTGTGGCGATTTCACGCACGATATTCTAAACACTACTTGACGACTCTCACAACTTAAGCCTATCTGTCTAACGTCATGACCACTTTTTAAGGTTTGTATGTTATTTTGAAAATGACAACTTGACATTTACATTTAACAAGTGGTGTCGTTAATGTATTCAGTAAAATTTATTAATAATAATAGTTTGGATCATCAACATCATAATATGGTGTTCTGGCGTTTGGCAGGTAGCGTACACCACTGTGGTTCCCAATTGCTTCTGTCCCACTGTTGATACTTCGGCTTATTACTACTCTTCTCTGTATCATCGTTAACCTCTTCTTCCTCCTTCTCGTTTGTCCATCTGCTGTCTCTTCAAGAGTACTTATTATATTCCTTTCCTCTGATAACAAGTCCTATCCAGTTTCTTCTTTCTCTTCAGGATTGCACCGAAAAATATTATTTTTTCTTTATTCTGTTCAAAGCCTCATCGAGCTTACATTGTCAACCCATTTTATTTTTTTTCACACTCAAATCCCAAAATTCGCAATCACATCACCCTTCTCTCATTTCATCACAGTTTTAGATTTGTGTAAAAAAACTCACCTCACGTATCACTTTGTAGTCTCGTCTTCGTTTTCAAATCCATACTGCTATAAAATAAACTTTTCTGTTATTAAAGGCTTCTTGTTTTAATCTTAAATTTCCTTTTTTGGTACTCCGTTAGGATATTTACCACACACCTAAAACTTTAAAGTCGTGGTATTGTGACGATTTTTAAAAATATAGTAAATCGCACAAATAAAAAAATTTTAATTTCTAACAAGTAAGAGTATTATCCACCCTTACCTATACCCAGATTCCTGAATCAACTTGAAATTGTCCCGTACCAACACGCAAAGAAAGGTGTTAATTAAATAATAATAATAATTACGTTAATTATTTAAAATACTACTATATAAATAAGGAAATCTCTAATTCGTAACAAAGTTAACGTAAAGTATTTACATTCTAATTGATGAGTAATTAATGATAAATAAAAGAACGAACTATTTTCTCAGTGCGTAAATACGCGCCAGCTTACTGACCCCTCGCCCCTAAACTATGCACGCAGTCGCCAGTGGAACTTCGACATGTAAAGATGTGAGTTTTGTGTTGTCCACATACACGTAGGTGTATGCCGTTAACAAAATATCCAGTTTGAGGTGATTTTATTTTGAAGAATGTAGTGTGGAAAATAATAACAAAAATAAATAATTTAGTGTGTGTAGAGAATATAAAGAAAGGAAAACTTAGCCGACACATCTCTTTTAAAAAATAAAACTGTAAGTTGTAAGATATGTAACTTACCAGACTTTAGTACTGCAAAGTAAGAACTATCATTAAGGTGTAAAATGTGAACTACAAACTCCAGACGCAGAAAACTCAAAATACAACAGTATAAACTTCAAGTAAAAATCCGATCGTCGAGACCAGATATAATCAACCCGATGTAGCTTCAAGAGGAACCACGTACACCACCCTAGAAGACGACAGAAGATGACCACCAAGGACCCAGCCACAACCTCATGTTAAATTCAGGTGATATCCAAACAGAACATTTGTACATATTCGTTTCAATAAGAGAAGTAACAAAAGAACACTAAAGAACTTTTAATAATGTAAAGAATAACTTATCAGATTTGTAATTTTTGTAATGAAGTAGTAGTAACAGCACTATATCTAAATGTAAGGTAATTCTGTAGTTTACAACCAATATTATTCTTCCAATAATTTGGTTAAAATTGTGATAAATTAATTTTTAACAAAGTTCAGACCCGGATCCGAGGTACTTAAAACAACATCTAGATGAGTACTTTTGAGATAAAAGGAATAATACACTTAATATTTTTAAAGCATTAAAAGCAGAATTTGCTAGAGTAATTCTTTTTGAAAAACAAAGTAAATCATGAGATTTGAATAGTAATAAAGAGATGTTTTTGCTAACACCAAGTGAGTGAATAAATTTGTGCAATCCTTGTCTATTTCCTATGTAAAAAATTGTGTTGTAATTTGTTGGTAAGGAAGTTTTACTAACAACGGCAGCTAGTTTAATTAACTGGTAACGAATTGAACTAGTTCCCGACTTTTGTGTTGTCTTAACAAGGGAGACGTCACAGTATTATCCTTTTCTGTAATGTTTATAATGCTATAACTTCTTAATAATAACTTCTTTTGTCTAAGGTGACAGGGCGTTTCTGGACTGATGGGTTATCAACAGCTATCAACTCGGATCAGACACAAGAAAGGCGTGGCATTGGTGGAACAGCGAACAAATGAAGAACCAGGAGCACTTGAGTTGTAAGTGTAAATTCAGTAGCTCTTAACGTCAAACAGATCTTTAGCAAACTATAGTCCACTTTGTTCCTTCTAACATTACCACCAGAGTGTTTGGAAATAGCTTGCATTACGCTTGGTTCTGCCCTTACATGGCACAAGCGTATTAAAACAATGCCTTCCATGTGCGCCGACCTCTAAAAACTCTTCGCGTACACAGCTATGGTAACGGGTGTTGCAGTCAGACCCTCAGCACAATATATACAGCATGTCGTAACCCAATTATGACTTATGCGGACACGATTGTACTGACTGCTGATCCTGACCGTCTAGAGGATTACAGGATACCAGCGTTGGGCTCTGCGTGTAATTCACTGCCGCCTACCTAGTACCACTCCTTTTACCATAAACTTAACTACAGCAACATCTTGGAGGCATACCTCACCCCATCGCTCCTACTTGCGTTGTTTTCAGTAAACTGGCCAACAAGTAACACCAAACGTGCCATTTTCCACATCAACCGTTTGCTGGAGTTGTTATCCTACCCAGCTCTCCTCCTACATAATCTGACATCAGTATAGAAGCTATCTAGAATACAAAATCTTATAATGTAATTAGTAAGGCTTTCTTCTACTACTGTGTTATAATTCTTCATTGTCCTCTCTTTCATTAGTCTTTATCAACGACATCCTTGATAGCACTTCCCTTGATCCCCTTGATTATTCTTGATCCTTGAAAGCTAAACACCTCTAATGCCTTGTTAGTTACAGAATCACCTACGGCGATCACATGACCTGCTTGCCCATTCCTTGCAGTTATCCGTAGCACTCATGCACCGCATCCTCTCACTACTTTCTCTCTATACCTCTTCCTTATTTATTACCGGTATGCAATAGTTTTCGTTCCCCCCCTTCCACTAAAATCTGGCCAAAGAAGACACGGCTCCAGAACAGCTAGGGACTCGTCTTCGGACGAGTGTCAAATATCATAAAAAACCCAAACGTTGGGACACCGATGAGACAGCAGTGTTTTCTGACTGTCCTCCTGTCTTCCATTCTGAGAGCATGACCCAGCCATTTCAATCATGCATTTTAATGAATAAGGTAACCTGAGACCATCGTATGCTGCTTACAATCCTCCAATTTTCCCCGCGGCCATATCCTATTTTCACAAATATTGTACCTGGAATTTACCGCTGTAAGCCACGACTTGCCTAATTAAGGTCTTATATAACCTGGACTTCGTTGATTGGCTTACTATCCAGCTACTCAAGACTTTATGCAAGGTAAAGTATGCTCTGTTCTCGGCTGCAGTTCTCCTCCTTATTTCCTCCTTTTCATCAAAGTCCAAAAAGAGATGTATTCACCCGTCCACTAAAGCCGATTTCCACACTGAGGTCGAAATGTTCGAAATCTTAAGGAACAGACCACTGCTAGAGACCCCAGATTTTTCATCTACCAATTCTGGAAGGTGTTTTAAAAATATGATGAAGTCATCCTAAACTTTCGTTTTCTCCTCCTTACTTATCCTTCTCCATATTACAAAATATTAGTTAGCATTTGCAATATGGATAGGAGTTTAATAAATGTTACTTGACACTATTCCTTGTAGTCGTTTCATTGTCTCTGGTATTCAATTAACCCACCGCACAAAACACGGCTACCTGTGAAACAATAGCTTCATACAAGTCAATAACTAGGACATGTCAAACCACACTTTGAGAGACTTCATTTTTTATACTGGTTGACAGGTAATATGTCGTCTATACGACACACATTTGTACCGATATTAGACATCCTTAGTCTCGATTTATCAGTAGGCTGGCATGTCTATATATGAGGATAAGACGTGCAGATATGTTAAGTCATAGTCTACGCTATAATAATATAAAATTTCAACTAATATACTGTTACGTAATGCGGAAAAAGTGTACGCAAGTACAGAACCTTCTACGTGGTTCTAGGCTATCCCGGTGGAATCCGGCTGTAATGTTGTGTGCATACGTAATTCTCAACGCGTTAGCTAGACTGTGCCAGAATTCGCGCGGCCGCGCACAATGTGTCAAGGTCACAATGAATTATGCCTTAATGATTTCCTTTATTGCTGATGCGTAGTATCGAGTATACTGGAACAATTCTACTATCTATTTAAACGACGACAGTCGCTTAGCAGTCAGTTTGAGATGCGATTTATTGGAGTGCGGTTCGTAGTATTGTGGCGAAGTGTTTTATGTTTTATAATTGTGCAGGACAATTGTAATACAATTGTTTTATATTAGTTGACATTTTTATTGCGTGTGAACAATTTTTATTTGATTTGTTGTAAGAGACTAGCTTGTTGATTACAAACTGTTTAATTGTGATAATCAAAGCTGGTGATTAGTTACGTAATTAGTGACCTGGCAATTTTACAAGTGTGGATCGAAGTGATTGTTGCGGTTTAGTGGAAAGTGATTATTATCGTGTTAGTCAGTGCAAAACTGTAAAAGGTGATACTTGTTCTTGTGTGTTGGACAAAACTTGAATAAATCTATAAGTGTTCCTTTGTTGATTTCTAACTGCTTTCGTATCTAATTAAACTTTTTAGTGACTTAATCGGTGTTACTTATTCTGTTTCCACTGAGCAACACGATGATCTGTGAGACAATTGTAACAATAATAATTATAATAATGTAAATCGTTCGTGCTATATTAAATTATTTTTTGAAATCAGTGTATATTTTTGGGACGTTTATTCCACCGAGATATACGTGATACTCAAAGTATTCTATGGACGCAAAAAACACGCACGCATATTTTCTGTCACATAAATGTAGACGGCTAAGATTGACTGGAATACACACAATGGGCTGAGTTCAAGCTGTCAAGAAATACTTTACACATAAAATTTTTTGTCTTCTTAGCTTTATAATTTTTATATTTCTTTTTGTTTTTATAGTAATTACTGTTTTAAATAAAAAAACTTAATACAAGGTTTTTAAAGTCGACGTTTGCACGGTCAACGGTTTTTAATATCTGAAATACTTTTACTAAAATTGGAATGAGAACGGCTTTGACAAAATCACTACAAAGACATTCCTGATCGATTGTTCTATGTTGAACTTAACAAGTGTCTGGGTGACAGTAAAATCTTACAACTCCCCTTATTGGATCTGTAATTCAAAAGTAATTCTAAATGTGTTTAGTATTGTTGTTTAGTTGTTATAAATAACACATGCCGTAATGGATATCAGATTCTGGATCCGATTATGTATAATTATGACAATGATTTATACGGCCTAGTTATTCAGAAAATTTGTTTTTAAATGTATTAACATCAATGTTTTTTAAGATGTGCTATTATTAGTCTGTTAAAAATGCTCCAAAGTAGTTGTATAATAGGTAATTTTGGAGACCCGTATCATGATTTATCGAGTAAAAGACTAGTTATATTGTTGCTTTAAACCTTTATTTAAATAAAAGTTAAATCAATAACACACACAAACACACACATTTCTACAGTTTCTATCACCTTTTTCTCTTTCTGTGGGAATGGACTTCTTAAGAAGTGCGTTTAATATTTCTAGAATGCAACATGATAGAAACGAAGATATGAGAAGGAAAACAGAGCGCGTATTTACAACAGCAGAGACAATAGAATCCAGACAGTTGCTATGGTATGGTCACATAATGAGGATGGAGGAGAAGCAATGGCCAAAGGGAGCATTGACTTACACACCACAAAACAGGAGAAGTAAAGGAAGACTGACAACACAGTGGAGAACAGAAATTAGGAAAAGCATGAGAGATCGAGCTATTGAAGATGATGACTGGAAGGATAGGGAAAAATGGCTTCCAAAATGCGTGATCCATAATAGACTGTACGACCCCCGCTAAAGAAAAAAAAAATAAATAGAAAAGAGCAAAGGTAAGAGAAGATAATCCCGGATGACATACAGTGGGGCGGGGGTGTCGTATGAAGCCTGGAGCAGTGGCGATACATGGAACCTCTGACAGAGCAAAATACAATGACAATTATTATGATAATAACTGAGTGCAGTGTCCAAAATATAGTCAGTCGCTGAATCTACCATACTACCCGTTGCTACTCGAGTACTTGTATTCTGTAAGACAGAACGACTCAAACTGGTTAACTGTTGGGTAAGAGATTTTGATTTCTGTAGGTTTATAATTTAAATCATGCTTTAAAAGACTCTGATTTTACTACCTTCCTACTAATACTTAGGTGGATTCTTAACTCTAGATATTTCACAAGAGATTTTACAAATTTATTTTACTTCTTTTATTCTTAGATATCTTAGTTCAGATTTATCTAATTTACTAGGGTCTCTAGAAAATCGAATATTTAGAGAACGCAATCTTTTTTTATTTAAGTTCCTCCTCTCGTAATTGACAACTTCTTTTTCTAGGTTAGCAGCCGATAGGCTTGTTGGCAGCAGCTCGCCATTCTTCACGCTTCTCTGCTTTTCTTTTCAACTCACAATATGATGTGCAGTTCATATCGACCATAAGCTGTTTCATGTAGTCTAAACGGGGTCGTCCTCTGTGATTCTTCCCTTCAGTTGTTCCTTCTATTATTCTCTTAACCAACCCATTCTGTCGTAATATATGCCCTTTAAACTTAGCTCTTCTGCCTTTTAAATTCCGTAGAAAGCTCTTCTCCTCCTGAGCTCCTCTAAAGACTTCCTCGTTCGTTGACAAATTAGCTGTTTCAATCTATACTTCCAGTAGTGTTATTTGGTATAGAAACGAAAACCATAAATTAATAGGAATTACTGTATCATTCCCTAAAATATCAGTTTACTTTCTTCAAGATTTACAAAGTTTGTTATTACGAACTTATTATTAAATTAAATAAAAGAATCTGAAGTGTTCCAGTCAATTCGTAGTCAATCCCCTCTTAATTCGATATTAGGTATAAACCTATTTCAGTCCACGATTAGTTCAAATTGAGCCAGTTGTGTAATTTACTTGATTTTGATTTAAAATTGTTAATCTCATATAATTATTATATAAATCTCATCTAATATAATTACATATACGTAACGTGTGAGTGGCGCGCCAACACGCAGACGAAAACAAAACATCAAAACATTCTCTTCCGTGTTTACTTCCCTTCTCTTCTCTCTCTTGCTTCTTACTGCTTGACGTAAAATTCTATTTGTTAGGATATTTTGTTAGTTCACTGCCCAGTGAACTATGGGTAGTACTGGCAAGGAAAGGGATCCCAAAACATCTAATCAGAGCAATACAGAGTCTTTATGTAGAAAATAAAATCTTAATAGATGCAGGGAAAGCGAGAATAGCTTCTATAGTTGGCCTGATCAATTGTGGAGTACAACATGGGTGTTCATTATCACCTTCTCTTTATAATTTATATATTGACAATGTCATACAAAACTGGCAGACGTGTTTTCCAGAACATTTTATGATTGGTCACTCTACGACTGACACTTTGTTGTTTGCGGACGATCAAACTATTCTGTCGGGCTCTGAAAACAGATTGCAGATGGGTATACATTTGTTAAATCGAATCTGCAAGGATTCTGAATAGCAAATATCCACACTTAAGACCAAGGTGATGGCTTTTTGTGGAACTGATCCCGTACGGGCACAAATTGTTATAGATGGTACTGTCCTTGAACAAGTTAGCTATTTTGAATACTTAGCTACACTGTGTCCTATGATGCATGCAACGACGTTGTGAATAAGTTGTGTAAGTTCAACCTCATGTGCGGTTCAACCATTAGGCAAAACCTTAAGTCAGCAAGTAAAGGAACACGCCTAAAATTCTACAACGTAATGGCTCTTCCCACACTTCTTTATGGGTCTGAGAATTGGACTTTAACGAAAGGCCAGGCCAGTCGCAACCAAGCGGCTAATTTATCAAGCATCTCCATGATCATAGAAGAAACACAGATATACAACAGGAACTGAATATTCTGAGTATACTCAACAGGGTCGCCTAGTATCGGCTGAATTGGTGTGAAGATCTTTGCCGAATGGATGACTGCCGCATCTCCAAACAACTCTGGAACTATAAGCCGAGCAGACGGAGAGGTGTGGGATGTCCGAGGAAGCCATGGAGTCACCAGCTCTAATCTTTTCCTATTTGAGACCGGAACAAACCATCCTTGGTTTAATCCGTAAAGATGAAGATGATGATGATGATGATGATGATGATGATGATGATGATGATGATATTTATTACTATCGCAGAAAAAATACTCGTTAAATACGATTTAACTATAGGTAGTACTCAAGTATTTTAGTGGTCATTATAAGACAAAAGACTAGTACTCATTAATGTAAAAACAAAGCAGACATTTTATACATAAAAGAAAAGTAAGATCTTCAAAACAAATCCACCGCAGCTCTCAGACTTACATTTGTTACAAAATCGTAAAATAACCTATTGTATAGTTACATTCACGTAACAGTTTCAAGGAGTAAATTACATGTAACACACTCAAGTAATAATATAACATATCATTCTTGAAGCGTCCTCACTTTTTTGAATGCAGAAACCATAATAATACTTTTGTGGATTGAAACAAAAATATTTACGGAAGCGTGAGAGACATTGTAAATTATTATTCCCACTTAACTAATGAAAATGTTAATCTTCCGTTTGCATATAAAAAGTTTCCTTCCGTTTCTGTAGAGACGATTTAAAAAAATAATGCAAAAGTAATTAAAGTAAAAACTGCTTCCCATTAAGCAATGGTTTGGTATTGCCTTTATAAATTGATTAAAGTTAATTAATGGAATAATTGCCTTTGCAACAAGTTTAATTAAGACTTGACACTTATCAGATTGCCAGAACCACTCGTCAGGTTACACATGGCATGAACGAGTATAACTACGCTTGAAATACAGGGACATCCGAGTCAGAAGACATGCGTTTCTTTGGAATTAGAAGTAACTTGAATCGTAGAACTCACAGTATAGGAGAAATGGAAATCTATGTATCATATAATACAAAATAATCGTTTCTCTAAGATAATACTTTAATATAAGTCAATACGTGCTGGGAATATTGAAGTTGATGTTAATGATGATGATAATGATGGTGACGCCGAATCAAGGCGTCACGCTGCGGTAATAATCATTCACATAACTTGATTTGATTAGCTTCACAACTTATGCAAGTTTCTAAGGGAAGGAAACTGTTGATTTTTTATACTCAGCATTATGATGTCACAGATTCGAATTGTTGGTATCAGTTACTGATTGGTGAATCTGGCCTTTTGCGAGAAGTAAGTTTATTCGTTGTCTACTTCTTATAAGAAATGTTTAGTCGTATATAGTGTTGAGATCGTCAACAAATGTAATAACACTTTAGTGATTACAATACGTAGTACTAAAAGGGAGAAAATATTTTCTACTCAACATAGAGTAGACATAGTGCTGTGCGTTGTCTGGTATTCGTATTTAATCAACATCCTAGTCTAGTCACGTTCCAGTCCTCATGCCATAACGCTCTACATTGTTTAAAAGCCACTAACTTTTACAACAAAATATCAAGCTCAGCCTTGACACACAACATTTAAATTTTCATCATACGCGAGTGCCGTGGAAATAACCGGAGATATGGACTATGTACAGGAGCTTGAATACAATAGTCATTGTTAAGTATCTTATAAAAATGATTTTTGACTAAAATAGTCTATTTGATTCAGTAAAATTAAGTTCTATCGTTACAATTAAATACTTCTGCTGGGCTACACAGTGAAATTATTCATGACGTTAAATAGGTCGTGTGTATCTGTAGACCCTTCTAATTTGACACTGGCGAGAGTAAGATATGTTAGAAGTAATATAGCGGGTTTCTAGGAACGGTTTGCTGAAAATGCGTCAAATAATACATAAATTGAAAACACGTAAATTGAAACAAATTGATTAAAGATAATCATAAAGAGTACTATAGTAAAATTAAATGTTGCTTTTTTTAATTATTAAGTTAGATTCAAAGTGTTATACTATAATACAATCTAATCTTTAAGAAACCTATACGAATATCTTACTACTGCTAGAAACATACATCGTGGAAAGCTAATAAACCCGTATATATCATCTGCTGACAGTAGTACGTATTGCAATCTTGTAACACTAGTCATATTAGTGTCCAACGACAGGTTACTGAATGTCTAGACAATAAATTATTTTCTATTCGATGCACTTATTGCCTTTGAAGGAACATTTATGTAGCCAGTGAGCATATCGTTACGACATTACAGAACATGCTACGTATATCTCGGCTATTCCAGCGGAGCCCGGCTGTAATGTGTGCGTGTGCGTACATATTGATGCTACTTTGAGATGAAGGACAATACGTGACACTTACACGCATCCGCAACGAGACTTTGCCACACCATAACGGTCCGCGCGCGTTTTGTTCAAGGCTTATCAATTACGCTCTAGTGTTTTTTAGTAGACGCTTATTACGGAAAATTCTGGAATTTGAACGAGGTAAAAATAAAAGACTTAGGGCGGCTCAGTACCCCAGTGGGTATGAGACCTGGCTACTAACCTAGAGGTCCCGGGTTCGATTCCCGGGCCCGCATCATACAATCAAGTTGCGTTTTTCAGCCCCCAGGTCGACTCAGCCTGTTGAAAATGAGTACCTGGGATAACATCCTGGGGATAATAATGAGCGGCTGAAGCGTAGTGCTGGCCACACTGCCTTCCTTGTATGCCGTACGGCTCACATAAGGCAGCCTACCCTGCCTTCTCCTACACTACTTCAGGTGGTACGCACGGGAGCCATTATTATTATTCTAAATAAAAGACTTCAGCGACGCTTATTCAGTTTTAGTGGCGATTTATTCTACCGCGGTTCGAAGTATTGTGGCGAAGTTGTGTTTTTATAATTGTGCGGGACAATTGTAATACAGTTGTGTTTTATATTAGTTGACATTTTTATTGCGTGTGAACAATTTTTATTTGATTTGTTGTAAGACATTATCTTGTTTATTACAAACTGTTTAATTGTGATAATTAAAGCTTG
Organism: Magicicada septendecula; assembly: GCA_034769895.1. Classification (NCBI taxonomy): domain Eukaryota; kingdom Metazoa; phylum Arthropoda; class Insecta; order Hemiptera; family Cicadidae; genus Magicicada; species Magicicada septendecula. The sequence continues at coordinate 330,288,361 of CM068373.1, forward strand.
TGATTAGTGACATAATTGGTGTCTTGTATTTTGTTTTCCACTGTACCATACGACGTTCAGTAGACCGTCGTAACAATATATATAAGATGCGAAGATACTTCATGCAATTTTACATTTGAGCCCTATAATCTCATAATCTTAGTCATATGCGTGTCTTGTGCTGTATTTTGCTCCTTAGAAACTAAATAATAAACAATTTAATTTATCTGACACAATTTGAAGATTAATATAGAATGTATATCGCATAAATAGTTCTCTTAAAGGCTGGTCACAAAAGGTCTCAACTGTTTTTGAACAGCGCTAAAAGCGTTATACCTCAAATAGCTTTTATTTATGTGTTTTCTTTATATACAAACACATATATAGTTTGTGTATTATTTACAAACTTCAAACCATTTATTTTATTTCCGTTGTTTATTATACAAGAATAATTCATTTTTACATGACTTTCTAGGTATCGCCTAAATTCGACGTTATTTGAACTTGCCGAACTGGACGCAATTAGGGCAAATAATATAACACAGAAATCCATAGGCCCGCTATTTACAAGGTCTTTTGTTCATTTATTTTCATATTGAATTCATTCTTCGTTACTTGATCCATTGTGTCAAGAATCTTTTGTAGATCTTCTTTGCTATTTGCAATCAGTGCTATGCTATCTGCGAACCTAAGCATGTCCACTTTTTCCCCGTGTATGTTTACTCCTATATGGGTGTCTTCCTTTACTCTATCGATCGCTTCTTGGACGTACAAGTTAAACAAATATGGAGACAGAGAACATCCCTGTTTTACTTCTTTTTCAATGTTCGTCTCCTCTAACCAAAGGAGCTCACTCTAACCGCTTATAAAACCAAAGCTGCCCGACGGACTATTCTTACGTTGTGATGCGAAGCGTCTTGATGCTTCATGGTTATATTGCAGCGCCCGGGTCGCTACCAGATAGTAAGAAGTGCTCATTAGCACTCTTTTCGTGGATGGAAACCAATACTCACTAAATACAGGAGGATGGTGCCTAAATATTTTAACATCGGCTCTGTTGCCGTTTAAGGGAGAAGATGTAGTCTATTTCAAGCAAGTACAGCTGATGACGACTTGGTGAATATTTGTTTCCGTTGACTACCTTTAATAAAACATCATCAACCTAAACGATGATTAATAGACAGGGTGGCGTTAGAACTATCTAGCCAAATGAATAAAATTAGAGCATGCATTAGAACTTGGCTCCTGTGGTGTGCTCTAAGGTGTGAAATATTCATCATCAATATCATCCTCAAGGTTTAAAATGAGAATGGTTTGTTCCGGTCTCAAATAGGCAAATATTACAGTTGGTCACTCCAGGGCTTCCTTGGACGTCCCACACCTCTCCGTCCCCCCGGCTTATAGTTCCATAGTTGTTTAGGGATGCGGCAGTCATCCATTCGGCAAAGATGTTCCCACCAATTCAGCCGATACTGGGCGATCCTGTCGAGTATACTCATAATGTTCAGTTCCTGGAGTATATCTGTGTTTCTTTTATGATCATGGAGACTCCCTGCCACGTGCCTGAGAAATCTCATTTCAGCCGCTTAAGGTGTGAAATATTCCTCAATTTATATCACATTAAACGTATAGTTTCCAATTTTGCATGTTACATCTAGACAGCTAATCGTGTTGTTCTGGTCAATGTCTATAGGACTCGATTATATTGATTATAGTACTTCAAATGACGAACATTGGAATGCCGTAGCCAATACAAAGCAATTAGCGGTTTAGCAAGGAACTGCGTCAAGCTGAGATTACCAAAAAGTCTAACAAAATTGATTTTAACTGAGGTTTCTATTATGGTTATCTAATAACTTTTGAAGCTACACGAAAAGTAACAGGTTTATTACTTTGTGTTACAATTTTTGGGCTATCCAGAAGTCGACTATGATTGAATAGTGCTTACATTTCAATTTCAACTACGGAATTCGAAAAGTCTATCTTGAACCATGGATCGAGGGTCGATAACAATGGGACCGGCCCTGAATGGGCGATGCAAATAATTGTCCCATAAGATGTATTTGTGTATTTCCATGGAAACATGCCAGGAAAATAGTTTGGCATAACTCTCAGCACTCTTCTATGTTTGTTGATTACCAGAGTAACGAGTACTCTGTTATAGACATTTTCTAAAATGGTGTTACAGAGTAGTAAAACATTAATAACATATATATAAAACTAGCAAAATACCCGTGCTTCGCTACGGAGTTTCACGTTGTACGTAATTGTACAATTATTGCTCGCTTAATAGTATAGGATTAGATAGATTGTACAAATTCTCAACTCTTAGTTTGTCTATTTACATTCATAGCAACAGCTATTTATTATTTATTTCGAGAAAATCGTTAGAGCCGTTTCCGAGAAAAAAAGACATACATTTATTAACTAATTGAACTTCGAAATTTTCTCGACTATAAGAACCTGCAAACAACGAAGTTTTTTCAATTTAAAACAATGATTAATAACTCAGGACTAAATGTATTCGGGGTTTCCAGTAAACTGAGATGTCAACCACTTCATTTACCAAGTATGCAATTCCCGCTATAAATTTCAGTATTTGGTTTTTTGCCCCTTAGGAGTGAAAGTTTTTAAAACCGTTTCTTAGTGAGCACCTAAGACCTATGATGAAGCTATGTTCAAAGTTTCATTGATATCCATTCAGTGGTTTCAGAGATATCGTGATCAGTGGGCCAGTCAGTGGTATTTGGCTTATATAGATATCTATATATCTATATCTAGCCGATTTACCCAGCGTTGCTCGGGTTCATAATTTATTCATAGGCTCATAGGCACCTATTCTTGTTCCAACGTTATATTACTTGTATACTGTATAATCTTCCTTATATTGTTACGTTCGCATTCTCACTGGAGGAATACTCTGTAGCGCACCTGTTTAAGCACATGTCATAAACTGTATTCTTATATCTGGAGAAGAATTCTGTTGCGCGTGATGCTCCTGCTCGATTTCTAACTCTGGGAGAGGGCGAACAGCTAAATTAGTTTTCAATAAAATGTCTACAGTACTTGCACGCGCTGCGTATTTAACTGTCGTTTTATAATTCATTGTGTTAATGTTGAAATAAGGCATTTGTTAAATTAGTGTCTCCTAAACTTATTCTAACAATACAATACCTCTATAGATTTCAGCTTATCAATTTTTAAATTCAAACTGAAGCAAGTGCATTTATATTGTCTTAACACTATGATCTGAATACATTCGCTATCAAAACTTTGTTTTTTATACTCGCTTATAACTTACTTCGATCTTAACTTATCCAGTTTCAAATTCAAACTGAAACAACTCTGAATTCACACACTATTAAGAAGTTTCTTAAGATGCATACACCACCTTTGATATCATAACCTATATCTTTATTTAAAAGAACCGTGGACTCTGGCCCCGCCGTCTTTCGCGGGATCCGACCTAAGACTCCCCGGGTTCCGTGGATGAACTCCGGGGAAGTCCCGTCGGACGACTTCCGCGCTATTTCCTACGCGGGAGGCTTCCACCGATGCTATGGTAACAAGAATCCATTTTATTGGGTTGCCATAGTAACCAGATCTAATAGTTGTTTAAGACCCAAAGGACCCCCCGTAGGATCGTATCGAAAAAACACAAAAACACCTGTCCTATGTTGGTTTTCCCGTTGCGTAAAATATTTGTGCCAAGTTTGGTTGAAATCGGTCCAGTGGTTTAGGAGGAGATGTGGAAGACCCCAAAGGACCCCCCGAAGGATCGTATCGAAAAAACACCTATCTTATGTTGGTTCTCCCGCTGCGTAAAATATTTGTGCCAAGTTTGGTTGAAATCGGTCCAGTGGTTTAGGAGGAGATGTGGAAGACCCCAAAGAACCCCCCAAAAGACCCCATAGAAAAAACACCTATCCTATGTTGGTTCTCCCGTTGCGTAAAATATTTGTGCCAAGTTTGGTTGAAATCGGTCCAGTGGTTTAGGAGGAGATGTGGAACATACATACATAGATACATACATACAATGGTGGCGGGGGGTTTTGCCCCTTAGGAGTGAAAGTTTTTAAAACCGTTTCTTAGTGAGCACCTAAGACTGATGAAGCTACGTTCAAAGTTTCATTGATATCCATTCAGTGGTTTCAGAGATATCGTGATCAGTGAGTCAGTCAGTGGTATTTGGCTTATATAGATATAGATAAAATTGTGTTCCTCGTAATAAACTTCTTAAAACGTTATTAGATAACCATAAAATGAACCTCAGTTAAAATCAATTTTGTTAAACGTTTTGGTAGTCTCAGCTTGACGAAGGTCTTTGGTAAACCGCTAATTGCTTTGTATTGGCTAAGGCATTACAGTGCTCCGTCATTTGAAGTAGCCTACTTTAGTCAATATTATCGAGTCCTAGGTAGCCGTTTATGATATAGACCTTGACAAGGACAAAGCGATTAGCGGTCTAGACGTAACATGCAAAAGTTGGAAAATAGACGATTTATGTGATATAAATTGAGGAATATTTTACACCTTAGATCAAACAGACAGTAGTAATATTGCATTTACAACTCTGTAGTTTCCTTAAAAATTAACTGAGTTCAGTATTATCGCTAATTCAATTAAGTAACCCTTTTTTTTCTAAATGTTTGTTGAAAAAATGTAATTGTGTACCTGATTGTCATCTATTTGAAATTTGCCGGTACGGTTTGGATAATATACATTTTTAGTATGGGCATCATATAACTTTCTGCACTACAACTTATTTTGAACTAGCTAAGCGCGTTCCCTGTTTGAACTCGAACATATGACATTTTGGTAGTTGCCTGTGTGCTCTATTGATTATAGAGAACTGTTGATTGCATCAACCAATTTTGTAAAACTTGCAGTACTAGTACTTTCACCAAACACATTCCTACTGTTTTGAGGTTGATTCCTCTAAAAATAAGAGGGCAGAGGTAAAAACGTGAGAGGGAATCATTTTCTTAAAATTTTAAAAATAAATGTAGGGTATCAAGCTAAAAAGAAGTGTAATCAAATCTCAATTCAGCATGAAGATTTGCCAATTTTTAAAACTTAATGTCACAGAGGCCATAAAAAAGAATAAAAATTTTGAAAAAAATTAAAAATTTATGGGGAGTATTTGATTAAAGTGAATTTAACCGAGATCAGAATGCAGTATTTGCACTGACTGGGCCGACTTAATAATTTGATAAATTACTGTCTGTATCATACTATATTACAAATTTAGTGAGACCTTTAAACATTAAAATTCACTATTTTGATTATACCTAATAATAAATGGATTTTATTTAAAATAGAGAAAGAGAGAAAGAGAGACATAGACAGAGAGAGAGTTCTGTATCTCAGCTTTCGACTTTAAGATTAGAATTAGTATTTAATTGATCTGCAGGAAGATATCGTTTGTAGAAACATAGTACATTTTATTGAATGCTTTTTTACTTGTATTTCGAAAAGGCTTTCTTTCGACGTTTTGCATTTCATTTAATACAACTTATTCATTCAACATTCTTTGGTTTAATATCAAATGAATTTAGCTCATGTAATATATTTAAGTCGTATTATATTGAAACGTTTTAAACATTTGCTATATCATATTCAAAATTTGTAACATTAAATTGGAACAACTTTAAACAACGTTATATGTGATTTTTTGTCTACCGTTACAGTTGTTTCCGCTACACGGGCCACATTTGTGCAAATATTGTTTCGATGTTTCTGCTTACTGGTGGTGGAATAACATTACTTTTCCATATACTCCAGGGGTTATACGTATTCTCATGTTGACTCTGGTTCCTGTTACAAATACAATTTTTTTGTTTTTATTATCCTTAATGCCTTAACGCATTAGAAAACAGGTAAGTATTGCTGTTTCAAAAAACACTTTCTCTATGGGAGGAGGGTTATTAAATGTGTTAGTAATGGCAATGCTTTAGTGATGGGAAATATAATTTTTGGTGAACAGTAAAAGTCATCTCTTGGGTGTTAGAGATTAATTGCTTCTTGTAAATATCAGGACAGTACGACACTTTTATTTATAACTTTGTTTACTTTCAAAGTCCCTTGTGTTCACATTAAATTATAAATATTGCACAACTGTAGTGGTTATAAATGTTTCGCTAACAACATATGTTACTTTCTACAAGGCTGTAAATTCTTATTTATAACAACAGTCGTTCAATGATTTCAACTCTTTTGACTTCTTTTAACGGGTTTAATTCACTTTGTTTTCCTCTTCCTTAAAACAATTTCGAGGCTTTGTTTATAGAGGTGTTTTTGCGTCCAAATCAAATTGGATGACATATCCAGATGATTAAGTAAACTGGTTCCTTGTTTTGATAAGACACGGCTAATGAGATTACTTACTGGTGGGGGAAAATATTTGTATATCATGGCATTACCGCATGCTACCATGAAGAACGGCAGATGCGATCCATCCTTGGAACAGAGAACAGACACCTTATGATTTTGGTCACAGTGCGCGAGGGAGAAGCTTATGAACCGGTGACGACGATAAGCTTCTGTGCCAGTGGAAAGTAGTACACTAAGATTTGCTCAAGGCTTCGGGTTTCCCCAAAATGTAACGGGTTAAAAGATATAAGACTTTGCGTTCTCTAACTGTCAACAACCTACAGAAAACTGAGACAGTCTATAAGGATCCATTCACAAAGCGCTTCATTGTCTCGTGTAAGGAACACCAAGAAGATATCCTCCCCGGATATGACACCAAAAAGTATTAACAATGCTCCATACTTCAGTAGACCTGAGTCCTCCTCGGAGGACTTCAGAGAAACATTAAAAAACCTGATAGGAGACCAAGGTGTGTATTATATTGCAACGTTACAAGTATTATAAAATATTACACAAATACATTACCATGTACTCAACTCAACTATGAAGTATATTACACCGGCCAAGTCGCAGGATTTTTTTTAATTCTCGTTACGTCAAGTATATGTAGTTGCACGATAAAAAAATAATTTTCAAAGAGGAGTGAGATGTTGTTGACATGAAATAATTAATTAAAACCGTTTCAAAATAATCTTTATATGATTTATTAATATTAACAGAAAATATGCAAATATTAAAAATTAGAATCTTAGATAAATAAAAATATTTTCTTTTATAAGTTTACACAAATACAATATAACCTTCTATGCTGTTCATGACACATAAGAATAAACAACCATATAATCTTACTAGCTAAACAGACATGTTAAACGAATTATCTAAACACTTTTTATTTCAGTGTGTCTGAATTTGACTCAAATTTTAAATAATAATAGCAACTCATTTACAAACAAAAATGATATTAAATCTCAAGAATAAAACTAATTGTTGCTTAAAAAAAAAAAAAAAAAAAAATTTACTACCAACCTATTATTTATTTCTACTGACACACCCAAATTTTAACATACAACAGAAGATTAGCATTTTTAAATTTTCTTGTTAAATTAAATTATTTTCTTTAACTACCTTCTAAATTTATGTACAGTGATTATATTTAAAACTTTAAGTCTTTACTGTTCACATATAAGTTTCTTTTTAAGAGTTCTTTTCACAAACAAAAATATAGTTGTTTATTCATCACCTGCGTACTGCCGACGTTCCCGTTGCGCGCGCGCGCGCGCGCGCGTGTGTGTATGTCCTGAATCCTGAGAATTTGATGATGATGATGATTGTGCTGATGCTGTGTTCTCTGTCTCTACGATTTGTTGTTTATGATGGTCCAGAGTTCCACCATAAGTCTTGGTGTGTGTGGTAAAGATGTTCGATCGGTCGGCAGACCACCAGCGTGACGTTGTGTGAAGATATCTTGAGTTTGAGATCGCCCCAAAATAGCCAGTGGTATTTATACTGGATGGCGGTCTGACAAGTCCAGGACTGTTTTCGACCTGTTAGATATTGTTACTTCGTGCAAAGCGTCCTTTAAATTACAAATCACTTTTTTGGTTTATTTTCGCGATTTCGTAAACATACTCGTAGTACGAGCGATATCATCGTTTGCGTAATTTTTTCTGGTGACTCACATATAACACACTTATTAATTACTATTTATTTACACTAGTAATTAACATTAAATTAGTTAGCGTCTTTATTTTGCACATTTCTGCAACAATTTTTCATCACCATATTCGTTAAAAATTCCTTAATGTCATGGTGTCTTTTAAATTGGGTTTAGTCTTTGTTCACAGGTTTAAAACGTATTAATTAGTTTATTTTTATCCGGTTAAAACCTGATTACAGACAAACCACTAATTCTTACCCATCAAACCATCTTTGCCTGTCCGAGCTGGCTTCACTCACACAAACACACAAGCTCCGTATTCATTCGCGGGGCAGGTGTACGCTTTCTGACAATTCTTAGCCTGCATAATATTGTTAAAACTGTTCATCATATATTTTCTATGTTAAATATTTACAAACATACCACCCTGGGAAAATATGCAAATATATGTATTTTTGCAATATATTTTCTGGTCACTACAGTTACATGGACAAGACCAACAGCCACATCAGCAAACGGAACCCTGAAAGTACGTTATAAATCATTCGAATGTTTAGCACTTTTGTTCGTGTACACAAAATTTTGGCAGCAATAGAACACTGAAAAGTCAGAATCAGAAGAGAAAAACTAGAGATTGAAAAGAGAAAAGGCGCCCTGAACAAACGGGACGAGCAACTTCCTTGAAGTGAGCGTTAGCACCTTTTCACGTATGAGGAATTCTTGTGCTCTGTACAGAAAAAACCTGACAAACCGAGAACACAGTAACTCAAATAAAATTCTACACAGTAACATGGATATTCTACACGTACACACAAAAGACGAAAACTAGACACTCTTGAAAAATTGGTAATATACGAACACACAAAAACACATAAAAACGATATCCTAAACGAACAGACACAATTCAAATCACACGAATTATTCGAACACACACAATATCGATCCTTCAAAAGTCGACACCGTCGCTAAGAACAAGACGGACAGCGCTCCCAGTGGCAGCCTCTGAATAAGCTATAATAAGCGAAAACTGGTTTAAGCTATAAGTAAAACATTTAGGTTGTTATCCATAAAAAACTTTGTGTTCCGACTCCGTAGTGATTTAATTATATTTAGCCAAATAATATAATTCAAATACAGCAATATGCGCGGACCAGTGACGCAAAGTAAATCGGTCAATTAGGCGTTTTTGGAGTTTATCCTATGATCCATCAAACTACAAAGACACGCCAGACATTTCATGACGACTATAAATTTGCCACCGTGTTATAGCGATTTCAGACTACTATTTACTTTCTTGTTCATTTTTTCCAGCTTTTACAGCCTTGCATTCGTAGGATTAATTAAGAGCAAATAGCATGACTGGTGGTTTCAAGAAAAATAATCTATACGAAAATAAACCGATAGGTAATAGAATTACGCGTACGAGATTAATTTTAGAAATTCGTGTATTGAATTATAGACAACCGCAGTGTATCCGAATTGATTAGCGCAGTCGCGCTTGTAGGGGATACGTTTCTTTTCATTTGGTGGTAATAAACCATTGATGAGCCTAACCAGTGAAGAAATAAAAACCAGCAGTAGAAACATTCAGTGTCACATTCAAGTTGTGCAACTTGTAACTTTGGTATTCCTTTCACCAACATTTTCATGTTAGTATATTTGCTGTTATAAGGCTAAATTAACGTATTCGAATCGAATACTATACCGAGAACCCACATGAATCAACATTTACGCGTTTGTCACTTGTGGAATAATTATTGCTGGACAGGGCGCCATTGGACACATCTGCATGTGCTGTACTCACTAATCCACACTGCTACTGACAGTGGACATAATACGTATCTGTATGGTGCTTAAACCTAATTTACGAATTGAAGCTAATGACATCCCATCTCGTCTTACTGCATTTTGTACGTCTAACGCAGTTGTAAAAATGTATGTATTATTGAATCCGTGTGTTTGTGTGCACGCCCGAGTGCGATGTTTTAATAGCTTATGCAAAGAATTCGCTCACAATATACTTAAAACAGTGGCCAATGTTTTTAACAAGTTGTTAATATTTAAAATTAAATAAATATTTGAATAAATGAATATTAAAATATTCAAAGCAAATTACTGCCAAAGTAGTAAGGATATTTTATGATATTTAGTTAAGAACATTTGGTAAATTTTCGAAAATAAAATTGCACTTAATGTAATAAAACACTGAATATTTTAATGAGAGAGCGATGTATGCACCTTTGATGAAATACCTAAGTGGTCCACTGTACGATTGTGTGATGCGATTATGTGGTTCATACAGATCCTTGTGCGTGTGCATACGCAGGTATTGCTGTATTTGGCATCCTGCTCACCAGAAGTCTCAGTCATCCCATTTTCCTTGTAGGAGATCTCATTTTTCATCCTGTTGCTTCATAGATGTCTTTTTTCCACGATCTCCTGTATCTAACTCTCTCTTTTTTCTATTTTAGCGACGTTTTATGCCAACGATGCACATATATAGTCTTAGTGTACATTTTTATTGGAGGATACCATAGACTTTTCTTAAGAAAATAATAATAAATTTAATTAAGAAAGTTGTGTTAGTGCTTATAATTACAAATAGAATTATCACTGTTGCACACCACTATAGAAAATTATTCCGATTAGCGCTTTCAAGCTTCACAGCTCATCGTTTTCCGATCTGACGATGAGCTGTGAAGCTTGAAAGCGCTAATCGGAATAATTTTCTACAGTGGTGTGCAACAGTGATAATTCTGTTTGAAAATAATAATATTACAAAATTATATTATACGCTAGTACAACCACGATTCTAACGCACTAACGTTAACTTGTTTAAATGTAAAATTAATTAATGTAAAATGGCAACATAGATGTTCAGTGACGTGTAAATAGAAATTAATGTTCCTTGAATATTTTTAACACATAACATATCTTTATTGAAACAATAACCTAGCTGCTTGGCAAAAATAAAAACCGTTTGTGATTTAAAGTTACTTTGTGCGTATTTTTGTCTCCTCATCACTATATGTCTCACAAAGCCTTATATAAAATCTGCTGAAGACAAATAGGTAAGAAAAAGGAAGAAGGATGTAACGTTATATTACGTCTAAAAAGCAGGTTATTAAAAAAAAATTTTAATTTATTATACTTTTTAATATTTAGTAGATGTTTTTAGAGATGAAAGTTCCATTATATATAGGTCTTTGAAAAGACAATTTGATTGTTTTATAAAAATTTTGCGTTGTATATTTCTTATGAATGAATTATTATTTAAAAATTTTTCTTTTATTTTTAAATCCTATTTATTTGGCATTTTTCTTTGAACCGTCACCTTTATTGTTCTCATTTTTACTTAATACTTCCTATTTTCTATTGTTTTTTGTTGCCTTTGTGTCTATTACAGTCATCTTACAGATTACTACTTTACTTTGTTTCAACGAAAATACTCCCATGACAATGGTTCAATACTGTTTTCTGTATCAGAGTCATCTTTCCAAAATTTGGAACTAATACCGTCCAGGCACTACCTAATTTAGGCAGCAACTAATATATAAATTTGAAGATTGTTTTTGGAAGAAAGGCAAGAAAGTTTATTGTATTTTGTTATCCTGATTTGTTATGCTTATCGTTTACCAAATGCCTGTCAGTAGGTTTTTGTCTTCACTCGTAGGCTTGCGTGATGCAAATTTTAAATAACAACTCTTATTTATATCTGATAATAACGTTTCATTTATATTATTACTAACATGAACCCTTTTTTTAGATTGTTTAATATAATATTCTTATTGGTAGTCCCAAAGTTAAAATTTCTTATATCTCACAAATCATACAATGTCTCAGTCTCATATTTGACGTTACCAATAATATAAACAAAACAAAATTGCTAGCTGAAATGTATTATTAAGTTATCTTTCTGCAATTGTATGCAGCTAAATTGAATATAACATAGTATAAAACTGTTTTTATTGTCAAAGACAGAATTATTATTGTAACAATTAAACTCTAATTTGAAACCTAAATTTTAATATATCATTTACTGACGATTACCTTAACATTTCTGATTTGTGCTATGTGAATCTAAAACGACAAAGTTTAAAGATAAGACGTTGACTTTATAATCGACAATGTGTAGATGGAATGGTTTGAATGAACTATATCCAGAGTGAAGTACCACTGCAGAAGTTAAATAAAGACTGTAACGTCACAGAACGTTCCATAAAGGAAATCATTTACATAGCAATTTATCATAAGAAGAAAGTGAGGTGAACAGTATCAAACCCAAGTAGTCCTAAAAAATTGTGTAATATTGTCTAATAATTATTACTTCTAACATGAAAAACGACCAGACTGTGACTAAGACACAAACCCCATATATATTATTAAAGTGAATAACAGTGAAAAAAACCATAAGACACTATAAGAGAGACAAATAATGTCAGAATCAACCAAAATGAAGTCATTAATTATTAAGTCTGAATAGAGTATTAAGAACTATTTTTTGTGAATTAATGGACATGATCCATTATTATATTATGTAATGTAAATAAAACAAATGTATTAAATGACTTAAATACATTATTAGAAAGAATCTAAGTTAAAATAAAAATTATATATTTGTTATGACAAAAAATATTAATGTGTTGGATTTGAGACCAAACACCCAGATTTCATGAAAAAAATTAATTATTATCAGATTGAAATAAAAACTATATGTAATTGTCAAGCAGACAAAAGTGAACAATTTATCTTAAATAAAGAAAGCTGTCAAATGAATAAACGTCAGTCAAAATAGCCAAAAACAGTATTAACTAAAAACATGTGGTAGGCATATAAGATTGTATAATTTATGAATTTAATGTTGCCAAAATGCAACCAAATTGCATTAGAAAGTTGAAATATGATATAAAGCGACTATACTAATATATCTGACTAACTTTAACGTTGTAATAGTCAAGTTAGCAAAATATTTACCTATACCATGTATGGCTGGAGCCAATCAACCAGTACAAAAATAATCATATCTGGCTAAATATTTACAAAATGCTAACAAAAATGAAATAGAATGGTACAATACTTTAGTATACCTTAAAAACGAACAAACTCAGTTGAAAATAAGATTAATTATAAAAGAATTTAACTTATAAGAGTGAGATTTGTCACACCATGAAAAAGGGCATCTCAAGACCAATCAATGATGCTATGTCATCCTGTGATAAAAATAATATATGTAAAGAGTAACCAGGTATCACAAAAGATAGACAATATAACAAACTCTGAGTGTACACTAGTGAAATACTACATATGTTAAAGAAAGAGACTAATCATTGTGTTATAACATTAACAAAAATCTAGGCCATGGACAGAGGCCAGGTAAAATTGTAATTATCTAGGTGTTATGTATGTTAAAATTTGTTTGTTTTGTTATAGGAAGATAGTAATGTTGTATGTTCAGATTGTGGAAGAGACATAATAGTTCCACAACAATTTTTGTTCTAAAAAAATTGAATTTTAATGACAACAACCCAAGGTGAGAGTTGTATATAGTGTTACTTATTAGACTTAATTTAATTAAAAACCAATCATAATTAGTATCACTAGATTCAGTTGAAAACAGAGATTCTAAATGTAATAATGGCATACAAATTGTGAGTACTAATGTAAAACTGTTTGATAAATACCAGAGTAATTTTTGAAATATCCTTAGTATGAAGAATAAGAAATTTGTTCTAAAAGCTTCGACGGAAATGAATTTTGTTCCATAATGTTCCATTTCGTTTATTCTCGAACAATCTAGAAAGAATTTTTACACAAATATACCGGAAGTCGATGAAAACAATCAGCCTGAATTAGTATAAAAGAGAGACCAAATTCGACCCAAAAACACTTGAAACTTGAACTCCAGAACAGATGCATCACCCACGACACTGATCAACGCAGCTAAGGCGAAACCGAGAGGCGAGAAATCGACAAGACGAAGAAAGGCTTTTCCCGTACATTGACAAACAGACTGACATAACCTCTACAAGAATCTACGCCAATGTGTTGCTGAAATAGAGCAGCAGCACGGCAAATTTTAATAGAAATCACGCAGCCAGAACGTCAACGGCCCAGGAGGGACCAAAACTTTAAATAGAGAACCAATTCTGCTGTGTTCGCATAGATAGACTAACTTGACGAAAACCCCTTAACGTAAACAAACAAACACAAAGCCTTTCTCTCGACTACATGGGAATCAGCGCTGTGGCGGCCAATTTGAGAATCAACGCGGAGCAGCTGAGTTGCATTGGCGGGGTTTGAACGATAATCTACTGCCAAACGTTGTCACAAAACGTGCGGAAATAGTAAATGATCGCAATTTTGACTTAAAATAGATTCAGTGCACACAAGAAGAGGCGAGATTGAAAAACTACCCGAAAGGAGTGTCCAGTGCGAGATTAATTAACCATTGGAACGTGAGTTACCAAAATTAAAGTCATTTTTTACCTGGTTACATTTATCACACAGTTGTACTACACATGCCACACACACTTTCAAATCACTTAATTTTTCTTGTAAAGCGTCTTATTGATATGTCTTGGTAGTTCAAAGGAGTCACGTCCTGAGGGTAAAGATTTTTCACGTATTAAACTCATGCTTTTCAACTGAGTAAAAAATTGAAAACACTAGCCGATACTTGATTGGATATATAAAATTGTCAATAATAATAATAATAATAACTTGTAAAATTTTTTTTCTTTAGTAACTCTGCAATTTTATAATTTTTATATGAATGTTAGTCCTTCAGACGATTTGTTTGTTTTTGAGGAATCATTAAACTTACCTGATTTTTTCAAGCTAAACTGACTTGTTTCTATTTTTCATAGAAGTAAGATTTAAAAATTTTAATTTCGTTAATAATCACATTTATTTCTTGGAACAAACGATTCCAAGTGGCGCCCACAAAAAACATAGTATTAAGTTGTGTTACAGGACTACATCACCGCAGAGGATCCAGTCAACAGTAAGTAACAAAAAGTGCGCGGAGGTAACGCCTGACATTTTACAACACAATTACAACAACACTTTTACACTACACTACACTCTTTTCTTTTGTTATAAATTGACGACTCCAACAGTGGGGCTTAAAGGAGAGTATCTTAGAAATAGGTTACACACTCTTTCTATTTGTTATAAGACTTACACGTTTTTTAAATATGTGTAAATACACACAAATTAATAAGAAAAGAAAATTCATCCCTTACGAATAAATGGAGCTATTTTATCTCTATCATTCAGAATTGAACTGAAAAATTCCTAAATGCAATTCATTCATTTTGGTATTTTAATGAATGTTCTGTATAACACACAATACCGAAACCCAAGTAACAAGTATAATGACAATAATACCAGTAATTATATCAGACTTGCAGTAACGACCAGAGATTCTTATTTCTCTCTGAGAATGATAGGTTTATAACGTCTCCTCCTGTTAAGACATTATAACACAGGGAACCAGTTTAATTGGTCTCTGTCAATTAAACTGGCTGCCATTGTTAGTACTAATTACTTAACAACAAATTGGAAACCTGTAAATATCAGGAGTTTGACTAAGGTTACATAAATTTACTCACTCTCTTCTGTTTAGGAAAAACATTTCTTTATTACAGCTTCCAAAATAAAGATTCCAAAATAATACCTTTAATGATTCTTATTGTTATTAAATGAAAGATGCTGATAGATTCTGCATTTTATTCTCTTATTCTTTTTAAACTGTTACTATGACGAGCCCAAACAATACAACTGAATATTACATAGAATACCACGGATCCGGGTTCTAATTTTTTTATTTTAAAAGTACTTAGACATTATGCAAACTATTTGAAGAATAGTTTGGTTCAATTTTGAATAAATTATGTCTGTATCCATCTTCAGATTACTCTTATCTCGTTACAGAAAGTATACATCTTATTAAGTTATGATTTACATGATTTGTAAGAGTCAAAAATAAACTGTTTCTTTACTCTGGGTTCTTAGAAAACAATATAACCACGGAAGTTATGCTTCCATTTCACCTGGGTATGATGTTGGTCCACAGCTTGTCCTCTTCACGGTCCTCTTCCGTAGGTTTTCCTGGATGATCTTAGTTGTAGTTTGTGTTCCTCCATTTCAGTGGTTGACTCTAAGTAGTTAGCGCAGTCATGAGGCTCGGTTTCTGGCTACCTGGAGCTCATAGTGTTGTTGTTGTTGATTCACTCCGGTCGGTCGTGTTCACTTTTACATTTTGGTTTAAATTGCACTGATGTTACCTTATGATATGGTATTGAACATACCTTAAAGATTAGACCATTTCATAAAGAGATGTGTCAGCTATGCCTTTTTTTTATTTTTTTATTTACATTTAAACTACGTAACTTTTGTTTTTACATCTCACTTCGTTTAACTACATGTGGGGCTTGAGTAACCACGAAACACTTATTCACGAATACCTAGTTTTTCAATATAGAAGTATTCGTCTTCACAACACATGACAAGGCTGTTGGCTTGGCGGTGATTCAGAGGAGCTGTCGTAAGGTTTTGCGGCCGAGTAGGGAGTTTTGGCGCAGTTCCCGCCGCGAGAAGAAATAGTTCGTAATTTATTTATTATTATTTACCTCTACTTAGTTACTATTAATCCTACTATAGCTTCTTTATTTAGTCAATATTTTATTTATTATTATCACGTCCTTTTTTATATAATTAGGATGGTTATTTTAATTAGCTCAACAACATTATGATTTGCATGTCCGTACTCGCGGTTGACATGAAGGTACAGGTATTTTGTACAAAGGGGAGGGTGAATTATTTTCTCACTTGTTATTTCAAACAAAAATATTTTGTTTTGTTTTGTGCTATTTAAATTGGCTTTAAATCGTAACAGGTTTCTAGGAGGACAGTGAAAAATTTACAGAACATTCATTTATACCTCATTTTCAGGAATTATTTTTGGTTTTATTTTATTTTGCTCAAAAATACATACTGTTTTGTACTAATAATCTTAATTCTCTAGTTTAGGGGGAGGTAAGTATGTATATAAAAGTAATCAATTTTATACAGGGGAACATGTATTTTTAAATCAGCAAATAAAATCATAATCTTATAATACACCTTAATGATTTATATTTTACTTAACGATTCAGTATTTTTGGACTGTGTGTGTGTTTTGATTTTTAAATTGTGCTTTTAAATGTTAGAAGTACTAGTAAATTTTGCCTGACCTATGTAAAATCTGTTTAACCCTTGCATTCAGTCTTGCAAATACCATATTGAAGAGGTGATATTTATTGATTTATGGGTTATCTACTTTTAGTATATTTTAGTATACATATGTATCAAACATTAGAGTAAAGAAGCTATTTGCATGTGTGTGTGTGTGTGTGTGTGTGTGTGTGTGTGTTAGTACTAGGTGGTTTAAAATATCCTAGCGTATTTATGTAGTTAGGCTTAACTATGAATCATCGACTTAATCTTCCTGGTCGCTGTCAGTTAGAAAACCCAGAAAATTCCTTTTTATTTACACATTAGACAACAAATTTAAGAGACTCAGAAATTAGCTACGTATATTGTTATGATTTATAGCACGATTTTTGCGCACAGTGATTTTTCAAACTAATTTTTTCTGGAAAACGAATCGAATAAAATAAAAATAAGCTATACTCAATTTATTCTTTCCGTTTTTGTTGATATGATACATTGTAAACTAGTTTCAAAAAATCACTTTAAAATTAAGCATAATTAGAACGTGTGAATTATACTTCACTAAAATTTTTCATTTTTCAAATATTTTTGTGAACAAATTTAGTTTTTAAATGAGTAAGAAATTTGCGTAACTACAGTAAAACCCCGTTAAAACATTCCCTCTTATTGCGCTTAAATCCCACACAATATGCTTTTTCATTACAATTTCCGGCCAAATTTAATTAACATTCCAAACAAATTAAACTAGTGTGGCCATATCATAATCTCGTTTCGGTCTTAGTCTATCTCAGGAGGTAAGTTTTGCCAGACAAATCACGCATTTTGTAAAGCGAAAGCGAAAGTCTCGTGATGGAGAATTAAATAAGTAAAGCATGTTAGTGTTTGTTGCTGGGCATTTTTATGGTTCTAGAAGAACTGTTTCCGATTGTAATAAAAAAATAGTAACAGCGCGATAAGCCAAATTCGTCCTATGAACCAAGGAATAAGTGCTCAAGCATTTATATCACAAACGAATTTACTAGCCAGAAGTAAGTAAAAAATGAAAAATAAACTAAACAAATAGCACTAATGGCAAACAATGCACATTTTGTTTGTTTACTGTATTCGTTTTAAGTGTACGTATAATGCAAATCTGTACATTAAAGATATGAAGTATAAGGTAATACTGCATGTGTCAGTTCTACTTGGTCGTCTCCTATCTTATACGTGGTCCCGCTTAATACGCGGTTGCATGCTGTTCATTAGTGCTGTCCGTCTGTGAGTTTAACGGAGTTTTACTATATACGAAGACTTATGTAGCCATGATAATCATACTTTAATCGTTTTTTAACATGATAATGTTTTTAGGCTGGGGGTGATTCCAAAAAAATGTAGCGTCATCGAAAAATGTAACGCTTCCACACTTTCGATTCCCCACAGTCTAGAAATCTTCGGTCTCTGTCGTTTTAACATGATAATGTTTGTTATATAGTAAATATATTTGTTATATAGCAAATATTTGTATTATATAGTAAATATTAAAAACATTATCATGCTTCGATGTTTCGGTTTCGTCGAAATTCTTTCTTTATTTTTTGCAGATATTGATTTTGTTCAGCAGCGTTAGTAAACAAATATTTACTATATAACACATATATTTACTATATAACAAACATTATCATGTTAAAAACGACAGAGACCGAAGATTTCTAGACTGCGGGGAATCGAAAGTGTGGAAAAAATATAGTGTTAACATGACCTGGAGCGTTACATTTTTCGATGACGTTACACATTTTGCATCACGCATTTTGTGGAATAACCCCCAGCCTAAAAACATTATTACTGTATGTTAAAATACCGTACATTTGCATTTTTATTTAAATAAATATTATTGGGTAACGGGCAACGTCAAATCAGGATTAATTTCATCTAAATTTAAGTACATAAGGTAAGTTTAATATAATTTATTGCTGTTCTGCTTTAACTTACGATGCAATTGTTTCGTAAAGTAGGCCTAAGTTATGCAAACAAGCAATTATTCTACAAATTCCTTACTTCAAGTCAACTATTTCCCGAATCAGGATTTTAATTAAAATTTAATATTCTAACGATCGGTAATTTAGACTGAATACTTAGATTTACTTTATCTGAAACACAAGTAGGTGTAAACTAAGTGGAAACTTGTACAGTATGACAGTACCAATGATTCTCCTTACAGTAACTGAATATTATTTGTTTATACTTTTAAAGTAAAGTTCTTCTGTTATAGACCATTAAACTGAGTACTAAACTGACTAATATCGGAAAAGACGGTACCACATGATTTTATGACGATCAAAAACACAAATCAAAAGGACACGCGAATTCACGTTACTTCAGCTTTCAGATACAAGCATAATATAGACTTCACATAATATGAAATGTTGTTTCGATACAGCGGTGTCAGTTACTTCGTTTTAGTGCCTAATTTTTGAAGCTATAAAACTAATTAGAAGTTATACAACTATTTTAGGAGAATTATCTTTTAGTTGTATTTAAATCTTATCACGTTATAGCTTCAAATAAATACGACTGCAAACAGATTTACTTTCACTTGCCGCCCTTTTCACAGAACTTATTTTGTATCTTCATTGTAAGCGAAACTTTCAATTACAATTCAAAAAACCTGTGAAAATACAGAATAATTTATGTGAAACGTGCGTCAGGTGAAAATAAACCTCAGTTGTATTCATTTGAAGATATTACATGGGAGGCCTGCAGGAAACTCAACGAGTTACTTACAAAGGCATAATTAAATCTTATCAATAGTCTATACAATTTTTTTCTGTAAAAGATGTCCCACATTACACTAGCATTAGCTGGTCCCAGAAGGTAGGCCAAGAACACTTTGGGGGACCTGAGTCCACCCTGGAACCTGGTGCCCTCCCATAGTTTCTTTTCACGTAGCGTTTTACCGCATGTCGTTAAAAGCAAACTGAATTCTTTCTAACGGCAATGTGGTGTAAGCTGCAGCAAGCCGACAGAGCAAGACATGCCACCGCTTGGGGGAAGATGAAGGTTGTAATAACAGTTACACAGAATAAACCTGAACGAATTAGAACATAGCTCAGGAGCCTATTTAGCAAAAATCGGTAACGTAGGAAAATTATTAACATGTGTAGAATACGTATGAAAAAATTCTCGTGTGGTAGAGTTTTCAAAGTAAAATTTATAAAGGCATGTAATAACCTGCTAATAATAACTAACAACAAAACATTCCCTACCATCGAATTCCGATTCACGCCAAATTTGTATATTCACGGACGAAAAATGAGAAGGCTGAGGAGTCATTATTTGCTTGTTTCCCATTTGCAGCAGAATAGACATGGGATTTCTTTAATTCTAGCAGCATCTGCTTAAGAATTTGCTGTCTCGGTATCGATTTTCAGAAAGCACCTGTACGTTTGTGCACATATATCTGTGTGCTGTGTGTTTATACACACTATCTCCCCCCTCTCTCTCAACAGACACACACACACACACACACACATTCAGAGGCGCGAAGACACACTCAATATATATGTGACAATTAAACGTTAACTGAAAACGTTTGCTCAACCACTAAAATTAATTTAAAAATAGGCATACGACTCCAGTTTAATAGCCATGTCTAAAACATTACATATTAGGGGGAAAGTAAATATTGAAAGCTTTGGCTAAGTAAATATTCGTTACACCTGAGGGATTCCTGAGGTCCATTCATCTTAAAATCAAGTAAAAAATATCTTCCTAAAGGAAAACTGATTTATAAAATTCTCACTGTTCGTTACTAGCGTACTAATAGTAAATGAATGGTTTCCAATTAGAGCCTTAATTGTAAGCTAAAGTTTCTTTTAATTTGAGCCCTGGCTTATAATGAGAAAGTTGAAATTATACTTGTGTTCTAGAATTAAAATTTATATTACGGGACTTAAAATCAAGCGTAAGGCTATTTTAAAATCATATTAAAATACGTTTTCGTCTCACTTTTTCCAAGTTAATATCACAGGAATCAATATATTTTATCAGTCCTTAATGCCCGATATTATACCCTTAAATTTGTTTAGTGCCTATAGTTAATGTTATCACAAATATCTTATCAGAGCTGTCAGATAACTGCAGTTGGTTTACTAAAATGGACTCCCTCACGGCCTCTTTTATTATCACTGTCATCTCTCGATGAAATTATATTACTTCCACAAAAAGTCGTCAAAATATTACTGGTAAGCATAGAAAAACATCTCTTAATACAAAGTTAAGATAACTGAATATAGCAGAGAAATAGTGCGGTCATAAATACGTATCTTGCGATGAGACACGCGTCCGAGGATAAACATTTTGTAACTACGATCCAAATGTGTCCTTTTTATTGGAAGTTGAGTAAAATAACGTCACTTGCGATGGAAGTTTATGATATTGTTTCTACAAAGTTCTCTAAGTAGCAGTTGTCTTCTGTTTTTATATGATCATAAAATAAACGAGGTGTCAAACATATACTTTTAAGATAAAGAACATAATGCCGCAGGATTTGAGTACATCGTAGCAGACAAATCGTATTAGATACCAACGATGCTATCACTATATTTACGGCAAGTTTGTGTATTAGAATATTACTATTATTATACTAGTATTATTGTGTATTAGTTTGTATATTAGAAGTATATTAGTTTTAAATTCCAATATGAAACATTTTATAAATTCGAAACATCCCCACGGTAAATATTTTAAGCATATAGTCAAGCCCATTCTCAGCGCTGTTGTCGGTAGTATGGAAAGTGGAAAGTATTTGTGCATAAAGTGATGGCCATTCTGTTTGTACGATGTGGTAGAGCATAACATTTGGGAAACATGATGACCAAACGAAAACTCACCCCATCATAGTGTGTTTTCCGTAACTGCCTAATCTGTCCAGTTCTGTCCAGTGCCTTTTCAAGCTTACAGACCTATAATGTTTTTTCTGTGAGAATGCCAAAATACGTATTCGCGATTATAATGAATGAACTCAGCATTGTACATTATATTAAGTTATAATTTCTACGATAGTCAAGACATTTAGAGCCTTGACAAAGACAATGAAAATTACCTATAAAATACCTTAAAAATTTTAAATGGACCATCTAAAGTTATAAATGTTATAATGGACACCAGATAAAGGCGTAAGAATAAGACCCGTTGGTCTGCAACAAGATGCTGAGAATCTTCACACAGAGAAAAACTATAAAGCGGCAGGCAGATTTCGTTATTGCTGGAGACAAATTTGGAGAAGATAAGATTCAGTACAATTTTTAAGACCATTAACAGAAGAAGAGGAAGGAAGAAAGCGTAATATTTTTCTCAGTAACGGTTTTTGCAAAATTGAACATGGAATATCATCTTCATTAAGTCCTCAATTTAATTAACACAAAAACATTATTAATTATTAAAACAAAATGAAGCGATTTCATTTAAATATTAGTTATTCAAATGAAGAATGTTCATTTATTTTTCAGTTGTATTTTTCGAGGTAATACGTTCAACTAAATTATTAATATGCTACCGCTTACCTGACAGTGGAATAAATAATGTTTATATTACCAGTATCTTTAGAGTTACTTTCGTGAAAAAAGCTACTAACTTCTAACGCAATAAAATATTAATTTAAAAACTTAAGTGATTATTGTTAAATTGTGTCTCTGTACACTACCAAAAATATTTCAAACATGTTTATGTGGAGAGGTGGATTTGGTATTAATTAAAAGTATGTATGCATGTAATAGTAATGACGTGTCACAATCAAGTCCAGTTAAATGTGTTTTTAACGTTGGTTCAGTCTGTCGAGCGAGTGCAGTTTGCTGGAAATAATACTTGGATCGTGTAGAGTAGTAAGGTGAATGAGGAGTAGGAGGAACTGAGTGCTGTATCAGCAACACATGCCAATGTTCTCAAGCTTCGTTACAAGCCAACGTTGGTTCATTTAACAACAAACTCCATATTTGACTATGAAACAGATTTTCTTGTGCCCTTCTTCTGTGTTTCTGCTTTCGGTGTTGTTAATCCACTCGTGCAATAACATACCGTAAACTATACCAACATTCTGCTATACTAGATTACTGAAAATGACCAAAAGTCGAGTGTGATTACTAATATGGATGCAAAGACACCGTATATGCCTTGTTAGTAGCAGAGAGATTTTTTTATTGCTAACAAAGTGGTGAGCATATTATAGAGTACATATAACTAAATAAAAAGTAAACAATTGCCCAGTAAATACATTTTTATTTACTTACTTTAAATGTTATTACATCGACTAGTCTACGATGAAATTGTTTTATTTACATTTGGCCCTAATATAAAATAGAAATTTCTTGTCTCGTTCACAAATTACTGTACAAGTTTGAAGACATTAACACTTTTGAATCCTTGCGCTATGTTTTCAGAAAATGCAGTACTTTGACCTTTGCAAAAGTGTGTAATTCGTTCTTATGCTTTGCTGGAAACCACTTGATTCGTTCTGCCAATGTAAGCATCTTGAACTGCTTGTATACAGTTGCTGCAAATACTATGGTGAATTACCAGTATGTTTTAGAACTTTATATTGAAAATCTGAGTTTTCTTGTTATGACACTTTCTTGCTCAATCCATGTCGCACGTTCGTTGTAGTTTAGGGGATTTTATCTATCTGCCTGTGCTAGTGGACTTATGTGAAGTGTCATTTTTCACACCCTGGCTTTCAAATCACAACAAGCCTCCAGTCCTTGTCTTGAAGATTGCGATTCTCCATCGCCTTAGTCGCTCCGTCATTCCAAAATAACCGTAGTTCTCTTTCTTTATCTTGCTGCTGGTTGCCATTCCCATACGTTTTGAAACCAACTTTCTTTTTGGATTCGTTGTATGTGTCTATGTTATAGTAATTTCTTAATCTCAGCGGTGCTTACGAAAACAGTGTCGACTTCTGTTCTTACTCTTATCTCTTGATTTCTAATTTCTTCTAATCATGTTAGTCAACACTAACACTGCAGAAATCTTCTCCATTGCTCTAAAGTTTTTCGAGGATTTATCAGTCCTTTCTACACCTCTGCACCGTATTATAACTACAGATACTTGCAATTGTCTTTTTATAAAGGGCTAATTGACAGTTAAACGTTATTATAGTTAGCCAATAAATATCTTTGATTTAAGGTGGTCTAATTCCTTTCTTTAATTTCTGAAATACTTCCCAATCAATCTGAATATCAAGATGCCGTTGTAGTTAAAAATATTTATCATAACGAGTTGATGATTTTTTTACGGGTTATAAATACCTTGCTACTTTGAGGGATTACAATTCTTTAATTTTTAACATACATAATTTTACGTCTTAGCTAATTGAAACTTTGTAACTGCTTCCTTGCTCTTTTGTCTTGTTGCAGAAATAACTGCATCATCAGCAAATGTAGCTACTACGAAATGTTTTTGTTTGCGGAATTCCTCAGGTGCAGAGCTATCAGTTCTATTACACTGTCTCAAAGCACTCCTGAACTATTTTGTTGGTTTTTTGCCTGAAATACGATTTCAGTATTTTAGTAAATTCCTTAGTTTGTTCCTTTCTATTTGGAAAGGAACAAACTAATAAACAAACAAATAGAAAGGAAACTGTAATAGAAGATATAAAACGTAAACAGCTTTCCTGGTATGGACACCTAATGAGAATGAGTATAGAAAGAATACCTGTGAGTGTGTTCAAATACAGACCTAGATTTCAAACAGAAGAAAAAGAGGCAGACCTAGATTAAAATGGATAGAAGGGATCGAAAGGAGCATGGAAGAAAGAATCTGAAGAATGAAGGTACACAGAATAAGTTGATATGGAAACTGAGATGGGGGCTGCGGCAGTAGCTGTGTGTGTGTGTGCGCGCGCGCGCAATGGGTGAGATTTGCATATAAAATAATAAATTTCACTCTTAACATATGATAGCATGTTTCAATGAGAACTAGTCAAAGTAAAAGTTGCGTGTTGGAACATTGTATTGTAGACCGTAAGGATCATGTCAGAATTGTTAGATTAAGTTAATTTTTGACTCTATAAAAAATATGAGTGTTGTGAAATAGTGCGAACGTATGCGCGTGTGAATAACTGTGATACGAATTAACAATAAAAAAAGAATTAAATTAAATAACTTTTATGTAAATCAAATGTCTGACATAAGACTTATACCAGATCGTGCATAAAAATAAGACCAATCTGGTAATAATGTTTGTTAATGATGTAAAGTACAAAATATATGAGTTTTTCATAAAAAAATGTTTTAACACCCACAAGAAAAGTAATAAATTATACCGGTTTATTTGCACGTTTTACATTGCCCATATAGAATTTCTTATAAGTAGAATGTTATCTGGACTGTAGTGAAAGGGTGAGGGAACAGTTTTGACCAATCAGATGGGCTAATATACCAGTTGATTTGTTCCGTGACGAGATGGAAGACAGTTTACCGCTGCACTCAGAAAAAGCAGTATCGCTACTCTCTACAACGTGTATTCGTTAACTCTGATTCAGTACGATAGGTCTGTCAGGAGTTACGAACACTAACAGTAAAGTGCGCGACTGATATTCGAGTGCAAATTCGGTAACAGTTTCAAGATTGTACAATTAGGTTTCTATGAACACATCCAGTTGCCGGAGCTATATAGTCTAATTAACTAATAATTAATAATTAAACACCACAGGAAGGGCGGCGGTAGCCTGACGACTACCTGGAAGGAGCAGCTGTCAACATTCACCAGGAAACAAGGAGAAACACCCCACCATTCATCTTATTCAGGAAAGTGAACCCATTTATAATAAAATAAATAAAACAATTATAAACTAATAAGACACAGAAACTTATAGAAATTAACGTGTATGTTATTAATGTGTAGGAATTATTTTAAAGTAATATTGAATGTCAACAGAAACTGTTCATTAATTTTATTTACAAAAGAAGCAGTAATTTATTTATTTATTTAAACAGAACTATTAATTTATTTTATTTGTATAAAAAAAACTCTAGTCAACTCTGTGCAGACTAAATTTAAGAAAATCTTTGATTAAAGCCAAACATTCCATCTCTTGATATCGACTTATTTATTCTATGCGACCTTGTACATCGCACATAAATTAGAAGCATAACGGAAACTGGCAAAAGAAGATGAAATATGCCGAACTATAGTAAGTTACCATAAATGTCTTAATGTGTAGACATAAAATTTTATAATGATGAAATGTTGTTTTTGTTTCATAATGACGTCGGTGTACAAGTGACGCAACGGCTTTACTGTTCCAGCGTTACTTGAATTTAATCCGAAACAAAGTAACGTTTTACCTCTCCGTATTTAGTTTGTCCTTTAACAAGCTTCTGAGTTTTCTCTCTGAAAAAAAGAATATAGTTTCTCGTGTGGAGAGAATTTTACATCATTTTTATGTGCATCCCTCGCAGATCTTCTTTAAATGAACCGTGAAAGATGGAGTTGTTTTAAGGCAGATCAGGCGTAGAAGTTGCTAAACATCTGAAAACCAATGATTTAAAGACAACGCCTTGTTTTCTTGGCTACGTAAGCTTGCGCATCAAGGCCAAATTACAGCAAAATTTCAGTTTGTGAAACTTTATTCTAGTTTTCTGATAATTTAAAATGCTCAAGCACGTCTTACTTTCGCCTAACTTTTCGCACCTTACCAGTCATGTTTTGCTGATTAACACACATAATTTGTTTAATCTCTTTTATGTTTTCATTATTCTCTGTAAGGAAAGATTTACGTTTCCGTGACAATGAAATTCGGCCGTTTTTAAAGCGACCAATCCACTTGTTTATTTTACTACCGCTCAAACAATGTGTTCTATGTTGGAGCTTTGTTCTGTGAATAGCCTTTGCTCGTTTCATGTCACCCTCAATATATTTCCTGGTGCAATGGGATAATGGGACACTGATTAATTTCTAAATTTCTTAATTATAAAAATACTCCTAAGTTTGTAACAATGTGTCTACTTCCACTAAACAGACACAAAGTTACGATTAAATGGAAATTATGATTAAATGCCACTCCTACCCTCTACCTGATTAAATAGAAAAAATTATCCTTTACTTCTGGAATATACATACATAAGCGTTTTATTATTTTCGTACAGTACGCAAAATTTATAATTTGATGCATTAAATTAATGCAAACTTACATTTGCATTAATTGTTTCAAATTTACATTTATAAAATTTGTGAGCGTATTGTAGTAGTAATTTATTAAAATAAGGGTAACACAAGAAGGAGACATTATCTATACAACTCGATTTCAATAACGCTTTCAGTGTAGGACGTGCCTTGATTACAAACTCTAACCAGCGCACTCATAAAGTTTATTCCGACAACAGGCAAAATAATTCTCCGAAAAGAAAATCAAAATTAGTTAAAAGCTTCAGTTTGATTAAATCTGTTAATAGAATCCAACAGAATAGAACGTCTTTTAAATAGCCCATTTCCTAAAATATCATGGAATAAGAATCTGAATGTGGAATTAATTTGGCGACATTGTAAATTCCTTACGTACTAACAAATGTATTGTCTAACTACTGTGTTTGCTATGAAGTTTTAAATACAAATCATTACTTGAAAAGTTCTTAGAAAAGTATCATTCCTTCATGACGTTTATATTTTAACTACGTAATTGCTAAATTTACTTGCTGCCATGAACTCGCATATAGTCCATAACTCGGAATGTTTCAGCACCCACGCACACACCGACGTGCGCGCGCGCGCATACACACACACACACATACACACACTTCTACTGGTCCCACTCACATACTCGTCCGAAGACCTAACAAGGTATCACACACCTTGGTATGTGAGTGACCGTACTACCTCTCGTCCACCTCTCGGACCGACCAGCCACATGCACCAACAAGGCATCTCCATCCTTGCCATATGGCTGGCCCACATCCCTACACTAGGGTGGACGGCCCCACTTAGCAGGGCAGAGAAAACCGCATAGAGGGCACGCGAACATCATCCCTTCATTTACTCTTTAAATACTGCGTAACTAACAAGGGGGGGTTTACTTCAGGACGGCATCGTCTAACAACCCACACTTAATCCAAAAATAACCTACCAGGGAAATCAACTGGGGAATTCGGCATGGCCAGGACCCTACAATAATCAACAACAAACTACAACAAAGAAAAATGAAAACGACAATCTAACCCTAACATCACTACACCAACCTGGTCACAACTCTTCCAACTAACTTCTTTTCTAACTCCTTTCTGATAATTTTTTTCCTTTTCTAATTTTTTTTCTTTTTCCTTTCTAATTTTTATTTGTTTTTAATTTTATTTTGTTTTCTAAGGGGAGGGGTAGGAAAATTGGGAAGATGAAAAGGGCAAGGATCATTGAAAGGTCAATAGCTAGGACTAAGGGTAAGGACATGGTTCCCTCCGAAAATAAGGCTGGGTGGAGAAAACCAAGGCTTGCGGAGGCAGGGGCGCAACCCTGAAGTAGACGTACACCACTGGGACTGTGGGGAACATCTACCCGCTACCCGTTAACCGCTTCTTCTCACCTTTTTATGACGAACTTTAGGTACTCGTTCCTTTTGGACACCTCTCTCTGAGAAACTATCTCGTGTTGAGCTGTACTGATTTGTTTCTTCTGAATTAGAATCAAGGCAACTTACCTGACTACTTTTACCCCGATTTGGATTATCCTCAACCTCTAACTCCTCTGCTTCTACCTTCTTCTCTTCTACAATTTCCCCTGGTTCTCTTTCTTCCACCTCTTCCTTTTCCTCGTCTACATAATCCAAATCACCATCACGACACTCCACATCTTCATCCTCTAGTTGCTCACCTGGTCTGCATGAAACTTCTTTCCATTCCTCGGAATCCTCAACACTACTTACAGAAAGCGTCTGCACATCTTCACACACTACATCATTCTCACTCACACACTCCACAACGCTGCCACCCAATTTCTCCTCAACTTCTACCTCATCTACTTCTACCACACTTGCAGCCTGGACATCCCCTTGTCCATCCGCAACCTCAGAAACACTTGCAGCCTCCCTAACACTTACCCTTATACTCCCCTGCGTAGCATGTGCAGACCGCTCTTCTGCCTCTTCCTTCGATTTCTCTTCTTCACCACTCTCAGCAACTACAACTTCCTCGACATTTCCCAACCTGGAATCCAGCTGTCCAGATCCATGTGCAATGTCCAAATTAAATTCTACTGACGATGGTAAGGCTCCACCATCAAATGACTTCTCATCTCCCGGCGTAGGCGATGATGATGTTACCGGATCTAGATCCGTCATGAACCGAGATGGAGATACCGGAACAAATTCTGCGGCATCTGGATTCAACCATGACGTCCTCTCTGAGTCCTGTAATTCAATATCAACAGACGTGTTCTTGTCGTCTTGTATTGACCCACAGAAGTTACTTCGCTTTTCTTCTTTGGCTTCACCTTCTTCCTTCACTACTCTATTAGGCACTGGGACTTCCTCTGGAACCTTTAAAGTTTCTTTCTTCTCCGAATAGGGATAACGCCTTGCTACCGGGTCCCTACTTGCCGATGTTGGTTTACTAATGTAACTTCTTCTTTCCCTGTTAATTTCGTACTTATTTCTTTTCTCTGCTGTAACCGTAGCTACTGCCTTCTCACTTGTCACCCCCTTGTAGCCTCCATTACTTCCGGAATATTCAGTTTTTCTGACAGTCTCTTGTGTTTTTCTCCAACCGCCATGTTTGTCCCTTTTGGCTCTTCCTAACGAACCACTGGGGTATTGGACATCCGTAGCAGCTCTTCCCCGGGACTCGTCCCCTGCTCGGACAGTATTAGAGACCACACACAACCGGTACAGATCCGCGAAACAACGTGGACGGTCCGCGAATATCAACCGCGATCTCTCTTGGGGATTCAGTCTTTCCAGAATTGCTTGTATTACTTCCGTCTCGGGCAACCCTAATCTGAATATCCGGGCAGCTTTCCGTACATCTTGCACGAAGTCCCCCAATGCCTCTCCATTGGCCTGTAAACGATAGAATAAATCCAGCTTAAGCTGGGAACGTCGTCGATGGGGTATGAAGTAATCCAACACTTCCCCATGAAAAGCGTCGACACTGCCGCCCCGACGCAGAGTATTGGTGACGAACCCTGCCAACGAACCCTGGCAATACGGGTATATAAGGGACAAGACCTCCCCATCGGACACACCTGGATAATATGCCAACTGCAGGACAAGGTCCAAGAAAACCAGCAGCTGGTCCTCATCAAATTCATTCACCACCGAAAGTTTCTGGAGAACCCCTGAAAGGGGGTGGGGCAATTTCTGAAAGCATACCCCCGCCAGAATTACACAATTCGAAATACACAATCAACAAAACATAACTCCCACAAACACCTAACACCTACAAAAATAATGACAATAATAACACAGGAATCAGAAAAAACTCGAGTACTAAACTCTTCCTTCGAGCAGACTGCGGGTCCCCCTACCGTTGCGAGGACCCAGCCCACTTACCTGAACTGCTCTCTCTCAACAACTCTACACATTAAGGAACGCGACACACACACTAACACACAACACGACAAAATCACCGACCAACGACAAATTCTCAAAATATTTCTAAAGACTTCGGCTCCCATATGTCGGAGGAGACCGACTACCGATCGGGCCATACCGCATAATTAAAACACCTCCCCTATTATGGGCAAGGTAATACGCAAACCATCTCCACCTAGGCACAGATCTGCGATAATTCGCGTTTCCAAAGGAATGTCCGCTTCTAAAATTTCTCACCACGTGGCAACCTACCGTTCAACTATCCAAGGCGGGCAAGTACATAGACATATTATACACAAAACGTTAAACCTAACAAAACATATTCACTTTTAGATATAGGGCCTTTCAAAGATTTTTCTAAGTTCCATTGGAACCCCCAAAATGTTTCCTGAGTTTGCAAGCCCCGTTACACCCAAAGGACCCAAGGGTTGACCCTAATCTCAACCACGCTCTGCTACCAAATGTAACCACTCTTTAACTTTGACAGGTAAAAAAAAAGATTTAATTTTTTTTTTTTTTTTTTTTTTTGAAAAGAGGTGCCACAAGATAATTAAAACTAGACAAAAGCCTAGAGAAGCCAAAAATGCGCTGGATCCAGTGAGACGGGACTTGTAATTAAAACTCATAAAATTAACAATCAATAAAAATCCTTTTATTATTCTATCTCCTTTCTGTTACCTACAAAAATAATAAATATAACATACAGAATCTATTTTCCCCTTAAAAACTGTTAATTAAAAATAATTTATATTCCTTAAAAGGTTGCTTGAAATTATTAATAAATCCAAAATTTATTTTCTATCTTCTCTTAAAAAAAAATCAATTAAAACTTAATTGAAATAAATTTTATATACTTCTTGACAAGGTTAATTAGAATAAACTAATTCTCTTTAGAAAAATATTAATTAAAAATTAATAGAGACAATTCTACATACTCCTTATTAAAGTTAATTAAAATAAATTAATTCTCTTAAAAAAAATATTAATTAAAAATTAATAGAGATAGAATTAATTAATTGTCATCAGAAATTAAATGTATATATATATGTAACCCTATGTTTTATCTTTTCTTTATATATAAGCCCTATATCTAACTCCCCCAAAAATACACACAAATGTACAATACATATGAAACTCCACAAAATACACATACGAATATACAATATATCTACATGTTCCACAATACAGGACAATTATAACATAGATCCCTTGCCACACCCTTTTCTACCCCCATGAGGTACATCATTAATAATTTATGAAAATCCATGTCAGGTTTTAATTCTTAATATGTGCATAACACATTACATGTGTATCTGAATATATATGCAACACCAGTAGTCCCCAGGACATAATCAATTCAAAATTTGGCCAAGTGCCTAATACTATTATAAAATGCTGCCACACTGGGCACTTATACTGGGAGAATAAAATTTAGAATACAGTGAACACCCCAGTTATCATGATTAATTAATATAATTTATATGTTGAGAAATATTGTTAAGTTTTGAAAATAGTAATGTGTCATGAACCTTATAACCCTTTTAAAAGTATTTTTGGCCCAGAGACCGACATGTTCATGGGCAAGTCAGTGCATAATTCAACCTGTCTCAACAGCATGTTTAACACTGCATGGACATGTACCTATACAGGATTAAACTTGTGACTCTACTTAACTACCACAGAAACATCTATCCCTATATAATCCAAACTGAATTTAAAAAATGAGAAATTAATATATATAATGAACACTAAATTGAAACAGAGAAATTACAAATTGATTGAATGACTTAGTAGCAGTAATGAAACCTTTATACTGAAAATAAGAAGGAATTGCACGTTTGAAAGTTGAGCAGCCACAGATGCATGTCAGCCTCTGAGCTTACAGATTATACCAACAAATTAATAAAATTTACAAAAGATTTCCCTCCCAGTTCACGCACTATTCTGTCCCGTTAATCGGGGACCCAATTAAAATGTTTAAAACTGAAAGTCATTGCTGTTGAGTGATAGAATGTCCACTGGCTCTATTGAGTACATCACAATGTGTAAAGAATATAATGGATTGAGTTCACCTTATTTTGTCCATGGGTGTGAAGTGGCAATCTCGTGGCCTACATGGTAGGGTGTTTGTGTTTCGTCATTGCTATTCCTCTCCGGCAGATGAAGTTGAGAGAGAAATCTGGATGTTCAAAAGTTCAGGTTGGGGCTGGTTCTCGCCTTCATCGGGGAACCCTGATCACACAACATATTATCAGCTAGAGTTCACAAACCAATTCCCCAGAAACTTCACACACACCCAAAACCCATATACAAAATTAACACAGCTTTAGGGCTATTTAGAAAATGATGTTTGACACACTTGACAAAGGTTATATGGCCAACAGGCCCTATTTGAAAATATTTGGTTCTGTTAAATTTTATATTAATAAACTTCACCCATGCGGGTTAACAATATTCAATTTTGTTTAGCTAATTATTTGGCTTGTTATAGCTTTAATAAGATTTGCACATAGTCTGAATTTTTGTTTGCCACGTGGTTGAGAGAGGTTACCTGATTACATCATTTCTATACTTATTAAATTAATACCTTTTGGCAATTGCATACTTCTCAATTCTGGTGCCTTAGTAATCTTTCTGAAATTGATATAGTGTTACTATAATTACTAGTAAAGGTTGCCTGTAACTTACTCAGAATTACGCATTTTACTTTTCGCCACGAGGCGACGTAATAAGGTTATCAGATTACATCTATGTCTGTACTATTTAAACAAATACTTTTGCATTTACCTAACTCTCAATTTTGGTGCCTTAGTTAAGACATGTTAATTTAATATAGTATAACTATATTACAAAAAATTACGTTTAATTACGCATTGCACAACTCAACACGAGGTGACTCAAAAGGTTATCAGAAATTTACTTAATGTGGCCTATTAAACAAATTTTTCATTAGTAAAACTTTAAATAGATAATTATAATAATCTTGCCGAAACTTACCGCAGTTCTGTATAGATTTAGCCTGCCATAGATGAAGATGGTGAAACAATTTTTATTCTTCTCTGCCGGAGAGAACAAAAAAAAAGCAGCCAACAAGGCGACGATCAGTGCGAGACAAAGCTTCTTGATACTGGTTCCGCTTTGTGAGCTCGCAAACCGGGGCTCTCGCGAGAGGCCAGCACCGATCAAGCCTCGCTCTTAATGGTAATTCAGGCAGCAGTATTGCTTATCTCAACTGCTAGGGCTAAATACCGTACACCATTTAACGTTTATTTTTGACGTTATATACTGAATAATCGCCGATCTATATTAGAACGGCACAATGTGGACGACACTTTCGTGGTCTGGAGCCATGGGGATGAAGAGTTGGAACGCTTCCTTGGACATCTAAATGCTGTGCACCCGCGCATACAGTTTACGATGGAGCGTGAGAGTGGTGATCAATTGGCTTTTCTGGATGTGTTGGTCCTGAAAAGGACCGATGGCAGCTTGGGACATAAAGTTTATAGGAAGCCAACGCACACCGACAGATATCTGCACAAGTCCTCCAATCATCATCCTAGGCAGAAGAGGGCGGTGCTGAAGACTCTGGTAGACCGGTCAAAAAGAATCTGTGAGCCCCGGTATCTCGAAGATGAGTTTCGGCATCTCGAGGAAGCACTGAGTCCAACGGCTATTCTGCTGCGGAGGTTAGGAGAGCTGCCCGGCCGAGAAGATCTGGTAGGCCGGACGAGTCGGTGTCGCCTGAGGTTGTTGGCTCTGCTGTCTTGCCCTACATCCGTGGCGTGACTGACCGCATCGGCAAGTTGCTGAGTAAACGGGGCGTCAGGACGATCTTTAAGCCAACCAAAAAGATCCAACAGTTCCTGCGACCGGCGAAAGACGCCAGGGATCCGCTCTCGTCGTGCGGGGTGTACAGTATTCCTTGTACGTGTGGCCAGGTCTACATAGGCACCACGAAGCGTAGTGTCCGGACGCGCCTCTCTGAACATCGGAGATACTGCCGCCTGGGCCAGCCGGAAAAGTCCGCAGTTGCTGAACACGCTCTTTCCCACGACGATCACCGGGTGATGGTTGATGAAGCCCGCGTGTTGTCTTCTGTCCGGGGTTACTTCACTCGCCTGCATCTGGAGTCCATCCATATTCATAAGAATGCGTCCGTCGCTATGAACCGCCGAGTGCCAAGTGCCAAGTGGTCAGAGCTGTTGGGTTGTGCGTCGTGAGACGACCCAATGGTATCCTAGTACCGAGCCTCCTATGAGGGGCTCCTGCCTAGTGGTCCTGTCCAGACGGAATGTTGATTAGTTAATTTTTATTGGTCGCTACAACGACATGCTCGTACTAGGTCGACTAGTACAGTATTTGTCGAGGCCGTTTCCAAGATTCACCTGGACGTATTCGGTACCTGCCAAGGCCAGCTATGAGTGGGTTTGTCTGGGTCCTCGCAGCTCGGACGTAAAATTTACGTGCAAGTCGCCTTGCGGTGTCATCCAAGGAGCGGACACCGAGTCCTCTTCTCAGGAGACGAGAAGAAAACCGATAGGGGACTTTGGCCGCTAGCCGAAGCCCTCTATCGAGAACGCTTTGCAACCTTCTTTTATGAACGGTTGCGAGGTAACCCCAGACGGGAAGAGCGTAGGTAATGATCGGCAACAGATACGCGTTGACAATCAACTTACCCAGCTTGCGGGTCATAGCCTTGTTGGCAAGTATCGGAAACAGTTGACCGAGACGAGCGGACGCTTTCTTTCGCATCGTCTCAGCGTGGGTACGCCAGGTGAGCCGACGATCAAGGTGGACACCGAGGTACTTAACTTCCCTCGACCAGGGCAGGTACGTTCTACCGAGTCTCACTCGGCCTCGTGGTTCTTTCCGGCGCTTTGTGAATAGCACCGCGGAGCTCTTGGTTTCGTTGACGGCAACTTTCCAGCTTTCCGTCCACGTCGAATACGCATCGAGTGCGCGCTGAAGTCGTGGGATAGCAAAGTCTGCGTTCCGATCGGCGGTATAGACCGCCGTGTCGTCGGCAAACAAAGCCATCTGGACTCCAGGCTCTCTGGGTGCGTCGTTGACATACACTGAGAACAGGAGAGGCCCTAGCACGCTACCTTGAGGTACCCCGGCTGTGATACGTCTCTCGGAAGAGACGTGGTCGTCTATTCGCACGCAGAAAGTCCTCTCCGTCAGAAAGCTAGCAATCAAGCGAAGGTAGCAATCTGGGAGCTGGATTTCCCGGAGCTTGAACAAGAGCCCGTCGTGCCAGACACTATCAAAGGCCTTTTCCACATCTAGGAAACAGGCGACAGTCTGCTCTTTCCGACACCCGGCGTCCGTGATGTATTCCACCAGTCTCATCAGTTGATGAGTGGTGGAATGCCCCACACGGAAGCCGAACTGTTCGGGGACCAGTACATCGAAATTTTGTAGATGATCTAGTACTCTCCGTTGTACGAGACGTTCGAGGACCTTTGACGTGGCTGATAGTAGACTAATTGGCCGGAGGTTGCCGGGACGGGAAGCGTCCTTTCCCTGCTTCGGGATCACTATAACCGTCGCCTTACGCCATTTCTGGGGAAAATAGGCCAGTCTAAGACACGCGTTGAACAGCGCGACCAAGAAAAGTACTCCTCGCTCCGGGAGTCGAGTAAGAGCGGCGTTCGAGACGCCGTCCGGGCCAGGAGCTTTTCTTGGCACGAGTTCAACGAGCCGATCTGTGACCTCTTCCCTAGTAATGGGTTCGGGCTCCGTAGTGATCGGAAGAGACAGAAAGTCTTCCACTTCGTTCTCGACTTCTTCGTCGAAGTCCCAGTCCATGGGCGGGTTAGGTGCGAACTGTCGCTCAAAACACGCGCCCAAGTACTCGGCCTTCGCCTCCGGGCGAGCCAGGATTTGACCGAAAGGTCCAGCAATGGCCGGGATGCGAGGCCGGCGCCTCTTCCCTACCAACGCCGAAGGTATCCGGTAAGGGCTACTTTCGTCCGATCCGTCCCCTGCCTGGGCCACGGCGAGTTCCCAACAGCGTCTCCGGTAGGCCTGCATTTCACGACGAAAAATGCCGGTCGCCCGGTTGTACGCTACCTTGTCGGCCGGATCACGGGTCCGCTGCCAGCGTCTCCGGAGGCGATTTCTCTCGCAAGCGAGAGCACTCGTCTCCTCTGGGATCCGCTGCCAGTGGGGCGTGACGCCAGGCTTCATTCTGGAAGACGCGTCGATCGCAGATACGACTGCCTCGTCAAACGCGGCAACTGCCTCGTCGACTTGGCGGAAGGTTTCGAGTGGTCCCGCGTCTGGCAATCGGCGACTTAACGCCGGGCCATAGCGATCCCATTCTACCACCTTCCTGACATCTCTGCGTACGACGTGCTGGGTAGCGACGTGTATCAGGATGGGGAGATGATCGGACTATAGTTCCGTTAGCGCGGACACATGGACCGGACAGTCAATTCCTTGAATCACCGCTATGTCCAAGACATCGGGAGCCGCGTTGCGTTGTGAGGGGTAGAACGTAGGTTGGGTAGGCCCAATCACTTGTATCCTGCGAGAATCGGCAAACCTGCGTAAACGTTTCCCGTTTGGGGCAGTCAAGCGACTGTTCCAATCGCGATGTTTACAGTTCAGATCGCCGGCCATGATGACCCTCCTGTGTGCATCGAACGCGACAGCTAGATCGGGGTGAAGGAGCTCTTTTTGCGGCGGTTTATACGCCGCTACCATCTGTACACCGCCTAGAGTGTTTAACAACTCCACAGCGGTGCCTTCGAGGTGAGTCATTGCAGGCAAGACGACTCGGTGATGCTCGAGAGTGAGCCTCACCGCGACGGCAGTACCGCCACCAGCAGTGCCCGGTCTGTCGTTTCGATAGCACACATAGTTGGCCAGTCGTAACCGACTCGCAGGAGTCAAGTGGGTCTCATTGAGAAGCACTACATCGGGTTTGAGTCGGGCCAGTAATTCTTGGAGTTCCTGGATCTTGTTGGACAACCCGTTGGCGTTCCAGGAAAGAATCGAGAGATCTCGTTTGAGGACCCGACTCATAGAAGACCTACACAAGTGGCGGCTTCCACCAAGAGCATGAATCTCTCAGTTATGTCAGCAGTCTCCAAGCGGGAGCGGATGGACCTGAAGGTCTGGGCGACTTTGCTGAGATCGAACTCAGCAAGGAAGTCTTTGACGACCTGGTAGTCGTCAGGAACGGTTCTTGAGGCAGATTGCCCGGAGACTGCGTGCGCATAAGAGCGCCGAGGCTTATCAATCGGGGGATTGGTGGAAGCCAGGGGTTTCTTGGGGCCAGGTGTAGCACCTCTAGCGGAGGTGCTAGGAAGAGGGACAGATGCGATTGCGTCGGACTTCGCGCGCTGTGCAGGCTGTCTGGACTGTGCGGCCGGGTTGGCAGGAGCCCGGGATCTAGCGCCACGGGGCCGTCTATGCCGCTTCTTTTTGCCTGCGTTGGGAAACCGCGGGGGCGGGAGGTCAGGCGAGGCTGCTTCTAAAGCAGGGGCAGGATTCTCCGTTGCTGGGGGGGATTGAGAAGTCTCAGGCTCCACAACCGAGATGTTTTCTGTTGGCTGGGTGGTCTCACTTTTAGATGCCACGAGGTTACGGCGCTTTTTCGCCATAGGCGGGACAGGGGCCTGAGAAGGAGCCTGAGTTGGGGTTGCCTGTGCTGCAGGCGTTTGCTTCGGGCCTTTAGAACGTTTTTGTTGCCTGGTAGTGACTGGGGCGGAAGACACGGCAGCCGTAGCAGGAGGCGCAGGGCCTGGCTGCTCGGTTGCAGGTCTTGAACCAGCTACCGGATGCCTCGGTGGTGGCAGGCGCCCTTTTGGCTTTCGCCGCTCGAGCTCCTGCTGAAACACCGGACATGCCCGGTAGTTGGCGGGGTGACTCCCGCCGCAGTTGATGCATCTTTTGAATGCAGGTGCATCACAAAGTTTGGAGGCGTGAGGGAGAGAACACCTCACGCACGCTGGAGCGTTAGAACAAGAGTCGGAGTGGTGCCCGAAGCGTTGGCACCTGTGACACTGAGGCAGAACCCCGGGAACGCGGCTTCTTTCCACTTTTACGCGGAAACCAAAAAGCCGCGTAAGTGAGAGTAGGCTAGTGCCTGCCTCGCTATTCTCCACCAGGATGCGGACCAGAGGAATTGGACGCCTTGGTCCGGCAGGAGTAAACACCCGATGGACCGCGCGAACAGGATAACCCAGCTCGCGCAGCTCATCGAGTATTTCCTCTAGAGGGGATTCCACGTCCAAGCCTCTGAGGACAAGCGACAGAGGCTTCACGTGTTTGGGCGAGAAGGTATGGTACTGGAATTGCTGGGATTCCACGTACGCCAAGACACTGCGGTACACGTCCATTCCGCGGACAACGATCTTGACTGTATCGCCCCCAAGGAGCTTCAGGTCAACGTTGGCCGGGGAAAGTCCGGGAGCCACTATCAATCGCCGGTAAAAACCGGTGACGTTGTTCACGCCATGAACGTAAACGGGCGGGATGCGAACAGCGGCCGACGGTGCTTGGGCACCGCCGGACACAGTCGGCCCCGGGCCGGATTCGCCATCGGCGGGGACAACTTCCATGGCGGACGCCGAGGAAGAGGTTGAGGACGATCGGTTCCGCCTCGGTTTCTTAACCGGGCGCCCCCGTGGCCCAACCGCCACGAAAGCGTCGGTCTCGTCACCGGGCAGCGGAACCGACCGGGGATCGACTTGGTCCGCATCCATCAGCGGAGAACACGGCGAGTCGCTCGTGTGGGGCGGGGCAGTGGCGAGCGACTGCGTGCTCGATGACGCGCCCGTAGCGGGCATTTCCGCCATCGAGCGGGAGGTTCGCCGACCAGAGGCAGCCAGGCTGCCTCCGGCGGTAACCAGGGACCTAGGGTCCGGCCCGAGCCGGATCGCTTGCGGGGCTTCTGGAACGCTCAGGCTTGCTACGAGCTGGGCAAATGACCGGCTTCGTTAGATACCTCCCCTTACCAAGAGAGGTGTCCACCGGCCTCTTTACCTAGGCGATATCCAAGCTCGCTTACCACTTATGAACCGCCGAGGTGAAAGCATCGCCTTAAATAGTGTCTGGCATGGTTTATTTTCCATGGCCAATCAGAATCGAGAATGACGAGCTGGGTTCTCATTGGTCCGCGTGATACACCTTAAGCGGCCAAAAAGTTATAAATAGAGGCAACGTAGCCGTAACTCTGTTGCTTGTTCCCAGTTCATTGGGAGACGTGTTCGGCGTGTCATCTATTCGAACACATTTTTTGCTACTGAAGATGGCCACCGGTGGTGTGGCCGAAACGTTTAGCTACAGTAGATCAAGCACTCGACCACGGCCTT
This sequence comes from Magicicada septendecula, assembly GCA_034769895.1. Lineage (NCBI taxonomy): Eukaryota > Metazoa > Arthropoda > Insecta > Hemiptera > Cicadidae > Magicicada > Magicicada septendecula. The sequence continues at coordinate 330,328,457 of CM068373.1, forward strand.
TCAGCCCGGAAGTTTTAGTTAATCATAAGAACCTGTCATGTTTTATAACAATTTAAAGAAAATGAATAAATAGTGTCCAACAAGAAATCTCCGATTATCAGTAGTTATTTTATTATTAATGAAAATGAGAAAAAAATTAAGTGATTTGGTTGCTTACAATAAATTAAAAATAACTAATCCGTTCTTTGAACAAAAGATACACACACGTTTATAGGCCTATAGACTGAAAGAGGAAATAAATCCATCGTTGATTATATAATCGTCAATAAAACGCTACTAATGATTCAAATGTCTAAGACTCAAATGTTACTAAGGATTATTTCATATCAGTTGCCAAAATTACTCTTAGAGCAAAGTTGAGTAAAAGAAGTAATATGTAACAAAGATCTTGTTATAAATAAGTTTGTTTAAAGAGAAGAAACTCTATAAAAGGACAGTATAGAAAACGTTTGTACAATTATATGAATCAAAGAGAATTGCATAATGTAGGCCAATAATTGATAGATTTAAACCAGAATATTGAAAAAGTAGATTTTGTAGCCTTAGGGTATAAAACAAAATAGTAGAAAAAATAAGATGAACATATGGAACGATAATATAACAGAATTTTTATATGATGAGAAAAGATCATATTTAAAATACCTTCAAACAAAATCTGTAGATGATAAAATAATTTATAAACAAAAACATATGTGTAGCTGTGATACGGAATAAAAGTTGGGGTAAATATATTTCGGAGATAGAACATGATGCTCATGGAAATCAAAACTCTTTTAATACTTTAAACAGATTAGAAAGGGAGGCAGCAAGAATACAGAATATTAAAATTAAAGAATCTGTCATGTAATCAAACCCAGAACCTCTAGATTAGTGACCATACACAGTCATCTGTTAAGCCCCCTTATTCTATGATTATTCTACTGATTAGCCTCATCGGTTTGTGATTTGAAATGAAATTCAACGTACGTGTGGCTACAGAATTTTACAAAGTATAACTTTTGTGTACAGATGAGCGAGATGACGAATGACAAGTAGAACGTGGGAAGATATGGGAGTAAGGTGGGTTCCACGTTACCAAACCCTGAGTGGCTCCAATCCAAGCCTGAGTGGTTTGTTGAAGTATACTCGTTAAGTACACATTTGGATAGGACTATCTGTATATATGGTGCCGTTCACTTATATTTCTGAATAACCTGAATTCAACAAGTTCCACGTATTTTGATATTCTCAGAATCGAAAAATTATATTTTATTGAATAAATATATTCAAGAAATAAGGAATTGTTTGCAGTTCTGCCTGCCTCCCAGAAAGGAACGATGCTCTTCTCAAAATATGGTTCAAGCGACTCTAATATTATACAGATATCAGATAAGTTTGTTCTAATATGAAACATTTGACTTGGATACTTGGACCGTTCAGTTGGTAACTATTACAGATTGTTTACAATAATTCTGGCAGGTACTATTAAATATTTATCTGTATCATTATAATACCGGTTAGCAAATACTAGACTTGACGAATATTTTTGTTTACTGTAAATACTGTTTAATAGATATAATTATTTAGGTACAAAAAATATTGTACTAAAAGTATGATTTCTGATAGACACGTGAAATACAAGTATGGCAGTGCTGCTTTATCTGGTGTTACATTAACTCTACCTACTGAAGACTGCTATTTATGTTACAGCAGACTACATAAGTGATACTAATTAGCTGCCGTTAGGACAGTTACAGTGCGACAGTATGTAAACTCTGTCACTATTGAAGCTTCTAGCTTTGCCACACAAACGAATTGATAATTTCATTTGTTGATATAAATAAATTCTTGATACTACACAGTAAAAAAATATTCCATTAATTTTTTTTTGTCTGTTGGCCTGACGGCCTGTTTCAGCTTTGACACTGTATTCGTAAACGTTGAGTTATTATTTGGTGTTCTGCCCTAAGGCAGGTCTTCAAATGGTAAAAGCTCTCCAAGCTGTCCTATCGCATGCCAGCCTTTTCGCTTCTTCCTGACACCCTCTGATTTTAATGCTACCTATTAACTTCATTCTTCTACGCCGTCTTCTTTTATATCCTTCTATGAAACCCTCCATGGCAGTTGTAAGCAATCACTCTCTTTTTAAACAATGACCTAACCAATTCCTTTTCCTATTTTCTATTACTTTCAGGATTCTTCTCTCTTCCCTTATTCTTCTTAAAACTTCATCATTCCTTACTTTATCAAACCACCTCACTTTTCCCATTGCTCGCCAAACACAGATACTTCTAATCTTTTCTCATCCTTCTTCCTCAGTGTCCATGTCTCTGCACCATATATTTACATAGAGGGCCACACCATTTGCTCTACTAGAGATATCCAACATGGATCCTTAATGTGATAGTATCCGGTTCCTTCCACATCCTCATGCCGTTGGGCAAGTGGTTCACCCGCCTTTAGGGACAGTTTTCCATCCCAAGGGCAAGAAATTAGCCTTTTAATATACATAATTTAATATTCACTACTGATTATTAATTTAAATATAGTAAAGAAATCCCAAGTAGCAAGAAAAAGCATCGTAGCAAGCACTGTGATTACCATAGGTATGCCTTTCCACAGATTGATTCATCATAGAAATTGATAAATGCGTCTTGATGTTGATCTGCGTTGCCCGAGAATCAAAAACGCGACCACAAACACATATATATTTGATAAAGCACGTACACCAAAACGAAATAAGGATGTCAAACCATTAAAAATTATCACACACACACACACACACACACACACACACACACACACACACACACACACACACACACACACACACACACACACACACACACACACACACACACACACACACACACACACACACACACACACACACACACACACACACACACACACACACACACACACACACACACACACACACACACACACACACACACACACACACACACACACACACACACACACACACACACACACACACACACACACACACACACACACACACACACACACACACACACACACACACACACACACACACACACACACACACACAACTAAACAAAGTCTGAAATGTGCTTTGTAACATAATTGAAATGTCTTTATAACTGAAGCTCTGCATCCACCGATTTACGATATGTCAATCTATTAAAAACTAAAAATTTGTCCAACGTTTTGTCGTAATAGTTCTTCTATTCAAGTTTTATGGCAAGTGAATGATTTCAAGTGATTGGCATACGTTGTAAAGTTACATAACCCATGCCCAAATATGATAACACAATCACCCCACTCTAAAAGTCGGAAATGGGTATTATGTACCTAGCTATAAAAAACTTTGTACTACAATTCTGTAAACAATAACAACGTGAAATATAGTGTACAAAGTGAGATATAGTGTACATAGTGAGAGTGTAAACTTTTAAAAAAGAGCATCTTACAGATTTATACTGTAGATGAAAAAACAATCAATTGTAGCAGTGGACTATATTGCTGCTGACAAATTTTGTATTTTTTTTGTATTTTGTGTTATTTTTTATTGTGTAGGCCACAAAGGTCTTGTACCTAGGTATAATTTTATGTTTAATATAATAATTGTGTTTAAATATAACATAACCCAGGGTTAGATATAAAATAATAATAATATAAAATAATACTATGTGAGCAAGATGGCATAGAAAAATAGTTTAGAGTAAGGATACTTTAAGTAAATAATAAATAATAAATAAATCCAATTGAAGGGAATTAAAATATAAAAGACCAATGTACAAGCTTAAGAAAAAATAGAAAGGAAAACCTTAGATAAATTAAATTGGATTATAAACAAAATTTAAAAAGGATTATTTTTCTAAAAAGAAGAAATAAATTTATAATAGTTAATAATAGCCTATATACTAAAAAGTATATAGATTCACCAATAAAAAACCATAAACAATCTTGGTTACCAACCAACCAACAACCTTGTTAATAACCAACTAACAAGATTTGAAGTGAATTGTTAAAACGATTGGGAAGTGAACGTTTTGAAATGTAATGCCTATTAAAATTCGAGAAATTAATGAATACTTTTTGGAATAATTAGTGTGAAATTCAATAAAATTGACAAGTGGTGTACATGTTCTATTAGAACTCCTTCAAGTAGCACCACTCACGCCCTTTATTTGATGAAACTTTGAAAAATTTAACGACTAGACCCAGGCCTAGTCTCCAGCACTTCGAGATTTTGGTGAGATCGTATCCAAGTAAATTTAACTAAATTACATCTCAACTATAACTTCATAACACTAGAAACAGCACCATATCTTTAAACACTTCAGGAAAAGAGGTGAAAACAAACTTTATTAATTTTGTTAACCAAAAAATCAGCATAACAGATCTCTGTGAATTTCTAGCCGCCGTTAAATAATTTCGTGGTTGTAGTGAAGAACATAACCTGTACTCTGGCGGATAAACTCGGAACTACATACTAAAAAATATAATCTATTAATTAATGTAAAGCTTGGTATTAAATTATTCATTTCTGACCGTCTCATAGTGCAAAGAACTTACAAAAATAACCGTGGGAAATTAATAAATTATTTCTTTATTGTTTTATATTTTATAAAAGATAAAAATATTTGTTATACATTCTATGTTTACAAAATAAGATCGAACTAATGTTGTGTTGATAGTGAGAATCGATTATACCTTTCTGTTTTGGGAGAAGATAAAAAAAATTGTATTTATTAAATAAATACAATGGATACTTTGTTATTTGACTAAAAATGTGTATTATTTTCAGTAGAGGGTAGTTGTTTACAGATTGTCAGGAGACAGAGAAGAGAACGGACAACCAGAAAATATTACATACCATTGGTGTTAATTTAACCTCCAATGTATTTGTAGACGTCAAAATCAGCTGGTCTCATGAGCGGAGAAATTTAAATTAATTAATTGTATGCCAAGAGAATAATTCTTTTTGCACTCTCTCTCCTAAATACGGTCCAACAACTTCATTGAATTCACCCAAATCAAATCTAAGAAAAAAAATCAGCATAATCACACACACTCGATCTCTTTTTTTTTTTTTTTTTTTTGAAACTTTAAACATAAATTATAACGAATTCTGTGACTCTCATTAAAGCGAGATTTTCGAGGAGCGTAAATAGACGATAAGAAACCTTTTAAGGAAACGTAAATTTTAAGACTCCGAGAGATTAACCGCGAGACGTTAAAAGTACATTAAAAAGTGAAGTGTCTAAGTATCCTTTAATAATTATAATTATAATCAAGAAATTTAAAGCAGGAGTGTCTGCAGTAGTTCTTAAGGGCCGGCACCGTAGTGCCCACGAGTCCCTCGCCTGAGCAAACCCCGAATTTCAACCACTTTTATCTACCCACTAACCAACGAAACACACAATCCGGGAATGCAGCCCAGAAAAATCCCCACTCTCCGTCCACTGGGCACGTCGGCCCAGTAGGACTGGAGTCCTCCCCTCGAACGAGGAGACTACCGGTCTTGGCCGTTTCGTTGAGTAGGACCGCGAATGGCCATAAAAACGCAACGTTGTCCAGCGGGGACCTAGTGGAGGCGCCAGTTCGGTACCCGATAGCACGAGGCAATGGGAGCCAGACACCATACTTGAGTCGCAAACAGGCTTTCAGCAGCGCAGGTCACGCACGGACACATAGCCGGCGCTCCTCTAGCGCTGGACGTACGGTTTGTCCCGATTATCAGCACTCATACTGCCGAAAATGGGATAGCTCTGCGTCCCGTAAGGCAACGTACGCCAGGGTGGGGTTTTCGGAATCGGAAGGAGTTGAGCCACCGGTAATCAGCGGTAAGGCACAAGACACATCAATCCCGGGACTATGCCCGGGCTCACCTGGCGGGGCTTGGTCCGCAACGCGGTTTTTCCCTGCATGGCCTATCTCGCCATGTAGGGGCGTGTCGCGTGCCGACCTCTCCTACTAGGTTTCACCGCACGATCTAGTATAGGTCCACTGGGGCAGGAGTGGTTGCGTAGTGCGGCTACTGGCCAGGGACGGGACGACACCCTGGTTGCCGTTCGCAAGTGACACTCACCTTGGCCCGGCTAGTCAGCCCCAATTTCAACTGACTTCGCCGGTTCACCCCGGGTCAGCGATGAGGCGGCGGGTATCAGATGGGGAAGGCAGGGTACGAGCCACCGGAAATGGTGGTATAGGCTCGTCCTATGTTGCTCCCCAGGGACCACAGCCCCCAGTCCCCCACCCTCGGGGGGTGTCTGCACTAGTGTGAGTAATTGGATTATAACATTATTATCGTCTGTAGATTATAACCTGACAAAATCTAAAATACTTCAAAAACATGAATTTTATTCGGGAACTAAACGTACTTATAAATATAACCTAGTATTTTATTCCGTTTTGTTATATTTTTTTTTTGAAACTGAGCATTTAACATAATCTGTATCATAACTTGCTTTCAAAAGAAAGCAATTCTAAAATTATCATCTCATGCTTTACTAAAATTAAAAGTAGTAGAAGTTGTTTTCACACGTACTAGTTATTATAATTTCTAGTACGTTGACGAAATAAAAAGCATTACGTACAATGGCATATATATTTAAATTGCTGCTTATTTACATTTTGTGACAGTAGAAGTATATTATTTTATACTTTTTGCACTTCGATTTGTTATTTCATTGTAAGTGTAGTACCTACTGTTTTAGGTTCAAGTCGTAAAATCGTGACCACAATATATATTGCAACGATACGTTTAGCATAAGTCTATGTATCAACCCCTGACTGAAGTATGATAACATACGAACGCACGTATGAGATGTAAAAGATGTAAATAATAAAAATAATGTAATAATTAAGCGTTAGGTAGAAGAGATAATAAAAGAAATAAATGTATTAATTAATTTTAAATAAATAAATAATTGTAAGTGAGCCTGCATATGGAATTAAAAGCATAGTTGGTTTTTAAACGCAGCGAGGGGAGAAGAAGCACGCATCGACTGGCAAGGGTGACGTCATAGCGACAGGCAGCCGCGTGTGTATCAGTCTGCGTGTGTGTGTTAGTGTTAGTGTGTAAATGAAGAACAAGTTGAATTATGCAAACGAGTGTGGAAAATTTTACACAGTATTTTAAGTACTGAACGAAAACCAGAAGTCACACGAATCAGAGACATATGTAAAAATAAAGCTGGCGCCTGGCGCTACAATTAGACATTAAGTGGTCTATGATCGTGGGAACCGTTCAGCCACCGTGTGAAATTTTGCCAAAACTTTCATAGTTTACACACCTTAAAGTTCACAATTTGCATAAGTTAAGTTTATTAATGTACCTAACGATTTGTAAAAGAATATTTATAAAAACGTGTGCGTTTCATAGAAAGACGCGTAGGTTGTAATTAGCAATTAAATCGACGCGCGGACCTGTTCAACTTTGTCCAAACAGGGGTTTGCTCAGGCGAGGGACTCGTGGGCACTACGGTGCGGGCCCTTAAGAACTACTGCAGACACTCCTGCTTTAAATTTCTTGATTATAATTATAATTATTAAAGGACACTTAGACACTTCACTTTTTAATGTACTTGTAACGTCTCGCGGTTAATCTCTCGGAGTCTTAAAATTTACGTTTCCTTAAAAGGTTTCTTATCGTCTATTTACGCTCCTCGAAAATCTCGCTTTAATGAGAGTCACAGAATTCGTTATAATTTATGTTTAAAGTTTAAAAAAAAAAAAAGAAAAGAGATCGAGTGTGTGTGATTATGCTGATTTTTTTTCTTAGATTTGATTTGGGTTAATTCAATGAAGTTGTTGGACCGTATTTAGGAGAGAGAGTGCAAAAAGAATTATTCTCTTGGCATACAATTAATTAATTTAAATTTCTCCGCTCATGAGACCAGCTGATTTTGACGTCTACAAATACATTGGAGGTTAAATTAACACCAATGGTATGTAATATTTTCTGGTTGTCCGTTCTCTTCTCTGTCTCCTGACAATCTGTAAACAACTACCCTCTACTGAAAATAATACACATTTTTAGTCAAATAACAAAGTATCCATTGTATTTATTTAATAAATACAATGTTTTTATCTTCTCCCAAAACAGAAAGGTATAATAGATTCTCACTATCAACACAACATTAGTTCGATCTTATTTTGTAAACATAGAATGTATAACAAATATTTTTATCTTTTATAAAATATAAAACAATAAAGAAATAATTTATTAATTTCCCAGGGTTAGTTTTGTAAGTTCTTTGCACTATGAGACGGTCAGAAATGAATAATTTAATACCAAGCTTTGCATTAATTAATAGATTATATTTTGTAGCATGTAGTTCCGAGTTTATCCGCCAGAGTACAGGTTATGTTCTTCACTACAACCACGAAATTATTTAACGGCGGCTAGAAATTCACAGATTTCTGTTATGCTGATTTTTTGGTTAACAAAAATAATAAAGTTTGTTTTCACCTCTTTTCCTGAAGTGTTTAAAGATATGGTGCTGTTTCTAGTGTTATGAAGTTATAGTTGAGATGTAATTTAGTTAAATTTACTTGGATACGATCTCACCAAAATCTCGAAGTGCTGGAGACTAGGCCTGGATCTAGTCGTTAAATTTTTCAAAGTTTCATCAAATAAAGGGCGTGAGTGGTGCTACTTGAAGGAGTTCTAATAGAACATGTACACCACTTGTCAATTTTATTAAATTTCGCACTAATTATTCCAAAAAGTATTCATTAATTTCTCGAATTTTAATAGGCATTACATTTCAAAACGTTCACTTCCCAATCGTTTTAATAATTAACTTCAAATCTTGTTAGTTGGTTACTAACAAAGTTGTTGGTTGGTTGGTAACCAAGATTGTTTATGGTTTTTTATTGGTGAATCTATATACTTTTTAGTATATAGGCTATTATTAACTATTATAAATTTATTTCTTCTTTTTAGAAAAATAATCCTTTTTAAATTTTGTTTATAATCCTATTTAATTTATCTAAGGTTTTTCTTTCTATTTTTTCTTAAGCTTGTACATTGGTCTTTTATATTTTAATTCCCTTCAATTGGGTTTATTTATTATTTATTATTTACTTAAAGTATCCTTACTCTAAACTATTTTTCTATGCCATCTTGCTCACATAGTATTATTTTATATTATTATTATTTTATATCTAACCCTGGGTTATCTTATATTTAAACACAATTATTATATTAAACATAAAATTATACCTAGGTACAAGACCTTTGTGGCCTACACAATAAAAATTACACAAAATACAAAACAAATACAAAATTTGTCAGCAGCAATATAGTCCACTGCTACAATTGATTGTTTTTTCATCTACAGTATAAATCTGTAAGATGCTCTTTTTTAAAAGTTTACACTCTTACTATGTACACTATATCTCACTTTGTACACTATATTTCACGTTGTTATTGTTTACAGAATTTTGTAGTACAAAGTTTTTTATAGCTAGGTACATAATACCCATTTCCGACTTTTAGAGTGGGGTGATTGTGTTATCATATTTGGGCATGGGTTATGTAACTTTACAACGTATGCCAATCACTTGAAATCATTCACTTGCCATAAAACTTGAATAGAAGAACTATTACGACAAAACGTTGGACAAATTTTTAGTTTTTAATAGATTGACATATCGTAAATCGGTGGATGCAGAGCTTCAGTTATAAAGACATTTCAATTATGTTACAAAGCACATTTCAGACTTTGTTCAGTTGTGTGTGTGTGTGTGTGTGTCTGTGTGTGGACCTGTGATAATTTTTAATGGTTTGACATCCTGGTTTCGTTTTGGTGTACGTGCTTTATCAAATATATATGTGTTTGTGGTCGCGTTTTTGATTCTCGGGCAACGCAGATCAATATCAAGACGCATTTATCAATTTCTAAGACGAATCAATCTGTGGAAAGGCATACCTATGGTAATCACAGTGCTTGCTACGATGCTTTTTCTTGCTACTTGGGATTTCTTTACTATATTTAAATTAATAATCAGTAGTGAATATTAAATTATGTATATTAAAAGGCTACTTTGGTTAGCTGTAATTTATAACGCATATAAAAAATATTTATTGACAGATCCCTGTCACAGTATTGAGGTAGTGTTTTGAGTCTTACACTAATTTCAAATCATTACTCAACGTCTTTGAAACTGCAACCAGCCTGCCGAGTGACTCCCGGGATAAGGAGTTCCCCTCTACGAAGTGCCAACGGTCTCTTCGGAGGGCGGATGAGCGGGTAGGGGTAGGGCACGTTCTTGCCCTTGGGATGGAAAACTGTCCCTAAAGGCGGGTGAACCACTTGCTCAACGGCATGAGGATGTGGAAGGCAACGGGATACTATCACATTAAGGATCCATGTTGGATATCCCTAGTAGAGCAAATGGTATGGCCCTCTATGTAAATATATGGTGCAGAGACATGGACACTGAGGAAGGAGGATGAGAAAAGATTAGAAGTATCTGGGTTTGGCGAGCAATGGAAAAAGTGAGGTGGCTGCTTGATAAAGTAAGGAATGATGAAGTTATAAGAAGAATAAGGGAAGAGAGAAGAATCCTGAAAGTAATCGAAAATAGGAAAAGGAATTGGTTAGGTCATTGTTTAAAAAGAAACTGCTTGCTTACAACTGTCATGGAGGGTATCATAGAAGGATATAAAAGAAGACGGCGTAGAAGAATGAAGTTAATAGATAGCATTAAAATCAGAGGTTGTCAGGAAGAAGCGAAAAGGCTAGCATGCGATAGGACAGCTTGGAGAGCTTTTACCATTTGAAGACCTGCCTTAGGGCAGAACACTAAATAATAACTCAACGTTTATGAATACAGTGTCAAAGCTGAAACAGGCCGTCAGGCCAACAGGCAAAAAAAAATTAATGGAGTATTTTTTTACTGTGTAGTATCATTTCTTTATATCAACAAATGAAATTATCAATTCGTTTGTGTGGCAAAGCTAGAAGCTTCAATAGTGACAGAGTTTACATACTGTCGCACTGTAACTGTCGTAACGGCAGCTAATTAGTATCACTTATGTAGTCTGCTGTAACATAAATAGCAGTCTTCAGTAGGTAGAGTTAATGTAACACCAGATAAAGCAGCACTGCCATACTTGTATTTCACGTTTCTATCAGAAATCATACTTTTAGTCCAATAATTTTTGTACCTAAATAATTATATCTATTAAACAGTATTTACAGTAAACAAAAATATTCGTCAAGTCTAGTATTTGCTAACCGGTATTATAATGATACAGATAAATATTTAATAGTGCCTGCCAGAATTATTGTAAACAATCTGTAATAGTTACCAACTGAACGGTCCAAGTATTCAAGTCAAATGTAACATATTAGAACAAACTTATCTGATATCTGTATAATATTAGAGTCGCTTGAACCATATTTTGAGAAGAGCATCGTTCCTTTCTGGGAGGCAGGCAGAACTGCAAACAATTCCTTATTTCTTGAATATATTTATTCAATAAAATATAATTTTTCGATTCTGAGAATATCAAAATACGTGGAACTTGTTGAATTCAGGTTATTCAGAAATATAAGTGAACGGCACCATATATACAAATAGTCCTATCCAAATGTGTACTAAACGAGTATACTTCAACAAACCACTCAGGCTTGGATTGGAGCCACTCAGGGTTTGGTAACGTGGAACCCACCTTACTCCCATATCTTCCCACGTTCTACTTGTCATTCGTCATCTCGCTCATCTGTACACAAAAGTTATACTTTGTAAAATTCTGTAGCCACACAAGGTACGCCGAATTTCATTTCAAATCACAAACCGATGAGGCTAATCAGTAGAATCATCATAGAATAAGGGGGCTTACAGATGACTGTGTATGGTCACTAATCTAGAGGTTCTGGGTTTGATTGCATGACAGATTCTTTAATTTTAATATTCTGTATTTTTGCTGCCTCCCTTTCTAACGTGTTTAAAGTATTAAAAGAGGTTTGATTTCCATGAGCATCATGTTCTATCTCCGAAATATATTTACCCCAACTTTTATTCCGTATCACAGCTGCACATATGTTTTTGTTTATAAATTATTTTATCATCTACAGATTTTGTTTGAAGGTATTTTAAATATGATCTTTTCTCATCATATAAAAATTTTGTTATATTATCGTTCCATATGTTCATCTTATTTTTTCTACTATATTGTTTTATACCCTAAGACTACAAAATCTAATTTTTCAATATTCTGGTTTAAATCTATCAATTCTTGGCCTACATTATGCAATTCTCTTTGATTCATATAATTGTACAAACGTTTTCTATACTATTCTTTTATAGAGTTTCTTCTCTTTAAACAAACTTATTTATAACAAGATCTTTGTTACATATAGTTCTTTTACTCAATTTTGCTCTAAGAGTAATTTTGGCAACTGATATGAAATAATCCTTAGTCACATTTGAGTCTCTGAACACTCTTGTGTCCAGTACTTCATTATATAGCGTTGTATTGACTATTATATAATCAACGATGGATTTATTTCCTCTTTCAGTCTATATAAACTTGTGTGCATCTTTTGTTCAAAGAACGAATTAGTATTTTTAATTTATTGTAAGCAACCAAATCACTTAATTTTTTCTCATTTTCATTAATAATAAAATAATCACTGATAATCGGAGATTTCTTGTTGGACACTATTTATTCATTTTCTTTAAATTGTTATAAAACAAGACAGGTTCTTGTTTCTTAGCTTTTTCGGGTTCATAAACTACTACGATTGTCAGGTGTTCATTGCCAATTTTACATCTGACGGCTCTTACTAATCCAGGAATATGAGTTTATTTTATCTTACCTATTTTCCATTGAGTAATATTTAGCCTTTTCTCTCTATTTTTGAAGCACTACGCTACAAATCATAATGTGTCTGTCTAAATCTATAGTTTGTTTAATTTGGAATAGCCTTCTCTCCAAACTCTGTTATCTTATCTTTTATGGATCTCACATTGTAGGTGGCAGTTCTAATTATATCTGCTTGACCGAATATTTGTCCCTTAATCTTTGTCTGGTCTTGTACTATGTTATCCATCCGGCTATTACCATGAGGCTTTCGAGTGAGGTATATTTCTTTCAAAGACGTTACTAGCGCCTTGTGGAGTAAGATAACTGATAGGGCTTCTGTCTTAAGGTCTACCTCCATGTCTACGCTGCGTATTTTCCTGTAGCTAGTGCTGTTACATCGCCTTCGCTGTTAGAGACTGAGTCCCTATTACCCCGGGCACGGGTTGTAACAATTCCACCATCACCTTAAATTTATTTCTTCTTCTGATAGTTCCTATCCGTTTCGGATGTTGGATATCATACAAACTATTTTAACTTTCTGTACTGCTGCCTTACACCAGGTCCTAAAATTTCTCAGTCGTGATATTCTCGGTCGACCAACTCCTCTCTATCCAAGTACTTTTCCTTGTAGTATGGACTGCAATAAGTAAAATCTCAGTTCATTTCTCATGAGATGTCCCAGATACTGCAGCTTTCTTATTTTCACTGTGTTAATAATTTCATTTCTATGTTCATCTTTCTAAGAACTTCAACATTAGTTATATGTGCTGTCCATGAAACGCTCAGTATTCTACGGTAAAGCCACATTTCGAAAATTTCAAATTTTTTAGTTGTGGCTTCAGTCAAAGTCCAAGATTCTACACCGTAGAAGAGACCCAAGAATACTGTTACGACGGTCTACTCGATCGTCGTAGGTACAGAGGAAAACAAAATACAAGACACCAATTAAGTCACTAATCACCAGCTTTAATTTTCACAGTTAAACAGTTCGTAATTAACAACACAGTCTCTTACAACTAATCACATAAAAATTGTTCACTCGCAATAAAATGTCAACTAATATTAAAACACAATTGCATTACAATATACCGCCCGATTATAAAACAGCACTAATAACCACTTGAACGCACACAGTAATATCACCCGATAATAACTCGAAAGGAACTGTAAATATATCGCAACTATACTGAAAACTAAGGCCGCTGGCGCCTTGTATTTATACATCCGCGCACAGACCAGAAGATTCCAAACTACGCCTTATCTCTAAACTACTACGTAATTAATTGCGACCTTGACATAGTCCGCGCGGCTGTCGGCTTCCAGAAAAGTCTCGCGAAAGCGTCGAGAATCACGTATGCCACACACATTAGAGCGAGATTCTTCTGGAACATTCGACAAACAGATAGACTGTTCTGTATTGTCGTAACAATACGTAGCAGCGTAAAAGGCTCATCGTTGTGTTTATTGTTAAATCGTAACGATAAACTGCTCATTCTAGTGTACACTGCTCTTTCCTTTTCAATTTTACACTTTATTTCTTGAGAATGGTCCCATACTTCATTGACTATAGTACCAAGATATGTAAATTGAATAATAAATTAATTTTTTCAAAGTAGTGTGCCAGTTTGCAACACTTTTAATATCGAAACTCTACCCTCTCTCTCTCACACCCGCCCTCCCTCTCAGCCAATCTCTCTCTCTCTCTCTCTCTCTCTCTCTCTCTCTCTCTCTCTCTCTCTCTCTCTCTCTCTCTCTCTCTCTCTCTCTCTCTCTCTCTCTCTCTCTCACACACACACACACACACACACACACACAGAAGTCTACGTCTCATTCTTTCTCATACACATTTGTTACACAGACTTCATTCAACTCTGTATTCAGCTTTATTACCAACATAGTCGTAAAGACTTACATCAGATTTACTCCGATAGTGACTATCACTACAGTCTTACCGCTTTCCAGATTTCATTCTTTATTTTCTCTGCCCATCCATTTTTATCACCCAATTATTGGAATTCATATTTTTCTTGATACCCCTCTGCGAAATCGCTCCTAGTCTCCCTCTTCTTCCTCTCCTCAAGGCGACTTCTAATTTTTTGATTACGTCATTCTTCATTTTCATCCTCCTTAAATTTCCTTCTTACACATTCGTTTGCATCTTAATATGAAATCTTTGTAGACAATCCATCCCACCGCTTAGTAATAGAATAATGCCATAATACCAATACTAACATAATTTTATAATAATGCCATTTGTTTTAATGTTGTGAATGGTTTGGGTTTTGATAGTTACATTATCAAGGCCGCAAGCCGTTTGATACTATTCGTATCACAATTTCTACTGTTGACATTAAATGTTAAAACAAAATGTAGTGAGGCAACGTTGAGATTTCTCTCATAGAATTATTATTGCGGACCTTGTAGCCTGTGTTGTAATCCATTTTTTTGTAATCACGTGGAGTAACTTTACTGTAACTTTCCTTTTAACGTTATCAAACAGGTGTATGCATTTTATAGTTGGATGATAATAATAGCAAGGCATTATAAACATAAAATCAATTTTTTTTTGGGGTTAACAAACTTTCTGCTGTAGTGCAAAGTTAAGTGAAACAACAGCTTAACTAAGGAAAGAAAAAAGTACTTTGACGACAACGAAATGAATGTTAACGTTGTTTTCAAGGAAGCAGAAAAACGAGGAAAACCCATTAAGAAAACAGTAAGTATTTTGTAAAGTAAGTTAGATAGTAAATAAGTTGACCAACTTTAATCGTTATGGAAATTAAGTTTTAATATTCTGGAAATTCATTAGGAACTAATAAAAAATTATCATATGTAAAATAAAAAAATTTAAAAATAGGCAGTCATTGAGGACTGCCGACAGAAGTGAAAATTTAAAACTATGAAATAACAGTTTTTTTTTTGGATATTCAAATTAATTGTAGTATCAAAAATTAAAATTTTTTGTAAATTAAAATCTTTAACATCAGTCTGGTTTTCACATCTATCGGCACTCCGAGCAACAATTATATACATTTTTATATGGTTTACTTATTAATCAAAACATATGATGGGCTGCGCAAGCCCAGTACAAAATATAAATACAACTTAATTGACATAATGATTAATATACATTTATATTATTTATACATAGTATTTGTATTTACATGAATTTCAATGAACTTAATTTTCAACATTATTTTCATTGTTTGCATCATTATTATCATTCATTTCATATATATCAAATTTTTAAACGGAAATATTGATAGGAATATTGGAAATATTTGAAAATACATGCTTTGTTTATGTTATCCATTTTTCTATATAAAAGTATTAACATATTTAGTACTCACTTTTGTACTGCACAGTGATCCTACATTTGAACATTTAAAATAATGATCAAACTAAAACACAATTTAAACAATGCACAGTATACACACATTACACTTTCCACGTAGTCAATTTAACTTTACTTATATACATACACACAGCACTAATGTTACAATCTTACAATAATAAAAAAACTATTAAAAATACATACTTCGACATTAGACATGACGAAAAACCCTAAGTTAACAGCCAGACGGACAAATAACAATTATGTAAATATCATATAATATAGTATAAGTAATTAATAAGAATAAAAATAATGTAAAATAGATCATAAGTATTGCGTTAATTGTTAATACGGAAAGCCAAAATCGCGCTAGGGATCGAACACGCGATAGCAAATTCGGCAGTGTAAGAAACTCCAAAATAAAGTACGTAAACGATAAAAGTGTGTTAAATAGTATAAATAATAGTATTACACACAAGTATAATCTATACTTTCACTGCTGGCCACGCGCAACACGTCATACTTATAGCTACAGATATACTATTAACATTAGCATGTCGGTGACGCGAACTCATAAGATTTTACCCATCCAAAAATCGCCCAACGTGCCTATAGAAGTTTTCACTTCAAAAAACTATTAAAAATATATACTTCGACATTAGACATGACGAAAAACCCTAAGTTAACAGCCAGACGGACAAATAACAATTATGTAAATATCATATAATATAGTATAAGTAATGAATAATAATAAAAATAATGTAAAATAGATCATAAGTATTACGTTAATTGTTAATACGGAAAGCCGAAATCGCGCTAGGGATCGAACACGCGATAGCAAGTTCGGCAGCGTAAGAAACTCCAAAATAAAGTACGTAAACGATAAAAGTGTGTTAAATAGTATAAATAGTATTACAATTGTATAATATAATTGTAGTATAATAGTATTACACACAAGTATAATCTATACTTTCACTGCTGGCCACGCGCAACACGTCATACTTATAGCTACAGATATCATGTTAGCATTAGCATGTCGGTGACGCGAACTCATAAGATTTTACCCATCCAAAAATCGCCCAACGTGCCTATAGAAGTTT
This sequence comes from Magicicada septendecula, assembly GCA_034769895.1. NCBI lineage: Eukaryota > Metazoa > Arthropoda > Insecta > Hemiptera > Cicadidae > Magicicada > Magicicada septendecula. Next base: position 330,345,687 of record CM068373.1, read on the forward strand.
TCACTTCAATAAGGAATACTTTTAAATTTTTAACATGTAACTGATTTAGGCACAAGATTTAGAATGTTATTAGTCTAGCACTACTTTCATATATATGTCCTAAAATCTGTACCGGTGATTTTACTAACTAACTTTTGTTATTCCTATTATTTTCGCTTGTAAAATTGTACATAATTCCCTATAAAGGTTTAACAAAAAACCTATTAGTATTAATACGATGTCTAGAGCTCAGTATTTGTATTTTTATTTGTCAAGAAAATAACTATTTGGTGTTATTTGCTCTCTTTCAAGAATACAATACACACATAACCACAAATACGAATAGGCGCAGACGTGCAAGTTCAGCGAGCGCAATGACAAACCCAATCATACACACACATATGTATGCGAAATAATTCCATGTTAAGAGTGCATTGAATTTTTAAACAAAAATTTATATTATTGACAATTTATATTATGATGTTGGAAATTGCAAGAAATGATATCGTCAACCAGGAAAAAATCAAAGACTCGTAACCAACGTTAAGTTACTTGTTTACCAATTACTTCAGTTTTAAGGTATAATTTTAATTTTATTTTCTAAAACTGGAAGTGCCAAGAATAATAAACTATGGCATTACTAAAAGTGTTACACAAATAATGAACCGTATAAACATTGTTAGTAATAGTGTTGACTATCTTAGGCGTTCCATTGATGTGGAAGTATTATCTGAAGAATATGAGAAGAAAAAAAATTACAATACACTAAAAACTCGTTAATCCGAATTTGATGGGACCGCGCCCGTTTCGGATAAACGAAATTTCCGATAAACCGAAACTTCTATTTAAATAATAATACATAGGTCTATGTAAGTACAGAAACTACGTTTAATAATAATAGTTTAAAAGTTACTTACAGTAAATATGACACAATACACTAAAAAACGGCACCACACTGTAAATTATAGTTTCTACATTACTGGAACAGTCCTACTGTTTGTTCGTACAATAATCAATCATAGTTGTTTGCCTAAGCTTTGAAGCTCGTTTGCTGGCTGCTCGATCTCGAAGTCGTTTCATTGTTAGAAGTTCTGCGGGGGAAGTTTCAATGTTTACATTTATGTTTATGTTACTTTATGTGTACAATATACGAACATAATAGTTTGTGTTCAAAAATCCAAACAAATCACTAGTTCGGAGAACCTCTTATCCCAGTTAGTTGTGGTTATTGACTTTCTACTTTATATCACGTGGAATTGCTTGTCTACGCTATTAAATATAGATTATAACGACAGGAAAATGCTTTTGTGTATTTTTATAATTTACTAAAAACTGTTTCGGATAAACCGGATTTTTGAATAAACGCGATTCGAATAAACGAGTTTTTAGTGTACATACAAAGATAAAAGACAAGACTTTGCTGTGAAGAAAAGAAAGATAACTGAAGAAATTCAGATAAAACAATAAATGAACAGAAAACGAAATCAGAACTATTATATAAAGAATTTTAATCATTCTGGAAAGATAAAATCTCTTAGTATCAAGTTCACCAAAACAGGAATGGAGTGATATGAAGTCAGGGCATAGAAATAATAAACGGATTGTAAAAGGATTATTAAGATTTGTCGAGCGATGAGAGAAGAACATAGAAGAGAACAAAGGTCAAGAAGAAGTAGGAAGAGAATGAAGTGCGAATGAAAAAATATGGACAATCTACAAGAAGTAACGAATAAACTAAACAATACAAAAGCACAGAAGTGATAAAATATCAGCAAAGGTAATTAAGATTATGGGGCTGAAATATGTTAGAGGTATACAGTAGTGTGTGGATGAAAGAGAAATTTTCAACGTCTTAGTTCATTAGTCAATATTTTAAATCTGATGCAGAGACGACTGAAATACCTAAGAAGGAAAAACGCTTATGTGTACAGCTTTGAAGATTTTGGAGTGGATTATAAATAAAAGAAATTAAACAGCATTACAAAGTAGGCTTTAAGGTAAACAATGTGGTTTTATAAGGGGAAGAAACAGTATCGCGTATTTATGACAAAACAGACAACACAAATCGGTACCTGATAGAAAAATATTTCCAACGTGTTTAGGTTTGGAAAGATCTTTTGACAAAGTATTTGGAGAATCAATTTTTGAATTTAGTAAAAAAAAGAAAAACGATAAAAATAATTTTAAAAATGTGAATGAGAACTAATACCTTAATAATCAAGAACAAAAAAGGTTATTTTACAATCAATTGGCTACATGATAATGTTTAAGAATAGTATCATTAGACTATGTTCAGAAAGGTGTAAACATATTGTGAGACGTTCTCCTTGATCGTCGTATGGCACAGTGCAAAGCAAAATACAAGACACCAATGAAATCACTAATCACCAGCTTTAATTAATCACAAATACAGTTTATAATCAGTTTGTACAATAATCCGAGAAACATTTTTCCACACGCAATAATAATGTCAACTATGAGAGTCCCGCACAATTATAACACAATAACACCTTCGCCACAATACTTCGAACCTCACTTGAAATCGCCACTTAAACTGAAACTAAGCGGCAGCTGTCGTTGTTTAAATAGATAGAACAAGTCCAATAGATAGAAGAATAATTCATAATACGCATCAACACTACCATAAAACACTAGAGCGTAATTGTTTGCGGCCTTGAACACAGTGCGCGCGGACCGGTGACTCTGGAACAGCCTCGGTGCTTGACGCGTGATAAGTTTCACGTAATTTGTCTTTCGTCTCAAAGAAACAGCAATATGTACGCAGACACACATTACAGCTGGCCTCTACTGGGATAGCAGAAACATGTTGAGTGTTTTGTAATGGCGTAACAACATTAACAGTAGGTCAGTTAAATTTTCTTACCTCTGTGAGATAGGCAACTTCCGTACCGTGTGAGTAGTAGCCATGTTTGAAATAACGCTGTTATTCTGGAGAATCCAACAAGTAAGACAATTTCGTAGCCTTACGAATGTAATGTAAACGTCGACCTGGCTGACTGTAAATAGTGGAGTAGGGAGGCAGTAGGGAGTAGTGGTAGTGGGGAGGCAGATGGCCAAAATGACAAATTTGGCTCACCCTGAAACCTAACTAGCAACCACCATGCTAGATTTTATATTACAGTAGAACAGATGATATTTTGACCGGTGGTCACTGTGTATGAGTGAAACCTCTTTTCTGGACGCCATTTTGGAAAATGGCGGATGCAAATATTTGATTGTTCGTACTTTGGAAACCACTCAACCTAAAAACTTGATCTTGGTGTCAAATTATATGTTTTTGGGGTCAAGGAATTCTCAAAAGTCATTAATTTATTCATACATACAACCTATCTCCAATTTTTCAAAATGGGGACCAATATATGCCATTAAATGAACTTTTATTTAATTATTTTTCAACTATTACAATCTTCCTTTACTAAACAAAGATAATGATATTTCTTCTTACTCAAACATGAAAATCCTTATTTACTAAATATTTCAACCAAGGAAGTTGCTTCAGAAAACATTCAGAAAGATTTACTCACAGCGTTTGAAAGAGGAAAGGTTGCTACCAAACCTTTTATTAATGATCGAATGCACCCTGATTCCAATGTAACAGTATTCGACACAATATCAAGACACAACTCAAAAACATTCAAAAGTTTAGGTAAAGTTGTTCCTGCAAAAGAAATAAACGTAAAAGTAATGTGTCTGATGCTTTACTATTACGAAGACTTGTTGTTGCTGCCGATAGTGGCCGAAATGTTGATTTGAAACAGTTACTTCAATATGAATTGCATGATGACCCACTGTCACTAGCAACATATGACGGATGTCTTCGTCTTCCAACAAATAAAGCCATGCTCGGTACAATTTTGATAGGGGACAATGGTGTAGATATCCTTCCTGTAGAAGAACGTGGTATGCGTACACGCTACATCATTGATGCTATGGGCGTAGTACAAACACTCGGAAAGCCAAGTAAAGCAAAAACTTTTGGTGATCTAGCATTGTGTGAAGTTAGTATTGCAGAATTTCTCTGAACACACTACGAGAATTGATGTTGTCTTTGATAGCTACAAAAATAATTCTATTAAATCAGCAACTAGGGCCAAACGCAAAAGCAAGAGCACCCCCCTTGTAAGACGTGACATACAAGATAGAAATGTTCCCTTGCCACAGAATTGGAATGGATTTATTAGTCTTCTTGAGAATAAAATGCTCTAACTCACTTCCTCGCAAATCAGTTGATGGATGTATCCTCTAAGAAATTAAACCCAAACCAGGTTGTAGTGACAGCAGGTGGTTATGAACAGTGTGATAAGGCTACTTCCACATCTGGAATTCTGTCAGATTCATTATTTGCAAACCACGAAGAAGCAGATACGAGGATTTTGCTTCATGCAAAAGATGCAACTAATAATGGATACAGTCGGATTGTTGTGCAATGCAAAGATACAGATGTGCTAGTTATGTTAGTGAACATGTTTCAAGAAATTCAAGCTGACGAAGTATGGATGTCCAAAGGAACGTCATCACAGAAAATATTCGTCCCTGTGCATACAATATTCTCAGGCATACCAAATGATGTGCGAGAATCTATTATTGGTTTTCACTCGATAACTGGATGTGACACAACCAGTCAGCCAAATGGCATTGTCAAGAAGACTGCATGGGAAGTTTATCTGAAAAATCCTAAATTGCTTGCAGAAATTGGTGTTGGAACATTATCGGATAGTGCAATCAAATCGGCTGAAGATTTTTTTTTTAGCATTTACTCGCGCTCTCTACATAATGCAGATACTTCAAAATCAATCAATGAACTTCGGGAATTACAGTTTGGGAAAAAATCACCAGAAATGCTTACTCCTACATATGCTTCATTGAAGCTACACATCCAACGTGCACATTACCAAGCATTTGTGTGGAAAAAAGCACTGGAGACTAAGCCATTGTTGCCTGATTTACTTGATTGCGGATGGTACGATGATAATGGTGAATTAAAACCTAAATTGATGGGAAAAGATCCATTTCCACCCACATACAAGCAGCTCGTGCAGTGCGGATGTACTACAGATTGTGCTCGATCTAATTGTGTGTGTACAGTAAACAAGCTACCATGTCTCAAAGTGTGTGGGTGTTCTCTTGAGCAGTGTAAGAACATATATTCAAACCAGGATGATGAGGATGAAACAGTGTAACTCTTGAATTTATATTCTATCACACAGGGAAGTTAGGCCCCGCATAAAGGACATTTTTAATTGTGGTTTTCATGTTTGAGTAAGAAGAAATATCATTATCTTTGTTTAATAAAGGAAGATTAATATTGCACACCACTATATAAAAATATTCCGATTAGCGCTTTCAAGCTTCACAGCTCATCGTCAGATCAGGAATAGACAGAAAATGTAATACCCAACCCTTCACCCCTCTCCCCCACCCTGCTCACCCACAACAAACTAAAAATTAATGACCCTTCCCCACCCCCTAAACTCTGTCTCACCATCTGTACAGTTACATATTTTTCTAGTAAATTCCTTGTGTTTCAGTGTGTGTGTGTGTGTGTGTGTGCATCCTTTTAAACTACCCTCTTCCTCTCCACACACGTGGGTCAGTCACACACCCTTATTTTAAAACAACCAATTAGTACTATGAAATATAATTCTTAATCTTATCTATCTGCCCTCTCTCATTTACTTCTTAATCATGTTATAAAATATTTCTTCATTATCAAATTTAATTTTAATATTAATGAAATTGTCTAACCCTTTTTCTCTTTCTTTCAATATTTCTAACTCCTCTCTAAGCTTCCTTTCAACTGTGTTATTTACTACTTTTACAATTTCGTATTCTTCCAAAGGATTAACAAACTTGTGGTTGTCTTCTATGAAATGTCTTGCATATAACGAATTGGTTGTTCTATTACCTTCTCCACGTTTGTGGTCAGACAACCTGCATGCGAATTTTCGTCCTGTCTCCCCTAGGTACACTTTGTTGCAGTCTTCACATTTTAATTTATAAATTCCGCTTTTCTGTAATACTGGAATTTTTTCTATATTCTTATTCCTTATCTTATCAAATACCGTTTCACATTTTTTAATAGCTATATCTACTCCATATTTATTAAAACATTTTATAATTTTTCTAGTATGTGAACCTATGTATGTCAATGACCCTGCATAATTCTTTTGTTCTGGTTCTATTTTAGCTTTTTGTATGTTGACCCTTTTCATAACTTTATCCACTATGTTGGTGCTATAATTATTATTCCTTACAATTCCCTTTATCGTTTTTAACTCCCTATCTTTTGATTCGGTCTCTTTTAAACACTTCTGAGCTCTGTAACAAAAGGAATTGATTGCCGCCATTTTATATCTGTATGGGTGGTACGACTCTCTTGGTATAATTATATCAGAATACGACTCTTTCCTAAATATCCCAAACTGTAGTTTCTCATTATCTTTAATTTCTATGTTTAAATCTAAGTAATTTATTTGCTTACCTCCTATCTCTTCCTTAAATTGTAAGTTTTTATCCTTATTATTTACCTCCTTTATAAACTCATGCACTTCTTCTATGCTTCCTTCCCAAACTGCTAATACATCATCAATGTATCTAGACCATAATTTTATATTTTCTTTATACTTAGTGGAAGTTATTAATTGCTTTTCAAAATCATTCATGTATATTTCAGCAAGAATAGGGGATAATGAAGACCCCATAGGTAAACCTTTTTTCTGTATATAAAACTTGTTATTAAACCTAAAATAGTTCTGATTTACACATTCTTTAATTACTTTCATCAACTGCTTTTTATACCTGTATTCTCCCATATTATTATCGTTTATTAACTTAATAACTTTATTTACTGTGATATTAGTAAACATGTCCTTAACATCCAGTGATATCAATTTTGTATTTACATTAATGCTAATATTTTCTAATTTTTCTATCAATTTTATATTATTCTCTATGTTGTATTTTGTCCCAAATTCATATTTCTCTTTCAGTACTCTGCTAACTTCCTTTGATAATTTATAAATAGGTGTATTAATAAAAGAAACAATCGGTCTAATTGGTTTTCCTTCTTTATGTATCTTAACCTGACTTTTAAAAGTTGGTGCTGTTGGATTACTTTCCAATAAATACTTTTTCTTTTTTTCTTCTATAAATGTTATCTGTTTCATCATTTGTTTTATCCTTGACTGGTACTTACTTGTATAATCATACTTTATTTCCTCGTATGGTCCTTCCCTTATAAATTCTTCCGGTTTATTTATGTATTCTTCCTTTCTCATTAGTACCATTGTATTTCCTTTATCCGCCTTCGTAACTATAATATCATTCTTCTTTATTTTATTCCTTAGTTTAGTTACAGTTGCTTTGATTTTTTGTTCATTCTTTGAATTATACAAACTTTTCTTAATATTGAAATATTGAAAGAAAGAGAAAAAGTGTTAGACAATTTAATTAATATTAAAATTAAATTTGATAATGAAGAAATATTTTATAACATGATTAAGAAGTAAATGAGAGAGGGCAGATAGATAAGATTAAGAATTATATTTCATAGTACTAATTGGTTGTTTTAAAATAAGGGTGTGTGACTGACCCACGTGTGTGGAGAGGAAGAGGGTAGTTTAAAAGGATGCACACACACACACACACACACTGAAACACAAGGAATTTACTAGAAAAATATGTAACTGTACAGATGGTGTGACAGAGTTTAGGGGGTGGGGAAGGGTCATTAATTTTTAGTTTGTTGTGGGTGAGCAGGGTGGGGGAGAGGGGTGAAGGGTTGGGTATTACATTTTCTGTCTATTCCTGATCTGACGATGAGCTGTGAAGCTTGAAAGCGCTAATCGGAATATTTTTATATAGTGGTGTGCAATATTGATCATTCTGATTGTGATTTCAACCACTAACACAAATTTCTTCATTAAAAGGAAGATTGTAATAGTTGAAAAATAATTAAATAAAAGTTCATTTAATGCCATATATTGGTCCCATTTTGAAAAATGGGAGATGAGTTGTATGTATGAATAAATTAATAACTTTTGTGAATTTCTTGACCTCAAAAACATATAATTTGACACCAAGATCAAGTTTTTAGGTTGAGTGGTTTCCAAAGTACGAACAATCAAATATTTGCATCCGCCATTTTCCAAAATGGCGTCCAGAAAAGAGGTTTCACTCATACACAGTGACCACCGGTCAAAATATCATCTGTACTACTGTAATATAAAATTTAGCATGGTGGTTGCTAGTTAGGTTTCAGGGTGAGCCAACTTTGTAATTTTACATATTTTACTAAATGCGCCTCCCTAATATGGAGATTGTTACAAATCTAAGCAATAAGACGCGTCACCTGAGTTGTTGTTGCGACTTGGAATTCGGCGCCTGTTACATAACAACGGTTTGGTGTAAAGTGTTTAATTGTTAGTCACTGTATGCGGAAATTTATATCTGAGAACTTTCATTATTTGTTACAATCTTGTGTGTTGCAGAACTGTTAATTTTAAATAAACGTTTGTGTACTAATGTATTTGTTCATAAAAAAACTGTTATTAAAGATTGTGAGCAACGAATTTTCTGGTGTTTATCTATTCTCCTTTTAAACGCGTCGATCTACTAGAATAATAATAATAAGAAAAGGGTGAATATTTCGATATAGAAGTTTGCAGATCCTGTGATCATGATGGCTTGGAGCAAAAAAAAAAAAAAAATCGAAATAGAATTTAGACTTACGGAACACATTGTTAGACGAGAAAGTAACGAGTATTTAACTAGTAATGCGACTAACCCAAACCTGACTGACGGTCTGACGGTAACTGCCACGAAAAGAAACATATAAAACAATAAATTAATATTTTAATATTTTACCTCATTATCCGTCTTGTGACTTCCCTTTTTCTAAACAACACTACGCGTTTCAGAACGTATGTTCCATCATCAGGTGTAATTACACTTGCGAGGTCGTCGAAACATTAAGAAATATCATAGACACATAAAACACTAAACATAAGTACGTATTCAGTACGTTCGACGACCTCGCAAGAGCAATTACACCTGATGATGGAACATACGTTCTGAAACGCGTAGTGTTGTTTAGAAAAAGGGAAGTCACAAGACGGATAATAAGGTAAAAGATTAAAATATTAATTTATTCAAAGCGTGACTTGGATACGAGTATCATGGGTTTTAAATATAAAACAAGAAAATGAGATATCATGATAGAGTAAATGACAGCTTTCCAGTTCCTCTTAGGAATGTTAAAAAAACCTCTCTAAGAGTCGAGAAACGTCAATAATGTACTAGGAATAGAAAATTTGTGAACAAACGCTAAAGATAATTAACACATTTTATAATCCTGTTTTGAAATTTTGATATGGCTAGTAGATGCTTGGTGAAAGCCAGAAAATAAGATTAGAAGCCGTGAGAATAGAGTATCTGAAAAAAGCCATAGAACTAACCAAGAATGTGGATATTACAAGACGCTCGCAGATAAAGCACACCATAAAATTTATAGAAGGTATAGAGTTGAGCTGGTGGGGACATCTACAAAATTTAGTAGAGACAAGTCCAGTGGAAATAATTTCGGTAGTAAAAGTTTAAAGCAATAAGGAAAAGGAGAGATCTAGACAAAACTTGGGAAAAATAAATACAAAATATAGCAGAAAAGTGGTATATTGAAGTGAGTAGCAAAAGTTAAAATCTATACATAGTATAAAGTAAAGTCGGTCCGTTTTCTCTCTGTGTTTGAAATCGCTAATCTCAGGAAGTACTGAACGGATTTTATTCAAGTTTTCGCCAATAGATAGAGTGTCTATCAAGGAACATTTATGTGTATAATTAATACATATATGTTGTACATTAGCTTAGCTATCACGGTTTATGTCAAGTAAGTGGTATAGTTTACATCTTATATATAAAAATGAATGTTTCTTTGTTTGTTCCGTATGCGTTCCTATACCATTCATCCGATTGCGATGAAACTTCGGTGAGTTGTTGTGCGCATGCCCGCGAAGGTTTCTGTACTTTTTTCGATGGGGTCCTTTGGGGGGTTCTTTGGGGTCTTCCACATCTCCTCCTAAACCACTGGACCGATTTCAACCAAACTTGGCACAAATATTTTACGCAACGGGAGAACCAACATAGGATAGGTGTTTTTTCGATGGGGTCCTTTTGGGGGTTCTTTGGGGTCTTCCACATCTTCTCCTAAACCACTGGACCGATTTCAACCAAACTTGGCACAAATATTTTACGCAACGGGAGAACCAACATAGGACAGGTGTTTTTTTCGATACGATCCTCTGGGGGGTCCTTTGGGTCTTAAAAAGCTATTAGATCTGCTTACTATGGCAACCCAATAGAATAGATTCTGTTCTTAATATATTATCGCATTAAATTGAAGACCACGCGAACGAAGTTGTGGGCAACAGCTATTTATTTTTAAGAAGCCTACTTTAATTGAACTTTATTAATTAAACTAACAATTTCATTAAGTACAACGTGAAACTCCGTAGCGAAGCACGGGTATTCTGCTAGTAATAGAATAAATACGAATGTGCGTCAATGTGTCATCGGTGCACATGTTGTTTTATGCCTTCAGAAAACAACATTTCTGGGTGTGCAGCGTGCGACACATGCATTGTGTCCTTAGTTCCTGGCAGAATACCCGTGCTTCGCTACGGAGTTTTGTGCCAAGTTTGGTTGAAATCGGTCCAGTGGTTTAGGAGGAGATGTAGAAGACCCCAAAGAACCCCCCCAAAAAACCCCATCGAAAAAACACCTATCCTATGTTGGTTCTCCCATTTGCATAAAATATTTGTGCCAAGTTTGGTGGAAATCGGTTTGGTGGTTTAGGAGAAGATGTGGAAGACCCCAAAGAACCCCCCAAAGGACCCCATCGAAAAAAATACAGAAACCTTCGCGGACGTGCGCACAACAACTCACCGAAGTTTCATCGCAATCGGATGAATGGTATAGGAACGCATACGGGACAAACAAAGAAACATTCATTTTTATATATAAGATGTAAACTATACCACTTACTTGACATAAACCGTGATAGCTAAGATAATGTACAACATATACTGTATGTATTAATTATACACATAAATGTTCCTCGATAGACACTCTATCTATTGACGAAAACTTGAATAAAATCCGTTCAGTACTTCCTGAGATTAGCGATTTCAAACACAGAGAGAAAACGGACCGACTTTACTTTATACTATGTATAGAGTAATCTATTTCTGGGTGTGCAGCGTGCTACACATGCATTGTGTCCTTAGTTTCTGGCAGAAGAAATCTACGCTCCCTTAATACCACTTTCAGTTTGTAGACCAAACAGATGGTGGTCTGAAGAGACGAGATCAGGACTGTATGAAAGATGAGTCACTATCTAAAGCTTTTCTTTCTGGAGGGTCTAAACAGTGTAACAATATGCTCACAGGCAGTGCCACGCAACAACATAATTCCTTTCGTTGTCCGATATGATTGGAGGCTTTAGCCTGTCAACATGCATATCACTGTAATGAGTACTGTTTATTACAGACCCTCTCTTGATAATGTTTTACAAGTAAACCATGTGAGTCCCACCTCCAAAATTATTAACATTAGTTTCCTTTCTGACAGTTGATTTTGAACTTTTCCTGGTTCAGTAATTGTGGATGATATACTCTGCAGTTTACTCTTCGGCTCATATTTGTGGATTCGTGTTTCGTCACCACTGATTATTCTGTCCAAGAAAGTTTTACATTCCTTGCTCCAGCAATTTAAATTTCGATGACAGATGTCGAAGCGCTTTCTATCTCTCTTCTAGGTTAGCAGCCCATTGGCTGGCTGACAGCAGCTCGCCATTCTTCACCCTTCTCTGCTTTTCTTTTCAACACGCAATATGATGTGCAGTTCATATTGACCATAAGCTGTTTCAGGTAGTTTAAGCGGGGTCGTCCTCTGTGATTCTTACCTTCAATTATTCCTTCTATTATTCTTTTAACCAACCCATTGTGTCGTAGTATATGCAAGTAATATAAACTTAGCTCTTCTGCCTTTTAAATTTCGTAGAAAGCTCTTCACCTTCTGAGCTCTTCTAAAGACTTCCTCATTCGTTATCTTCTCCCTCCAGATTATCTTGAACATTCTTCTGTAGCACCAGGTCTCAAATGCTTGGAGTCTTTTCTTGCCACTTTCTCTAATTGTCCAAGATTCACTCCCGTATAGAGCAACACTCCACACGTATGTCTTTATTAGATTCTTCCTTATTTTTAGGCTGATATTGTTTGAAGTGAAGAGGTTTTTCTGTTTGTTGAAAGCAATTTTAGCCTGGTTAATTCTGTTTATAATTTCCTTGCTACGTCCATCACTTGAGATTTTACTTCCTAGATAGTTACATTCTCTAACCGTCAGGAGAACATTATTTCTAAGAGTTATTCTGACTGGATCTTCTTCTTTCCGACCACAGACTAGGAATTTGTAACCGCTTTGTACAAAAAAATTATGGAAGCCAGATCTGCTTTAAATGATATTAAAGGCAAGAACATGACTAATGTTCAGACGATTTTCCACTTCGTGAATAGCCACTCGTCTGTGTACCAAAACTACGTCTGTGTTACGTATGTACTTTGTGTTGTTCTCATACCGCGCTGAAAGTCTTCGACGAATTTCAACCTCTGATTTGGTTTCAGAGCAGAAAACCCAGATCACTGAAACCTAGTGTTTTATGGAGTAAATGAAGAATGGAGCGGTCGTGGTTAATGTCATTATGTCACAGCAGCGACAAATGAACCGGCAACAATGGACTATGGTGGGAACTCCTCATTAACGTTACTGCGCAATTGTTAGTGGCAATGGGCAGTAGGGCGAATTAGTGGTGCCCACAAAACCGACATCATTGCTAACAGAAGACAAATATAACTACAAATATTTATTTACCTTGTACATATTTTAATTGTAGTGAAATTTACCATTAGTGGGATATATGGTAAGCAGGTGTGCTTACCATGTGAGGATGGCAATATTCAAAGTTAATTTGGAAATATAGTTTCTACAAAAGTAACATGATGTTTAAAATTTAATACCGGTAGCGTATTATATCACGGAATAAACTTCTGATACATTTTCTAAGTTCTTCTTCTAAGTTAGCAGCCCACAGGCTGGTTGGCAGCAGCAAGCCATTCTTCAAGCTTCTCTGCTTTTTTTTAGCTCACAATATGATGTGCAGTTCATATCGACCGTAAGCTGTTTCATGTAGTCTAAACGGAGTCGTCCTCTGTGATTCTTCCCTTCAATTGTTGCTTCTATTATTCTCTTAACCAACCCATTGTGTCGTAGTATATACCCTATAAACTTAGCTCTTCTGCCTTTTAAATGCTGATACTACGGATATCTTAAACAGATCTTTAATGGTTGTTTCCCCTTGCCTTCTGCATCCTATGCCGTTGACGTATACCCGTTCCTCCGCCTTTAGAAGCGATTTTTCACCCCTAGGATAATAGGGTGCCCTGTCTTCTATCCGCTCATCTGCCCTCCATTGGGACTTGATAGAGGGAATCACTTTATCCCGCGTAATATTCAGTCCCTGTGTTCGTTACCCGCTTGATATACAAACGTTGCCCCCTCTCTACCACGGGGAGGTAAACATAAAGAATTACGTTCACATATTGTACTGCTGTAAAAATGAACAACAGTACATAAGAATAAAATAATAATTTCAGAAAAATCAAAGGTATAAATTTAATAATATTTTGAACATATGGTAGAATTATAAACAAAAACTGATTAATTATTCATGACAAACATAGAGATAAACTCAAGTATTAGAACTGTATGATACAGAACAGCATGAAGAAAATATATGTTGACAATTATTATAATAAAATTAAAATAAACATTAAAATAAAACTAAGGGGTAATAAGATTATAATATAATAGATACAAATTAGAATTAAATATGTAAAAATTAGATAAAAGTATTTAATAATAATTAGTAAAATTATATATGTTTTTAAGAGTAATATGATGAAAATATGTGACAAATGTAGTGAGGTATCAATATGGAAAATGTAAATTGTTATAATTGAATTGTTTTTGAATGTAAGAAAATTTGTTAAGTTAATTCAATTTTTCTTCTTATACACATCTCTGTGAGATTTAAAGTAACTCAATTTGTTTAAATAATAAAAAAGAAGAAAGTCTAATTTTATATTTAAGAAGATACACATCAAAGAGAAAGATCCTGTAAATAAGTCTAAATTTATATTCAATATGATAAACATCACAGAGAGAGCGTGTGATATTTAAATAAATCTAATTTTATATTTAATCACATACAGATCAAAGAGAGAGAGCCTGTAATATTTAAAATGAGTCTAATTCCATATTCCATATTATACACATCTCAGTGAGAGTTAAAGTAACTCAAGTTGTATAAATAATAAAAAGAAAGTGACAGTACATTAAATGGCGCCCACACGTGAGAGCAAAAATTTTCTCTAAGCCAGCACCAAATAACATAGATTGAGTAATAGGAAATAGTGCCAAACTGAATTAATTATATTGTAGTAAAGTAACTTTGGTAAATTTAATTAGATTAAAGATTTATTTGTAATTAAATTAATTTAAGTATTGTAACATGGCTGACAAACCGGAGCAAAGATATGAATTAAGAAGTAATAGCTGTGAAGAGGAAGAAGCTGAAATGGAACAGCCACCTAAGAAAATTGAACAAATAACTTGGAGAGATATTATGGATGCATTAAATGCTAGATTTGACCAGCAAAATGCTAAGTTTGACCAGCAAAATGCTAAATTTGACCAGCAAAATGCTAAATTAGACCAACAAAATGTTAAATTTGACCAATTCAGGACTGAGATTAAGGCTTTTTCTGAGCAACAAAATGCTTTCAGGACTGAGATTACTAATTATACTAACCAGTTAAAGGCTGAAAGGAAACAGTCAACAGAACCAATAAAAGAAAATAACGATTAAAACAGGGAACAAGTAAGTCAGAAAACAGAAGAGAGTATTAAGAAAATAGAAAATAAAGAAGACAAAAGTGTATTATTGTCTAAGAATAAACATAGCAGAAACAGAGAGAATAATAAGTATCTGGAAAAGAAGACGAAGAAATAGGTAAAAGAAGTCGAAAGGAACTAAGAAATACAAAAGGAGAATTGGAGATAATTAAGAAAGGTATAATTAATGTACTTAATCTCCCATTTACCGACCATAGAGAAATAATGAATCTCAAATAATGAAATATAGGAGAAGCTCGAAGAAAATTTTAGGAATGACTCACAATATAAAAATGAGTAAAAACTTAAGGAAACTTTTATTTAAAATGAATACACCAGAAAAAGAAAGGAATAATAAAATTTCAGCTATATCATTAATAGTTGATATACCAGTGACATATTTGGTTAATGAATAGATAATAAAGTGATAAAAGTAGGCAAAGATACCATTTAAAATTTGGTGTTCGAAAAATTGCAGTACAGAGTAATCGAAAGATATGTCATTAGGACAGAATTAATTGGAAATTCAATAGTAGGCCTTGAAATGAATGAAACCTTCACAGCAGAAAAATCAAAATACAAGGTAGTAGTGATAAAATTGACAAGGACCGAAATCATTCTGAAAACAATATTAATCCGTGCAACAAGGATAACTGATGCATTTGACAACGGATGAACTAAGTATGAACACTATTGGAAAAAGGGACTGATTTTCTGGGTGTTGACCAAAGCAAACTAATTAAACAATGATTAAATTAACTATTGATAAAGACAAAATAATATGAAAAATTATTACTAAAAAATTATACTGTACGATGAATTAAGATAAAATGGATCAAAAGAAAACCGAATTAAAAAGGACCATTAGGCAACAGATAAATGGGGTGAATGATAAGTTAGATCAGCAGAAGGCTGAAAGAGAATTAATATTGCAAAAGCATGAGGAAATGGACCATCAGTTGCTGAAGGAAGCAGCGGAACATAAACCTGGCAAGATAATAGGAGTGCAAGTGACCCATAAGAGAGAAGGTGAATTTAAGAGATAGAGGTTATACCCAATACCCTACAAATTAAGAGAGCAAGGAAGAGAAGAAATCGACAAAATACTTAATAAAAGATATAATTGAAATAAGTCAGTCAAAACACACAAGCCGATACCGTTTGTAGTAATTCCCAAAAAGGATAAGTCCTTAGTATTGTGTTTGGATGAACGTCAAATTAATCAGATGATAATTCCTGATAAGACGTCACCAAAGAATATAAGAGTAGTTTTAAAACGTTTTAATAACGTCATTTTTTTATTAGTCATAATGCCTTATCTGGATATTGGCAAATAGAATTGCATCTAGCAAGCATAGAATATGTGAGTTTCATTGTGAATGGTATAAGTTATCATTTAAAGCGAACTCCTTTTGGGCTGGTCAATAATGTGGCCATATTTATAAAATGTTTTGAAGATTTGGGCAAGGAGATTTTAGAAGTTACTACGGTGTATGTCGATGAGTTAGTAATTGCATTAAGCAGTGGGGAAGAACATTGTAATGAATTAATATGGTAATTACCAGATTGGGGAAACATAGAATTACACTCAAGTTATATAAATTAACATTCATAGCCAGTAAAATTAAATTTTTAGGATTTATAGTAATCAAATACCAGGATGGAAAGGTTAAAGGGACCTAAAATATTAATCAGCTTCGCTCGTATAAATCAAGTAATAACTAAAAGAGAGTTAATTCTAAAATAAATAACACATAAACTTTATAACCAGGATTGGGAAGGTGAAAATAAAAAGAAAATAAAATAATATTGTATTAAGATTTTTAAGTTTTTTAGCCATGAAATTAGGCAACTTGTGAAATCATATTTGTTATGAGTATGTAAAACCAGTTGGTTTAACTAATGTTATTTTAATTAGTGAATGAGTGTATAAGATACTATGATTTGTGGTAATGCTAAACCATATTTGTTATGTTAATGGAAAACCAGTTTGTTTAAGGAGCTTTGTTATATATAATTAGTTAGTTAATCAGATATTATGAAGGTTAAGGTTAGACCATGGTCGTGATAAGAAGTTAATTATTTCAAAATCTCTTATCAAGTTATGTCAGAGATTATGAAATAAGGGAAGGTATTATGTACTGCTGTAAAAATGAACAACAGTACATAAGAATAAAATAATAATGTCAGAAAAATCAAAGGTATAAATTTAATAATATTTTGAACATATGGTAGAATTATAAACAAAAACTGATTAATTATTCATGACAAACATAGAGGTAAACTCAAGTATTGGAACTGTATGATACAGAACAGCATGAAGAAAATATATATTGACAATTATTATAATAAAATTAAAATAAACATTAAAATAAAACTAAAGGGTATTAAGATTATAATCTAATAGATACAAATTAGAATTAAATATGTAAAAATCAGATAAAAGTATTTAATAATAATTAGATTTATACTTACAGATTGTTAACAAAAACAAAACCATATTAAAGAATTACACTTGCAGAATTAAAAAAAATACTGTATACCAGTACAATATTCACTTTGATATGTTATTTCACATATGATTATATTCATTTTAAATATCTTATTCTGATACATAAAGAATACAAAACGAAAAAAAGAAACTTCTGAAAGCTTCTGAATACAAAAAGTAAGTAATTTATACGTATATTGCTTAAATTATAAGAGTACTAATTTAATCAAGTTTACTTATTAATTGAACGGCCAACTGGTAAACATATAAACATGACTAATTTAATGTTGAGTCATCCACTGAGGATTTCTATCCACATGGCATGGAACTACCTGACATTAAAACTACTTGGATTATGAAACTACGTACTTGGTATTAACATAATTATAAAACATGTCTACTCTTCAGTATGACATAAAATCCTGAAGAAAAATTTAAGTAAATGCTGATCAACAACTGCCACAAATAAAATTGATCTACAGAGATATTGTGTTTTTGTGTATGTGTGTGTGTGTGAGCGCAGAAGCTCAACTAAGAGCTGCTCCTTCGGAGGATGAGACTAGTTTTTTTTTTTGGGGGGGGAGATGAAACTAGATTGAAGCTTAGATTTTCAATTTTTTCTTAGCACAAATAAGATATTTAATATCTTTTTCTTACAATGATTTATACAGTTACACACTAGCCTTATTACTTCCATGTTCCATAATGAAATGGAAGTATGGTCATGAGGAAAAATCGTGTTCGAGAGCTGATTCTGATAATTGTACTACCCTCAAAACATGAAGAAAAGTAATTTTTCGAAAAGTGTCTGTGTGTGTGTGTGTGTGTGTAGAATTTTTTCTATGGCAAACGATAACAGCCGCAAATTCAAAGAGAGTCAAATAATTTTTTACATACAGCGCTGAATTGTAGAGTACTCAAGGTCTATTGTTTTTGGTGAAGATCGGTTTAGGGAAAGGGGTAGTTTACCAGCAACGTTTTATGTTTTAACATGGGTAATTTTTTCTATGACAAACGATAACTGCCGTAAAGTCAAACAGATTCAAATATTTTTTGCATACGTTCCTGAATTGTAAAGGACTCAAGGCTTGTTGATTTTGGTGAAGATCGGTTAAGGAAAAGGGGTAGTTATCTGCAACATTTTATGTTTTAACAAGAGTAATTTTTTCATGAAAGACGGTAACTGCCGTAAATTCAAACAGAATCAAATAATTTTTTACATATGTGCCTGAGTTGTGAGGACTCAAGGTCTATTGATTTTGGTGAAGATCGGTTACGGGGAAAGGGTAGTTTACTTGCAACGTTTTATGTTTTAACAAGAGTAAAGTACTTAATTTTGATAAATAAAGTATCCTGATAAGAAGATCATAATAATCCACTGTAGAAACGTAGATGAAATATCTATAAATGAAGAGGCTAGTTGAACGGGGTGGGGTAATTTTCTATAAATGAAAATTATAGTTAGAGGGGGAGGGGATAATTTTTTATATGTGTACTACGTATCGGCAACAAAGAAGTATTTTGCTGTTAAAATTCCTTCCCGGGCTGTTTGGCCGTAGTCCAATGTTTTTTGCAAAACCAGACAGTTTGGCAGTGCCATCGACTTCTAACATCAGTGAAAATCGAGAGCGATAACGTGAGGTGGTATACGTTAGTGACCACAGTACTGTGGTTAAGGCTGAAGCAGTAAGTAAATAGAAGTAGTTTCTATGGAAATATTTCATTTCAAAAATGATTTTAAATATAAATCCTAGAACATGGAAGTCATGTATGGTTCTCCATACCGATATTTTTAACACACGTAATTGGTTTCCAAAATACGCCTACCTCAAATACTTATGGAATTTCACTTTTCCAACTTTCATTTTTAATAGCTCTGGGAGAGGACTGATAGCTTGATCTCGTAAATTAGTGTTATGCCACTGTGTGTGTGTGTGTGTGTGCGCGCGCGCGCGCGCGAGCGAGCGCGGGGGTAGTAAATGTTTCTTGTACAAATCTACTTAGATTTGTCCGTTAAATGTATTTTCAAGAAATATTAAATGAATATTGTTACCTTTATGTCTGTAGAATGTTTTTTTGAAAAAGTTTATAAATAAAAAATAAATATTTATTGAGTAAAGAAGAAAAATTTCAAGCCATAAAGGTAGAACTGCTGAAGGATTTTTTATAGTTTTGTTTATGACTCCCATTTTCTTTCGAATTAACCTTTGCAGAGTACTTTTGTTTAACCTCATACAGGTGTTGAGTATATTTCACCTCTGAAATAAATATTGAATATCACCGGCTATTGATGGTTTGTTATTAGATGTCAGCTTTAACACTAATCGATTGTGCTAAGTCAAGCCGTGTATTGAGGACATTAATTTTTCACAGTGTCTGACAGGTAACACCATCTGGTAGCCCACACGACACACTTGTGTCATTTATCACTAAAAGTCAAAAATATGATAAGCTATTATGTTGAATGTAAGTATATTTCGTAGCATGCTAAGAACGTAAATGTATAGTTCCTCTTAGAATACTGTACCACATTTAAATTTAATCAACCAAGATTGAAAAGATTACAATTTGAATGAAAATCTTCATACAAAGTGAGGATAATAGAATGTTAAAATATTGTTAAATGTGTACTAATGGTCTTTATTGGTAATAAAATAATGAAAGTCACAATTGCGTTCGACAGTTTTAGGGAAGACACAAAATTAAAAATTAAGAAAAGGCAAAAGAGGTTACAAACTATGTGATCAACATAATTACTGCATAATTTGATCAACCACCAAAATACGAATCCCAACCTTATGAATCTAATGAAGGGGCAGAAGAAGAAAGTGAACAAGAATGTAGGAAGACATCAAAATTATAGGCCTAACTGAATGTGTGCTCGCGCGAGACATCAGTTCAATATGTCGTAAAATATATGTTTACTTTTTCAGACATTGTGGCTACATTTTTCTACTATTGTTGAAAACACCTTTTATAGAGCTAAAACAATCCAACGAATGTCCGTTTTACTACGGAAACAAAATAAAATAAACATTTTAAAAACTTTAAATCTCATAATTTAATTAAGCACTTAAGCGCTCCGTTATTGGTAAAGAGGACACGACTGGTTTTTATAGTAAAAACTATGTAAAATAAAATAAATTATCTAGTTTATATTTTTGTATGTAATTACTGTTTTTACCGTCGACATGTAATGACACATTACGTTTTAAAAATTTAAGGCAAAAATCACGTTTGGTAAATTTTCTCAAATCGTATTACCAAATTTTCTCTTCCAATCGTTTTATTGTCCAAACACAGTATCCTTATAGTGATATTTCTTTTAGTATCTATAAATATGCTACTTTTCATTGCTAACAAAATGAATGTTTCCACTTTAAATACAGAGAAAATTTTTAATGACATGTTTTATTTGTCTTTTAATAAATAAATGATGACAGATGACTTTTTTGAGTGGAGGAACAATGTTAATTGGTAGTATACTATTATAATATTTTGGCATTATTTCTTATGCGATGCTGGAAACACGAGTTTAGCTAATACACAAAAGAACTAGGAAGGGTCAGTCAGTCATATCTTATTTGTAGAGGGAAATAACATCTCTGATAAATTCTGTCTATGCATACAATCTGTAAACTCTTTTAATTTGCCTTTATTCTGAAGATCGTAGTTAAGTACAAAATATTACGTCAAAATTTTACTTATTTGTTAAGTGTTAAGTTTGTAAAGTTTTAAGTATTTGTTACACTTATAACTCAGTTAACATCATAAAAATTGTTTGTTTGAATTTTCAAAAACTTTTTTAATTGAATTTGTAATTTTTAACAAGGATTTGTAAATTATATAAAAGAACAGAGAAGAATTTTGTAGATGACATGTATTGTGTAATAAACAGGTGAATTTTTACTTTAATAGTAAGATTCTACACCATAGAAGAGGACCGAGAGTACGTAGCAGCGTATAAGTCTCATGTTTGTGTTTATTGTTAAATATTGAATAAACTGGTCGTTCTAGTGTACAGTGCTCTTGTCTTTTCAATTCTTCTCTTTATTTGTTGAGAGTGGTCCCATTGTTCATTGACTATAGTGGCAAGATATGTAAATTGGTTTACATGTTCATCTGGCCTTTGGTTTATATTAAGGGTGCAGTTTGTGAACTTGTTCTTAGATACAATCATTAGCTTCGTTTTATTAACATTGATGTCTAGACCATATCGACGGCTGCTTTCTGTCATTTTATTCATTAGTTGTTGGAGCCCCTCTACGTTATCTGCGAATATGACGGTGTCATCCGCATAACGTATGTTATTTATTCTTTCACCGGTCAGAGAGTTTCCCACATCACATTCATCTAAGCTTCTCTAAGAATACCTTCCGAGTAGATGTTGAATAAAAGCGGAAATAGTATACATTCTTGTCTTACTCCACGCATAATCTGTATCTCTTCAGTTTTCTCTTTATCTACTCTATCCACTGCAGATTAGTTGCAATACAGTGTAGCTATTATCCTTAGGTCTGAGAACCGTTCTAGTCCTCAACAAAAATAATGGCATTTGAGATTTGAAAATAAAAAACAGGAATGAACCTATAGAGACTTGATAGAAAAAAATATGGAGACAGACACTGGGAAATGAAAACAATGTAAGTGTAGAATAAAGACTCTGAAGAACAGATTATATCTCTCAGAAGATTTTGGGCCACACTAAATTTTTTGTCTGTAAGGTTCAGTTGCCATCGTAACCCCGCTACCGAATGTGCTCTAAGATGGCATTCGAGCCAAGGACTCGTCAAGGAGTCACCCCACTGAAGAGAAGATATACCTAAAGTGGAAAGCTAAAATTTTATGTCAGTATATCGTACAAATAAACCTGTCAAAGTAACTGAGAATAACCCGTTATTTGTAATAAAAAATAGAGGACTCGCTGCTGGCACAAAATTATGATAGAGACCGTCTGTTTATTCATGAACAGATAACAAAGCAGTTAACCGTGCTACACATTTTAAGTAAGTATGGGTAACCTGTGAAAAGCATCGCACATCAGGGTTAGTAGCGTACGTTTGAGACATTATTGGTCATCACTTTGAAAAAGTGCAGCCACGACGTAAAATGTGGTGTCGTGAGTGGAAGCAGGTGACTTCATTCACTCTCAGACACATAAATGTGGTATGCTGGTACGGGTTCAGTCAGAAATCAGCAAATTTGTTAAATTTTGGTATTTAGTCAGATGCCATACAGTCAGATGCCATATCAAAAATAGTCAGCGTTAAATATTGTTACAGGATTCCACACACGTTGATTATGTTAACTACCACATTGGAGAAATATATCTAAATATAAATCACGTTTCCCTTCAAATATATTTTAACTCATGTCATACGAATATCAACTGACTACAAAATTGAATCCTCATCCTCCATACAGTAAATGGGCCAATGAATACTTGAGGCAGGTGGTTTATATTCGTTTCGAAATATAAATTTGTTCACGCACACACACACACACACACACACACACACACACACACACACACACATGTATTG
Source organism: Magicicada septendecula (assembly GCA_034769895.1). Taxonomy (NCBI): domain Eukaryota; kingdom Metazoa; phylum Arthropoda; class Insecta; order Hemiptera; family Cicadidae; genus Magicicada; species Magicicada septendecula. Next base: position 330,368,724 of record CM068373.1, read on the forward strand.
GGCTTTATTGTTAGTCAATATAGTTAGCCGCTAGTAGACTTCAAGAACCTTTGACAACGATCTTTGATAAAAGCTTTTATTAGATGTACTGTATTTAAGATTCTGTAATATATACATTAGGTATACTAGTACCACTATAATAGACAAGATTTTTTAGCGTAGTATGGTAGTGTTTCTATTTTATATTATAAATCCTATCAATTGATCTTTTCGTGTTTGTTGTCAATAAGATGACACAATTGATCCAAGATGACACACAGGTTCTGATGACAAAAAATATTGTCGATTCGCCGCCGGCACAAGTAATGTAAAATTTCTGTTACACTTAATGACCGATCCTTGCTGAACCTTCCATTGTTAAAATTTATTGATCGACAGCCGCTACTAAATTATAGATTACCCTTCTCACCTTTTTGAATATGTGCCAAGAACATCTATACAATCACATGATGTGTGACAAAACTAACCTTTAATATAATTAATTGTATATCGCTTCCTAATCATGGGCATTCCAGGTTTCGGATTGAAAACGTCATAGAACATCTCCTCTCCTGTTGGAACGTCCACAGATGTAGCTTCACTGAGTTCTGAAATGGGCGTTTTTCAAGACGCCTGTTGCGTATTTCCTGTGGAAGTTATACTGAGCGACCCAAAATGAAACTGGATATATAATGTTGTGGATGGACTTAGTGTTGTGCACTGCGTGGCAGTGACCGAAATGTTTATGATCCTATTTGAAATGGACGAGGAAAAGTGATCAAAGTATTTTGGAATTCTATTACTATTATTTCTCCTACTACTATTACTATTATTCATATTGGAGAATGAAAATACAAAAATAAATTAGGGAGGACATTTGACTTGGTAGGAAGGAAGTAGAAGGCCACTGGAGACCAAGAGAAGTAACTCAAGGAGAAGTAATTTCGGAACGTAAAGGAAATGTAGGCCTACTTGTTTAAGTACTGTATTATTGGCGACTGGATAAGATACTGTATTCTTACTGAAAAACTCTCTGGGTAATAGCTAACAAGAAAAATAGTATATGTAAAATATCTCTTTCACTTAATAATACGCGTATTATAATTTTTGACAGGGTATTAAAATTTTTGTTATCATTAAAAAATTGTTATATTTCAAATATTTTATTTACACGTCGTTTTTCTTCAGATTGACACGGAGTATATTTTAAATACAGTTGAAACAGTATAACTGACACCTATGAAGTTATTAGTAACTTGTATCAAGTATGAAGATACAAAATTTAATTAGACACGCAAGGGAGTTATACATCAACAAAGTAATCTTATACTTCTGACGCCACTGTTACGACGGTCTCACCGGATCGTCGTGAGTACATTGGAAACAGAAGAACTGTCGACTATGAAGTCACTAATTACAACGTTTAATTAGTCACAAACAGCAGTTATAAATCAACAGATCTCTTTTATGCGATAATTCCAGTTAAATGTCACCTTAGTACAGTTTTGCACTAAGTACCACGATAATCAGTTCTCTGTCTATCAGTGAACTCGGCCGCTTCGAAAAACAGTATACTTCCTTTACCTAGCACTATAGTCAAATAGTGAGCCTGAGTGCTGGTAGAGTAATCGAATTCACACTTGGAAGGGGCATCCGTAGCTCGCTTGACCTAGAGCCTTACGTAATTCTGGAAGTCTCGCGCGCAGCGGTGTTAAAAACTCACGTAGGCACTCAGAGATGCGATACTATTTATTTTATCAGCATTACGTTTAAATATTCTCGGAGGTTGCTGTTGCCACATCTTTTGTTAACCAGCTTATCTGAGAAATAGTTTAACTTTCTATATATTTTATGTCACTATCACTATATTTACACATTTGTATACTATCATTGAAATATTTATGTGTTCTCATCTCAAAACATATTCTCTGTCGATACTATACTAGTATTATTTAGTTTGTTTCATTTGACGGATTAACAAGAGCAACATTATGTAAGGCTTTATGGTGGTATTTTCAACGTGCGTCTTTATAAACCATGTAATTTCATTAATTAAAGGATATTGTCAGGAAACTGTTAATGTAAAGAACATAGTGGGAGTTACTCTCTTATTTATGTGTCCTCAGTTCGTTTATTATGTATCACAGGTGAGATTATAGTATCTCCCTATTTATAAGATAATTTAGTTATATTTTAAAAGGCTTTAGCAAAACGGAGTACAAATTAACATTAACGTTGAAACTTTTATTATATCGATAATTTAACTTAAAACCAGATACAAAATGATACGTAGGATAATATTTTAATATTGTTTATGACATCTTCTATAACTACACATCTCACTGCTAGAGTTTTACGTCTTAGCTGAGAACACAGAGTGGACTGCATTGCAATTGTTTGTCTACTCCTCCACCTACACTATCTCAAGTTTAAATTGTGTTTGGAACGTGACATTCTGCTGTTGCGTCCCTTATGTAAACTGTAAAATGCTAAATGTTAAACTAACTAATAGGTACTTTACATATGTGTTCGAGAAAGAGACAAAGTGTTGTGGTACGGGGGAGAGAAAGAGGGGGAGAGAGCGGGAGAGAGAGAGAGAGAAAGAGAGAGAGAGAGACAGACAGACAGACTGATAGAGACAAGTGACAGTGACAGATATACAGACAGATTCTGCACAACTATTTTGTTGGGAAGCAAGAATTGCCTACATGGTCGCAGTAAAAAAGAGAACGTAATGTCATTACTGTCATTCAACGGAGGACCCTTGTGTTACCAACGTATTATGTAAATAAATAAATGACTGTCCTCGTCAGTGTGCTATTGTGTTAATAAAACCAATATTGTAAAACCACTACACAGTATATCTTTTAACTTAATATATAACACAGATTCTTATCACCACATGTGTACTTTGCATTGGCTATTTCAATGTTGACTGAGTTTTTGTTTTTGGGTTTTCCACTTTTAAACACGTAAGTATTATTCTTTAAGTTTCTAAGTACTCGACTAAGCAAAGTTGAAACGTTATTCCACTTTTAGTACAGTTCATCACGACACTTCTACCATAGATAAAGAGCTCAAGCCACGGTAGTTAGAATATAGAACATATTGTAAGTAACGTTGCTCGTCCGCATTCCTTCTTTTGTAAAAGAATATGTATTATACTCTGAATACGCTGTTCTTTGAGTTTGAAAAAGGAACTATGCATTGTATAATACAAATATAAAATTTTAAAAAGACATGTGCTGTATAATTGGAAAGTTATGGCGGAGAATTTTTTGTTTATATTTACTTGCTACTAGACTAACCTATAATACTTATGGGGATAGTTACACATGGTAGGCATGGTTTCAATAAAATATGTGTACCTGGCTATATTTAAACTGTAGGTGTGTTAAAGGCTGGTGATTAAATTCATACACTATTATTTAAATCCTTCTGACTCTTCAAATTCTGACCTTATTAAGAAATACGGCACGCTTTCTATCATTGTTTCTCACCAACTATTTACTGTTAGTCGACAGAAAACTTTGAAGCAACAGTTTCCAATTCTGTAATTGAAAATCATAATGTTGGTATGTTAAAAATCACACAATACACAATTAGTTTTCAGTTGTTTCGGCAATATAATAACATATGCTTTCAGTGGCTCATTTAAAATGGAACACTGACTTCATATTATTAATTATAGTCAAATTATTAATATAAGTATTAATTATTTTCATTGTTAATAAATAATCGAATCCTAAAGGTGATGTTTTCTACATAAATTGTGATACGTAAGATTAATTTGTATAAAGATCTCTGAAAAAGTGAAGAGAAATTTAAAAAAAATAGTCATTTCCGTTTTCAGTTTTAGAAATTAAACTTGTGTTATTTTACTACATAATCTTCTCCTTTTTTATGAGGTTAGTCTATTTTTAACAAGATTTTGTATTCCTTCTTGAAAGAAATATTTCAGTTTGTGTGAAGCCCATTTTGCACTAATTAATTGTACAAGGTTTTTATCTAAAAAATTGATAGCATTCTCGCGTAGAGTTTAACTTCTCGCAGTTCTTTAATAAACCAATAATCGAAATTTTTTTAGAGACAATTCAGTAGTCTAAAACGGACAGTTTAGTATTATCTGAAAACCATGATTTAGTATTCAAAGGCTTGTTTTGTTGAATATTTGACGTCATGAGTTGTCGCGAAGTAACTCATGCCTTTTAAAGGTTACTACGTCTTTTGGATGGTCGGAAATGCTAGACTATGGTTATTTAACTTTGTCATTTAACAAGTTTCATTAATTTTATTTGTCGATTATCACGAATCACTTTTTTAACTACTTTGCTATTATCTAAAACTATATTTTATAGAATAATATGTAATTTTTATTTAAAAGCCCTTACATTGTTTATCAGGCTACTTTTAAAACAATCAGTTGTACAACTTGCTATTGCTTAAACAAGTCTCTGCATATTACTACTGCAGTTTTCAAGTAATCTTAGCAGTATTTGCCTCCCTTTGAGTTTATAAATATCTCACTTCTATCTTTGTTCTTAATATTTCTATCTTTGTGCAGTCGGGCAATGTAGAACTCGATATAAAGTAACTATGAATTACAATTTAAACTGCTAATATTAAAACTTTTTACAAGAAAACAATCAGTGTTGTCCCCTATTTGGTCAGAAGTGACAAAAATATTTGCTTTACTTTTTGACTTTCCCTCCTACTACATATTGTTACGACGATCTACTCGATCGTCGTAGGTACAGTGGAAACAAAATAAGTACAAGACGCCAATTAAGTCATTAATCACCAGCTTTAATTTTTACAGTTAAACAGTCCGTAATTAACAACACAGTCTGCTACAACAAATCAAATATAAATTGTTCACACGCAATAAGATGTCCACTAATACTAAAACTCAATTGTATTGCAATATACCGTCCGATTATAAAACACAACACTTAACTAATAACCATTTGAACGCGCACAGTAATATTGCTACTATAACTCTCGAACCGCTCTGTAAATAATTCCCACTAATAACTTACTGAAAACTAAGGCCGCTACCGCCATGTATTTATAGTCGCCCTCACACACCAGAAGCTTCCAAACTGCGTCTTATCTCTCGTGTGAACTACGTAATTAACTGCGGCCTTGACACAATCCGAGCGCAGCCCGGCACAGTCGAGAAGATTCTCGCAAAATGCGTCTACAAGCACGTACACCACACGCTTACATTCTGGATCTCTCTGCAACGTTCGATAAACACGTAGATTGTTCTGTGACGTCGTAACACCGCCTCCTCCTTAAGCCTGTTCGTCCCGAACTAGCAAACCGTCTCTAAAGTTGTACTTAGCCAGGAGCTCTAGGTGGACGACCTTGAACTTTCTCTATCCTTCCTGTTGAATCCGATAAACAACATCGTTAATTCTTTTTTTTTCACAGTGTAGGGTCCTTCCCAGTTAGACTGAAGCTTAGGTGAGCGACCACGACGGCGCTTTGGATTGAACAACCAGACCTGATCTCCTTCTTGGAAACCCACACTATTCCTACGAATCTCATACCGAGTTTTAATTTTATCACTGGCAATCTTCAGCCGTCCTCTTACCAAGCGATTCATTTCTCGCAGTTGGTTTTCTAATTGCGAGGAATAGTTCTGCAGCTCTTGGGACTGAGTCTCAGGTGATCCGAACTATTAAGTCCCCAGAAAGACGAATCTCCCGCCCAAACATCAATTTTGCTGGAGTCATGCCGGTTGTGTCGTGTACTGATGATCTATACGCCATGAGGAATAGTGGTATACGTTGGTCCCAGTCTGTTTGGTTCTCGTCAACAACCTCTTGCGTAACCTCATCTTCAGCCACTTTGCCCTCGGGCGCTTCTATCAGCTCAGGAACAAGCAAGAGTTTTGTCTCGACACCCATAGTTGGCTTTCCAATCACTTCTTTTGTCGTTATACTTATTTGTACTTCCTCTGGTAGTTCTTCCTCCATTTCCGCTTGCAACAAGGAGGGTTCCTCTTGACCAGACTTGTTGACTTTTTCTTCGACTAATGCCACTCGCTTAATCGAATAGTTGGTAGACCCTGACATTTTAGCCATGCAAAAATTTATCTTCTCTTGGCTAACATTCAGGACATTCTCTCTTAAGTCCACAACGAATCCGTAGGCATAACGTCCGTTATGTTCATAATGTCCGTGCCAAGAATCACTTCATCGACAATGTCTGCAACGAGCATTTGGTGGCAAAACTTGAGAAGACCCAGGCATACACGTACGTCTACCTTTCCTAGCACTTTGACGTGGCTTCCAGTCACAGTCTGTATTGTACAAGAGCTAATTAGAGGCTGGCGGTTGCTGACTAAGTCAGGGCGCACAATGTACACTGTTGCGCCCGTGTTAACTGTAAATGATGTTGGTTTTCCTTCCGCAAATCCATTAACAATCAAGTTTCCACTGGTCTTATATAGCGTGGAAACTGTGTGCTGTTCTGGGGCTTTACTTCTCCAATTGGTGCGATCACTCTCTTCTCTCGGTATCTTCTTCTCCCAACAGTCTACCTGTAGATGGCCACGTTTTCCACAGTTGTAACATTTCGGTCTTCTGTCTTTTTTAAATCGTTGCGACTCTCTTGAACTTTTGAATTGTTTGTCCGCCAACATTGTTTTTCTGCACCCATCGTAACGGCAATGTGATACAGGGATCTTCTGACTGCAACGTGATGGCACAAACCAATTAATGTAGCAGGACGCTGACTTGGCAGCTTCAAACTCTAGGGCGTGAACAAGAGCTTCTGAGCTATTTCGGTGTCTTGCCATTCGTAACACTTGCTGAAGTTCACAATCTGCGATGCCATCAATTAATGTCTGCACCGCAAACCTTATTCGGAAGTCTTCTGGTGCACTGTTGTACATAGGTAACACTACTTGCTTTGTGCAAGCTAAACAAGCACACTTAGAAACTTTGTATATTCTTTTATTAATATTTATTTGGCAATTTAAAACATTGATGTTTAATATAATACGTAGTTTTATAAAAAGTGATTTTTTTCATATGGAAGTAATTCGTGCATATCACGGGTGTTTGTAGCTCATAGTTCTCTTACTTGTTGTTTGTCTCACAAGGAGCATATGACTTATTGTGAATTCAGCCTTATAAGCTTTTCATTGACATATAACTAACATTTATGCAATTTTTAATACGAAATACTTTGCGAGCAAGACATTTAAAACAAATTTTTAAAATACGCCTAGTATTATATTGCTCCTGAATTCGATAACTGCCATGTCACCATACTGTTTATTGTGGGTACTGAAGTAAATGTATTCATTCTGAATACACCGTAACAAGGATTACGTATATTGTGCCATTGAAATAGTAACGAGAAGCCCATCCGAAAGCCCAGAACATTCTCCACCCCCCCGTCATGTGTGGCAGGTGTTGCCTCAGTCAAGGCCGCGCACAAGTAGGTCCCACTGTGTTCAAAACATTTGAGATACGCATTAAGCCGGCGTGCAGTAAGGAGGGAAAGCTATACTGAACCTCTGGGGGACCTATAAAACCAGTAGCGTCTGGCATTGTCAAGTGTGTTACGTAAGCGATTTTTCTTAGCGCGGATCGAGTGTTCGTCGAAGTATTGTGTGAAGTTTTATTATGTTATAAAGTGTGTGGAACTCTTTTATTTGACATTGTTATTGCGTGTGAACAAATCTAACTCCAATTATTGTAGAATTGATTACAAACAGTTTAATTGTGATAATTAAAGTTGGTGATTAGTGAATTAATTGGTGTTTTTTTAATTTTATTTTTCACCGTACCATACGATGATTAGTTAGACAGTCGTAACAATACATTACTATATAACGGAAATTGATACTCAAGTTTTTATTACCATACTCTTGAAATAATCAGGCTTTTTTAAATTTACTCTACTCTTCTCTGCTGTATAGACATCGGATACTGAGTAAGTAAAACAGATGATATTAACTATTAAGTAATAAAATAACAACATTGTAATTCAATTAAACATTTACAACACTTGCGCAAACACCGCACTCGAGTCGCTGTAAAAAATTGGCAGACATACCTTGCTGATCTGCTGCCGTTCTTCATTTATAAAATAATCATTTATAAATAATCGAATGAATTGTTTCTGCTATTGACTTATTTACTCGAGCTTTCTGGAGCCCAAATGGACATCGCGGGATGTTTGCGCAGCGTTCTGTGATGAGTCAATAACAAGTTACATGCATCGGGTACAATGTTACATTTTTGGTACTACTTTATAACCAGTTTTCACTTACCATAATTCCTTAAGTTTAACGACTTTACAACACTTACCAGCAGAAACTAAAACATTTTCATTTGATTTTTAATAATTAAAAAACTCTTCTTTTTAATAATTAATTATCAATTATCCTATCAACCGCTAAATTTGTAGCGAATTTACTATGCGTGAAAACGTTTTTCATACGTATAACCGAGGAATTTTAAAATAATTAATTTCTTTGTGTAGTAGCGTGTGTGTAATTTGGGTAAGTGCATAGCGTATTCTGAATAATAATCGTTTAAAAAGATTTACATACAAGGATGTTTCAGTTCAGTTTCATTACTACTGTGTGTAGTGAAGCAAAATAAATAAAATCAGCTATAATAAAAGTACTATAAAGTCACATTTATTTTATCCACACAAACCAAAACAAATACACACTCGTGCACGCTCTCTATCTCTCCGTCTCTCCCACACACACACACACACACACACACACACACACACACACACACACACACACACACACACACACACACACACACACACACACACACACACACACACACACACACACACACACACACACACACACACACACACACACACACACACACACACACACACACACACACACACACACACACAAAGGTCTCATTATATATATTGCAGCAGTCAGCTGTTCACTTATACCTCTTTTCCCCAAAGCTCTATCATTACCTACACAAAGATAATGCCGTTTGCATGTAGGCAGTATTCAATAAACAACAAAGGATTGCCATTTGTGTTACTAAAAGCGTAATCTTAGTAGGAACAACAAGCACTCAAACATCTACACACCACCAATCGCATTTCGTTGCTCACAAAATTTGTTATTGTCGTCAGATTTCAAATAAGCCTATTTGTTCTTGGCTGTTATACAGGAACACCATAGCGCCAAAGTGAAGTCGCATATGAAATGAATTTGTACGTACTTAAAGATAGAAAGCTATTAGTTGCTTCCCTATGTGATAAGTTGTTTCACTTTTTTCATCCATGTAGAATTTATGCTAGCGAATTTCATAAATTCAAAAAGTAGGCCTTTTATTATTTGATTAGAGTACATATGGTAGACGCCCGTAAACAAAAATTTACACTTTTTCGATCAATTTTTGGTACCAGTAATGAGTCTACTATTTTGTGTTACAATAATGCATTGCTGTCAACTGGTTTCACAAGATCATGTGTACGATGTAATGAAGTACCATTTTTAGCTTTTAACATTTATTGGGATGAAAAGACTGCTGTGTGGCAAAAATTAATAAGAATTTAAGAAAAATGTTGGTCAAATATTACGTGTGGAGCGTTGCTGTATATGGTCCAGAGACATGGACACTGACAAAAGAGGATGAGAAAAGATTAGAAGCATTTGAGATGTGGGTTTGGCAAGCAATGGAAAAAGTGAGGTGGGTTGGTAAAGTAAGGAATGATGAAGTTTTAAGAAGAAAAGTGGAAGAGAGTAAAATCCTGAAGGAAATAGAAAATAGAAAAAGGAATCGGTTAGGTCATTTTTAAGAAGAGACTGCTTGCTTACAACTGCCATGGAGGGTTTCATAGAAGGAGAAACAAAGACGAGGGCGTGGAAGAATGAAGATAATAGATAGCATTAAAGTCAGAGGGTGTTATGGAAAAACGAAAACACTGGCATGTAATAGGACAGCTTCGAGAGCTTTTACTATTTGAAGACCTGCCTTTGGGCAGAACATCAAATAAATAAAAAGCATTTAGGCCTATCTTAGTTTTAGCAAGGCTGTCAAGTCAAGCAAGACACCATCTTATAGGTTGCCTTGGTTTACACAGCATCTTAGAGCACAGGCGTTAGAGAAAGGAGTTACCCACTCAGCCTTAGACTCAATAAACTAAGAGTAGTCTAAAATCATCACAGAACCCTACGTTTCTCTTTCGTCTGTGAGACCTCTTATTCTGGATTTTTATTACCACGCCTTACCGTATTCTACATTCCTACTTAGTAGGCAGAGTGTTTCAAGTCAAGTACTCGGATGCTACTTCTCCTCTATTACCAGTGGGGTCAGGTGTTCCGCAGGGTAGTGTCCTGGGTCATCTGCTCTACCTCCTGTTCACCTCGGACTTACCGTCAGCAAGTGAAACCACTGTTGCTACCTACGCCGATAACAGCAATCCTACACAGCAATCCTAGCGACACACTCCGACCCCTCAATCTCTTATACTAGAAGAATCATTAAACTGCGTTCAGTTATGGCTTGATAAATGGCGCATAAAAATCAATTAATCCAAGTCAGTCCACGTCACCTTCACCACACGTAAGGCAAACTGCCCTCCAGTAACAATTAACGGTCAACCAGTACCGCAAGCTGAAAGTGCTAAGTACCTTGGGATGCATCTGAACAGGAGAGTAACATGGAAAAAACATATAACATCTAAGAAGATTGAACTTAATCAGAAGGTCAGAAACATCTATTGGCTTATAGGCAGAAATCACGGTTTGAAAATCACGGTTGTCTCGTCAACAAACTCTTTATCTGTAAAGCAGTTCTTAAACCGGTATGGACTTATGGTATTCAACTTTGGGGTACTGCAAGTACAAGTAATATTGAGATTATCCAGCGCTTTCAGTCCAAAACTTTAAGATCAATAGTCGACGCTCCATGGTTTGTCTCCAACAACTCTATACACCGCGACCTCAAAATTCCAACCGTGAGAGAAGAAATCATGCGCCTCTGCAGGACTCACACCTCCAAACTAGAACAGCATCCTAATCACCTGGCAATTAACTTGCTAGACAACAGTGAAGATATTTATAGACTGAAAAGACACAAACTATTAGACTTACCATTCAGGTTTAACTAATAATGTATTCTCTGTATTTTCTGTAATGTACTGTCTGTGATATCTGTTCTGTATATTTTTGTATTCGTGCCAGTCATACGTGTTAATGTCAACCTGTATATGTGCCTTATGAGCCCAGTTTTTAATATTTGAACTTATTGTATCATGCCAGCAGAAAGTGGAAGTGATTTTTGTTCATTTGTTTTATCATTTAGTTTTGTATTTTGTGTACCTCTTTAATCTATTATCATAATCCTGTGTGTGTTGTCAGCCAATTTGTTAAATGTTCGCTTAGTCGAACAGATTACAGATCTCCAGTAAATTAAAAAAAAAAAACGCCTTGCGTGTGCCTTAGTCTGCAATTTTCTCTAACAAGCCACTAGGGCTCATCTTGTGTTTTTCAAAGTCCGACGCTGCTTCATTATTCGAAAGCTAGAAGTGTTCCTCGTATTGTTTAAATTAGCAGCCATCCTTACTATTTCTTTTATGAATTTGCTAACTGCTATAATTTTTTATTGTTCGACTAAGCTTTTCGTCATTACTGACATCTTCAGGTCTTAAACAACCAAGACCTCTTGTTGTTTAAGACCTGAAGATGTCAGTAATGACGAAAAGCTTAGTCGAACAATAAAAAATTATAGCAGTTAGCAAATTCATAAAAGAAATAGAAGCGTTCCATTCACTTGTTTCTGGCCTGTTTTTCCTTGTTCTAAGAATTTAATTACACTGACAAATAAACATGTAACTTGGGGCACACACCGATGGCGATAATATATGTGCTGCAAATACTGAGAAACGTCAGAAGGGGTCAAACCTCTGCAAGTCCTATTATAAAATTGAGAAAGTCGACATAGAGTTTCCTTAAAACCGCAGCAAATCGACTTTGAATCAGCTAAATTTTGCAGCACACAAGAGAAACCTTACAAAGGAAATTGTACAAGACGCTGAAAACGGCAGAGGTATGCGAATATTTTACACGTGAAATTCAAGGTAAAACTACAAGGCGGTTGGAAATCTTTGAAGAGTTAGAAAAATACAAATTTGACACAGCCGCACTTCTACGACAAAGTAAAGAAAAATTAAATAGGATAACTAAAGCGGACTCGTGTGTGTGTGTGGGGGGGGATGTATATGTATTCCAATGGACATTATAATTGCCTATTGTAGCACATAATATTGCAATATTTCTTTAGTGTTTGGTGTTCTGCTCTAAGGCAGGTCTTCAATAGTAAAAGCTCATTAAGCTGTCCTATAGCATGCCAGTCTTTTCGTTTCTTCGTAACAGCCTCTGATTTAATGCTACCTATTAACTTCAATCATCTATGCCCTCTTTTTTTTCTCCTTCTATGACACCCTCCATGGCAGTTGTAGGCAAGCTGTCTCTTCTTAAACAATGACCTAACCAATTCTTTTTTCTATTTTTTATTACCTTCAGGATTCTTCTCTCCTCCTCTATTCTTCTTAAAACTTCATTATTCCTTACTTAATTAACCCACCACACTTTTTCCATTGATCGCCAAACCCACATTTCAAATGCTTCTAATCTTTTCTATTCCTTCTTTCTCAGTGTCCATGTCTCTGCGATAGATAAAGCAATGCTCCACACATAACATTTGGCCAACCTTTTTCTTAAATTCTTATTAATTTTGCCACGTAGCAGTCTTTTCTTCCCATTAAATGCCTCTTTCGCTATAGCAATTCTTGCTCTAATTTCACGTGCTTTAATTGCCATATGATAGCATAAAAGAAAATATATGAATAAGTAGAGGTTGCAGGTTTAAAAATTGTAAAATAGTAGACAAGAAACGTTGTAAACGATGTTAGTTTTAAGTATTTTTAAGCTTTAAACTTTTAAATACAACTTTAAGTGTAGTGAAATAGTGTAGTATACTTAGCTTCAGGTCAAGTGCGTGTGGACGAGAGTACGTAATTTATTTTATGGGATATTCTTAAAAACTCGTTAACTTGAATAACTTTTAATATATAGGAAATTTTTAGATGGGACTTATATTAAAATACTTTTAATAAAAAATGTATGCGGTTTTTGAGTATAAAATTGTTATAGTCCATATAAAATCGGTCACAAAGTACTTCAGATTTTTTGAAAATAAATTGTTCTGTTTGTAAACGTTCTTGTAGAGCTAAATCTGCTATCTACAAGAAGATAATGCGAAGGGGTTAACAAGCAAACAACCAAGATTTAAGAAATTAACTTTAAATGTAAGATTGTGAACATACGGTTAGTTTCGCTTTGGAATCGATAAACAGTGGATCCCGCCATGGTCCATGACGTTTTTGGTCCGCCAGTTGTAACGAACGCAAGTTGCAAAATCCCGTAGTGTTACTGCAATAGTTGGTATAATTGTGTGCTATCCGCAAAGTGCAAGATAGTCCGTTTAGGAATATATGGACTCTTCAAGCTAAATGGAAAGGTGTAAGCCTAGTACACCAGTTTGAGCAGTAATAGTATCCGTTCGCGATGTGAAATTGTATGTAACCGTTCCTGGGAGAACTATTTACATTTACCGTTCTGCGCCAAACGAGGTATCTTATCTTTTCACAATGATTTAACTTCCTTATAAAATAGTTTCATTTAATAAATGGGTATACATTTGTTAAATGAAATCTGCAAAGACTCTGGATTGGAGATATCCACAATCTTTTAATTACTTTAAATTTCTTTAAAGTACTCATCGAGCATGCCCTGTATCACTGTCCATATGTTTTCCCGATTTCTGGATAATTGTTCTTCTACTCTTCCTAGAAACTCCATTGGGTTCCTTTTATAGTGCTTAAAGTTTATCGCTTCTTTGTTACCCAGGTTTTGTAGATATGGAACCTAGATGGATCAATTTCGGATCATCTCGAGTTCCTCTCGTATATTCATGAGTTCTCGTTGTTGTATCCCCTCGATTTTTTCTTTGTTTTGGATGACCTGACCTCGTACGTCGTTCACTGCGGCATCTATATCCTCACATCTCTCCCTGAAGTTCGTTTGTACCCGTATCAGATCTTCTTGAGTCGCCTTCTGTAGAGACTCCATTCGAACCAAGCTATCTTCTTCAAGGTTGTTCATTCTTATACCGATGTCTTCCTTGGCTTATTGCAACTCTAGACTGGTCTTGCTCCATTTTTCGATCACTTCGGATATTTGTTGTTTGTTATCCTTCATATTTTCTTCCATTTGATTCTTCATTTCCTTCCTGACTTCGGTCATCTGTTCTTCCATCTTGTTACGCAGTGTTTCCATATTTTTATTATTATCTTCATTTAATTCTTTATTATTATCGTCTATTTTCTTATTTATTGTTTCCATATTCTTCTGGTTATCTTCTTTTAATAATTCTATAGGTTTATTAGTATCTTCTTTGCTGTCATCTATTTTCTGGCTTAAATTGTCGGTTATATTCTTTCATTTGTTTGAGGAATTCCTTTAGGTTATTCATGTCGACCCTCTCTGTGGTTCTGTTCGGTTCCGCGGGAGGTAATATCATTTCCACTTCTTCAACCGGTGTTGTCTCCTTTTCCTCCATATCTATTTCCTTTTCCGCTTCTGCTGCATGTTTTTTCGATGTAGCTCAACATTGTATTGCTGTTGCGTACTGCAGCTGCTGCTATAATTAGATCGGCTATAGTATCGTTATCTTCGATTACGTTAGTGTATCTGACCTAATTCGAGCCTCTTACGTTGGTGCGCCAATTTTATGAAATTCTAATTTATTATGTCACTAGTGTTAAGAGTATAATTATGCTGAACTCGAGTCGTATTGAAACACTCCTCCCGTAACCCTCGTCACTTGAAGTTGTTGTACTAATTAATTCTGTTATGGTTATAAACCATTACGTTGTTGAGAAAACTAAGTACTTACGTCTGGTTTATTCTCCACTGGTTATAACATTATTCATTTAGTCATAGTCCTTGAAGATTCATGAAACGTTTGTAAATTTAAAATTCTTCGAGTCGGCGGGTCATGGGAATTACCAACTGACCCAGATGTAAACATAACCTAAGCTCCAAAACCACTAATAACTCGTTAACTGAATGAAATAAATTCGTGCTTCATTAATTGGGTTCAAATGTTATTTATTCATCATAAGATGTAGTATTAAATCCTTTTCTTAAAACACTTAATCATTTCATTTTTACTGAAAACAATAGGTTATTTGAGTCGAAACTCATATCTCAGGGTTGGTCACAATGTTATCGAAATCGTCTTTGCTGACAAAATTGTCTAAGTAATTGATACCATAAGGTTCTTTGAACTGCAACATACGTAACTAAAAATGCTGGCTACTATTATTAAAACATAGTAAAAGGAGAGTGATTACAATATAAGTTGATTAAATACTTAACCTAGTACAATAAAGTTCGGTTATACATGGGTGTCACAATTTGAGGTTATCACAACACCTAGAAAGTTAACCATGTTCATTTCAATTTATACTTAAATTACGTTTAACAAGTTGAAAAGTGACGCCAAACCTTTTATCTAAAACAATTAAAATACTTTATAATTGATAACAATTCTGTATGCTACTTGTGAGCTCCGATCTAGCTTTACCATCATCTGGCATTTGTCCTGCTGAGCATTTAGACATCCCACAAGGCATAATTGTTTTCATGATTAATAAAGATAACAATTTTAACTTATATCCTATTACAATTCTTTTATAAACTTATGTCATATACTTATTTAATTAACAATTGGTTATTACTTATATTGGATATAATGCATTCCAAGTCCTTTTCTATAATTATTTGACATTATTAATACCCAATTGTGAATAAAATACAAAGTCTGGTTCTAATCTTCAATAGGCCTATAGCACTATGAGTTAGATTTACTTCTTACAGTTTAATGGTTGAATCTTAACTGTTTAAAACATTTCACACTTACTTCTAAATAATCATATCAACTTTTGGTCAACATAGTTTTGATTAAGAGGTGCCTTTTTTATTGTATATTTTCATTAAAGTCACATGGTTTTTTGGTACAACTAGGCATCTTATTATTTATCCTTATATTTATATAATACATCTTTTATTATTTTAATATCTTCTTCTTAATTAAACACTCTAGTTATTAGTAAGATTTACAATATGTTTTGTCATCTTGACATTCTTATTTTTATTGTCATTTATACTAATCATCTTTGCATTTTGTTGCAACAGGTCATGAACATTATAGGTATATTATTAATGGTTATTTCAATGATAATTATTCATTATTTCCCTATCAATAGTTAGTTTACATATCACTGGTTATATTGATAGTATATACTCTCTCTTTTTCTTGGTATTTCTATGGGTTTTTAGTGTACAATGTGAGTCTTTTATAATCTGTCATTTTCATTCTGTTAATTTACATTAATTTCAACAATTATAACATCTTAGGAGGGATCTAATCTCTGTCTTAGAATTTTCTTTATATCATCTAGTATAATATCTCCTAGTTTTACATCATTTTTAATATCTATTTTTGTATTTACCAGTGTAATTTTACAACGGCTTAGGTTACGTTGACCCCTTTCACTTTCATTGACTACATTTATTTCATCTGCTTGGTTTTTATTAGTTATATTACTCACTTATTATTATTTATGAAGAGTATTCTCTATTATTTATTGTTCTGATCGCCATTGTTCAGTTCATCTTATATTCTAAGTACATTTTTACTAATTAATCAGTTCTTTCTGATATACATTTGGTTACATTAATCATTTTTTTTTAAGAAAAAATACAATCTTATTGTTTTCTATTATACATTATCATATATTTCATAATCACATGGTTATTACCTCACACTCCTAATATTGTTGGGTATCTTTTTATTTTAAGTCTCAGTTATTGTTATGTCATTTTGTAGGTTTTGTCTTTTATTTAAATATTTATTTTTTTCTTCAATTTGGAGTTCTATTTTCCTCTTCTCTTTATCTTATAGATACTCTCTTTTTATTTACAGTGGTTGAGCTATGTTATTTCTCCTTTTCCTTATAAACTTAATTGTTTTTTATTTTGTTCTCTGCATGATTTCACAATTAATCTACTCACAATCCTAATCTATTTGTTTAGTAGTATAGTCACATTTGGTCTAGTCTTTAAGTCAGTTTGTCTTTATTAATATAACATTTATGATCATTGGCAATTAAATTATATTTTATTCCTTTTAATCATCTTAATAATAAATCTTTTTCTGCTTCAAGGGGTTATACTTTATTGTTTCTTATGGTAATTGACTGTTTTATAGAGTTAATCTGTGTTTTGTGATATTGTGACGTTTTGTAACGTTCATATATATATAGTAACGTTACATAACCCCTGACCAAATATGATAACATAATCACCAGAGTTAAAACCAGTAATCACCCATTTTTTAAAAGTCAGAAATGGGGATTAGGTATCAAGCTATGAGAAACTTTGTACTAAAAAAACACTGTAAACAATAATCCTAAAAGTGCAGTGTACAGAGTGGAACATAGGTCCATCGGTGAAAGTGTAAAACCTTTAAAAAAGAGCATCTCCCAAAGTTGTGCTGGAGATGAAACAAAATCAGTATTGTAGCAATAGTCTATGATACTACTGAAAAGTTTTGTATTTTTTGTATTTGTTGTAATCTTATATTGTGCAGGCCACAAAGGTCTTATAACCAGGAGTTATATTTTTGTTTAATATAATTATTTTGTTTAGATGTAAGATAATCCAGGGTTATATATAAAATAATAATAATATATCAAATAATACTATGTTAACAAGATGGCATGTAAAAAATAATTAAGAGTAAGGATATATTAAATGAATAATAAATCATAAATAAATCAAAATAAAAGGGATTAAAATATAAAATACCAGTGTACAAGTTTAAGGAAAAATATAAAGAAAAACCTTAAATAAATTAAATTTGTTTATGGATAAAATCTATGAAGGATTATTTTTTCTAAAAAGAAGAAATGAAATATTAATAATTATTAATAGCCTATATACTAAAAGGTATATAGATTAGACAATAAAAAACCATACAAATTCTTGGTTACTAAGAGTAACTATCTAACAAGAATTGATTTAATTGTTCAGATATATTGGAAGTGAGCAGTTAAAAAAAAGTGTAATGTCTAGAAAAAATTAAGAAATTTATAAATACCATTCGGAAATAATCAGTGCCAAATTAATAAAAATAATGAGTGATATCCACTACATCTTGGACATCTTTCGAACAGAATAATTCATGTCAGCAATTTGACGGAAATTGAAAAATCAGACTTCCATTTGCAAGCCTATCCTACCGAAATTCGACATTTTGGTGAGATCGTTTCCTATTAAAATTTAACTAAATTACACCTCAACTATAAACTTATAACACCAGAAACAGCACAATCTCTTTAAATACTTCTGGAAAAGAGGTGAACAGACACGTTATTTTGTATTAACCAAAAAAGAGTAAAACGTGTTTTTGGTTATTAACATTGTTGAAGCCATTAAAGAATGTTTATTTTTCGTCAGTGAAGAAAAGTAACCTGCGCTCTAGCGGTCAAAAAATCAACTGCATTATATAGATTATACTCAATTTTAAAATAATACCTGTAAAGCTTGATACTGAACCGTATACGTTTCTGACTTTCTCAGAGTACAAAGAACTCTAAAATAACCCTGGGAAATTAACTATTTCTTTCTTTCTTGTTATTAAAATTGAAATAAAAATATTTGTTATATGATATATGTTGTAAAAGTAAGATCTAACTAACTCTGTGTTTTATGTAAGAATCGATTATCCATGCATGTTTTGGGAAACCATAAAAAGCGTTAAATAAATTCAAGGAATGCCTTGTGGTTTAAATAATAAAATGTGTATTATTTCCAGTAGATGGTAGTTAGTTACAGATTATAAGAAGATCGAGGAGAGAAAGGACATCAGCCCGGACGTCCAGGATTTATTACGTACCATTTGAAGTCATTTAACCTCAAATGGGTTCGTAAAAGTAGCTAGCAGCTGATACCACTAGCGGGAAAATTTGAAATACTCAATTAAATACTGAGAGAGTAATTCTCTTTGCCTTTTTTCACTCTCTCTCCTAACTACTGTCAAACAACGGTATTGATTTCACATAAACAAAATTAAAGAAAATCATTCAATATCTTTGCATAATCACACACACTCGACTTTGAAGGCATATAACATAAAGGTAACAAATTCTGTGACTCTCAATTAAGCGAGATTTTCGAAGAGTACAAATAGACGTAATTTAAAAATTTACTACTTTAACTCGGAGAGACTCGTGAGACGTTACAAGATGGAGCTTAACTTAAAGGGCTTTAATTAGGAAGGAATTTCGGGATATACGCAAGGTAATATAACGAAAAAACTCATTTTTGTCGGCAACTATGAGAAGACAAGAAATGCATAATACCAGAGGCAGATCGAAGAGGAGGGCAGAAGACACGGAGAAGGAAGAAGGTGGACAGGAACGAGAAATAGAAGTAGTCACGGACAGTGAAATGGAACAACCGATGAGTGATAAAAAAGAAACCGAAGTAGTTACGGACACGGAAAAGGAAATAGTTGAAGAGGATGTCCAAGGGGAGCAACCAGATAAATCCACCGAAAAAGAAGACATGAGCGTGAAGGAGATGTTGAGAATTATAATGGAAAGCAATAAACAAAAAAGTGAGAAATTTAACGAAAATCTATGGAAAGTAAATGAGGAAAATAAGAAAAACTGGAGGAAACAAAATGAAACCTTGAGCGAGAAATTTGATAAAATAGATGAAAATTTCAGGAAACAGGAGGAAAACTCAAAGAGACACCATGAAACATTAATGAAACAAATGGATAGGTGTTTAAAGAATATGAATAAAACACTAGACAGCAATTCCGAAGGTATTAAAGTAAGTCCGAAAACAGAAGAGAGCAGGAAGGAAATAGAAATTAGAGAATATCAAGGTGTAGTATTATCTGAGAATAAAAGTAACAGAGACAAAGAAAAGATGATGCACATAGAAATTAACATTAAGGGAGTAAAGAAACAAATAATTAAGAAAACATGTAGAAAGAAAATAATAAATACACGGGAAGAAGTAGATATGATTAAGAGTAGGCTGGTTAATGTACTTAATCTGCCAATCGTTACTTACAGAGAAATGATTGTTTTGAAAAGTTATAGAAAAAACTTAACTAAATCTATATTTAAATTAAATATACCAGTAAATGATATATCATCAACATATTTGTGTAATAGACTACATATAAATACGATAGAAGTAGGCGTATTAGAAAAATTACAAGACATGGTAGTAGAAGAATATGTTTCAAAGAAAGAAAGAGTTCGGAAAACGATGGTAACCTTTGAATTTAATGAAAATTCAATATCAGCAGAGTTACAATACCAGATGATAGAGAGTTATTTAACAAGGACAAAAATCATTATGGACACTGCAGTCATCCGAACGACGAGTGCAGATGAGCTAATGGACCATGGTTAAACCAAATAATAATCAACCAGAAACAATGGGACTGATTTTCGGATATCGACCAAGCAACCCATTGGAAAGAAGGAACCAAATAAATTAAAAAAAGAAATAACCCCAAAATTCAAAAACTATGTAAGGACAACTTACTTAATTTATTTATAAACAATATGGTTTAATGTAAGAACAGATTATATAATTTAATTATAAATAACAGATTTAAAATGAAATAATAGGAAAAATAATATTTTGATGGGAACAAAAAGAAGAATAAATAAATAAATAAAAACAATTAATGGTAATGTGTTTAGATAAGAAGGTAAAAATAAGAAGAATAACGAATAATTTAATGACTACAATGAAGCTGAAGAATGATAATAAGTAATAGAACTACGATATAGATTTTCTTGGAGTTGAAAATGATATAGGAAGAAATGATACGGAGAACATCTGCCACAAGAAGGAAAGTCAAAAGGATTTTAAAATAATACCTATCAATAATGTTAGCTGCTATTAGTTAATGGAAAAGAAGAAGGAATCAAGAAGAAAAAGAAATATATAATTAAATGCAAACAGCAACAGCGTGAAGAATCCTAAAAGTGTTTAGTATTAGTCGCCAGTCGACTACTGGTAAGTTTTTTATTATAATGAATTTACTGTAGAAATGTTCCAGCATTCATTTAACTGAGCAGTGATGATGTTCGCCTGACCTAAGAAAAAGTGTAGTTTTGAACGACGGTGTTAGGTAAGCCAATAGTGCCCATCCGGATCGATTTCAGCTACTAAGTAGGGATAGTTAGGGAAATAGAATATTTAAGGGATGATAAAATAGCTGAAAAGATTAATATTAGATTCCAAAAGTACGAAGGAAGAAAACAGAAGGAAGACAGCAGACAGAAGCTCAATTGAGAAAGCAGATTTATAAAAGTAAATAGAAATAGAAATGAGTGTTAAAACAAGTTTTTTATGATTAGTGTGACCAGCCCTTATCAAGTAATATGTGGAAGACCACTACCCAGAGAAATTAAATCATTAATGAATTTGCCTCCAAGAGAGAGAGAGTTGAGTATGAAATTAAGTCTATTACCATTAACCGAATAACAGGTGAAAGGAAATAATACATATGAAATTAATTCTGTTAACAATAACAAAATAAAAGTGGTGTATATCCAAGCAGAAATGAAAAAATATTATGAAGATTAATAAAGGAAGGAGAAGATTGAAGAGTTCAACGATTATTTTTAAAACAAGTAAATAAAAATAAATCTGTTCTAGTGGGGGAGCTTTATGTAACGTTACATAACCCCTGCCCAAATATGATAACATAATCACCAGAGTTAAAACCAATAATCACCCATTTTTTAAAAGTCAGAAATGGGGATTAGGTATTAAGCTATGAGAACCTTTGTACTCAAAATACACTGTAATCAATAATCCTAAAAGTGCAGTGTACAGAGTGGAACATAGTGTAATCGGTGAAAGTGTAAAACCTTTAAAAAAGAGCATCTCACAAAGTTGTACTGGAGATGAAACAAAATCAGTATTGTAGCAATAGTCTATGATACTACTGAAAAGTTTTGTATTTTTTGTATTTGTTGTAATCTTATATTGTGTAGACCACAAAGGTCTTATAACCAGGAGTTATATTTTTGTTTAATATAATTATTTTGTTTAGATGTAAGGTAATCCAGGGTTATATATAAAATAATAATATTTCAATCACTTTCTGCTACAGTCCGTTTCTTGATGTATATAATACTTTAATATTTATAACTAAATTTACCTCAAGATATACTTTTTTCCCTATTAGGAACATGTTTCGAGAGTTCCTGTTCTCTCATCTTCAGCCTTCGCCATCTTGTTTCTGGTGAAGTATTTGTGTGTTGGCTTTTGGATGTTATTAAGGTCGTTTGTTGGTCTTTGGTCTTTTAAATTTGCATTATTTTGTGTGGTTGTGGTATCTGTTTTTGTATTTTGTGTATTTTCGATGTTGAGTGCTTTGAATATTGTGTCATGTTTTGTATTGATTTGTATTTGTTCTGGTTTTAGTTTGTTTTGTGTTTTATGTTTGTAAATCTGTAAATTTTCCCAAATGTTCATTATGGTGCCTTTGTGTGGTATATGTTTTATTAGTGTTACATTGGTTATGTCTGGGAATTCATGTCCTGTGTTTATTGCATGTGCGGCTAAATTGGATTTATATATATTTGGTTTTTTGTATGCATTTAGGTGTTCAAAATAACGTTTTTTCATCTGTTTTTTTGTTTGTCCTATATAACATTTATTGCAATCTTGGCATTCAATTTTGTATATACCGTTGGTTGTTGTATTATCTTTGTTGTGTGAGCTATTTAGATTTTGTAATTTATTTTTATTAGTTTTGTATGCTATTTTTATATCTGTGTTTTTAAATATTTTTGTTAGTTTTGTCATTTTATTATTTATATATGAGAATGAGGCCCATTTTTTGTTGTTGTTATTATTTATGTGTTGTTCAGTTTGATTAATTCTTAATTGTTCAGTTTTTATTTTGTATTTGATTTTATTTTCTATTTTGATCATAGTATTTTTATTGTATCCATTTGCATAACCAATTTGGTATATTATATTTCTTTCTTTGTCAGTTTCTTGTTTGTTTAGGGGTACCCTAAAGGAGTTATATTTTTGTTTAATATAATTATTTTGTTTAGATGTAAGATAATCCAGGGTTATATATAAAATAATAATAATATATCAAATAATACTATGTTAACAAGATGGCATGTAAAAAATAATTAAGAGTAAGGATATATTAAATGAATAATAAATCATAAATAAATCAAAATAAAAGGGATTAAAATATAAAATACCAGTGTACAAGTTTAAGGAAAAATATAAAGAAAAACCTTAAATAAATTAAATTTGTTTATGGATAAAATCTATGAAGGATTATTTTTTCTAAAAAGAAGAAATGAAATAATAATAATTATTAATAGCCTGTATACTAAAAGGTATATAGATTAGCCAATAAAAAACCTTAAAAATTCTTGGTTACTAAGAGTAACTAACTAACAAGAATTGATTTAATTGTTCAGATATATTGGAAGTGAGCAGTTAAAAAAAGTGTAATGTCTAGAAAAAATTAAGAAATTTATGAATACCATTCGGAAATAATCAGTGACAAATTAATAAAATTAATGAGTGATATCCACTACATCTTAGACATCCTTCGAACAGAATAATTCATGTCAGCAATTTGACGGAAATTGAAAAATCAGACTTCCATTTGCAAGCCTATCCTACCGAAATTCGACATTTTGGTAAGATCGTTTCCTATTAAAATTTAACTAAATTACACCTCAACTATAAACTTATAACACTAGAAACAGCACAATCTCTTTAAATACTTCTGGAAAAGAGGTGAACAGACACGTTATTTTGTATTAACCAAAAAAGAGTAAAACGTGTTTTTGGTTATTAACATTGCTGAAGCCATTAAAGAATGTTTATTTTTCGTCAGTGAAGAAATGTAACCTGCGCTCTAGCGGTCAAAAAATCGACTGCATTATATAGATTATACTCAATTTTAAAATAATTCCTGTAAAGCTTGATACTGAACCGTATACGTTTCTGACTTTCTCAGAGTACAAAGAACTCTAAAATAACCCTGGGAAATCAATTATTTCTTTCTTTCTTGTTATTAAAATTGAAATAAAAATATTTGTTATATGATATATGCTGTAAAAGTAAGATCGAACTAACTCTGTGTTTTATGTAAGAATCGATTATCCATGCATGTTTTGGGAAACCATAAAAAGCGTTAAATAAATTCAAGGAATGCCTTGTGGTTTAAATAATAAAATGTGTATTATTTCCAGTAGATGGTAGTTAGTTACGGATTATAAGAAGGTCGCGGAGAGAAAGGACATCAGCCCGGACGTCCAGGATTTATTAAGTACCATTTGAAGTCATTTAACCTCAAATGGGTTTGTAAAAGTAGCTAGCAGCTGATACCACTAGCGGGAAAATTTGAAATACTCAATTAAATACTGAGAGAGTAATTCTCTTTGCCTTTTTTCACTCTCTCTCCTAACTACTGTCAAACAACGGTATTGATTTCACATAAACAAAATTAAAGAAAATCATTCAATATCTTTGCATAATCACACACACTCGACTTTGAAGGCATATAACATAAAGATAACAAATTCTGTGACTCTCAATTAAGCGAGATTTTCGAAGAGTACAAATAGACGTAATTTAAAAATTTACTACTTTAACTCGGAGAGACTCGTGAGACGTTACAAGATGGAGCTTAACTTAAAGGGCTTTAATTAGGAAGGAATTTCGGGATATACGCAAGGTAATATAACGAAAAAACTCATTTTTGTCGGCAACTATGAGAAGACAAGAAATGCATAATACCAGAGGCAGATCGAAGAGGAGGGCAGAAGACACGGAGAAGGAAGAAGGTGGACAGGAACGAGAAATAGAAGTAGTCACGGACAGTGAAATGGAACAACCGATGAGTGATAAAAAAGAAACCGAAGTAGTTACGGACACGGAAAAGGAAATAGTTGAAGAGGATGTCCAAGGGGACCAACCAGATAAATCCACCGAAAAAGAAGACATGAGCGTGAAGGAGATGTTGAGAATTATAATGGAAAGCAATAAACAAAAAAGTGAGAAATTTAACGAAAATCTATGGAAAGTAAATGAGGAAAATAAGGAAAACTGGAGGAAACAAAATGAAACCTTGAGCGAGAAATTTGATAAAATAGATGAAAATTTCAGGAAACAGGAGGAAAACTCAAAGAGACACCATGAAACATTAATGAAACAAATGGATAGGTGTTTAAAGAATATGAATAAAACACTAGACAGCAATTCCGAAGGTATTAAAGTAAGTCCGAAAACAGAAGAGAGCAGGAAGGAAATAGAAATTAGAGAATATCAAGGTGTAGTATTATCTGAGAATAAAAGTAACAGAGACAAAGAAAAGATGATGCACATAGAAATTAACATTAAGGGAAAAAAGAAACAAATAATTAAGAAAACATGTAGAAAGAAAATAATAAATACACGGGAAGAAGTAGATATGATTAAGAGTGGGCTGGTTAATGTACTTAATCTGCCAATCGTTACTTACAGAGAAATGACTGTTTCGAAAAGTTATAGAAAAAACTTAACTAAATCTATATTTAAATTAAATATACCAGTAAATGATATATCATCAACATATTTGTGTAATAGACTACATATAAATACGATAGAAGTAGGCGTATTAGAAAAATTACAAGACATGGTAGTAGAAGAATATGTTACAAAGAAAGAAAGAGTTCGGAAAACGATAGTAACCATTGAATTTAATGAAAATTCAATATCAGCAGAATTACAATACCAGATGATAGAGAGTTATTTAACAAGGACAAAAATCATTATGGACACTGCAGTAATCCGAACGACGAGTGCAGATGAGCTAATGGACCATGGTTAAACCAAATAATAATCAACCAGAAACAAGGGGACTGATTTTCGGATACCGACCAAGCAACCCATTGGAAAGAAGGAACCAAATAAATTAAAAAAAGAAATAACCCCAAAATTCAAAAACTATGTAAGGACAACTTACTTAATTTATTTATAAACAATATGATTTAATGTAAGAACAGATTATATAATTTAATTATAAATAACAGATTTAAAATGAAATAATAGGAAAAATAATATTTTGATGGAAACAGAAAGAAGAATAAATAAATAAATAAAAACAATTAATGGTAATGTGTTTAGACAAGAAGGTAAAAATAAGAAGAATAACGAATAATTTAATGACTACAATGAAGCTGAAGAATGATAATAAGTAATAGAACTACGATTTAGAATTTCTTGGAGTTGAAAATGATATAGGAAGAAATGATACGGAGAACATCTGTCACAAGAAGGAAAGTCAAAAGGATTTTAAAATAATACCTATCAATAATGTTATCTGCTATTAGTTAATGGAAAAGAAGAAGGAATCAAGAAGAAAAAGAAATATATAATTAAATGCAAACAGCAACAGCGTGAAGAATCCTAAAAGTGTTTAGTATTAGTCGCCAATCGACTACTGGTAAGTTTTTTATTATAATGAATTGACTGTAGAAATGTTCCAGCATTCATTTAACTGAGCAGTGATGATGTTCCCCTGACCTCAGAAAAAGTGTAGTTTTGAACGACGGAGTTAGGTAAGCCAATAGTGCCCATCCGGATCGATTTCAGCTACTAAGTAGGGATAGTTAGGGAAATTCAATATATAAGGTATGATAAAATAGCTGAAAAGATTAACATTAGATTCCAAAAGTAAGAAGAAAGAAAACAGAAGGAAGACAGCAGACAGAAGCTCAATTGAGAAAGCAGATTTATAAAAGTAAATAGAAATAGAAATGAGTGTTAAAACAAGTTTTTTATGATTAGTGTGACCAGCCCTTATCAAGTAATATGTGGAAGACCACTACCCAGAGAAATTAAATCATTAATGAATTTGCCTCCAAGAGAGAGAGAGTTGAGTATGAAATTAAGTCTATTACCATTAACCGAATAACAGGTGAAAGGAAATAATACATATGAAATTAATTCTGTTAACAATAACAAAATAAAAGTGGTGTATAACCAAGCAGAAATGAAAAAATATTATGAAGATTAATAAAGGAAGGAGAAGATTGAAGAGTTCAACGATTATTTTTAAAACAAGTAAATAAAAATAAATCTGTTCTAGTGGGGGAGCTTTATGTAACGTTACATAACCCCTGCCCAAATATGATAACATAATCACCAGAGTTAAAACCAATAATCACCCATTTTTTAAAAGTCAGAAATGGGGATTAGGTATCAAGCTATGAGAACCTTTGTACTAAAAAAACACTGTAATCAATAATCCTAAAAGTGCAGTGTACAGAGTGGAACATAGTGTAATCGGTGAAAGTGTAAAACCTTTAAAAAAGAGCATCTCACAAAGTTGTACTGGAGATGAAACAAAATCAGTATTGTAGCAATAGTCTATGATACTACTGAAAAGTTTTGTATTTTTTGTATTTGTTGTAATCTTATATTGTGTAGACCACAAAGGTCTTATAACCAGGAGTTATATTTTTGTTTAATATAATTATTTTGTTTAGATGTAAGGTAATCCAGGGTTATATATAAAATAATAATATTTCAATCACTTTCTGCTACAGTCCGTTTCTTGATGTATATAATACTTTAATATTTATAACTAAATTTACCTCAAGATATACTTTTTTCCCTATTAGGAACATGTTTCGAGAGTTCCTGTTCTCTCATCTTCAGCCTTCGCCATCTTGTTTCTGGTGAAGTATTTGTGTGTTGGCTTTTGGATGTTATTAAGGTCGTTTGTTGGTCTTTGGTCTTTTAAATTTGCATTATTTTGTGTGGTTGTGGTATCTGTTTTTGTATTTTGTGTATTTTCGATGTTGAGTGCTTTGAATATTGTGTCATGTTTTGTATTGATTTGTATTTGTTCTGGTATTAGTTTGTTTTGTGTTTTATGTTTGTAAATCTGTAAATTTTCCCAAATGTTCATTATGGTGCCTTTGTGTGGTATATGTTTTATTAGTGTTACATTGGTTATGTCTGGGAATTCATGTCCTGTGTTTATTGCATGTGCGGCTAAATTGGATTTATATATATTTGGTTTTTTGTATGCATTTAGGTGTTCAAAATAACGTTTTTTCATCAGTTTTTTTGTTTGTCCTATATAACATTTATTGCAATCTTGGCATTCAATTTTGTATATACCGTTGGTTGTTGTATTATCTTTGTTGTGTGAGCTATTTAGATTTTGTAATTTATTTTTATTAGTTTTGTATGCTATTTTTATATCTGTGTTTTTAAATATTTTTGTTAGTTTTGTCATTTTATTATTTATACATGTGAATGAGGCCCATTTTTTGTTGTTGTTATTATTTATGTGTTGTTCAGTTTGATTAATTCTTAATTGTTCAGTTTTTATTTTGTATTTGATTTTATTTTCTATTTTGATCATAGTATTTTTATTGTATCCATTTGCATAACCAATTTGGTATATTATATTTCTTTCTTTGTCAGTTTCTTGTTTGTTTAGGGGTACCCTAAAGGAGTTATATTTTTGTTTAATATAATTATTTTGTTTAGATGTAAGATAATCCAGGGTTATATATAAAATAATAATAATATATCAAATAATACTATGTTAACAAGATGGCATGTAAAAAATAATTAAGAGTAAGGATATATTAAATGAATAATAAATCATAAATAAATCAAAATAAAAGGGATTAAAATATAAAATACCAGTGTACAAGTTTAAGGAAAAATATAAAGAAAAACCTTAAATAAATTAAATTTGTTTATGGATAAAATCTATGAAAGATTATTTTTCCTAAAAAGAAGAAATGAAATAATAATAATTATTAATAGCCTGTATACTAAAAGGTATATAGATTAGCCAATAAAAAACCTTAAAAATTCTTGGTTACTAAGAGTAACTAACTAACAAGAATTGATTTAATTGTTCAGATATATTGGAAGTGAGCAGTTAAAAAAAGTGTAATGTCTAGAAAAAATTAAGAAATTTATGAATACCATTCGGAAATAATCAGTGACAAATTAATAAAATTAATGAGTGATATCCACTACATCTTAGACATCCTTCGAACAGAATAATTCATGTCAGCAATTTGACGGAAATTGAAAAATCAGACTTCCATTTGCAAGCCTATCCTGCCGAAATTCGACATTTTGGTAAGATCGTTTCCTATTAAAATTTAACTAAATTACACCTCAACTATAAACTTATAACACTAGAAACAGCACAATCTCTTTAAATACTTCTGGAAAAGAGGTGAACAGACACGTTATTTTGTATTAACCAAAAAAGAGTAAAACGTGTTTTTGGTTATTAACATTGCTGAAGCCATTAAAGAATGTTTATTTTTCGTCAGTGAAGAAATGTAACCTGCGCTCTAGCGGTCAAAAAATCGACTGCATTATATAGATTATACTCAATTTTAAAATAATTCCTGTAAAGCTTGATACTGAACCGTATACGTTTCTGACTTTCTCAGAGTACAAAGAACTCTAAAATAACCCTGGGAAATCAATTATTTCTTTCTTTCTTGTTATTAAAATTGAAATAAAAATATTTGTTATATGATATATGCTGTAAAAGTAAGATCGAACTAACTCTGTGTTTTATGTAAGAATCGATTATCCATGCATGTTTTGGGAAACCATAAAAAGCGTTAAATAAATTCAAGGAATGCCTTGTGGTTTAAATAATAAAATGTGTATTATTTCCAGTAGATGGTAGTTAGTTACAGATTATAAGAAGGTCGAGGAGAGAAAGGACATCAGCCCGGACGTCCAGGATTTATTACGTACCATTTGAAGTCATTTAACCTCAAATGGGTTCGTAAAAGTAGCTAGCAGCTGATACCACTAGCGGGAAAATTTGAAATACTCAATTATATACTGAGAGAGTAATTCTCTTTGCCTTTTTTCACTCTCTCTCCTAACTACTGTCAAACAACGGTATTGATTTCACATAAACAAAATTAAAGAAAATCATTCAATATCTTTGCATAATCACACACACTCGACTTTGAAGGCATATAACATAAAGATAACAAATTCTGTGACTCTCAATTAAGCGAGATTTTCGAAGAGTACAAATAGACGTAATTTAAAAATTTACTACTTTAACTCGGAGAGACTCGTGAGACGTTACAAGATGGAGCTTAACTTAAAGGGCTTTAATTAGGAAGGAATTTCGGGATATACGCAAGGTAATATAACGAAAAAACTCATTTTTGTCGGCAACTATGAGAAGACAAGAAATGCATAATACCAGAGGCAGATCGAAGAAGAGGGCAGAAGACACGGAGAAGGAAGAAGGTGGACAGGAACGAGAAATAGAAGTAGTCACGGACAGTGAAATGGAACAACCGATGAGTGATAAAAAAGAAACCGAAGTAGTTACGGACACGGAAAAGGAAATAGTTGAAGAGGATGTCCAAGGGGACCAACCAGATAAATCCACCGAAAAAGAAGACATGAGCGTGAAGGAGATGTTGAGAATTATAATGGAAAGCAATAAACAAAAAAGTGAGAAATTTAACGAAAATCTATGGAAAGTAAATGAGGAAAATAAGGAAAACTGGAGGAAACAAAATGAAACCTTGAGCGAGAAATTTGATAAAATAGATGAAAATTTCAGGAAACAGGAGGAAAACTCAAAGAGACACCATGAAACATTAATGAAACAAATGGATAGGTGTTTAAAGAATATGAATAAAACACTAGACAGCAATTCCGAAGGTATTAAAGTAAGTCCGAAAACAGAAGAGAGCAGGAAGGAAATAGAAATTAGAGAATATCAAGGTGTAGAATTATCTGAGAATAAAAGTAACAGAGACAAAGAAAAGATGATGCACATAGAAACTAACATTAAGGGAATAAAGAAACAAATAATTAAGAAAACATGTAGAAAGCAAATAATAAATACACGGGAAGAAGTAGATATGATTAAGAGTGGGCTGGTTAATGTACTTAATCTGCCAATCGCTACTTACAGAGAAATGACTGTTTCGAAAAGTTATAGAAAAAACTTAACTAAATCTATATTTAAATTAAATATACCAGTAAATGATATATCATCAACATATTTGTGTAATAGACTACATATAAATACGATAGAAGTAGGCGTATTAGAAAAATTACAAGACATGGTAGTAGAAGAATATGTTACAAAGAAAGAAAGAGTTCGGAAAACGATAGTAACCATTGAATTTAATGAAAATTCAATATCAGCAGAATTACAATACCAGATGATAGAGAGTTATTTAACAAGGACAAAAATCATTATGGACACTGCAGTAATCCGAACGACGAGTGCAGATGAGCTAATGGACCATGGTTAAACCAAATAATAATCAACCAGAAACAAGGGGACTGATTTTCGGATACCGACCAAGCAACCCATTGGAAAGAAGGAACCAAATAAATTAAAAAAAGAAATAACCCCAAAATTCAAAAACTATGTAAGGACAACTTACTTAATTTATTTATAAACAATATGATTTAATGTAAGAACAGATTATATAATTTAATTATAAATAACAGATTTAAAATGAAATAATAGGAAAAATAATATTTTGATGGAAACAAAAAGAAGAATAAATAAATAAATAAAAACAATTAATGGTAATGTGTTTAGACAAGAAGGTAAAAATAAGAAGAATAACGAATAATTGAATGACTACAATGAAGCTGAAGAATGATAATAAGTAATAGAACTACGATTTAGAATTTCTTGGAGTTGAAAATGATATAGGAAGAAATGATACGGAGAACATCTGTCACAAGAAGGAAAGTCAAAAGGATTTTAAAATAATACCTATCAATAATGTTATCTGCTATTAGTTAATGGAAAAGAAGAAGGAATCAAGAAGAAAAAGAAATATATAATTAAATGCAAACAGCAACAGCGTGAAGAATCCTAAAAGTGTTTAGTATTAGTCGCCAATCGACTACTGGTAAGTTTTTTATTATAATGAATTGACTGTAGAAATGTTCCAGCATTCATTTAACTGAGCAGTGATGATGTTCCCCTGACCTCAGAAAAAGTGTAGTTTTGAACGACGGAGTTAGGTAAGCCAATAGTGCCCATCCGGATCGATTTCAGCTACTAAGTAGGGATAGTTAGGGAAATTCAATATATAAGGTATGATAAAATAGCTGAAAAGATTAACATTAGATTCCAAAAGTAAGAAGAAAGAAAACAGAAGGAAGACAGCAGACAGAAGCTCAATTGAGAAAGCAGATTTATAAAAGTAAATAGAAAGAGAAATGAGTGTTAAAACAAGTTTTTTATGATTAGTGTGACCAGCCCTTATCAAGTAATATGTGGAAGACCACTACCCAGAGAAATTAAATCATTAATGAATTTGCCTCCAAGAGAGAGAGAGTTGAGTATGAAATTAAGTCTATTACCATTAACCGAATAACAGGTGAAAGGAAATAATACATATGAAATTAATTCTGTTAACAATAACAAAATAAAAGTGGTGTATAACCAAGCAGAAATGAAAAAATATTATGAAGATTAATAAAGGAAGGAGAAGATTGAAGAGTTCAACGATTATTTTTAAAACAAGTAAATAAAAATAAATCTGTTCTAGTGGGGGAGCTTTATGTAACGTTACATAACCCCTGCCCAAATATGATAACATAATCACCAGAGTTAAAACCAATAATCACCCATTTTTTAAAAGTCAGAAATGGGGATTAGGTATCAAGCTATGAGAACCTTTGTACTAAAAAAACACTGTAATCAATAATCCTAAAAGTGCAGTGTACAGAGTGGAACATAGTGTAATCGGTGAAAGTGTAAAACCTTTAAAAAAGAGCATCTCACAAAGTTGTACTGGAGATGAAACAAAATCAGTATTGTAGCAATAGTCTATGATACTACTGAAAAGTTTTGTATTTTTTGTATTTGTTGTAATCTTATATTGTGTAGACCACAAAGGTCTTACAACCAGGAGTTATATTTTTGTTTAATATAATTATTTTGTTTAGATGTAAGGTAATCCAGGGTTATATATAAAATAATAATATTTCAATCACTTTCTGCTACAGTCCGTTTCTTGATGTATATAATACTTTAATATTTATAACTAAATTTACCTCAAGATATACTTTTTTCCCTATTAGGAACATGTTTCGAGAGTTCCTGTTCTCTCATCTTCAGCCTTCGCCATCTTGTTTCTGGTGAAGTATTTGTGTGTTGGCTTTTGGATGTTATTAAGGTCGTTTGTTGGTCTTTGGTCTTTTAAATTTGCATTATTTTGTGTGGTTGTGGTATCTGTTTTTGTATTTTGTGTATTTTCGATGTTGAGTGCTTTGAATATTGTGTCATGTTTTGTATTGATTTGTATTTGTTCTGGTATTAGTTTGTTTTGTGTTTTATGTTTGTAAATCTGTAAATTTTCCCAAATGTTCATTATGGTGCCTTTGTGTGGTATATGTTTTATTAGTGTTACATTGGTTATGTCTGGGAATTCATGTCCTGTGTTTATTGCATGTGCGGCTAAATTGGATTTATATATATTTGGTTTTTTGTATGCATTTAGGTGTTCAAAATAACGTTTTTTCATCAGTTTTTTTGTTTGTCCTATATAACATTTATTGCAATCTTGGCATTCAATTTTGTATATACCGTTGGTTGTTGTATTATCTTTGTTGTGTGAGCTATTTAGATTTTGTAATTTATTTTTATTAGTTTTGTATGCTATTTTTATATCTGTGTTTTTAAATATTTTTGTTAGTTTTGTCATTTTATAATTTATACATGTGAATGAGGCCCATTTTTTGTTGTTGTTATTATTTATGTGTTGTTCAGTTTGATTAATTCTTAATTGTTCAGTTTTTATTTTGTATTTGATTTTATTTTCTATTTTGATCATAGTATTTTTATTGTATCCATTTGCATAACCAATTTGGTATATTATATTTCTTTCTTTGTCAGTTTCTTGTTTGTTTAGGGGTACCCTAAAGGAGTTATATTTTTGTGTAATATAATTATTTTGTTTAGATGTAAGATAATCCAGGGTTATATATAAAATAATAATAATATATCAAATAATACTATGTTAACAAGATGGCATGTAAAAAATAATTAAGAGTAAGGATATATTAAATGAATAATGAATCATAAATAAATCAAAATAAAAGGGATTAAAATATAAAATACCAGTGTACAAGTTTAAGGAAAAATATAAAGAAAAACCTTAAATAAATTAAATTTGTTTATGGATAAAATCTATGAAGGATTATTTTTTCTAAAAAGAAGAAATGAAATAATAATAATTATTAATAGCCTGTATACTAAAAGGTATATAGATTAGCCAATAAAAAACCTTAAAAATTCTTGGTTACTAAGAGTAACTAACTAACAAGAATTGATTTAATTGTTCAGATATATTGGAAGTGAGCAGTTAAAAAAAGTGTAATGTCTAGAAAAAATTAAGAAATTTATGAATACCATTCGGAAATAATCAGTGACAAATTAATAAAATTAATGAGTGATATCCACTACATCTTAGACATCCTTCGAACAGAATAATTCATGTCAGCAATTTGACGGAAATTGAAAAATCAGACTTCCATTTGCAAGCCTATCCTACCGAAATTCGACATTTTGGTAAGATCGTTTCCTATTAAAATTTAACTAAATTACACCTCAACTATAAACTTATAACACTAGAAACAGCACAATCTCTTTAAATACTTCTGGAAAAGAGGTGAACAGACACGTTATTTTGTATTAACCAAAAAAGAGTAAAACGTGTTTTTGGTTATTAACATTGCTGAAGCCATTAAAGAATGTTTATTTTTCGTCAGTGAAGAAATGTAACCTGCGCTCTAGCGGTCAAAAAATCGACTGCATTATATAGATTATACTCAATTTTAAAATAATTCCTGTAAAGCTTGATACTGAACCGTATACGTTTCTGACTTTCTCAGAGTACAAAGAACTCTAAAATAACCCTGGGAAATCAATTATTTCTTTCTTTCTTGTTATTAAAATTGAAATAAAAATATTTGTTATATGATATATGCTGTAAAAGTAAGATCGAACTAACTCTGTGTTTTATGTAAGAATCGATTATCCATGCATGTTTTGGGAAACCATAAAAAGCGTTAAATAAATTCAAGGAATGCCTTGTGGTTTAAATAATAAAATGTGTATTATTTCCAGTAGATGGTAGTTAGTTACAGATTATAAGAAGGTCGAGGAGAGAAAGGACATCAGCCCGGACGTCCAGGATTTATTACGTACCATTTGAAGTCATTTAACCTCAAATGGGTTCGTAAAAGTAGCTAGCAGCTGATACCACTAGCGGGAAAATTTGAAATACTCAATTATATACTGAGAGAGTAATTCTCTTTGCCTTTTTTCACTCTCTCTCCTAACTACTGTCAAACAACGGTATTGATTTCACATAAACAAAATTAAAGAAAATCATTCAATATCTTTGCATAATCACACACACTCGACTTTGAAGGCATATAACATAAAGATAACAAATTCTGTGACTCTCAATTAAGCGAGATTTTCGAAGAGTACAAATAGACGTAATTTAAAAATTTACTACTTTAACTCGGAGAGACTCGTGAGACGCTACAAGATGGAGCTTAACTTAAAGGGCTTTAATTAGGAAGGAATTTCGGGATATACGCAAGGTAATATAACGAAAAAACTCATTTTTGTCGGCAACTATGAGAAGACAAGAAATGCATAATACCAGAGGCAGATCGAAGAAGAGGGCAGAAGACACGGAGAAGGAAGAAGGTGGACAGGAACGAGAAATAGAAGTAGTCACGGACAGTGAAATGGAACAACCGATGAGTGATAAAAAAGAAACCGAAGTAGTTACGGACACGGAAAAGGAAATAGTTGAAGAGGATGTCCAAGGGGACCAACCAGATAAATCCACCGAAAAAGAAGACATGAGCGTGAAGGAGATGTTGAGAATTATAATGGAAAGCAATAAACAAAAAAGTGAGAAATTTAACGAAAATCTATGGAAAGTAAATGAGGAAAATAAGGAAAACTGGAGGAAACAAAATGAAACCTTGAGCGAGAAATTTGATAAAATAGATGAAAATTTCAGGAAACAGGAGGAAAACTCAAAGAGACACCATGAAACATTAATGAAACAAATGGATAGGTGTTTAAAGAATATGAATAAAACACTAGACAGCAATTCCGAAGGTATTAAAGTAAGTCCGAAAACAGAAGAGAGCAGGAAGGAAATAGAAATTAGAGAATATCAAGGTGTAGTATTATCTGAGAATAAAAGTAACAGGGACAAAGAAAAGATGATGCACATAGAAACTAACATTAAGGGAATAAAGAAACAAATAATTAAGAAAACATGTAGAAAGCAAATAATAAATACACGGGAAGAAGTAGATATGATTAATAGTGGGCTGGTTAATGTACTTAATCTGCCAATCGCTACTTACAGAGAAATGACTGTTTCGAAAAGTTATAGAAAAAACTTAACTAAATCTATATTTAAATTAAATATACCAGTAAATGATATATCATCAACATATTTGTGTAATAGACTACATATAAATACGATAGAAGTAGGCGTATTAGAAAAATTACAAGACATGGTAGTAGAAGAATATGTTACAAAGAAAGAAAGAGTTCGGAAAACGATAGTAACCATTGAATTTAATGAAAATTCAATATCAGCAGAATTACAATACCAGATGATAGAGAGTTATTTAACAAGGACAAAAATCATTATGGACACTGCAGTAATCCGAACGACGAGTGCAGATGAGCTAATGGACCATGGTTAAACCAAATAATAATCAACCAGAAACAAGGGGACTGATTTTCGGATACCGACCAAGCAACCCATTGGAAAGAAGGAACCAAATAAATTAAAAAAAGAAATAACCCCAAAATTCAAAAACTATGTAAGGACAACTTACTTAATTTATTTATAAACAATATGATTTAATGTAAGAACAGATTATATAATTTAATTATAAACAACAGATTTAAAATGAAATAATAGGAAAAATAATATTTTGATGGAAACAAAAAGAAGAATAAATAAATAAATAAAAACAATTAATGGTAATGTGTTTAGACAAGAAGGTAAAAATAAGAAGAATAACGAATAATTTAATGACTACAATGAAGCTGAAGAATGATAATAAGTAATAGAACTACGATTTAGAATTTCTTGGAGTTGAAAATGATATAGGAAGAAATGATACGGAGAACATCTGTCACAAGAAGGAAAGTCAAAAGGATTTTAAAATAATACCTATCAATAATGTTATCTGCTATTAGTTAATGGAAAAGAAGAAGGAATCAAGAAGAAAAAGAAATATATAATTAAATGCAAACAGCAACAGCGTGAAGAATCCTAAAAGTGTTTAGTATTAGTCGCCAATCGACTACTGGTAAGTTTTTTATTATAATGAATTGACTGTAGAAATGTTCCAGCATTCATTTAACTGAGCAGTGATGATGTTCCCCTGACCTCAGAAAAAGTGTAGTTTTGAACGACGGAGTTAGGTAAGCCAATAGTGCCCATCCGGATCGATTTCAGCTACTAAGTAGGGATAGTTAGGGAAATTCAATATATAAGGTATGATAAAATAGCTGAAAAGATTAACATTAGATTCCAAAAGTAAGAAGAAAGAAAACAGAAGGAAGACAGCAGACAGAAGCTCAATTGAGAAAGCAGATTTATAAAAGTAAATAGAAATAGAAATGAGTGTTAAAACAAGTTTTTTATGATTAGTGTGACCAGCCCTTATCAAGTAATATGTGGAAGACCATTACCCAGAGAAATTAAATCATTAATGAATTTGCCTCCAAGAGAGAGAGAGTTGAGTATGAAATTAAGTCTATTACCATTAACCGAATAACAGGTGAAAGGAAATAATACATATAAAATTAATTCTGTTAACAATAACAAAATAAAAGTGGTGTATAACCAAGCAGAAATGAAAAAATATTATGAAGATTAATAAAGGAAGGAGAAGATTGAAGAGTTCAACGATTATTTTTAAAACAAGTAAATAAAAATAAATCTGTTCTAGTGGGGGAGCTTTATGTAACGTTACATAACCCCTGCCCAAATATGATAACATAATCACCAGAGTTAAAACCAATAATCACCCATTTTTTAAAAGTCAGAAATGGGGATTAGGTATCAAGCTATGAGAACCTTTGTACTAAAAAAACACTGTAATCAATAATCCTAAAAGTGCAGTGTACAGAGTGGAACATAGTGTAATCGGTGAAAGTGTAAAACCTTTAAAAAAGAGCATCTCACAAAGTTGTACTGGAGATGAAACAAAATCAGTATTGTAGCAATAGTCTATGATACTACTGAAAAGTTTTGTATTTTTTGTATTTGTTGTAATCTTATATTGTGTAGACCACAAAGGTCTTATAACCAGGAGTTATATTTTTGTTTAATATAATTATTTTGTTTAGATGTAAGGTAATCCAGGGTTATATATAAAATAATAATATTTCAATCACTTTCTGCTACAGTCCGTTTCTTGATGTATATAATACTTTAATATTTATAACTAAATTTACCTCAAGATATACTTTTTTCCCTATTAGGATCATGTTTCGAGAGTTCCTGTTCTCTCATCTTCAGCCTTGCCCATCTTGTTTCTGGCGAAGTATTTGTGTGTTGGCTTTTGGATGTTATTAAGGTCGTTTGTTGGTATTTTGGTCTTTTAAATTTGCATTATTTTGTGTGGTTGTGGTATCTGTTTTTGTATTTTGTGTATTTTCGATGTTGAGTGCTTTGAATATTGTGTCATGTTTTGTATTGATTTGTATTTGTTCTGGTATTAGTTTGTTTTGTGTTTTATGTTTGTAAATCTGTAAATTTTCCCAAATGTTCATTATGGTGCCTTTGTGTGGTATATGTTTTATTAGTGTTACATTGGTTATGTCTGGGAATTCATGTCCTGTGTTTATTGCATGTGCGGCTAAATTGGATTTATATATATTTGGTTTTTTGTATGCATTTAGGTGTTCAAAATAACGTTTTTTCATCAGTATTTTTGTTTGTCCTATGTAACATTTATTGCAATCTTGGCATTCAATTTTGTATATACCGTTGGTTGTTGTATTATCTTTGTTGTGTGAGCTATTTAGATTTTGTAATTTATTTTTATTAGTTTTGTATGCTATTTTTATATCTGTGTTTTTAAATATTTTTGTTAGTTTTGTCATTTTATTATTTATACATGTGAATGAGGCCCATTTTTTTGTTGTTGTTATTATTTATGTGTTGTTCAGTTTGATTAATTCTTAATTGTTCAGTTTTTATTTTGTATTTGATTTTATTTTCTATTTTGATCATAGTATTTTTATTGTATCCATTTGCATAACCAATTTGGTATATTATATTTCTTTCTTTGTCAGTTTCTTGTTTGTTTAGGGGTACCCTAAAGGAGTTATATTTTTGTTTAATATAATTATTTTGTTTAGATGTAAGATAATCCAGGGTTAAATATAAAATAATAATAATATATCAAATAATACTATGTTAACAAGATGGCATGTAAAAAATAATTAAGAGTAAGGATATATTAAATGAATAATAAATCATAAATAAATCAAAATAAAAGGGATTAAAATATAAAATACCAGTGTACAAGTTTAAGGAAAAATATAAAGAAAAACCTTAAATAAATTAAATTTGTTTATGGATAAAATCTATGAAGGATTATTTTTTCTAAAAAGAAGAAATGAAATAATAATAATTATTAATAGCCTGTATACTAAAAGGTATATAGATTAGCCAATAAAAAACCTTAAAAATTCTTGGTTACTAAGAGTAACTAACTAACAAGAATTGATTTAATTGTTCAGATATATTGGAAGTGAGCAGTTAAAAAAAGTGTAATGTCTAGAAAAAATTAAGAAATTTATGAATACCATTCGGAAATAATCAGTGACAAATTAATAAAATTAATGAGTGATATCCACTACATCTTAGACATCCTTCGAACAGAATAATTCATGTCAGCAATTTGACGGAAATTGAAAAATCAGACTTCCATTTGCAAGCCTATCCTACCGAAATTCGACATTTTGGTAAGATTGTTTCCTATTAAAATTTAACTAAATTACACCTCAACTATAAACTTATAACACTAGAAACAGCACAATCTCTTTAAATACTTCTGGAAAAGAGGTGAACAGACACGTTATTTTGTATTAACCAAAAAAGAGTAAAACGTGTTTTTGGTTATTAACATTGCTGAAGCCATTAAAGAATGTTTATTTTTCGTCAGTGAAGAAATGTAACCTGCGCTCTAGCGGTCAAAAAATCGACTGCATTATATAGATTATACTCAATTTTAAAATAATTCCTGTAAAGCTTGATACTGAACCGTATACGTTTCTGACTTTCTCAGAGTACAAAGAACTCTAAAATAACCCTGGAAATCAATTATTTCTTTCTTTCTTGTTATTAAAATTGAAATAAAAATATTTGTTATATGATATATGCTGTAAAAGTAAGATCGAACTAACTCTGTGTTTTATGTAAGAATCGATTATCCATGCATGTTTTGGGAAACCATAAAAAGCGTTAAATAAATTCAAGGAATGCCTTGTGGTTTAAATAATAAAATGTGTATTATTTCCAGTAGATGGTAGTTAGTTACAGATTATAAGAAGGTCGAGGAGAGAAAGGACATCAGCCCGGACGTCCAGGATTTATTACGTACCATTTGAAGTCATTTAACCTCAAATGGGTTCGTAAAAGTAGCTAGCAGCTGATACCACTAGCGGGAAAATTTGAAATACTCAATTAAATACTGAGAGAGTAATTCTCTTTGCCTTTTTTCACTCTCTCTCCTAACTACTGTCAAACAACGGTATTGATTTCACATAAACAAAATTAAAGAAAATCATTCAATATCTTTGCATAATCACACACACTCGACTTTGAAGGCATATAACATAAAGATAACAAATTCTGTGACTCTCAATTAAGCGAGATTTTCGAAGAGTACAAATAGACGTAATTTAAAAATTTACTACTTTAACTCGGAGAGACTCGTGAGACGTTACAAGATGGAGCTTAACTTAAAGGGCTTTAATTAGGAAGGAATTTCGGGATATACGCAAGGTAATATAACGAAAAAACTCATTTTTGTCGGCAACTATGAGAAGACAAGAAATGCATAATACCAGAGGGAGATCGAAGAAGAGGGCAGAAGACACGGAGAAGGAAGAAGGTGGACAGGAACGAGAAATAGAAGTAGTCACGGACAGTGAAATGGAACAACCGATGAGTGATAAAAAAGAAACCGAAGTAGTTACGGACACGGAAAAGGAAATAGTTGAAGAGGATGTCCAAGGGGACCAACCAGATAAATCCACCGAAAAAGAAGACATGAGCGTGAAGGAGATGTTGAGAATTATAATGGAAAGCAATAAACAAAAAAGTGAGAAATTTAACGAAAATCTATGGAAAGTAAATGAGGAAAATAAGGAAAACTGGAGGAAACAAAATGAAACCTTGAGCGAGAAATTTGATAAAATAGATGAAAATTTCAGGAAACAGGAGGAAAACTCAAAGAGACACCATGAAACATTAATGAAACAAATGGATAGGTGTTTAAAGAATATGAATAAAACACTAGACAGCAATTCCGAAGGTATTAAAGTAAGTCCGAAAACAGAAGAGAGCAGGAAGGAAATAGAAATTAGAGAATATCAAGGTGTAGTATTATCTGAGAATAAAAGTAACAGAGACAAAGAAAAGATGATGCACATAGAAACTAACATTAAGGGAATAAAGAAACAAATAATTAAGAAAACATGTAGAAAGCAAATAATAAATACACGGGAAGAAGTAGATATGATTAAGAGTGGGCTGGTTAATGTACTTAATCTGCCAATCGTTACTTACAGAGAAATGACTGTTTCGAAAAGTTATAGAAAAAACTTAACTAAATCTATATTTAAATTAAATATACCAGTAAATGATATATCATCAACATATTTGTGTAATAGACTACATATAAATACGATAGAAGTAGGCGTATTAGAAAAATTACAAGACATGGTAGTAGAAGAATATGTTACAAAGAAAGAAAGAGTTCGGAAAACGATAGTAACCATTGAATTTAATGAAAATTCAATATCAGCAGAATTACAATACCAGATGATAGAGAGTTATTTAACAAGGACAAAAATCATTATGGACACTGCAGTAATCCGAACGACGAGTGCAGATGAGCTAATGGACCATGGTTAAACCAAATAATAATCAACCAGAAACAAGGGGACTGATTTTCGGATACCGACCAAGCAACCCATTGGAAAGAAGGAACCAAATAAATTAAAAAAAGAAATAACCCCAAAATTCAAAAACTATGTAAGGACAACTTACTTAATTTATTTATAAACAATATGATTTAATGTAAGAACAGATTATATAATTTAATTATAAATAACAGATTTAAAATGAAATAATAGGAAAAATAATATTTTGATGGAAACAAAAAGAAGAATAAATAAATAAATAAAAACAATTAATGGTAATGTGTTTAGACAAGAAGGTAAAAATAAGAAGAATAACGAATAATTTAATGACTACAATGAAGCTGAAGAATGATAATAAGTAATAGAACTACGATTTAGAATTTCTTGGAGTTGAAAATGATATAGGAAGAAATGATACGGAGAACATCTGCCACAAGAAGGAAAGTCAAAAGGATTTTAAAATAATACCTATCAATAATGTTATCTGCTATTAGTTAATGGAAAAGAAGAAGGAATCAAGAAGAAAAAGAAATATATAATTAAATGCAAACAGCAACAGCGTGAAGAATCCTAAAAGTGTTTAGTATTAGTCGCCAATCGACTACTGGTAAGTTTTTTATTATAATGAATTGACTGTAGAAATGTTCCAGCATTCATTTAACTGAGCAGTGATGATGTTCCCCTGACCTCAGAAAAAGTGTAGTTTTGAACGACGGAGTTAGGTAAGCCAATAGTGCCCATCCGGATCGATTTCAGCTACTAAGTAGGGATAGTTAGGGAAATTCAATATATAAGGTATGATAAAATAGCTGAAAAGATTAACATTAGATTCCAAAAGTAAGAAGAAAGAAAACAGAAGGAAGACAGCAGACAGAAGCTCAATTGAGAAAGCAGATTTATAAAAGTAAATAGAAATAGAAATGAGTGTTAAAACAAGTTTTTTATGATTAGTGTGACCAGCCCTTATCAAGTAATATGTGGAAGACCACTACCCAGAGAAATTAAATCATTAATGAATTTGCCTCCAAGAGAGAGAGAGTTGAGTATGAAATTAAGTCTATTACCATTAACCGAATAACAGGTGAAAGGAAATAATACATATGAAATTAATTCTGTTAACAATAACAAAATAAAAGTGGTGTATAACCAAGCAGAAATGAAAAAATATTATGAAGATTAATAAAGGAAGGAGAAGATTGAAGAGTTCAACGATTATTTTTAAAACAAGTAAATAAAAATAAATCTGTTCTAGTGGGGGAGCTTTATGTAACGTTACATAACCCCTGCCCAAATATGATAACATAATCACCAGAGTTAAAACCAATAATCACCCATTTTTTAAAAGTCAGAAATGGGGATTAGGTATCAAGCTATGAGAACCTTTGTACTCAAAAAACACTGTAATCAATAATCCTAAAAGTGCAGTGTACAGAGTGGAACATAGTGTAATCGGTGAAAGTGTAAAACCTTTAAAAA
Organism: Magicicada septendecula; assembly: GCA_034769895.1. Taxonomy (NCBI): domain Eukaryota; kingdom Metazoa; phylum Arthropoda; class Insecta; order Hemiptera; family Cicadidae; genus Magicicada; species Magicicada septendecula. The sequence continues at coordinate 330,412,613 of CM068373.1, forward strand.
AGAGCATCTCACAAAGTTGTACTGGAGATGAAACAAAATCAGTATTGTAGCAATAGTCTATGATACTACTGAAAAGTTTTGTATTTTTTGTATTTGTTGTAATCTTATATTGTGTAGACCACAAAGGTCTTATAACCAGGAGTTATATTTTTGTTTAATATAATTATTTTGTTTAGATGTAAGGTAATCCAGGGTTATATATAAAATAATAATATTTCAATCACTTTCTGCTACAGTCCGTTTCTTGATGTATATAATACTTTAATATTTATAACTAAATTTACCTCAAGATATACTTTTTTCCCTATTAGGAACATGTTTCGAGAGTTCCTGTTCTCTCATCTTCAGCCTTCGCCATCTTGTTTCTGGTGAAGTATTTGTGTGTTGGCTTTTGGATGTTATTAAGGTCGTTTGTTGGTCTTTGGTCTTTTAAATTTGCATTATTTTGTGTGGTTGTGGTATCTGTTTTTGTATTTTGTGTATTTTCGATGTTGAGTGCTTTGAATGTTGTGTCATGTTTTGTATTGATTTGTATTTGTTCTGGTATTAGTTTGTTTTGTGTTTTATGTTTGTAAATCTGTAAATTTTCCAAAATGTTCATTATGGTGCCTTTGTGTGGTATATGTTTTATTAGTGTTACATTGGTTATGTCTGGGAATTCATGTCCTGTGTTTATTGCATGTGCGGCTAAATTGGATTTATATATATTTGGTTTTTTGTATGCATTTAGGTGTTCAAAATAACGTTTTTTCATCTGTTTTTTTGTTTGTCCTATATAACATTTATTGCAATCTTGGCATTCAATTTTGTATATACCGTTGGTTGTTGTATTATCTTTGTTGTGTGAGCTATTTAGATTTTGTAATTTATTTTTATTAGTTTTGTATGCTATTTTTATATCTGTGTTTTTAAATATTTTTGTTAGTTTTGTCATTTTATTATTTATATATGTGAATGAGGCCCATTTTTTGTTGTTGTTATTATTTATGTGTTGTTCAGTTTGATTAATTCTTAATTGTTCAGTTTTTATTTTGTATTTGATTTTATTTTCTATTTTGATCATAGTATTTTTATTGTATCCATTTGCATAACCAATTTGGTATATTATATTTCTTTCTTTGTCAGTTTCTTGTTTGTTTAGGGGTACCCTAAAGGAGTTATATTTTTGTTTAATATAATTATTTTGTTTAGATGTAAGATAATCCAGGGTTATATATAAAATAATAATAATATATCAAATAATACTATGTTAACAAGATGGCATGTAAAAAATAATTAAGAGTAAGGATATATTAAATGAATAATAAATCATAAATAAATCAAAATAAAAGGGATTAAAATATAAAATACCAGTGTACAAGTTTAAGGAAAAATATAAAGAAAAACCTTAAATAAATTAAATTTGTTTATGGATAAAATCTATGAAGGATTATTTTTTCTAAAAAGAAGAAATGAAATAATAATAATTATTAATAGCCTGTATACTAAAAGGTATATAGATTAGCCAATAAAAAACCTTAAAAATTCTTGGTTACTAAGAGTAACTAACTAACAAGAATTGATTTAATTGTTCAGATATATTGGAAGTGAGCAGTTAAAAAAAGTGTAATGTCTAGAAAAAATTAAGAAATTTATGAATACCATTCGGAAATAATCAGTGACAAATTAATAAAATTAATGAGTGATATCCACTACATCTTAGACATCCTTCGAACAGAATAATTCATGTCAGCAATTTGACGGAAATTGAAAAATCAGACTTCCATTTGCAAGCCTATCCTACCGAAATTCGACATTTTGGTAAGATTGTTTCCTATTAAAATTTAACTAAATTACACCTCAACTATAAACTTATAACACTAGAAACAGCACAATCTCTTTAAATACTTCTGGAAAAGAGGTGAACAGACACGTTATTTTGTATTAACCAAAAAAGAGTAAAACGTGTTTTTGGTTATTAACATTGCTGAAGCCATTAAAGAATGTTTATTTTTCGTCAGTGAAGAAATGTAACCTGCGCTCTAGCGGTCAAAAAATCGACTGCATTATATAGATTATACTCAATTTTAAAATAATTCCTGTAAAGCTTGATACTGAACCGTATACGTTTCTGACTTTCTCAGAGTACAAAGAACTCTAAAATAACCCTGGGAAATCAATTATTTCTTTCTTTCTTGTTATTAAAATTGAAATAAAAATATTTGTTATATGATATATGCTGTAAAAGTAAGATCGAACTAACTCTGTGTTTTATGTAAGAATCGATTATCCATGCATGTTTTGGGAAACCATAAAAAGCGTTAAATAAATTCAAGGAATGCCTTGTGGTTTAAATAATAAAATGTGTATTATTTCCAGTAGATGGTAGTTAGTTACAGATTATAAGAAGGTCGAGGAGAGAAAGGACATCAGCCCGGACGTCCAGGATTTATTACGTACCATTTGAAGTCATTTAACCTCAAATGGGTTCGTAAAAGTAGCTAGCAGCTGATACCACTAGCGGGAAAATTTGAAATACTCAATTAAATACTGAGAGAGTAATTCTCTTTGCCTTTTTTCACTCTCTCTCCTAACTACTGTCAAACAACGGTATTGATTTCACATAAACAAAATTAAAGAAAATCATTCAATATCTTTGCATAATCACACACACTCGACTTTGAAGGCATATAACATAAAGATAACAAATTCTGTGACTCTCAATTAAGCGAGATTTTCGAAGAGTACAAATAGACGTAATTTAAAAATTTACTACTTTAACTCGGAGAGACTCGTGAGACGTTACAAGATGGAGCTTAACTTAAAGGGCTTTAATTAGGAAGGAATTTCGGGATATACGCAAGGTAATATAACGAAAAAACTCATTTTTGTCGGCAACTATGAGAAGACAAGAAATGCATAATACCAGAGGGAGATCGAAGAAGAGGGCAGAAGACACGGAGAAGGAAGAAGGTGGACAGGAACGAGAAATAGAAGTAGTCACGGACAGTGAAATGGAACAACCGATGAGTGATAAAAAAGAAACCGAAGTAGTTACGGACACGGAAAAGGAAATAGTTGAAGAGGATGTCCAAGGGGACCAACCAGATAAATCCACCGAAAAAGAAGACATGAGCGTGAAGGAGATGTTGAGAATTATAATGGAAAGCAATAAACAAAAAAGTGAGAAATTTAACGAAAATCTATGGAAAGTAAATGAGGAAAATAAGGAAAACTGGAGGAAACAAAATGAAACCTTGAGCGAGAAATTTGATAAAATAGATGAAAATTTCAGGAAACAGGAGGAAAACTCAAAGAGACACCATGAAACATTAATGAAACAAATGGATAGGTGTTTAAAGAATATGAATAAAACACTAGACAGCAATTCCGAAGGTATTAAAGTAAGTCCGAAAACAGAAGAGAGCAGGAAGGAAATAGAAATTAGAGAATATCAAGGTGTAGTATTATCTGAGAATAAAAGTAACAGAGACAAAGAAAAGATGATGCACATAGAAACTAACATTAAGGGAATAAAGAAACAAATAATTAAGAAAACATGTAGAAAGCAAATAATAAATACACGGGAAGAAGTAGATATGATTAAGAGTGGGCTGGTTAATGTACTTAATCTGCCAATCGTTACTTACAGAGAAATGACTGTTTCGAAAAGTTATAGAAAAAACTTAACTAAATCTATATTTAAATTAAATATACCAGTAAATGATATATCATCAACATATTTGTGTAATAGACTACATATAAATACGATAGAAGTAGGCGTATTAGAAAAATTACAAGACATGGTAGTAGAAGAATATGTTACAAAGAAAGAAAGAGTTCGGAAAACGATAGTAACCATTGAATTTAATGAAAATTCAATATCAGCAGAATTACAATACCAGATGATAGAGAGTTATTTAACAAGGACAAAAATCATTATGGACACTGCAGTAATCCGAACGACGAGTGCAGATGAGCTAATGGACCATGGTTAAACCAAATAATAATCAACCAGAAACAAGGGGACTGATTTTCGGATACCGACCAAGCAACCCATTGGAAAGAAGGAACCAAATAAATTAAAAAAAGAAATAACCCCAAAATTCAAAAACTATGTAAGGACAACTTACTTAATTTATTTATAAACAATATGATTTAATGTAAGAACAGATTATATAATTTAATTATAAATAACAGATTTAAAATGAAATAATAGGAAAAATAATATTTTGATGGAAACAAAAAGAAGAATAAATAAATAAATAAAAACAATTAATGGTAATGTGTTTAGACAAGAAGGTAAAAATAAGAAGAATAACGAATAATTTAATGACTACAATGAAGCTGAAGAATGATAATAAGTAATAGAACTACGATTTAGAATTTCTTGGAGTTGAAAATGATATAGGAAGAAATGATACGGAGAACATCTGCCACAAGAAGGAAAGTCAAAAGGATTTTAAAATAATACCTATCAATAATGTTATCTGCTATTAGTTAATGGAAAAGAAGAAGGAATCAAGAAGAAAAAGAAATATATAATTAAATGCAAACAGCAACAGCGTGAAGAATCCTAAAAGTGTTTAGTATTAGTCGCCAATCGACTACTGGTAAGTTTTTTATTATAATGAATTGACTGTAGAAATGTTCCAGCATTCATTTAACTGAGCAGTGATGATGTTCCCCTGACCTCAGAAAAAGTGTAGTTTTGAACGACGGAGTTAGGTAAGCCAATAGTGCCCATCCGGATCGATTTCAGCTACTAAGTAGGGATAGTTAGGGAAATTCAATATATAAGGTATGATAAAATAGCTGAAAAGATTAACATTAGATTCCAAAAGTAAGAAGAAAGAAAACAGAAGGAAGACAGCAGACAGAAGCTCAATTGAGAAAGCAGATTTATAAAAGTAAATAGAAATAGAAATGAGTGTTAAAACAAGTTTTTTATGATTAGTGTGACCAGCCCTTATCAAGTAATATGTGGAAGACCACTACCCAGAGAAATTAAATCATTAATGAATTTGCCTCCAAGAGAGAGAGAGTTGAGTATGAAATTAAGTCTATTACCATTAACCGAATAACAGGTGAAAGGAAATAATACATATGAAATTAATTCTGTTAACAATAACAAAATAAAAGTGGTGTATAACCAAGCAGAAATGAAAAAATATTATGAAGATTAATAAAGGAAGGAGAAGATTGAAGAGTTCAACGATTATTTTTAAAACAAGTAAATAAAAATAAATCTGTTCTAGTGGGGGAGCTTTATGTAACGTTACATAACCCCTGCCCAAATATGATAACATAATCACCAGAGTTAAAACCAATAATCACCCATTTTTTAAAAGTCAGAAATGGGGATTAGGTATCAAGCTATGAGAACCTTTGTACTCAAAAAACACTGTAATCAATAATCCTAAAAGTGCAGTGTACAGAGTGGAACATAGTGTAATCGGTGAAAGTGTAAAACCTTTAAAAAAGAGCATCTCACAAAGTTGTACTGGAGATGAAACAAAATCAGTATTGTAGCAATAGTCTATGATACTACTGAAAAGTTTTGTATTTTTTGTATTTGTTGTAATCTTATATTGTGTAGACCACAAAGGTCTTATAACCAGGAGTTATATTTTTGTTTAATATAATTATTTTGTTTAGATGTAAGGTAATCCAGGGTTATATATAAAATAATAATATTTCAATCACTTTCTGCTACAGTCCGTTTCTTGATGTATATAATACTTTAATATTTATAACTAAATTTACCTCAAGATATACTTTTTTCCCTATTAGGAACATGTTTCGAGAGTTCCTGTTCTCTCATCTTCAGCCTTCGCCATCTTGTTTCTGGTGAAGTATTTGTGTGTTGGCTTTTGGATGTTATTAAGGTCGTTTGTTGGTCTTTGGTCTTTTAAATTTGCATTATTTTGTGTGGTTGTGGTATCTGTTTTTGTATTTTGTGTATTTTCGATGTTGAGTGCTTTGAATGTTGTGTCATGTTTTGTATTGATTTGTATTTGTTCTGGTATTAGTTTGTTTTGTGTTTTATGTTTGTAAATCTGTAAATTTTCCCAAATGTTCATTATGGTGCCTTTGTGTGGTATATGTTTTATTAGTGTTACATTGGTTATGTCTGGGAATTCATGTCCTGTGTTTATTGCATGTGCGGCTAAATTGGATTTATATATATTTGGTTTTTTGTATGCATTTAGGTGTTCAAAATAACGTTTTTTCATCTGTTTTTTTGTTTGTCCTATATAACATTTATTGCAATCTTGGCATTCAATTTTGTATATACCGTTGGTTGTTGTATTATCTTTGTTGTGTGAGCTATTTAGATTTTGTAATTTATTTTTATTAGTTTTGTATGCTATTTTTATATCTGTGTTTTTAAATATTTTTGTTAGTTTTGTCATTTTATTATTTATATATGTGAATGAGGCCCATTTTTTGTTGTTGTTATTATTTATGTGTTGTTCAGTTTGATTAATTCTTAATTGTTCAGTTTTTATTTTGTATTTGATTTTATTTTCTATTTTGATCATAGTATTTTTATTGTATCCATTTGCATAACCAATTTGGTATATTATATTTCTTTCTTTGTCAGTTTCTTGTTTGTTTAGGGGTACCCTAAAGGAGTTATATTTTTGTTTAATATAATTATTTTGTTTAGATGTAAGATAATCCAGGGTTATATATAAAATAATAATAATATATCAAATAATACTATGTTAACAAGATGGCATGTAAAAAATAATTAAGAGTAAGGATATATTAAATGAATAATAAATCATAAATAAATCAAAATAAAAGGGATTAAAATATAAAATACCAGTGTACAAGTTTAAGGAAAAATATAAAGAAAAACCTTAAATAAATTAAATTTGTTTATGGATAAAATCTATGAAGGATTATTTTTTCTAAAAAGAAGAAATGAAATAATAATAATTATTAATAGCCTGTATACTAAAAGGTATATAGATTAGCCAATAAAAAACCTTAAAAATTCTTGGTTACTAAGAGTAACTAACTAACAAGAATTGATTTAATTGTTCAGATATATTGGAAGTGAGCAGTTAAAAAAAGTGTAATGTCTAGAAAAAATTAAGAAATTTATGAATACCATTCGGAAATAATCAGTGACAAATTAATAAAATTAATGAGTGATATCCACTACATCTTAGACATCCTTCGAACAGAATAATTCATGTCAGCAATTTGACGGAAATTGAAAAATCAGACTTCCATTTGCAAGCCTATCCTACCGAAATTCGACATTTTGGTAAGATTGTTTCCTATTAAAATTTAACTAAATTACACCTCAACTATAAACTTATAACACTAGAAACAGCACAATCTCTTTAAATACTTCTGGAAAAGAGGTGAACAGACACGTTATTTTGTATTAACCAAAAAAGAGTAAAACGTGTTTTTGGTTATTAACATTGCTGAAGCCATTAAAGAATGTTTATTTTTCGTCAGTGAAGAAATGTAACCTGCGCTCTAGCGGTCAAAAAATCGACTGCATTATATAGATTATACTCAATTTTAAAATAATTCCTGTAAAGCTTGATACTGAACCGTATACGTTTCTGACTTTCTCAGAGTACAAAGAACTCTAAAATAACCCTGGGAAATCAATTATTTCTTTCTTTCTTGTTATTAAAATTGAAATAAAAATATTTGTTATATGATATATGCTGTAAAAGTAAGATCGAACTAACTCTGTGTTTTATGTAAGAATCGATTATCCATGCATGTTTTGGGAAACCATAAAAAGCGTTAAATAAATTCAAGGAATGCCTTGTGGTTTAAATAATAAAATGTGTATTATTTCCAGTAGATGGTAGTTAGTTACAGATTATAAGAAGGTCGAGGAGAGAAAGGACATCAGCCCGGACGTCCAGGATTTATTACGTACCATTTGAAGTCATTTAACCTCAAATGGGTTCGTAAAAGTAGCTAGCAGCTGATACCACTAGCGGGAAAATTTGAAATACTCAATTAAATACTGAGAGAGTAATTCTCTTTGCCTTTTTTCACTCTCTCTCCTAACTACTGTCAAACAACGGTATTGATTTCACATAAACAAAATTAAAGAAAATCATTCAATATCTTTGCATAATCACACACACTCGACTTTGAAGGCATATAACATAAAGATAACAAATTCTGTGACTCTCAATTAAGCGAGATTTTCGAAGAGTACAAATAGACGTAATTTAAAAATTTACTACTTTAACTCGGAGAGACTCGTGAGACGTTACAAGATGGAGCTTAACTTAAAGGGCTTTAATTAGGAAGGAATTTCGGGATATACGCAAGGTAATATAACGAAAAAACTCATTTTTGTCGGCAACTATGAGAAGACAAGAAATGCATAATACCAGAGGCAGATCGAAGAAGAGGGCAGAAGACACGGAGAAGGAAGAAGGTGGACAGGAACGAGAAATAGAAGTAGTCACGGACAGTGAAATGGAACAACCGATGAGTGATAAAAAAGAAACCGAAGTAGTTACGGACACGGAAAAGGAAATAGTTGAAGAGGATGTCCAAGGGGACCAACCAGATAAATCCACCGAAAAAGAAGACATGAGCGTGAAGGAGATGTTGAGAATTATAATGGAAAGCAATAAACAAAAAAGTGAGAAATTTAACGAAAATCTATGGAAAGTAAATGAGGAAAATAAGGAAAACTGGAGGAAACAAAATGAAACCTTGAGCGAGAAATTTGATAAAATAGATGAAAATTTCAGGAAACAGGAGGAAAACTCAAAGAGACACCATGAAACATTAATGAAACAAATGGATAGGTGTTTAAAGAATATGAATAAAACACTAGACAGCAATTCCGAAGGTATTAAAGTAAGTCCGAAAACAGAAGAGAGCAGGAAGGAAATAGAAATTAGAGAATATCAAGGTGTAGTATTATCTGAGAATAAAAGTAACAGAGACAAAGAAAAGATGATGCACATAGAAACTAACATTAAGGGAATAAAGAAACAAATAATTAAGAAAACATGTAGAAAGCAAATAATAAATACACGGGAAGAAGTAGATATGATTAAGAGTGGGCTGGTTAATGTACTTAATCTGCCAATCGTTACTTACAGAGAAATGACTGTTTCGAAAAGTTATAGAAAAAACTTAACTAAATCTATATTTAAATTAAATATACCAGTAAATGATATATCATCAACATATTTGTGTAATAGACTACATATAAATACGATAGAAGTAGGCGTATTAGAAAAATTACAAGACATGGTAGTAGAAGAATATGTTACAAAGAAAGAAAGAGTTCGGAAAACGATAGTAACCATTGAATTTAATGAAAATTCAATATCAGCAGAATTACAATACCAGATGATAGAGAGTTATTTAACAAGGACAAAAATCATTATGGACACTGCAGTAATCCGAACGACGAGTGCAGATGAGCTAATGGACCATGGTTAAACCAAATAATAATCAACCAGAAACAAGGGGACTGATTTTCGGATACCGACCAAGCAACCCATTGGAAAGAAGGAACCAAATAAATTAAAAAAAGAAATAACCCCAAAATTCAAAAACTATGTAAGGACAACTTACTTAATTTATTTATAAACAATATGATTTAATGTAAGAACAGATTATATAATTTAATTATAAATAACAGATTTAAAATGAAATAATAGGAAAAATAATATTTTGATGGAAACAAAAAGAAGAATAAATAAATAAATAAAAACAATTAATGGTAATGTGTTTAGACAAGAAGGTAAAAATAAGAAGAATAACGAATAATTTAATGACTACAATGAAGCTGAAGAATGATAATAAGTAATAGAACTACGATTTAGAATTTCTTGGAGTTGAAAATGATATAGGAAGAAATGATACGGAGAACATCTGCCACAAGAAGGAAAGTCAAAAGGATTTTAAAATAATACCTATCAATAATGTTATCTGCTATTAGTTAATGGAAAAGAAGAAGGAATCAAGAAGAAAAAGAAATATATAATTAAATGCAAACAGCAACAGCGTGAAGAATCCTAAAAGTGTTTAGTATTAGTCGCCAATCGACTACTGGTAAGTTTTTTATTATAATGAATTGACTGTAGAAATGTTTCAGCATTCATTTAACTGAGCAGTGATGATGTTCCCCTGACCTCAGAAAAAGTGTAGTTTTGAACGACGGAGTTAGGTAAGCCAATAGTGCCCATCCGGATCGATTTCAGCTACTAAGTAGGGATAGTTAGGGAAATTCAATATATAAGGTATGATAAAATAGCTGAAAAGATTAACATTAGATTCCAAAAGTAAGAAGAAAGAAAACAGAAGGAAGACAGCAGACAGAAGCTCAATTGAGAAAGCAGATTTATAAAAGTAAATAGAAATAGAAATGAGTGTTAAAACAAGTTTTTTATGATTAGTGTGACCAGCCCTTATCAAGTAATATGTGGAAGACCACTACCCAGAGAAATTAAATCATTAATGAATTTGCCTCCAAGAGAGAGAGAGTTGAGTATGAAATTAAGTCTATTACCATTAACCGAATAACAGGTGAAAGGAAATAATACATATGAAATTAATTCTGTTAACAATAACAAAATAAAAGTGGTGTATAACCAAGCAGAAATGAAAAAATATTATGAAGATTAATAAAGGAAGGAGAAGATTGAAGAGTTCAACGATTATTTTTAAAACAAGTAAATAAAAATAAATCTGTTCTAGTGGGGGAGCTTTATGTAACGTTACATAACCCCTGCCCAAATATGATAACATAATCACCAGAGTTAAAACCAATAATCACCCATTTTTTAAAAGTCAGAAATGGGGATTAGGTATCAAGCTATGAGAACCTTTGTACTCAAAAAACACTGTAATCAATAATCCTAAAAGTGCAGTGTACAGAGTGGAACATAGTGTAATCGGTGAAAGTGTAAAACCTTTAAAAAAGAGCATCTCACAAAGTTGTACTGGAGATGAAACAAAATCAGTATTGTAGCAATAGTCTATGATACTACTGAAAAGTTTTGTATTTTTTGTATTTGTTGTAATCTTATATTGTGTAGACCACAAAGGTCTTATAACCAGGAGTTATATTTTTGTTTAATATAATTATTTTGTTTAGATGTAAGGTAATCCAGGGTTATATATAAAATAATAATATTTCAATCACTTTCTGCTACAGTCCGTTTCTTGATGTATATAATACTTTAATATTTATAACTAAATTTACCTCAAGATATACTTTTTTCCCTATTAGGAACATGTTTCGAGAGTTCCTGTTCTCTCATCTTCAGCCTTCGCCATCTTGTTTCTGGTGAAGTATTTGTGTGTTGGCTTTTGGATGTTATTAAGGTCGTTTGTTGGTCTTTGGTCTTTTAAATTTGCATTATTTTGTGTGGTTGTGGTATCTGTTTTTGTATTTTGTGTATTTTCGATGTTGAGTGCTTTGAATATTGTGTCATGTTTTGTATTGATTTGTATTTGTTCTGGTATTAGTTTGTTTTGTGTTTTATGTTTGTAAATCTGTAAATTTTCCCAATTGTTCATTATGGTGCCTTTGTGTGGTATATGTTTTATTAGTGTTACATTGGTTATGTCTGGGAATTCATGTCCTGTGTTTATTGCATGTGCGGCTAAATTGGATTTATATATATTTGGTTTTTTGTATGCATTTAGGTGTTCAAAATAACGTTTTTTCATCAGTTTTTTTGTTTGTCCTATATAACATTTATTGCAATCTTGGCATTCAATTTTGTATATACCGTTGGTTGTTGTATTATCTTTGTTGTGTGAGCTATTTAGATTTTGTAATTTATTTTTATTAGTTTTGTATGCTATTTTTATATCTGTGTTTTTAAATATTTTTGTTAGTTTTGTCATTTTATTATTTATACATGTGAATGAGGCCCATTTTTTGTTGTTGTTATTATTTATGTGTTGTTCAGTTTGATTAATTCTTAATTGTTCAGTTTTTATTTTGTATTTGATTTTATTTTCTATTTTGATCATAGTATTTTTATTGTATCCATTTGCATAACCAATTTGGTATATTATATTTCTTTCTTTGTCAGTTTCTTGTTTGTTTAGGGGTACCCTAAAGGAGTTATATTTTTGTTTAATATAATTATTTTGTTTAGATGTAAGATAATCCAGGGTTATATATAAAATAATAATAATATATCAAATAATACTATGTTAACAAGATGGCATGTAAAAAATAATTAAGAGTAAGGATATATTAAATGAATAATAAATCATAAATAAATCAAAATAAAAGGGATTAAAATATAAAATACCAGTGTACAAGTTTAAGGAAAAATATAAAGAAAAACCTTAAATAAATTAAATTTGTTTATGGATAAAATCTATGAAGGATTATTTTTTCTAAAAAGAAGAAATGAAATAATAATAATTATTAATAGCCTGTATACTAAAAGGTATATAGATTAGCCAATAAAAAAACTTAAAAATTCTTGGTTACTAAGAGTAACTAACTAACAAGAATTGATTTAATTGTTCAGATATATTGGAAGTGAGCAGTTAAAAAAAGTGTAATGTCTAGAAAAAATTAAGAAATGTATGAATACCATTCGGAAATAATCAGTGACAAATTAATAAAATTAATGAGTGATATCCACTACATCTTAGACATCCTTCGAACAGAATAATTCATGTCAGCAATTTGACGGAAATTGAAAAATCAGACTTCCATTTGCAAGCCTATCCTACCGAAATTCGACATTTTGGTAAGATCGTTTCCTATTAAAATTTAACTAAATTACACCTCAACTATAAACTTATAACACTAGAAACAGCACAATCTCTTTAAATACTTCTGGAAAAGAGGTGAACAGACACGTTATTTTGTATTAACCAAAAAAGAGTAAAACGTGTTTTTGGTTATTAACATTGCTGAAGCCATTAAAGAATGTTTATTTTTCGTCAGTGAAGAAATGTAACCTGCGCTCTAGCGGTCAAAAAATCGACTGCATTATATAGATTATACTCAATTTTAAAATAATTCCTGTAAAGCTTGATACTGAACCGTATACGTTTCTGACTTTCTCAGAGTACAAAGAACTCTAAAATAACCCTGGGAAATCAATTATTTCTTTCTTTCTTGTTATTAAAATTGAAATAAAAATATTTGTTATATGATATATGCTGTAAAAGTAAGATCGAACTAACTCTGTGTTTTATGTAAGAATCGATTATCCATGCATGTTTTGGGAAACCATAAAAAGCGTTAAATAAATTCAAGGAATGCCTTGTGGTTTAAATAATAAAATGTGTATTATTTCCAGTAGATGGTAGTTAGTTACAGATTATAAGAAGGTCGAGGAGAGAAAGGACATCAGCCCGGACGTCCAGGATTTATTACGTACCATTTGAAGTCATTTAACCTCAAATGGGTTCGTAAAAGTAGCTAGCAGCTGATACCACTAGCGGGAAAATTTGAAATACTCAATTAAATACTGAGAGAGTAATTCTCTTTGCCTTTTTTCACTCTCTCTCCTAACTACTGTCAAACAACGGTATTGATTTCACATAAACAAAATTAAAGAAAATCATTCAATATCTTTTCATAATCACACACACTCGACTTTGAAGGCATATAACATAAAGATAACAAATTCTGTGACTCTCAATTAAGCGAGATTTTCGAAGAGTACAAATAGACGTAATTTAAAAATTTACTACTTTAACTCGGAGAGACTCGTGAGACGTTACAAGATGGAGCTTAACTTAAAGGGCTTTAATTAGGAAGGAATTTCGGGATATACGCAAGGTAATATAACGAAAAAACTCATTTTTGTCGGCAACTATGAGAAGACAAGAAATGCATAATACCAGAGGGAGATCGAAGAAGAGGGCAGAAGACACGGAGAAGGAAGAAGGTGGACAGGAACGAGAAATAGAAGTAGTCACGGACAGTGAAATGGAACAACCGATGAGTGATAAAAAAGAAACCGAAGTAGTTACGGACACGGAAAAGGAAATAGTTGAAGAGGATGTCCAAGGGGACCAACCAGATAAATCCACCGAAAAAGAAGACATGAGCGTGAAGGAGATGTTGAGAATTATAATGGAAAGCAATAAACAAAAAAGTGAGAAATTTAACGAAAATCTATGGAAAGTAAATGAGGAAAATAAGGAAAACTGGAGGAAACAAAATGAAACCTTGAGCGAGAAATTTGATAAAATAGATGAAAATTTCAGGAAACAGGAGGAAAACTCAAAGAGACACCATGAAACATTAATGAAACAAATGGATAGGTGTTTAAAGAATATGAATAAAACACTAGACAGCAATTCCGAAGGTATTAAAGTAAGTCCGAAAACAGAAGAGAGCAGGAAGGAAATAGAAATTAGAGAATATCAAGGTGTAGTATTATCTGAGAATAAAAGTAACAGAGACAAAGAAAAGATGATGCACATAGAAACTAACATTAAGGGAATAAAGAAACAAATAATTAAGAAAACATGTAGAAAGCAAATAATAAATACACGGGAAGAAGTAGATATGATTAAGAGTGGGCTGGTTAATGTACTTAATCTGCCAATCGTTACTTACAGAGAAATGACTGTTTCGAAAAGTTATAGAAAAAACTTAACTAAATCTATATTTAAATTAAATATACCAGTAAATGATATATCATCAACATATTTGTGTAATAGACTACATATAAATACGATAGAAGTAGGCGTATTAGAAAAATTACAAGACATGGTAGTAGAAGAATATGTTACAAAGAAAGAAAGAGTTCGGAAAACGATAGTAACCATTGAATTTAATGAAAATTCAATATCAGCAGAATTACAATACCAGATGATAGAGAGTTATTTAACAAGGACAAAAATCATTATGGACACTGAAGTAATCCGAACGACGAGTGCAGATGAGCTAATGGACCATGGTTAAACCAAATAATAATCAACCAGAAACAAGGGGACTGATTTTCGGATACCGACCAAGCAACCCATTGGAAAGAAGGAACCAAATAAATTAAAAAAAGAAATAACCCCAAAATTCAAAAACTATGTAAGGACAACTTACTTAATTTATTTATAAACAATATGATTTAATGTAAGAACAGATTATATAATTTAATTATAAATAACAGATTTAAAATGAAATAATAGGAAAAATAATATTTTGATGGAAACAAAAAGAAGAATAAATAAATAAATAAAAACAATTAATGGTAATGTGTTTAGACAAGAAGGTAAAAATAAGAAGAATAACGAATAATTTAATGACTACAATGAAGCTGAAGAATGATAATAAGTAATAGAACTACGATTTAGAATTTCTTGGAGTTGAAAATGATATAGGAAGAAATGATACGGAGAACATCTGCCACAAGAAGGAAAGTCAAAAGGATTTTAAAATAATACCTATCAATAATGTTATCTGCTATTAGTTAATGGAAAAGAAGAAGGAATCAAGAAGAAAAAGAAATATATAATTAAATGCAAACAGCAACAGCGTGAAGAATCCTAAAAGTGTTTAGTATTAGTCGCCAATCGACTACTGGTAAGTTTTTTATTATAATGAATTGACTGTAGAAATGTTCCAGCATTCATTTAACTGAGCAGTGATGATGTTCCCCTGACCTCAGAAAAAGTGTAGTTTTGAACGACGGAGTTAGGTAAGCCAATAGTGCCCATCCGGATCGATTTCAGCTACTAAGTAGGGATAGTTAGGGAAATTCAATATATAAGGTATGATAAAATAGCTGAAAAGATTAACATTAGATTCCAAAAGTAAGAAGAAAGAAAACAGAAGGAAGACAGCAGACAGAAGCTCAATTGAGAAAGCAGATTTATAAAAATAAATAGAAATAGAAATGAGTGTTAAAACAAGTTTTTTATGATTAGTGTGACCAGCCCTTATCAAGTAATATGTGGAAGACCACTACCCAGAGAAATTAAATCATTAATGAATTTGCCTCCAAGAGAGAGAGAGTTGAGTATGAAATTAAGTCTATTACCATTAACCGAATAACAGGTGAAAGGAAATAATACATATGAAATTAATTCTGTTAACAATAACAAAATAAAAGTGGTGTATAACCAAGCAGAAATGAAAAAATATTATGAAGATTAATAAAGGAAGGAGAAGATTGAAGAGTTCAACGATTATTTTTAAAACAAGTAAATAAAAATAAATCTGTTCTAGTGGGGGAGCTTTATGTAACGTTACATAACCCCTGCCCAAATATGATAACATAATCACCAGAGTTAAAACCAATAATCACCCATTTTTTAAAAGTCAGAAATGGGGATTAGGTATCAAGCTATGAGAACCTTTGTACTCAAAAAACACTGTAATCAATAATCCTAAAAGTGCAGTGTACAGAGTGGAACATAGTGTAATCGGTGAAAGTGTAAAACCTTTAAAAAAGAGCATCTCACAAAGTTGTACTGGAGATGAAACAAAATCAGTATTGTAGCAATAGTCTATGATACTACTGAAAAGTTTTGTATTTTTTGTATTTGTTGTAATCTTATATTGTGTAGACCACAAAGGTCTTATAACCAGGAGTTATATTTTTGTTTAATATAATTATTTTGTTTAGATGTAAGGTAATCCAGGGTTATATATAAAATAATAATATTTCAACCACTTTCTGCTACAGTCCGTTTCTTGATGTATATAATACTTTAATATTTATAACTAAATTTACCTCAAGATATACTTTTTTCCCTATTAGGAACATGTTTCGAGAGTTCCTGTTCTCTCATCTTCAGCCTTCGCCATCTTGTTTCTGGTGAAGTATTTGTGTGTTGGCTTTTGGATGTTATTAAGGTCGTTTGTTGGTCTTTGGTCTTTTAAATTTGCATTATTTTGTGTGGTTGTGGTATCTGTTTTTGTATTTTGTGTATTTTCGATGTTGAGTGCTTTGAATATTGTGTCATGTTTTGTATTGATTTGTATTTGTTCTGGTATTAGTTTGTTTTGTGTTTTATGTTTGTAAATCTGTAAATTTTCCCAAATGTTCATTATGGTGCCTTTGTGTGGTATATGTTTTATTAGTGTTACATTGGTTATGTCTGGGAATTCATGTCCTGTGTTTATTGCATGTGCGGCTAAATTGGATTTATATATATTTGGTTTTTTGTATGCATTTAGGTGTTCAAAATAACGTTTTTTCATCAGTTTTTTTGTTTGTCCTATATAACATTTATTGCAATCTTGGCATTCAATTTTGTATATACCGTTGGTTGTTGTATTATCTTTGTTGTGTGAGCTATTTAGATTTTGTAATTTATTTTTATTAGTTTTGTATGCTATTTTTATATCTGTGTTTTTAAATATTTTTGTTAGTTTTGTCATTTTATTATTTATACATGTGAATGAGGCCCATTTTTTGTTGTTGTTATTATTTATGTGTTGTTCAGTTTGATTAATTCTTAATTGTTCAGTTTTTATTTTGTATTTGATTTTATTTTCTATTTTGATCATAGTATTTTTATTGTATCCATTTGCATAACCAATTTGGTATATTATATTTCTTTCTTTGTCAGTTTCTTGTTTGTTTAGGGGTACCCTAAAGGAGTTATATTTTTGTTTAATATAATTATTTTGTTTAGATGTAAGATAATCCAGGGTTATATATAAAATAATAATAATATATCAAATAATACTATGTTAACAAGATGGCATGTAAAAAATAATTAAGAGTAAGGATATATTAAATGAATAATAAATCATAAATAAATCAAAATAAAAGGGATTAAAATATAAAATACCAGTGTACAAGTTTAAGGAAAAATATAAAGAAAAACCTTAAATAAATTAAATTTGTTTATGGATAAAATCTATGAAGGATTATTTTTTCTAAAAAGGAGAAATGAAATAATAATAATTATTAATAGCCTGTATACTAAAAGGTATATAGATTAGCCAATAAAAAACCTTAAAAATTCTTGGTTACTAAGAGTAACTAACTAACAAGAATTGATTTAATTGTTCAGATATATTGGAAGTGAGCAGTTAAAAAAAGTGTAATGTCTAGAAAAAATTAAGAAATTTATGAATACCATTCGGAAATAATCAGTGACAAATTAATAAAATTAATGAGTGATATCCACTACATCTTAGACATCCTTCGAACAGAATAATTCATGTCAGCAATTTGACGGAAATTGAAAAATCAGACTTCCATTTGCAAGCCTATCCTACCGAAATTCGACATTTTGGTAAGATCGTTTCCTATTAAAATTTAACTAAATTACACCTCAACTATAAACTTATAACACTAGAAACAGCACAATCTCTTTAAATACTTCTGGAAAAGAGGTGAACAGACACGTTATTTTGTATTAACCAAAAAAGAGTAAAACGTGTTTTTGGTTATTAACATTGCTGAAGCCATTAAAGAATGTTTATTTTTCGTCAGTGAAGAAATGTAACCTGCGCTCTAGCGGTCAAAAAATCGACTGCATTATATAGATTATACTCAATTTTAAAATAATTCCTGTAAAGCTTGATACTGAACCGTATACGTTTCTGACTTTCTCAGAGTACAAAGAACTCTAAAATAACCCTGGGAAATCAATTATTTCTTTCTTTCTTGTTATTAAAATTGAAATAAAAATATTTGTTATATGATATATGCTGTAAAAGTAAGATCGAACTAACTCTGTGTTTTATGTAAGAATCGATTATCCATGCATGTTTTGGGAAACCATAAAAAGCGTTAAATAAATTCAAGGAATGCCTTGTGGTTTAAATAATAAAATGTGTATTATTTCCAGTAGATGGTAGTTAGTTACAGATTATAAGAAGGTCGAGGAGAGAAAGGACATCAGCCCGGACGTCCAGGATTTATTACGTACCATTTGAAGTCATTTAACCTCAAATGGGTTCGTAAAAGTAGCTAGCAGCTGATACCACTAGCGGGAAAATTTGAAATACTCAATTAAATACTGAGAGAGTAATTCTCTTTGCCTTTTTTCACTCTCTCTCCTAACTACTGTCAAACAACGGTATTGATTTCACATAAACAAAATTAAAGAAAATCATTCAATATCTTTGCATAATCACACACACTCGACTTTGAAGGCATATAACATAAAGATAACAAATTCTGTGACTCTCAATTAAGCGAGATTTTCGAAGAGTACAAATAGACGTAATTTAAAAATTTACTACTTTAACTCGGAGAGACTCGTGAGACGTTACAAGATGGAGCTTAACTTAAAGGGCTTTAATTAGGAAGGAATTTCGGGATATACGCAAGGTAATATAACGAAAAAACTCATTTTTGTCGGCAACTATGAGAAGACAAGAAATGCATAATACCAGAGGCAGATCGAAGAAGAGGGCAGAAGACACGGAGAAGGAAGAAGGTGGACAGGAACGAGAAATAGAAGTAGTCACGGACAGTGAAATGGAACAACCGATGAGTGATAAAAAAGAAACCGAAGTAGTTACGGACACGGAAAAGGAAATAGTTGAAGAGGATGTCCAAGGGGACCAACCAGATAAATCCACCGAAAAAGAAGACATGAGCGTGAAGGAGATGTTGAGAATTATAATGGAAAGCAATAAACAAAAAAGTGAGAAATTTAACGAAAATCTATGGAAAGTAAATGAGGAAAATAAGGAAAACTGGAGGAAACAAAATGAAACCTTGAGCGAGAAATTTGATAAAATAGATGAAAATTTCAGGAAACAGGAGGAAAACTCAAAGAGACACCATGAAACATTAATGAAACAAATGGATAGGTGTTTAAAGAATATGAATAAAACACTAGACAGCAATTCCGAAGGTATTAAAGTAAGTCCGAAAACAGAAGAGAGCAGGAAGGAAATAGAAATTAGAGAATATCAAGGTGTAGTATTATCTGAGAATAAAAGTAACAGAGACAAAGAAAAGATGATGCACATAGAAACTAACATTAAGGGAATAAAGAAACAAATAATTAAGAAAACATGTAGAAAGCAAATAATAAATACACGGGAAGAAGTAGATATGATTAAGAGTGGGCTGGTTAATGTACTTAATCTGCCAATCGTTACTTACAGAGAAATGACTGTTTCGAAAAGTTATAGAAAAAACTTAACTAAATCTATATTTAAATTAAATATACCAGTAAATGATATATCATCAACATATTTGTGTAGTAGACTACATATAAATACGATAGAAGTAGGCGTATTAGAAAAATTACAAGACATGGTAGTAGAAGAATATGTTTCAAAGCAAGAAAGAGTTCGGAAAACGATGGTAACCTTTGAATTTAATGAAAATTCAATATCAGCAGAGTTACAATACCAGATGATAGAGAGTTATTTAACAAGGACAAAAATCATTATGGACACTGCAGTCATCCGAACGACGAGTGCAGATGAGCTAATGGACCATGGTTAAACCAAATAATAATCAACCAGAAACAAGGGGACTGATTTTCGGATATCGACCAAGCAACCCATTGGAAAGAAGGAACCAAATAAATTAAAAAAAGAAATAACCCCAAAATTCAAAAACTATGTAAGGACAACTTACTTAATTTATTTATAAACAATATGGTTTAATGTAAGAACAGATTATATAATTTAATTATAAATAACAGATTTAAAATGAAATAATAGGAAAAATAATATATTGAAAGGAACAAAAAGAAGAATAAATAAATAAATAAAAACAATTAATGGTAATGTGTTTAGACAAGAAGGTAAAAATAAGAAGAATAACGAATAATTTAATGACTACAATGAAGCTGAAGAATGATAATAAGTAATAGAACTACGATTTAGAATTTCTTGGAGTTGAAAATGATATAGGAAGAAATGATACGGAGAACATCTGTCACAAGAAGGAAAGTCAAAAGGATTTTAAAATAATACCTATCAATAATGTTATCTGCTATTAGTTAATGGAAAAGAAAAAGGAATCAAGAAGAAAAAGAAATATATAATTAAATGCAAACAGCAACAGCGTGAAGAATCCTAAAAGTGTTTAGTATTAGTCGCCAACCGACTACTGGTAAGTTTTTTATTATAATGAATTGACTGTAGAAATGTTCCAGCATTCATTTAACTGAGCAGTGATGATGTTCCCCTGACCTCAGAAAAAGTGTAGTTTTGAACGACGGAGTTAGGTAAGCCAATAGTGCCCATCCGGATCGATTTCAGCTACTAAGTAGGGATAGTTAGGGAAATTCAATATTTAAGGTATGATAAAATAGCTGAAAAGGTTAACATTAGATTCCAAAAGTAAGAAGAAAGAAAACAGAAGGAAGACAGCAGACAGAAGCTCAATTGAGAAAGCGATTTATAAAAGTAAATAGAAATATGAGTGTTAAAACAAGTTTTTTATGATTAGTGTGACCAGCCCTTGTCAAGTAATATGTGGAAGACCACTACCCAGAGAAATTAAATCATTAATGAATTTGCCTCCAAGAGAGAGAGAGTTGAGTATGAAATTAAGTCTATTACCATTAACCGAATAACAGGTGAAAGGAAATAATACATATGAAATTAAGTCTGTTAACAATAACAAAATAAAAGAGGTGAATAACCAAGCAGAAATGAAAAAATATTATGAAGATTAATAAAGGAAGGAGAAGATTGAAGAGTTCAACGATTATTTTTAAAAAAAGTAAATAAAAATAAATCTGTTCTAGTGGGGGAGCTTTATGTAACGTTACATAACCCCTGCCCAAATATGATAACATAATCACCAGAGTTAAAACCAGTAATCACCCATTTTTTAAAAGTCAGAAATGGGGATTAGGTATCAAGCTATGAGAACCTTTGTACTCAAAAAACACTGTATACAATAATCCTAAAAGTGCAGTGTACAGAGTGGAACATAGTGTAATCGGTGAAAGTGTAAAACCTTTAAAAAAGAGCATCTCACAAAGTTGTGCTGGAGATGAAACAAAATCAGTATTGTAGCAATAGTCTATGATACTACCGAAAAGTTTTGTATTTTTTGTATTAATCTTATATTGTGTAGGCCACAAAGGTCTTATAACCAGGAGTTATATTTTTGTTTAATATAATTATTTTGTTTAGATGTAAGAGAATCCAGGGGTATATATAAAATAATAATAATATATCAAATAATACTATGTTAACAAGATGGCATGTAAAAAATAGTTAAGAGTAAGGATATATTAAATGAATAATAAATCATAAATAAATCAAAGTAAAAGGGATTAAAATATAAAATACCAGTGTACAAGTTTAAGGAAAAATATAAAGATAAACCTTATATAAATTAAATTTGTTCTTGGATAAAATCTATGAAGGATTATTTTTTCTGAAAAGAAGAAATGAAATAATAATAATTATTAATAGCCTATATACTAAAAGGTATATAGATTAGACAATAAAAAACCATAAAAATTCTTGGTTACTAAGAGTAACTATCTAACAAGAATTGATTTAATTGTTCAGATATATTGGAAGTGAGCAGTTAAAAAAAGTGTAATGTCTAGAAAAAATTAAGAAATTTATAAATACCATTCGGAAATAATCAGTGCCAAATTAATAAAATTAATGAGTGATATCCACTACATCTTGGACATCCTTCGAACAGAATAATTCATGTCAGCAATTTGACGGAAATTGAAAAATCAGACTTCCATTTGCAAGCCTATCCTACCGAAATTCAACATTTTGGTGAGATCGTTTCCTATTAAAATTTAACTAAATTACACCTCAACTATAAACCTTTAACACTAGAAACAGCACAATCTCTTTAAATACTTCTGGAAAAGAGGTGAACAGACACGTTATTTTGTATTAACCGAAAAAGAGTAAAACGTGTTTTTGTTATTAACATTGTTGAAGCCATTAAAGAATGTTTATTTTTCGTTAATGAAGAAATGTAACCTGCGCTCTAGCGGTCAAAAAATCGACTGCATTATATAGATTATACTCAATTTTAAAATAATTCCTGTAAAGCTTGATACTGAACCGTATACGTTTCTGACTTTCTCAGAGTACAAAGAACTCTAAAATAACCCTGGGAAATCAATTATTTCTTTCTTTCTTGTTATTAAAATTGAAATAAAAATATTTGTTATATGATATATGCTGTAAAAGTAAGATCGAACTAACTCTGTGTTTTATGTAAGAATCGATTATCCATGCATGTTTTGGGAAACCATAAAAAGCGTTAAATAAATTCAAGGAATGCCTTGTGGTTTAAATAATAAAATGTGTATTATTTCCAGTAGATGGTAGTTAGTTACAGATTATAAGAAGATCGAGGAGAGAAAGGACATCAGCCCGGACATCCAGGATTTATTACGTACCATTTGAAGTCATTTAACCTCAAATGGGTTCGTAAAAGTAGCTAGCAGCTGATACCACTAGCGGGAAAATTTGAAATACTCAGTTAAATACTGAGAGAGTAGTTCTCTTTGCCTTTTTTCACTCTCTCACCTAACTACTGTCAAACAACGGTATTGATTTCACATAAACAAAATTAAAGAAAATCATTCAATATCTTTGCATAATCACACACACTCGACTTTGAAGGCATATAACATAAAGATAACAAATTCTGTGACTCTCTATTAAGCGAGATTTTCGAAGAGTACAAATAGACGTAATTTAAAAATTTACTACTTTAAGTCGGAGAGATTCGTGAGGCGTTACAATATGTAATCATATAATATTAATATATATATATATATATATATATATATATATTGTAATGGTACATATCTTTACCGTACATTGAAAAACAACTATAAGGGGTAAAACACTCATTAATTAACACTAGAAAACCCAAGCGATGGATAATAGATGTATCATTGTGTACTGAATATAATATCCGGTCGGCGAACTAATTAAAACAATAAATGAAGAATCATAAACAATAATGAAGAAGAAAATATAGAAAACAGCATAATAATGTGATTAACCAATAACCCAATAGATATGGAAAGTGAGAGGAGAAAACCACATATACCATCAACAAACACCAAAAAGATACAGAAGTAACAGGAATAAACGCAAATAAATTGATAAGCTAGGAAGAGTTAACAAATCCACTCTACAATGTGCCAATATGTGTACCAAGATATAATGAAACAAATAAATCAAGGAGTCTACAGGGTTAAGAAACAGTAAAGACACACAGACATGGACAAACTATTACTAAAGACTTGACCTTGACTAAAACTCTTTATTTTAAAGTGAAAATATAATTAATAAACAATAAAAACAATGTAATAAGAATATTAAGATATTGGAATATAAGAATGAGTTATTTGTCATAGCAATAACAGAGTACCATGCCTGCTTTTAATACAAGTAAACCCAATTAAGATATATAGAAGAAAACCTGGTAATCACCAGTAAACATGTAAAAATAGTATGAAAAAATAATAAATAATGGTTAACAAGAACAGAAGTGTAAAATAATAACCTTAAAACACTGAGATCAGGGATAAAAGCATAGACCATTGTTGTCAGACAATGGGGTCCCAAATAACCTCAATTCTGGTACAAATTCACTTGTAATTAGAATAATCTAAGATCAAACATTGTAAAACTAGTTTAGGTTATGCAATAATGAAAATAGACATTATAAAGACAAACCTAGTGCTATGATTTAGTAATTAAGAGAATGACATGCGTTGTGTTTAATGTAATTACACAGACTGAAATGGACAGAAAGATGTACCCATTAAACACACTCAGAATTCCCACAATATTGTAAACCAGAGAAGGACAGTGACACAAATGTATGCTGCAATATGTAATACTACTATTATAGTATAAAATAATGATAATGAACTATTAATTAAACCATAATTATGAAAAATTAAGGTAACTGTCTTACTAGACTAGATCCAATAAGTATTAGCGAATTATTCACAATCTCACATATAATAATGGGAGGCTAACCATTATAAAACACTCTTTAGACCATAAAGACCATTTGTACAAAAAGAACCTCTTAAAATTGAGAATATCATTAACCATGGACCAAATAATAATGACACATGGCATACTAAAACTATGAATAACTAATAAAACTAAAAACAAGAAATTAGTTATATTTGAAGAAAAGCTGAAATATCCAGAAGTTGTAACAGACATCTCAGAACCACTATATCACAGTAAAAATTGGACAGAGCCAATTATTTAAATAAAAAAGAGTGAACCAAATTAACTATGCTCTAGGCCAAAGAAAGCATACACCAAATATTGTAATTTTATTAATTTTAGACAATTATTGTAGTAGAGATTATCATAAAAGGACTTGAGAAGAAACATATGGATGAAATGTAATCACCATTTGTTCAATTTCCATAATTAAACATGTAAAATCATAAGAAATATGTCATAGTTGTAAGTGAAAAACATTAACTTTTTAATTAAAGCACCAACATATTATGTCTTGTGAGGACTTGTTTTAACGAGCAAATCAATTGTAATAACATGGCGTGGCTATATCAAGTATTACTAGTAACGCAAGGATGTTAAATCAATTTAAAACATATTCTGTTTATTTTGGGCAAAAAGATAGCGTCATGACGCTACTCTCTACACCAAAGTCATTAACAATATTATACAAATTAATTATTTTTGCCGAGGGAGTGACCTCGCTCTAAGGAACGGCAGCAATCTCTAAGCCAATGAAATCGATCAAAATCAACAGGGGGGTATGTAATCCCAAAATTGGAACAGCGGAGGGAAGCAAATTTCTTCACACTTCATATCTGGCGGGCGAAGCAGTAAGACAGCCGTTTGTGTGCGCGAATAAGTCGAATTCGGAATCGAATCACCTGTTCGGGCATAAACGTAAACATTTGGCCAACATAACCAAAAATTTGTAAGTGGCGAGTTTAATGCATAAATGCAACTGCAATAGTGATACAACATTGTAGAATGTGCAATAGGTTGCAATAAAGTGAAGTACAGGAAGTATAGAGTTTTATTATACTTATTGAATTTTAACTAGGAAACCAGAAATTTTTATGATTTTGACATTGAGTCATGGAAGCAACCATGAAATCTCATAGCTTTTAAACGTGAATAAATAAATCGATTGACATTAATTCACGAAAGTTAATGAACATTATTTGAATTTTTATAGAAAAATAAATATTTTTCTACCTACATTATGAAGGTTAACCAACTTAGTGAGATAGACGATGAGTTAATATGAACTCAAGTAGAGGTTATCTAACCTTATGATTATTATTGTTCCAATTCATAAACAATCATTGAATATTTTAATTAAATCTATTTAACCAATATACTATAATTGTTTACCTGACAAGAGTTCAGCATTCAATGGACATGATAATTTGTAACGAACATTGGATGAACTTATAATTTCAATTATTTATGTATTTTGTTATGTATAGGTTAAGGAGTTACATTATATTAAAATAGATAACACTTTGTATCAACTCAGCATGCCTAAAGTAACCTTAATGTTGACGATAGTCGAATTTATAATTCTATGTTAATAATTTAAAAACTTTTAATGTCGTTTTGTTTATACAAATCAGTTCCAACTACACAGTTTAGACAGTAGTGCAGATATTTTCTGTTATGTATCTTGCAGTCTCAAAGGAACGATGAAAAAAATTGTAAAACTAATGAACAAAGATTCAATGTTATAGTTTAAATTTCTTTTAAACAAAAATAGTTTAACTACCCTGAGAGTAAGAGTTAATAAGAAATTATGTCATTGATTAATGAGGCAAACAGCCAGTTATAAATATCAACTAAGAAATTCCAATTTATTAAAATATGTTAATAAATCAAGTTGTGTAATAGGGAAAAGAGTTGTCGGCTTTCATTTAATAGACGATACAGATACGTGTTAGGTAACCATTCGTACTTCCACAGGTAGCACTATTTAACTATGATATATTACAATCGAGTTATCTATTCGCTTGTTAAAGTGTTTGTTAACGAACTAGACCTTCAAACTCAGTAAGTACATGGTGAGTACATAACTTGTGTTTATTTCAGCAATAATAGAATCTGCGGCGAAATACACGATCCACCGGCGTCTGCGAGGGAGACAACCTGACTAATTCGTATCTAAGCTTCAATTTAAACGAACCACTCAGTGCAAAGAAGAGCTATTAAATAAATCGTTATCAAATTTTTTATTACACATTATTAAACCAATTTTACAAAATTAACTAATTCAAATAATTATTAAATCGAGAGCAGAATCACAACATCGTCACTAATCGTTTTATTACAAATTGACACCGCAACTTGGGGCTCTTACACAAAACAGGAATTTATATTTTATTACAAATTGGCGACCAACGTAAGAGGCCAAACATCAGTGAAATAACTGACGATAATAAATAACATAGATAATAATAAGAAATAAAGTAACCTAAACCAAGCAACAACTCCAATACAAAAATTACAGAATATACAATCATAGAGAAGGATTTATTACAATATATATTACAACGATATATTTTGTGTATACAGGTTGTAAATACAAATTTATTTGTGTTTGAGGAACCCCACGTTCTTGGGACGCCAAAATTATACAACGACACAATGTATTAATTAAATGTAATCTAACTTGTGTAGTGGTATAGCTCATATAATATTACTGATAACGTGTATGTATAATTGGAGTTTGGGTGTAATCATAATAAGAGTAGTCATTTTTAAATTGTAACATGTTTTCATTAATTTATTCAAAAGAAATTATAAGTGTTTTTAAAATAGCATTTACTTCGCCATAAAATATTCATTATCATTTGTTTAAACGTTTCTTTGTTGCAGTATATTCATCATAAAATAAATCTTATATACTATATTCACAAAAATCTATGTTAAACATTTATTTATTGCTCTAAAATTTCTCGACCGCTAAGTCTGACTGTGTGCTTTATTTGCAGTCTTGTTTTCTTTGCTTTATATATTTTTTCTTTACTACATTAATGTATGCATTGCATAAATCTTAATGATTTATAAAATTTTAAATTGACTAATAGAATTGTTAATCTTCTTCTATACTTCCAACTACGTTACTTTATACATTGCGTGTAATATTACTCATTGATTACTTTACACGCTTTAAATGAAAATTTAAATATATTACATTAATCGTCAATCATCCAAGAAATGATTTAAATTAACTTTAAATTAATTGTTCATAATCAAAGAAAATTCTTAATAAATTTAAATTTTATTCTATTATTTCTATCTACATTTGACACAAATTTTCTTTATTTTTAAATTTTAAAATGTCTTTTTAATGTCTTTATTCTTTCATTTATTAATTTATAAATTGGTTATTTGTCACCTCAATTCTGTAGATTGTACCCCTGTCCTCCGGTGATCGGTAGGCCCTCGTCTAATGGATTTCCCTGCACGTTCTCCGGTTCCACTTGTCGTCCTTCAGTTACTCGTTCTTTCTGGTCCTCTCTGGTTGCTGTAGAATGATATGTCGCTCTGCATCAGCTGCTGTTGTCCTAGCAGACGCCTTGATTGCTCTGCATATCGTTCCTCTGCTTGATGTGACCTCGCCAGTTGTCTAGAGTGCTGAACATTTGTGGCTGTAGACTGGTGGTGTATGTTTGATCATTGTATTTAAAAATAATCAAACTAAGAGTTACTGTTTGATACTCGGATGAACGTATTTTCCATCCGACATTACAGTTTATTTAAAAAAATCGCGTCGCTAACGGACATAGCGTCCCGCTGCTTCTGAAGACTGATTGAGAGTAAAATTTGTCTCTCCTGGGCCTGTATTTATATTCAACAAAAAAACCACACCTGTCGGCTCAGGATTCTGCATGTCAGAAACTTTCCGTGGCGTCAGTTCCCCCACTATCGTCCAATTTCACATATTCGCACATTTCTGTCAATTGTAATGTCTAATGCGGATTTCAAAGTAATCTAACATTGTCTGATTTAATTACACATATTATACGTAATTACCATAGTGATCGCATAATTAGTGTAATTACTATGCTCTTAAAATTGCACAGAATTCGCACTGAACGTCATAATCACATCGTTTTCGAACTGCACATGTGCATGATTTTTATGCATATTTAGAAGTCTTTGAAATCTTTCTAACATTTACGGTTTGCTTATAATTAAATAAAACTATAATTTAGTATCTATTTGGAGTGAGATTTCAAACTTTCAGGCTTGAACAGGCTCCACGCACACACACTATTTACTACTGTACACTCTCTCAGCAATAATCGGGTGATCGTGCATGTTCATTCCTGCGTCTAATTCAGCTTTCAACTTCACACCTGCTTGTCTATTACATATTACTAAAATTAATCTAAATATTTATTTAATTTAATAAATGCACATTACAGCATATGCTTGTATTGTTACAATATATATAAAAACCTCAAAGTCTGAGGATTTATGGGTACTGAATACAAATCCACACCGTACACCGATTGCCACCAAATTTTGCACAGGAAAGCTTTGACACAAGGCACAAAATACTGTCTAACATGAAATTTGATATTTTTCCCCGTTCACATGATTTGGGCCGTTTTAATTATTCGTTTTTTGACGTGTATAAAGATGTCAGAAACACCAAGAATACCAGAATTAATTACCATAGTAAGAAATGTAAAACAAATGATATTTAGTGGTATCGGAACTATACTTTTATCCATTCCTGCAGTTTTCAATGTTTTTAATATGTAATTGTATCAATATATTTTGTAATTTTTATACAGATACGTCTATATATTTTATAATTGTCTAAAACTCTTATAAATTTATGTTTATACGTATTTCTGATGATGAAATGAATGAGTAATGAAATATATATTAAATACTACTACTAAGATGTCAACAACACTATGGAGACCAGATTTAATTACCATAGTGATAAGTAAATAAACAAAGGCTATTTTGCGGCATCGGAGCTGTACATTTATTCATTCCTGCAGTACATTTTCGATGTTTTATATAATATGCGATTGTATCGATATATTACGATGTGGAAAAGAAAGAAGTCTACTAATTGTAAATTGTTCTATTACTTAATGCAAAACGAAAATACGTGTTGTTTTCATTTGTGAGGTTAGGTACAACGGTTTTCGGTTTTTAGTTTACTGCTGAATAAAAGCCATGGTTGACGAAAACATAACGTTTAATGTGTTATACAATGCTCCTAACACAATAACACTTTAAAATAAAGAATTTAGCGTTTTTGATTTAACAGGTACTTTATAAATACGTATCTCCAAAAGCTTTATAAACGGGTACTTTTAAATCTCCAAAGGCTGTTGCACCAACATAATAATTTAGTACAAGTTAAAATAGTACAAGTGTTGAAAGCAGCTTTGGAGAGAATTTGACTAATGAGTACAAAATTGTTATACGAGCTGACAGAACGCCATATAGACATAGAGAGTAAAAATGATATTAAAATACTTATTAAAAACAAATATTCGAAGCGAAACCGCTGATAACAGCTAGTATATAAATATTGGTAATATACGAATGTGCATTATCAAAGTAAATTCAATAATAAACGTTACTTAGAATAGTAATTGCTAATACTGTTCAGGCGTGTGTTTAACAATGTATGTGTTACCAGTAAACACTTTAAACCTTACGCAACACAATTAAATGCTAATATATTTAAAAATAGTTGTTTTAAATCACACATCCCATTTGCATTTTATTCATGGTAATTTTTTATTAGTATACAATGAAGTTTCTGAATAATAAAAAGTTAATTTCCATAACAATGGAAATTGTTCCATTTATTTATTTTCTAACTTACTTCTTAAAACACTTACTTCCTTATCAGGCAGCATTCCTCCTTCCTTGAAAACAAAACTAAAATTTATTTAGTAGCCGAGAAGTACTTTTTCTTTTCTTAGTTAATTTTGTTGAACTATATCAACACTTCAAACACGAAGAGAAAATAGAATTTTGGTTTCTGTTATAAAGCAGATTTACCAATGGCATCCTAGCCACTATAAATTAACGTGGTAGTAACATTATCGTTGTCCTAGGCTCATAAAATAACGTTAAATTAAATTACCGTTGTCAGCATTATATCGCATACGATTAATGAACTTTTTTAATACCACTTACGGGATTGAAATATTCATCAACGGGCTAAAGCTCAATTATGTGTCTTCTTCTTCTGATAGTTCCTATCCGTTTCGGATGTTGGATATGATACAGGCTATTTTAACTTTTTGCACTACTGTAACGAATAAGTCAGTTGTATTCATGCCAAACCAGGCCATGATATTCTCGGTCGCCCAAATCCTCCCTTTCCAAGTACTTTTCCCTGTAGTATGGACTGCAATAAGTAAAATCTCTGTTCATTTGTCATGAGATGTCCCATATACTGAAGCTTAATTATCTTCACTGTGTTAATAACTTTCTTATCTTTCTTCATCTTTCTAAGAACTTCAACATTAGTTATATGCGCTGTCCATGAAATGCTCATTATTCTACGGTAGAGCCACATTTCGAAAGACAATTAAGTGTGCAACTTTGATCTTGCGAGTTTCGTTAAAATTTTGTATGGAAATATTACGAGTTAACGATACGAAAAGTGAAAGTAGATAATAGAGATGTGGAAAAGACATTGTCCTGTAATAGGATATTAGTAAATTACAAATGTATCTACACGATTGTATTCGCAAATTGTCGCGTTGTGTTAACTTTGGACGAACAAAACTCCAGTTACATGATTCGGAAATTCAATAAAGACTAAATCTCATTTGGTAAATGAGCTAATGTAACAGTACAGTAGCGTATTATTAAAAATACTTTCTTAGGTATTTGGGATGAGATTAACAGAAGATAACAGAAATTATGAGAATAATACAACAGAAAACAACTAAAAATGGAAACAGGATAGCTAAAGTATGCGTTTTGGGTTGGGAAATAACAGACAGGACCAAATATGTAATTTATTCTGCAGTGTTACCCTGAAATGTACCTCTGGTTCTGAAATCAAAGAAACTCCCGACGATTTCAAGCAGTGAAAATAGACTTTTGTCGTGTCCACGCTCAAGTGAATTAGAAAGAAAGATATCAAGAGGCAACTTTGTTTTGAAAAAACAGTTTTAGATAACATAAATAATGCACATCATGTGGTAATGACATCTAGGAAGGATGCCTGACGATCGTTGATCTGACAAGTTGATAAAGTAGAAGACGTAAACGGGATAGACCCAGGAGATCGTCGAAGTAAGACATACACGATGAGATGGACAAAATTGCGGTGCCTGGAACAACGAAAGCGTTTAGGATACGAGAGACGGAAGTAGCTGTAGACGACGTACGATAGTAAGTTACTAATAGACTCCGCATGTGGCGGATAACGAGTGGTTAACTATGAATAAGGGGTGACTCGAATAAGTAGTCCCGGACAGAGGCAGTAGCTTCAGCAGAGTGTGGAGGGATCAGTTGCGTGTCCGTGCCTGGAAAATGCCACACGTAGCCAATGATAAAGCTGTGATATAGCTAGTAAGTGCCACAAATAAATGAGAACTGCCTGGTATTACTTTACATCATATGGGAGCAAATCTCAAGACTAGGAGAAGGAAACATCGATGGGAAACGCTGGGCAGATCAGGCTCTAGAAGATGTTGGGGAAACCACAAAGTCAAATTACCTGTTCTCCAGGTTGGGAGTTGAGGCGTAAAGCTAGACCCTCTATCACTACGAAAATTTGAGTTGCCAAATCACAGCCAGTAAAGATCCTAGTAAAGTTGCCAAATTTCAGATCCTAGTAAAGCACAGCCAGTTGAATAAAATAAAAAATGATTTGGAAAACTGTGAAGGGCTTTGATTATGACTACATGAAATATTCAAGTTTAAGAACCAAACATTATGAGATTATTAAATAGGAACTGAAAATTAAATTGGTGGTAATAGTTTTAAAAGAGACAAAGCAAAAAAGATCAAGTTACAGAAAAATGAGAACACTTTATGTATATTTACCGTGGTGTGCATAATGAAATAAAAGCCCAGTGTAGAGTACCTATATTATTACAAAAGGAACATATAAAACTGTAAAATCTAGGGGACAAATAAAATAACAGATTAATGAAGAAAGTTGTGTTAGTGGTTAAAATCACAAACAGAATTATCGCTGTTGCACACCACTATATAAAAATATTCCGATTAGCGCTTTCAAGCTTCACAGCTCATCGTCAGATCGGAAATGAACAAATAACTTAAAAATAAACCCTTCACCCCACCCCACCACACCATGCTCACACACAACAAGCTATAATTCAATGTCCCTTCCTCCCCTATGAGCCCTGTCCCTCCATCTGGACAGTTACATATTTTCTAGCAAATTCCTTATGTTTCAGTGTTGGTGTGTGTGTGTGTGTGTGTGTGTACTACATGTATTTTTACCGTGCTTGAAATAATATTATTACAAAGAACGCTTACTATTTAATCATGATTTACTTTGAGAAAAATTTGAATATCTGTACTGTAATATGTCATACATTACGGGCAACGACGTGTTGAATAAGTTGCACAAGTTCAACCGTATGCGTGGCACCATCAGAAGAACTCTAAAACAAACGAGTAAAGAAAAACGCCTGAAATTTTACAACGTGGTGGCTCTGCCCACACTTCTCTGTGGGTCTGAGAATGGTTCATTAACAAAACCCCAGTCAGTTGTATTCAACAAGCCGAAATGCGATTTTTCAGACACGTACCATTGTATATTCTTTAATATCGTAAAAGGAATGCAGATATATTTGTGTGTGTATGTGTGCCGGCGCGCGCGGGTTTCGTGTTTGTGCGCCACACTCCTGCGAAAGTGAGTAGCTAAGAAGACAGATGACTAAGTTATGCAGTATATACGAATGTGTGGTAAGAATATTAAATAATTAAATAAAACGCAGTCTGCAGACGTGTAGCTAATATGTAAACGTCAAGACGGAATGATCATTTTGTAAGAATCTATCAAGGAAATAGCTTTTATTTAATGTCTCATACAAAACACAATTACAGAATTGACTTGTCGTTATGACCAGGAAAAAAGGTTTCTGACTTAATTCCCCAAGCAGATTCTAAGCTCTTGTTATTTCAGGAAATTAATATTTATAAGACGTTCCTTTTAGTTAGACGCTATTAAAAGACGGAATGAAAATGGAAACGTTTCAATTAAATTGTTGTTTTTTAATGGAATAATTTCGCCTACACTGTGAATGAAAGTGACGAGTACAGCCTGCTCGTACTTCCTTATATTTTGTAACCATATCACGTTATTAAATCAAATTATATAGCCAACATTTTCTTTACGCATTATGCCTATTTTAGCAAATTATCGCCAAAATCCATTAGCCCAAAATATGAAACTCAGCTGGAGACATTTAACATTTTCTTTAATAGGAAATAAATGGATTTAAAAAATTAAAATTGTTATAATAATTATTTATAAATAATATAAAAACACAATTGAAAGTAAAACAAAAATTAATGGATAATTTTCTGTCTGGATAGAGAGAAAAACTGACTGCTTTGCTATAAGTTATAACCTTACAGAGTTTGTTTATTGGAATTCCCGTTTAATAATAACCGAATGGAAACAACAAACGCAACATCGGATGAGATGGAAGCAGAAAAGAAATATACCCTTCTATTTGAAGTTTCCTTACACTGCACAGAATTCCTATTACAAATTCCATTTGAATCGCTCATTTCAGAAACTACATAAGTAAAAAAAAAACAACTTTCGGGAAAGTAGAAAAAACTGTATGGTTTCTAGAACACTGCATTAAAAATTATGAAAAAATATGAAGTTAGTACATGCTGTCACTCTTGAGATTGTTGTCAATTATAATGATTTTTAATGTTTTTACAACATGGTAAATTTAACTTTTCTAAAACTTGACTTATGTTGTTTCTAAAATGAACGTGGATTTTCAAAGTAAAACTTATGTTTTTTTTATAGGTATACATATGTAAATAGGTTAATATTTAAAATAGGTTACAATAGTACTTTTTTAGTTCTCCATGTCAACTTCTTCATTTTCCTCTCTATTAATGGTCTCCCAAGAATAGACTGTGTCATAAAAACTTTTGATTTCTTCCTCCTGTGGTATGTACTCCTGAAACTTCTTCAGGTCGTCCATCTTCTTAGAATTTATTGGTATAAAACCTTTTGGGTAGGCTACGTCAATTGGCATGGTCAGTGGGTCAGGAGTAGGGTTTCTTACATTAAATGTCTGAACCTGTAAGCCGTCAATGTAGGTCCTGGCTTTTATAACGAATGGAGCACTAGCATGGTGAGAGAAGTGCATAAACTTTGAAATTCGCAAGCGCACTTTTTGCTCTTTTGGAATTTCTTTGCCACGTGTCTCTTCCGACAATACCATTTTTTTGAAGAACTTTGGCCACCACCTACTGACATCAATTACGTCATCCGATTCCACAAGGACGACCAAAAATTTTTGTTTTGCAGATGAAGATAAAATCAACTCTGCGTACTGCTTCAGGGTGAACACTCTATCACATTTTCGTAACTTTTTTTTAACCATGGCGAAGTCACGGTCACAAGGTAAAAATGAGTGACCCCTCACAGGAAAGTATTGCTGAACACTTTGAAATTTTTTAGAAGAAACAAAGACATTCATTAGCCGCAACAAACAATCATTTTTGTTTTGGCCAAAACATCCGTCCGAAAATATATGAAGATGTTCCACATTTTTGAGCGAAGATTTTATGTAATCTAAAATGAACGAACAAACTTCATTAGGGCCTTTACCAGCTTGGCCCTCATGGTAAAGATAAAACACTGATGTATTGTCTTTCAGGTTATGAATACAGAAGACATTGACAGTTAACTGTCTGAGATAGAAGGTCTCTTGGACCGGTACGGTGGGAAGTTGCAAGTTTTGCATAAAATCTATGCTAATGGCTCCGATGTTTTCTACATTAGCAACAGTGGTTGTTATTTCTTTCATTTTTGTGTAAAACTTTTTTGCTCGTCTGACATGCACCATTTTCTCGGCCACATGAACTTGTTTGGCAGTGTCATTTAAAAACTTGCTTTTTATTTTAACTTCTAATGCTTCACAAGTGCAGCAAGTGTCGACTTGTGGTCGCCCAAAATGCAACGTAAAGTTTTCTTTAAAAATCTTTAAGTAAAACTTGTACTTAACATCAAGGTTTGGATGTAACTGCTTGAATAGGTTGTACATCTCCAATACATTCAATCTTTCATTAAGGTAATGAAATTCTCTAGAGCTATAGCGAGCAATTTTTACTGGAAAACATGCGATATGTGATTTTATCGCATTTACAACATTTGCTGGTGTAACATTCCCTGAAGTAGCTTTTCCTCGCATGTCTTTAGGTGATTTCCCAGATACCAACAATTCATTTAATCTTCTGATACGGCCAGGTGTAATGGCATGAATGTTCGCAAATGCTTTTAGACATACCTGATGTTTTCCTTTAGGCGTTGATACCTCATAGATGAAACAATTTCCACGATCTGGTTTGTTTGATTCTTCACCTGGTTTTCTTCTTCTTCTTCTTTGCTTTACTTCTGTTGTGGATATTAATGGTTGCAAATAATTATCTTGTTCATTTTTTGATTCCAAACACCTAAAGTTATCATAAATTCTCTGTCGATCTCCCTCTGGTATTTTGGCATAGCACTTTCTGCGGCACCTATAACAATAGGCTAAATTAGTTTTTATTGATAATACTTTTAAGCTAGGTTAGGCTAAGTTATTAACCGTCCCAAGTATTTGTTTACATAATGATTAGTTTTATGATTAAACAGACATAGATAGATCTGCCTGACATACACTAGGCTAGCCCTAGGTACTTACGTGCAATCAGGTCCGGGTTGCAACTTGTTAACTTGTTTTCCTGTGTAAGATGTGTAGGATTCTCCTTTAACTCGAGCTTTTTTTATAATTTCAGATTTATATAATTCTTTGTGTTTTACTGCAAGTTTTCTTTTAGGTGTAACAATATCTTGGGGATTTTCGTTTCCTTGTTGTTCCTCCATAATTGAAGCCAAAACACTAACCTCAACAAACAATAAACATTGAGAAACAAAAAAAACAAAACAGCTGCAGACATGACAGCTGCAGTGTTGTCAACGCGCAGTTCCATAGAAAAACAACATAAGTCAGTGACTAATGCTGTTTCTGTAATGAACGCTAAATCTGAGTAGCTGTCTATGTATGATAAGCATGCCTGACTTATGTTGTTTCTGCACAGGACGATGTATTTAGATGCATAGAATACGATCGTTGCTAACTCGATTTAGAAAAAAAATGACTTATGCTGTTTCTGAAATGACCGATTCATTTGTTTATAATATGTTTAATTGGGTAAAGGTTAAACGGCTTATCCCTGTTGTCCCTAATAAAAATTACAAAGTTTTTTTACAGAAATGCTGCAATGTTGTTTGGTAGAATTTTTGTTACACTTTGCATATAGTTACGACGGTCTACTGATCGTCGTACGGTACAGTGGAAAACAAAATACAAGACACCAATTAAGTCGCTAATCACCAGCTTTAATTAATCTCAAACAAACAGTTTGAAATCAACAAGTTATTCAACAAGATTATACTCGTGCAATAATTCGATCAAATCTGTTCACACAAATAATAATGTCAACTATAAAGAATTCCGCACTATAATCACTTTTCACTAATACACCAATTGAGACGCACTGTGTAAGTGGCCGACAATAACTTGGAAAATCATTGGAAAAAATTGCCACTTAAACTGAAACTAAACGACAGCTGTCGTTGTGTAGATAGATTGCACAAGTGTTCTAGTATAATCCACAACACGCGTCAACACTACTAGAAAACACTAGAGCGTGATTGCTTGCGGCCTTGAACACAGTGCACGCGGAACGGTGAAGTCTGGAACAGCCTCGGTGGTTGACGCGTGACAGGTGTCACGTAGTTGTCTTTCATTTCAAAGTAGCAGCAATATGTACGCACAGACACATTACAGCTGGGCTCTGCTGGGATGGCCGGGAAACATGTAGAATGTTCTGTAATGGCGTAACATATATTACAATTTTTCAATTGGTTTTAACTGCAATCTTTGCATCAGACAGCGAAAGCGTCTGCCTTCCTATGATTGCTGTACACTTTAAAACTGAAACGCGTTATTATTAAAATGTATTACGAAGGTATAACTGATTCAGAGTCATATTAATAACTTTTCTTAAAACTCATAAAATCACTGTTTTCTTACAATCAACAAAGTATGTGACGCCGAAATCACAATTGTCAACTTTAAATCTAGAATAGTTGGCTTTTTTACTAGAGAATTTTAAATCTATTTAATAAAAAGGAATGCAACCACGCAGTTAACATCCTTCCAACTTACATGTTGAAACTAAGAAACAGGGATCAATTACATACTACAGATAAAAAAGTGTATTCGGCTCATAACGAACGGTGTCGTATTACAGTTTCCAATGTCTCTGCCCGCTTATTATTTCCTTTGTTACCACAGCGCTATTCTGTTCGTTTCGCTAAATTCTTCTAGGGCCACCAGGCTCATACAGCAGCCATAGCCGGCAATCCGTGTGCATCATGTTCGTACGTCCGTAGTCGTTTTCCATGTATTTCTGCCAATATTTTGACACCTCTGTGTATCCCCATTAATTCGTAAAATAGTTTCATCAAATATTGTTTGTAATCTTCATACCCTTGTTAAGCGTTGTAAAAAAACCCAAATCTGTAGCCTCAAGCGGCCTCTGTAAATTTTCATTTGGCTGCCATATCTCAGGCTTATATACTTCTTCTTCTTCTTCTTCTTCTTCTTCTTCTTCTTCTTCTTCTTCTTCTTCTTCTTCTTCTTCTTCTTCTTCTTCTTCTTCTTCTTCTTCTTCTTCTTCTTCTTCTTCTTCTTCTTCTTCTTCTTCGGCTATACCACGTTCTGACTTTCAGTCTCTGGCCATTTTTCCAGGGTCTTCCACGATCTCTCCTTCCCACTGACCTATATTCAAATGCTTGTTTAGAACTACCTGTGTCTACCATGCGTCCCACATGGGCCTTCAAATTCTGCCTGCATTCCTTTATTCTATCCCGACCGACTGTAGCTTTAGGTCTTTCGTAGATGATTTCTAAAACTGCGTCCCTAAAGTGCTCTTAAAAATTTAATTTCCGAGGCATGTGCTTTTGAAATATCTTTTTGCAGGAGACTCCATGTTCCACATCCATTCATTAAAGTAGGCACACCTTATAAAACTTTAGTTATGTCTCCCTCTGCGTTTTGTTCCTCAATAGTCATCTTATTGTTCCACAGTTACAACTAAATTTATCTAAATTCCTCTCGATATCGTTGTCCGTCTTATATGAGATGTCAGATCCCAAATAATTAAAATGGGACTAATTATACGAATAGTTGTCCCTGCATACAGGCTCTGAATAGCGTAGACGAGGTGAAGTGGAAAGCCACTGCGTATTAAAATATCCCACAACCCTACGTCTACATGGCCTATCAAAGGCTTTCTCGTAATCTATAAAAGCCACATGTGTCTCTAAATTCATGGCGCGTTTTTCCTTAATTATTTGTTTTACTGAAAAAACATTGTCACTGCAAGTTAGTGCAACTCTAAAATTATTTTGTTGCTATAATAAAAGTGCCTCAGAGATAGCTTTAAAGCGCTGATTAAGGATTCATGAATATCATTTATAACATGTAATTAAGAGGGTAATTCCTCTGTAATT
This sequence comes from Magicicada septendecula, assembly GCA_034769895.1. Taxonomy (NCBI): domain Eukaryota; kingdom Metazoa; phylum Arthropoda; class Insecta; order Hemiptera; family Cicadidae; genus Magicicada; species Magicicada septendecula. The sequence continues at coordinate 330,452,260 of CM068373.1, forward strand.
GTTACAGCAGTTCCGTTGCCCCGTCTTAAGTAAGGATATCACTCTTGCCTGCAACCAAGACTTGAGGACTTTACATTCTTTCCAACATTTATTGAATAAAGTCAAAAGTTGAGGTATCAAATCCTTCCTTCCGTACTTCAGGAGTTCTGAGTTTATTCTATCAAGACCAGAAGCTTTTCAATCTCCTAACTTCATTAGTTCAACCTGTAACTCTTCTAATGTGATAACATTGACTTCTGATGACGTATCATCCGGCTTGTATTTACAAATATAAATAATACTGCATTAATAATACATACATACCAATATCAATACGAGTATACCTGGACAATGAAAGTAAAGTTTAATGTAATCACATATTCAACCGTTTTTAGTTTTAGTTGAGTGACTCGAATTATGAGGTAAAATGGCGAAACTACTCTTTAAGTATTTCAAGGGTTACATAATTTAAACTTTACTTTGATCTTCGAGGCCTGAAGATGCTTCTGCATAAACGCCATCGAAGTTGAAAAGACGATTGACTGTATAAAAGCCGGGAGGGATATAAACTTTTACCTTGCTAATGGCTCCTCTGTACGCAATTTATTCGCCATTGTAATTTTCTAAAGTTAATAACATAAATTTTTACGTTAAAATTTTTTTGTATATTCTAACCTAAAAACAAATAGAGATAATGAAAAGATACAGTATATTAATTAACATATTATAAAGGGAAGCATAATTAACTATATAACCAAATTTGATCCACAGGTTTTAATCAGCGAGCCTGTTCTAACCTAGTTGGAATTAGTTTTATGTCAGTGTTAATACTGTAATCACTGGTAGTAGTAAAACTTGCTGCATATTATTATAGCATCCTTTTGTGAGAAATTTAAAAAATCGATTCGTTGCATGCCATTGGCTGCACAAAAATAGTCACACCAGTTCTGTTACTTTCGTTATGCCAATTTTTTTTTGTATTAATACATACCACTAAATTCATCCAATCATTATGCGCATTGTTATGTTTTAGAGCAAATGTTTTTAGTTTCTCAGCTGCTACTAATGCAAATAGCATAATAGAGTCCAAAAAGAGAGACGAGGCTGGAAAAGCTTAAGGGAGACAGACTTGATTAATAGAATCAGCAAAAGAAAATATACGTGGTGTAACTCTTTGGGTTTAAGATCTTGGATTTTAAGTAAATGTAGTTTAAGTACTTACAGAATATAGTCACTTAATATGAATGAAAAACAAGCTAAATTTTTAAAATGTATTTTATAGTACTTAGGCGTAGGCCTAACCTGAACACTTTGAAATCAAACCACTAAGCCAGGGAATAGTTAATCTGGTTAAATATTTGGGATGTTGGATGGCTGAAGACAATGAAGAAATAAATGAAACAAGGAAAAGGATACAGGCCGCAAATAGAGCATATGCTTCTTTGACATCTACATTCAAGACAAGGAACATCCACCATTAGTCCAAGGTCACATTACATAAAGCTATGATTAGACCGGTGATAATATATGGCAGTGAGACTTGGGCTCTGAACAGACAAGCCGCTAACACAGTCAATACTTTTAAAAGAAGAATTTTGAGGAGAATATAATACGGACCAATTCAAGTCAATAGGATGTGGAGAATGCGTCACAATGAAGAGCTATACAACCTGTATAAAGACAATGATCTGGCTACCACCATCCGACTGCATAGATTACAATTGACAAGACACATCATTAGAATGGAAGGCAACCGAATAGCTAGGAAGGTACTCTTTAGTCAAATCGAGGGTAGAAGGCCTGTCGGAAGACCCAAGCTTCGCTGGATTGACGCAGTGGCGAGGGATGCTGATAATTTACTTAAAATAAAACGATAGACATCGATCGCCAAGGACAGAGAAAAATGGAGGCGGATGATTATGGAGGGTAAGGTTCGAATTCGAACTGTGGCGCCATAGAAAAAGAAGGGTGTAGCCCTATCTTTTAATTTGAATTCTTTTTCCTCGGTTAGTAGCCTAGTGGGCCTGGCTACTAATCCTAGTCTCGGGTTCCATTCGAGGCAAAACAAAAGTGCATTTTTCACTACCTAGCCACTGTACGTGCATTTTTTATGTTGCCAGCCACAGTACGTTTTATGTAATGTACAAATGTAGCTGGCAGCTACCCTGCCTCGAACTCCTGATACTTTGGACTAACGTCGCTGCTACAAACCATCCACTCGTGTACGAGTATAGTAACTGCCGTCTGTGACATTCTGCGCACCCCAGATTTCTGTCATTGCAATTTCATTCTTATGAACAGTTTCAATCATGGTATCAGATATCCTCCTTCCTCTATCTCCAGGGTCTGCACTGTTTCCGTCCTCTAGATGTAAACCAGTTTAACAACTTTTTGGGCATAGGATCGCCTGACATTCGTTACACGTAACGATACAATACGACATTTTTCTGTACACGACTCAGTCTCTTGATTATTTCTAACACACTGGAGGCAGGACATCCTAAAAAACCTGTCCAAGAAGTCTATTTTAAGTAATTATAGCCTTGAAGAGTTAATTTGATGTACTTACCACATTCAAGAACCAGGTAGAGCTATCCTTTCTAAGATAGCAGAGTAGCTACTTAGTCTTTACGTTGTTTTCTCATTTCAAAGCACAGGATTTAGTTGCCCTATTACTATTTTCCTATTTCTTCTCTCGCCATTCATATCTTAATCATTCCCTTTAGTACTGATGTACGTATTCTCTAAGATACCAATCAAATATTGTTTTATTTAACATTAAAATCTACCAACATATCGGATCCATCATTTCCAGTAAACTTCTTCTCTCTTTTCCAAAACTTATGTCGGGGCAGCAAAATTTACATTCTTTATGAAGTACCATCAGTCTTACACAAAAGGACCCATTATTATTGGTAGTTTATTTTATTTCCCTATTTGTCATTTTGCGTTACGTTATGATTTTCCACTTCTTTTATAAGTTTCGACGCAAGACTGAGAAATATGCAGACTGTGAGTTGTTAATTTTTAAACCGAATTTTGTCACCCCGCGTTTGAAGTTTTATATTCAATTTAGAATCGTAACTCTAACTTATAATAAGTTTACTGAAACAGATAGCTGAAAGTTCAAGCTGAAAAGTCTTAAAGTTTCGAGGAGTGATAGTAACGTCCACTTTGAGAGAGAAAGAGAGAGGAGAGAGGGTCAGAGAGAGAGAGAGAGAGAGAGAGAGAGAGAAAGAGAGAGAGAGAAAGAGAGAGAGAGGGGGGAAATAGAGAGAGAGAGAGAGGAGAGAGTAACAGACAGACACAATGACACACAACTGTTGTGCGAGAGGAGGAGGGTGAGCCGCGCGCGCGTGTGTGCGTTTCAAGTGATACAGAGTTTGAGTGATAGAGTGTGACGCAGCACGTCGATATCTTTGAAATTGTAGCGAAATTGGATACTGAGACTGTTACGTTAATCCAGTAGGGTTCTTTTATTTCTGTAGTAATAGTCAATAGTGTATGTCGTAAAAGAGTATTAAACCCGCTCTGGAATATTAAACGTGATTAAGTTGAATTGTCTCTGACAAAAATTTACATTTTAGTGAAGGTAACAGTTTTGGGAACGGATTTTCGAAGAGCAACAAAGCTTTTTCCAATTCTATCACATTAATTTCTTCGATGCAGTATATTAGTCCAAGCTCTTTACTTGCTCGACAAGATGTTTATTTTATCTGTAATTATCTAAATGGTAACTGCTTTTTAGACAGGCCACTGAGGCAACACTCATTGTAGACATTAGTCCATGACAAGATACGTAGTTTACATTCTAATTTATGTACTGTTTGTCACTCATTCTAGTTTGCTGTACTGTACTAACAACTGTATCTTCAAAACCCTCTATAATAACATTATTGTATACTCCAATGTATTTTATAAATACAATAACAATGGATTTCTTTTTCAAATCTGTATTTATTTTTATCAGAAAACGACTGCATCTTCAGATGATTATAACAAATTTTAAATATCAAATTATAAATTAACAAATAAGCTATTTGTATTTCGAGTATTGTGATGTTAGGTTACGCAGCCCACTTTTATTGACTGTACACGAAATTATTTAGTCTTTATGTTTTATTAACTTTTAATACTATTAAAAATTTTTATTTATCTGGATTATTAAGTTTTATTTGAATTTCCTTTTTAATTAGTGAATTGGTATTATCATGTTTTTATATATAGATGTTTTCTCATTTTTTAATATTTTGTATACTTTTAATTAGTTTAATGTTTTAAAAATCTGATAATTTATGCATACGACGTGTATAGTGTATACATTTATAATGTATTACAAACACATTAAATTATTAAAGAATCTATCTTGTAGTAGTTTTTCCTCTGTCCGGGACGAAAATTTATTACAATCTGGGAATTGTATTTTGTATATTCCAATTTTATGGTTTATGTTACATTTGAGTAAGATGACAGAATAAATAAACACAGAATCAATCTATACATAAGTTTTTGAATTTATACAGTATAAGGTACAATTATTATAAGTAACTTAAAGGGGTACTACAAGAAAAAGCTACACACACACATCCAAATTGCTACGCTTCTGTTGAAAGGTTGAAAGATGAGGCATCACCAATATGACAAGATATTTACAGTTAAAGTCTAATAATTGAAGAAATTCAGATAAAACAATAAATGAACAGAAAAGGAAACCATAACTATTGTATAAAGAATTTTAATCATTCTGGAAAGATAAAACCTCTTAGTATGAAGTTTGCCAAAACAGAAATGGAGTGATACTAAGTCTGGGCATAAAAATCATAAACGGATTGAAAAAGGACTTTTAATAATTGTCGAGCGATGAGAGAAGAACATATAAGAGAACAAAGGTCAAAAGGAAGTAAGAGGAGAATGAAGTCATTATCATCATCATCATCCTCAAGGTTTAAACCAAGAATGATTTGTTCCGGTCTCAAATAGGCAAATACAGTATTACAGCTGGTCACTCCAGTGCTTCCTCGGATGTCACACACCTCTCCGTCTCTTCGGCTTATAGTTCCATAGTTGTTTGGGGATGCGCCAGTCATCCATTCGGCAAAGATTTTCCCACCAATTCAGCCGATACTAGGCGATCCTGTCGAGTATACTCATAATATTCAGTTCCAGCCGTATATCTGTGTTTCTTCTATGATCATTGAGAGTATAACCTGCCTCGTGCCTGAGAAATCTCATTTCCGCCGTTTGGATGCGACTGGCCTGGCCTTTCGTTAAAGTCCAATTCTCAGACCCATAAAGAAGTGTGGGAAGTGCCATCACCTAGTAGAATTTCAGGCTTGTTTCTTTACTTGCTGACTTAAGGGTTCTCCTGATGGTCCCGCACATAAGTTTGAACTTATGCAACTTATGCACCACGTTGAGAATAAAGTGGGAATGAAATAAATATGGACGATCTATAGGAAGTAACGAATAAACTAAAGAATAGAAAAGCCCAGAAGTTATAAAATATCAGTAAAGGTAATTAAGACTATCGGGCTGAAATATGTTAGAGGTATACGCAGTAGTGTGTGGATGAAAGAGAAATTCTCAACGTCTTAGTTTATTAGTCAACATTTTAAAACTGATGCAGAGACGACTGAAATACCTAATAAATAATAACGCTTATGTGTACAGTTTTGAAGATTTTGGAATGGATTATAAATAAAAGAAACTAAACAGCATTACAAAGCAGGCTTTAAGGTAAACAAAGTGGTTTTATAAGGGGAAGAAACAGTATCGCGTATTTATGACGAAACAGAAAACACAAATCGCTACCTGATAGAAAAATATTTCCAACGTTTTTAGGTTTGGAAGGAACTTTTGACAAAGTATTTGGTGAATACATTTTTGAATTTAGTTAAAAAAAATGAAAAACGATAAAAATAATTTAAAAAATGTGAATGAGTAATAATAGCTTAACAAACAATAACAAAAAGAAGTTATTTTACAATCAATTGGCTACATGATAATGTTTATGAATAATATCATTAGAATATGTTCACCAAGGTGTAAAAATATTGTTACGACGGTCTCCTCAATCGTCGTATGGTACAGTGCAAAACAAAATACAAGACACCAATGAAATCGTTAATCTTCAGCTTTAATAAATCAAAAATACAGTTTATAATGAATCTGTACAATAATCCGAGAAAAAGTTGTCCACACGCAATAATGTCAACTATTAGAGTCCCGCACAATTGTAACATAATAAGACCTTCGCCACAATACCTCGAACCTCACTTGGATAAATCGCCACTTAAACTGAAACTAAACGGGAGCTGTCGTTGTTTAAATAGATAGAACAAGTCCAATAGATAGAAGAATAATTCATAATACGCATCAACACTACCATAAAACACTAGAGCGTAATTGTTTGCGGCCTTGAACACAGTGCGCGCGGACCGGTGACTCTGGAACAGCCTCGGTGCTTGACGCGTGATAAGTGTCACGTACTTTGTCTTTCATCACAAAGTAGTAGCAATATGTACGCACACACACATTACAGCGGGACTCTGCTGGAATAGCCGAGAAACATGTAGAATGTTCTGTAATGGCGAACAATATTAACAGTAGGTCAGTTAAATTTCCGTACCTCTGCGAGATAGGCAACTTCCGTACCGTGTGCGTAGTAGCGCTATTTGGAAAAACGTTAGTATTCTGAATACTCTGGAGAATCCGGCAACTAAGACAATCTCGTATCCTTACTGCGCTAAACCGGCGACCTGGCTAAGTCTAAATAGTGGAGTATTAGTGGAGACTGTTACAAATCTAACCAATAAGACGTGTTCCCTGAGTTGTTGTTGCGACTTAGGATTCGGTGCGTGCTATATAACAACGGTTTGGTGTAATGTGTTTAGTTGTTAGTCATTGTGTGCGCAAACTTAAATATGAGAACTTTCATTATTTGTTACAATCTTGTGTGTTGCACAACTGTAAATTTTAAATAAACTTTTGTATACTAATGTCTTTGTTCATAAAAAACTGTTATTAATGGTTGTGAGCAATGAATTCTCTGCTGTTTAATTATCATCTATTCTTCTCTTTAAATACATCGATCTATTTGAATAATAATAATAAAGAAAGGGCGAATATTTCGGTATAGGAGTTTGCAGATCCTGAGATTGTGATGGTCGAAAGCAAAAAGATAAGCTGAAGAGAATTTAGACGTATGGAATACGGTCTTAGACAAGAAAGTAAGGAGTATAACTGGTAATAAGAGTAACACAACCTTGATTGACGGTAACTGCTACAAAAAGGAAGATATAAATCAAGAAACGGAGAGATGAATGGTAAAATGACAGCTTCCTAATTCCTCTTACAAATGTTAAAAGAACCTCACTAAAAGTCAAAAAATGTTAATAATGTACTATCTTCGAAACAGAAACTTTGTAAACGAAAGGTAAATATACAACTAACACATCTTATAATCCCGTTTTGATATCTGGATGCGGCTAGTTGATGCTTGGTGAAAGCCAGAAAAACAGATTGGAAGCCGCAAGAATGTAGAATCTGATAAAAGGCATAGGACTAACAAAAAGAATGAAAAATATAGACATTACAAGAGACTTGGAGATAAAGCACACAATACAATTTTAATAAGGCATACAATTGAGCTGGTGAGAACATCTACAAAATATAGAAGAGACAAGTCCAGTGGAAAGAGTTTTATAGCTAATATTTAAAGCAATAGAAAAAGGAGAAATCTATACAAACATTTGCAGAAGTAAATGTAAAAATTACAGAAAGGAAATTCGTAACATGGTGTACATGCCAATGGTGTAACATGGAGTAAAGTCTTTGTAAATGGTGTAAAAGAATAGAAGAATATGAAGGTGAGTCAATAACTATCCGAAATGTAGCATTAATGCACGTCCTTTTTTATGCCTTTAGAAAATATCACTTTTTGGGTGAGCAAAGTGCCACGCATTCTTAAGTTTCTGGCAGAGTAATCTACGATCCCGTAATACACTTTAAGTGGACCTAACAGGCGATGGTATGTAGGGACGAGATCGGGACTGTATGAAGGATGAGCCAATACCTGCAATAATTTTTCTTTCTGGAGGGTCCCAACAGTGTGAGTAACAGTATTCTCATGGGCATTGCCATGAAACAACACAATGCCTTTTGTTGTATCATACGATTGTGGGCTTTAGCCTGTCAATAAGCGTCTCACTGTAGTGAGCCTGTTTATTATAAACCCGCTCCTGATAATGTTCCACAAGTAGACTATGTGTGTCACCCACAAAATTATTAACATTAGTTTCCTTCCTGACGGTTGCTTTTGAACTTTTCCTTATTAGGTAATTTTGGATCTTTCCATATTTACTCTGCAGTTTACTCTCCGGCTTATAGTTGTGGATTCGTGTTTCGTCACCACATATTCTGCCTAAGAAAGCATTATATTCCTTTTCATAGTAATTCAAATTTATTCAAATTCAGATCAATGAAAGCCAGCTCTATTGTAGATGATTTTAAAGGCAGAACATGACTAATGTGCAGACGATTTTCCACTTTATGAATAGCCACTCGTCTGTGTACCAAAACTATGCTATTGTCATCCTTGACGGCGATACGGCTCCTTCATGTGAAACAATTATGCGACCACTTTTGAATTTTTCAGTTCTCTCATAAATACTCGTAAAACGTTATCGTAATACTGTCTCACAGTTATCGTAAAACGTTATTCTCGTACTGCGCTGAAAGTCTTTAATGGATTTCAACCTCAGATTCGCCTTCAGACCAAAGAAATGCCGGATCACTGTACTTGGTTTTCTTTAGAGCAAATGAAGTGTGGAGTGATCGTGGTTACTGTCATAGCAGCCACAAATGGGCTATTGTGAGAATTGCTCTTTAACATAATTGCAATGCCCACAAAACCGGCAATATTGCCTACAGAGGACAAATACAACTACGTTGGGGGATAATTGTTGTTTCATTCTTATCCACATTGTCATTGTAGTGAAATTTACCGTTAGTGGCACACATGGTAAATATGACGTCCAAATTTGAAGTTAGTTTATTTTGCAAATATAGTTCATCAAAAGTAATATAATGTTTAAATTGAATACCGGTAGCATATAATCCACGGCATAAGCTCTGATATATAAATAATTAAAAGTAACTAATTTATATATTTCTTCAATTTTTTTTAATAAAATCAAGATTACTTATTAAATGAACGGCCGTCATCTTTATTAATACCAACTGGAGAACATGTAAACACGACTCATTTCAAGTTCAGTCATCCGCTGAGCACATTTCTCCATAGAATTGATAGAACTACTAGGGCTTCAAATAATTAAAACATAGTGTCTACTCTTCATTATGACAAAATCTTTGCACAAAATTTAAGTAAATACTGATCGGCAGATTGCAAAAATAACAGTGGTAGACAGAGCACGTGTGTGTGTGTGTGTGTGTGTGTATGTGTGCGTGCGTGCGTGCGCTAGCGCGTAGTGGCATAACTGGGAGCTGTTCCTTGTGTGGATGAGACTAGTTACTCGTTGGGGGGGGGGGATGCAACTAGCTTGAAGTTTGGATTCCCCATTTTTTCTCAGCACAAATGAGGTAGTTTAATACTCTTTACATATAATTATTTATAGGCCTACAAGACAAGACTTATTTTAACACACGTAAGTCGTTTCGAAATATGCCTACGTTAAGTGCTTAAAACTGAAAATTCTAATAGCTTCCGGGGTGGGGGGGGTTGATCCCCTGATCCCGTAGTCATGCCACTGTGTGTGTTGAGTGTGCACGTGTACTAAACGTTTTTTGTACAGATCTCCTTACAATCGACTGTTCGTCAAATGTACTATTTCAAATATTGAAATTAGTATTCTTACTTTTATTTCTATAGAAAGTAATTTTTAAGAAATTTTCTAAACGGAAAATATGTGTTTTATCGAGCAAAGAAGAAAAAATGCATTAAAAATTTCAAGCCATACAGGTAGAACTGCTGAAGGATTTTAATAACTCGATTTATGACCCCGATTTTCTTTCGAATTAACCTTAGCAGAATACTTTTGTTTAACCCCAACAGGTGTTGGGTATATTTCACCTCTACAAATAAATATTGAATATCATCGGCTAGTGATGGTTTGTTATTAGGTGTCAGCTTTAACCATAATTGATTGTGCTAAGTCAAGCCGTGTATTGAGGACATTCATTTTTCACAGTGTCTGACAGGTAACACCATCTGGTAGCCCACACGACACACTTGTGTCATTTATCATTAAAACTCAAAAATATTATACCCTAAGCTATTATATTAAATATAAGTATATTTTATGCGATACTACAAACATATACGTTATAGTTCGTCTTAGGGCGTCGTACCCCAATTATGTTTAATCAACCAAAATTGGAAATATTACAGTTTTAATTAAAATCTTCATATAAAGTAACGTTAATAAAATATTGAAATATTGTTATGTATGTACTAATAATCTTTAGAGGGAATACAAGAATGAAAGCCAAAACTGTATTTGACTGAATGAAGACACAAAAGTAAAAATTACGAAAAAGGCAAAAGAGGCTTGAAACAACGTGAACTTGAAAATATTAAGCACATGCTGTCCACATAAAAACTCCTATAAACTTACATTTTATCATGACAGGTAAGATTAATAGTAGATTACCTGTTATGACATAACATGACAGAACACCAAAATATGATTATCAACCTTATGAATCTAATGAAGAGGTAGAAGAACCAAGTGGACAAGAACTTAGAAAGACATCAAAATTATTTATGACTGTCCCTACGCGCCCGAGCAATTCAGCAAGTCGTAAATTACAGGTTTACGTTTTTAGACATTGCGACTGTATTTTTTTACAGTTTTTTTAAACAACTTTTATAGAGAGAAAATGATTCATCGAATGTTCTCATTAGCACGTACAATAAAATAAGTACTGGTATTTTTTATTTTTAAAAACTTTAAAATAATTATAAACTCATAATTCAATTAAGCAATTAGGCGCTCCGTTATTGGCAAGGAGGGCACGACTTGTTCTCCTATGGCTTATGGAAAATAATACAAATTACTTTAACGGGCAATAAAGTTTAGATTTTTTATGTAAGCTAATTACCGACGCCGTATAATGAAACATTATTTATTCAAATATAAGGTCAAATCACTTTTGGTAAATTTTCTCTAATCATATTTAGAAGCGTCTCTACCACTCGTCTTAGTGTGCAAACACAATATTCCTAGAGTTTGTTAGTACCTATAAGACAGCTTCCGTTATTTGCTTAAAAGTTAAAAGTGTGCACTTTAACATACAGAGCAAATGACAATTTGAAATGACATGTTAATTTGCCTTTGAATAAATAAATAATCATAGATGACCAGTTTTTGGGACTATGTCATATGTTGATATTATACTACTATAATATTTTGGCATTATTTCTTATGCGGTGCTAAGAAACACGAGTTGAGCCAGTACTCAAAAGAACTAGGAACGGTCAGTCAGTCATATCGTATTTGTAGAGGGAAATAACATCTCTTCATAAATTCTGTTTATGCATATATACTGTAAACTCTTTTAATTTGCCTTTATTCTGAAAATCGTATTTAAGTACATATTTTTAAACTAACATCAAAATTTTACTGATTTGTTAAATGTTAAGTTTGTAAATTTTTAAGTATTTGTTATACTTGTGATTCAGTTAATATCATACAAATTCTTTGTTTGAATTTTGAAAAATATTTTTAATTGAATTTGTAATTTTTAACAAGCATTTTTAATTACGTACTGTAACAGAGAAGAATTGTGTAGATAGATGACAATTATTGTGTAATATACAGGTGAATTTTTACTTTAATAGTAACAAATGTTTAGAGAAGAAAAAAATTAGATGAAGTCTATTAACAGACAAAAATGACTGAAGCGGCGAATCAATGTTTACAGTTTCCACAGGAGATTTATTTACAGCTTTTGTTTGTTATTAGTCATTAGCGTCTGAGAGGATATATACACTAGGTGCCTACTAGAGAAGTGTTTACTGCTATAGACTGTCGCAGATGTAGCCGTAACATCAGGCTAAGAAAATAAGAATTATCCGCGGCCTAACACCAGCAGGCCAAAACAGCAGAGAAGATAAATGTCTGTCTCTCTGTCTATCTATCTACCGTAACTCTGAGGTGAGGCTAATCCGTCCAAAGTTTCTAGCAACCTACCGTCCATTATACGTTGCCTTTCCAATTATTTTTTTAGTTATTTTAAAAATTTTCCCTTTTACTTTGTCCCTGGAAGGGCGGTCTTGCCAGTTTATAAATTTCTCAACTCTTTTCAGGCGTCAGGCTTCTCTGGTTTGATGCAGTGTCTAGTGGTGTCAATGTTTCCAGATGAAGGATTGCTAGCCCTTCTCGTAAAGAATTTTCAGATAGTGTTGTCTACTTTAGCCGAACTTTTTCGCTTTTAAGGCGCCGGAAAGTCGCCGTCACTTTTCTCAATTTGAAATAATATTTTATATTTCTTAGCTATTGTCATGCCTTGTGAGGCTTCTTGGTAGTTGTAGCACATATCGTATCAGCATTAAATTGTGCTCCGTGTTATTTATCAGACCAATTTTATTCTTGCGGTAAGGGAAACAGCCCAAGAAACAGAACCGTTCTAGTCCTCAAAAAATATAATGGCAGTTGAGATTAAAAAAATAAAATATCGGTATGGAGAACCATACATGACTTCCATGTTCTAAGATTTATATTTAAAATACTTTCCGAAATACTTTCCATGGAAACTAATTCTTTCTTCAGCCTTAAACCACAGTACTGTGATCACTAACGTATACCACCTCACGACAGTGCACTCAATTTTTACTAATGATGACAGTCGATAGCACTGCCGAAACGTCTGGTTTTGTAGAAAACATTGGATCAAGCCCAAACAGCCCAGGAAGGAATTTTAACAACAAACTACTTCTTTTTTGCCGATAACGTAGTACACGTGACATAAATAAAAATTATCCCCACCTCCTTCAACTATCATTTTCATTTATAGAAAATTACCCCCACCCCGTCCACCTAGTCTCTTCATTAATAGATATTTCATCTACGTTTCGACAGTAGATTATTATAATCTTCTTATCAGGAAACTTTATTTATCAAAATTAAGTACTTTACTCTTGTTAAAACATAAAACGTTGCAGGTAAACTACCCCTTTCTCTTAACTGAGCTTCACCAAAATCAAAAGTCCTTGTGTTCTCTACAATTCAGGAATGTATGCAAAAAATGATTCAGTTTGAATTTACGGCAGTTATCGTTCATCATAGATAAAATTACCCTTATTAAAACATACAACGTCACAGGTAAACTACCCCTTTCTCTTAACCGATCTTCACGAAAATCAATAGACCTTGAGCTCTCTACAATTCAGTGACGTATGCTTAAAATTATTTGATTCTGTTTGAATTTGCGGCTGTTATCGTTTGTCATAGAAAAAATTCCACACACACACACACACACACACACACACACACACACACACACACACACACACACACACACACACACACACACACACACACACACACACACACACACACACACACACACACACACACACACATTTCGGAAAATGACTTTTCTTCATGTTTTGAGGGTAGTACAATCAGAATCAGCCGTTATCTCGAACACAATTTTTTTCGCCATGACCATACTTCCATTTCCTTATGGAACATGGAAGTAAAAAACAGGAATGAAACTATAGAGACTTGACAGAAAAAATATATAGAGACAGACACTTGCAAATGAAAACAATGTAAATATAGAATAAAGAGTCTGAAGAAAATGTTATATTTCTGAAAAGATTTTGGGCCACACTTAATTTGTTGTCTGTAAGGTTGAGTTGCCATCGTAACTCCCCCCCCCCGACCTTACGACTGTGCTCTAAGATGGCGTACTAGTCAAAGACTCGTCAAGGAGTCACCCCACCACGGAGGAGAAGATATACGTAAATGTGGAAAGCTAAAAATGTTTTTGTCAGTATAAAGTACAAATAAACCTGTCAAACTAACTGAGAGTAACCCGTTATTTGTAATAAAAAATAGAGGACTCGCTGCTGGCTACAAAAGTATGATAGAGACTGTTTGTTTATTTATGAGCTCCTATTATGTGAGCTCGAAAATTGATCGTAAGGCAAGTTTATACCTACGAAAAAGTATCTGAGAAATATAAATTCTGAAATCTAAATTCTGCACCAATTCAAAATTAAATATACCTGTAGTAGTTCTGCGGCAGGTCCTTTTAAAGCGAGAACGAGTGACATTGCCTTGTCTTTCTCTTTCCAATTATTTGCGCATGCGACGCCTTTGAATTGGCGTAGATACGTTGCCCAGTGCGTACTTCCATCAAAGTTTGGGGCCTTGACATGAACTGTTCGAACCGCAGCCAAAGTGACTTACTCTATTGACTTATTTTCTGTGTCTTTTTCTTTTTTTCTCATTGGTACAGTCTGTTCAGAAATTTGTTTTGGTTGTGTCTCCGTGAACTACTCGACTTCATTTTTAATTTTTTCTCTAATGTTTGTAATTGAGTCTTCTACTGCAGATATTTTACTTGACATGGATTCTACTATGACAGATATTTGTGTAGACATCGATGCTTCAACACTCGGGACAGATTTTTCTACTTCAGCTATTTTTAATGACATTGATTCTTGTACCAACAATATTTTATTAGAAATTTCATTAAGAAAATTGTGTTAGTGGTTATAATCACAAACAGAATTACCACTGTTCCTCACCACTATAGAAAAATTATTCCGATTAGCGGTTTCAAGCTTCTCAGCTCATCGTCAGATCGGAAAAAAACAACAAGAGAATAAAACCAAACTCTTCAACCCCCACCCGCCCCACTGTCCACACACACACACCCCCACAAACAAGCTATAAGAATATGAAATTTTTAAAGTAGTAAATAACACAGTTGAAAGAAAGCTTAGGGAGGAATTAGAAATAATGAAAGAAAGAGAAAAAGGGTTAGACAATTTCATGAATATTAAAACTAAATTTGATAATGAAGAAATATCTTATAATATGATTAAGAAGTAAAAGATAGAGGACAGATAGATAACATTAAGAATTAAATCGCATATATGGATGTTTTTGAAATAAGGGTGAGTGACCACGCCCACAAGTGTGAATAAGAAAGGCTTTACAACGTTAGGTTTTAAAAGGAATGTCCACACACACACACACACACACACACACACACACACACACACACACACACACACACACACACACACACACACACACACACACACACACACACACACACACACACACACACACACACACACACACACACACACACACACACACACACACACACACACACACACACACACACACACACACACACACACACACACACACACACACGACACACAAACACAAGGAATGTGCTAGAAAAATATGTAACTGTACAGACAAGGGTGACAGGGCTCGGAGGTTGGGAAGGGACATTTGACGTATAGCTTGTTTGCGGGGGTGTGTGTGGACAGTGGGGCGTGTGGAGGTCAGAAGAGTTTTTTTATTATGATTGTTATTTCCGATCTGACGATGAGCTGAGAAGCTTGAAAACGTTAATAGAAATAATTTTTCTTTAGTGGTGTGCAATAGATTATAATTGTTTCTCCGATTTGACGATGAGCTGAGAAGCTTGAAAGCGCTAATCGGAATAATTTTTCTATAGTGGTGTGCAACAGTGATAATTCTGTTTGCAATATTTTATTAACTTGCTTATTAAGCTCACTTCCTAGGAGACCCAATTCTGCGGTACTGTGTTCTTGCAACTGTTTCTGCATAGCTTCAAAAAGAACTTCCGTTTTATCCGCTTCCTGCTTACGTTTTTTATCCTGTCGTTTTTCTGCTTCTTCTGTCTCCTGTCTGCGTTTCTCATCCTGTCGTTTTTCTGTGTCTTCTCTTTCTTGTCTTCGTTCTTTTTGTCGTCTTTTTTCTCCTTCCGCCCCCTGGAAGCTTTGACAGTTATAAAACTTTGACATAATATTACGAAACGCACTTCAATAAATCGCGACTCAAACTGAACTGAGTGTCGCGAGTTCTTGTATTTATACTCCGCCTAAAATCCAGAATATTCCATACTGCGCGTCAAGAACGCTACTAGAAAACACCAGAACGTAATTAACTGTGGCCTTGCACACAGCCCGTGGCCGTGCGATTGTAGCACGCAGTCTAGCTAAGCGTTGAAAGTCACGCACGCCGACACATTACAGCCGGATTCCACTGGAACATTCGAGAAACACGTAGATTTTTCTGTAATGTCGTAACAATATGTTGCAACGTATCACTACGTACGAAAGCTGGCAATAGTTTTTAGAGGCAATAACTTTTCTTTGTCGCTGTGATGTTTCCGTACAACAACCAATAAACAAATGAGTCTATTTTCAAAAATTGAAGATAATAACAAAAGACTCAAAAACTTTCTGGACAATAATAAACGATTGGCTGTGTGCGGATAAATGCGTGTAGGCGTTTGAGTGCTTGTTGTTTCTTCTAAGATTACGCTTTTAGTAACACAAGTGGCAATCCTTTGTTGTGTGCTGAATGTCCTTTGTTACATGCAAAAAGCATTATCTTTGTTTGTGTGATGAGAAAGGGTTGGGCAAAAGAGGACTAATTGAGTTACTGTCTACTACAATAAATATGTTGAAACCTGTATGTGTGTGTGTGTGTGTTTGAGATTGTGTGGATAAATAAATGTAACTTTTAGACGACTTATACATAAGCTTGTACATATGCTTTTAATTATTTTGTTTCACTGCGGAGAATAATAATAGTGCTGTGCTGAGAAAACCTTACTTCGAGATTGTAATTATTGTAATAACTAACACACTACACACGTACCGAAACCAAACACACACACACTCACAGAAACAAATCAATTTTAATTTCTGTTGGCGGTTTAGGTTACATATATGAAAACATTTCCTGAACCAAATTAAACTGACTGCTTATTATATATTAATAATTAATTATTATTATAAAAGAGAAGACATTAAAAAATTTACTTAAAATTTTCCAGTTTTCATAGAAATTCTTTAAAGGCTTTGTATTTGGGGGATTATGAACTATGGTAACTGGTTACGGAGAGGTATTAAATACTAACATAAGTGCTGGCTGTAATCTATTTTGACCAATCACAAAACAGTACTCAAAACGTCCGGCGTTTTCTACATGTGTTCTAGAAGACTGGAGTAAATGTGTCTCGATATTTCTCAGCTTCAATGTAGTTGCATTACAGTGAGTTAGATCTGCAACCTGTTTTACAGCGACTTGACTTTCCCTGTTAACACAAGTGTTATAATTGTATAATTGTATTGCAGTGTTATTCTGACAACTTAGTGGCTAATGTTATCGGTTGTATTTACCGCTTATCGAATATTTGTGTAACACAGATTATTACGTACTTGCGTTTGAAATTTGTTTCACTATCTTGAGGCTACAAAATATACGTGATCACTGTAACAGTATCTTGATTATTAAGATATGTTCTTAATGCATCAACAAAGAACAGAATGTCGTCAGGGCTATCTAATTCAGGTATGTACTCGGTGTATTTTCCATAATGTCTTGCACACAAAAAGATATTTATGAATCAATTCAAGGGACGAAAATTAGTAAAAATACTTGTACAGTTGTATTCACAACAGACAAGTCTCCTTTACGAGGCAAACAACAAAAAAGAGAACTATGAGTTACAATCGGTAGTAATGTGCTACGAATTGATTTTTTATTACAATCACCCATGTTTTATGAAACTATACAATACTTTTTTATATCTATGTTTTTTTTCAATTTATTGCAGATTTATAATCTGTTCGACTAAGCAAACGTTGAACAAATTGGCTGACAAAACACATACATGGTTATAAAGAGCCATTGACAGCTCTTCTTGTGACGATTTAAATTGTAAAAAAAAATAAAAAATTTAATAATAGAAATCGAAGAATAGGAAGTTAGTTAAAAAACATTAAATCGCACTATTAAACCAATTACCCCTGGACTAACTCATGGTAGTGATGAGACTTAAATAAGAAAATTTAACTAGTATTAATTAATTAAAATTGTGGCAGCAAAAGTTAAAGAATAAAACTGTTAACCCTCCATTAAACTTATCATGCTATGACCTGTGAATTCCGGATTCAACTTGTATACCGAGCCGGCATTAAATAAGACATACGTGTAAACCATAATATAAAGAATTAATAATTTAAAGTCACTAGTAAGAGGTGTAATAATTTCAGTATACGAGGAAAATCTCTATTGTTTATTTTGTCTAACTGTAAGACTGTAGTATTAAATAAAAGATGGAACTATATTATGGCGGAGTATTCGCTCCGCGTCGTTGCAACTTTCCTGTTGTAACAACTAGGGATTAACGATGCGGCTTTCTAACTGAAAACAGCTCCACGCTGGGGCTCTTCACAAAATGTTATTTTGTGTGTATTTTAATTTAAGTGTTTACTTCCACTAAACGTGTGGACAGCTAGACATAAGTAACGAAAATGTAGTGAGTAAATTTTTGTGAAACAAACATGTAAGAAAAAGGAAAAACGTATATAAGAGGTGAGATCTCCTGTAATTTTAATAACCAGTCAAATATTGTTCAAGTTAAAAGAAATTCCAACATAATATACAAACAATAAGTAAACTCCAACACGACGGTGCAATTAAACAGGTGATGTGAATAACAGTGAAAGGTGACGACTTCGACCTATACTGCTTTTACTCTATCGCCGAGAATCCTGACGATTTCACGTTAGCTGGCACCATCACATCCATTTCATCATTACTGGACAGACTACCCCTAGGACAATCCTCGACTACAAGAGTACGGAAGAAATCACTCGTCAAGACACGGACAGTTAACCACAATATAAGAGGTGACGCGGGAGCTCGTCTTCCGTGAGTTATATATATTTTAAAATATAAGTAATTAAAGATGAAAAAGACTTTCAAAAGACAATTAATAAGCTCTAAGATCTAAACTGGTGTAACCACCAATTCTTGTAATCATACGTTGTAACTTAACTTTCGTTATGTAACTTCAAAAGTTGCTCAACTAAATAAAACCATTCTTCAAATGGTACTTAAGGAATAATGTAATCATATAATCAAGTATGGTAAATTTGAAAATCCTTAACAAGAAAAAGAAAGACTCGCATCCGAGGTAAACTCATTATCTAAATGATCATTTTATTTTAGATAGAAAACCCCCTTACAATCTCAGAGTAAATAAAATCTTTATTTGTAATGTGTTACGTATACTATGTGAATAAAAGTGATGTCATCTTTGTTACATACTAAAGTGAGTGCATAAATCAGTTAAACCCGTCCCCTTGTTTCCTATAATTAGAATAATTGTAATTTTGTTAGTCTTGTGTTTTGAGTTTCAGTTTGTTACAACGTAGGCAGCCTGTATAATTGGCTAGCGTCAATTATCAGAGGTTCCCTGGATTATGACGTAGCCGACACGTCATAAAATGCGCCACTCTGCTTTCTTGTAAAATAATTGTGTACGTAGTGTCATATAAAAAATACGACCCTCTGATGATCTATGCAGTCAGTTAATGTATTTTATGTAACTCAAAAAGGCTAAGTTGCATGAAAGAAAAATAGCGACAGTATAAATTTACCATTGTGAACTGTGTGTGAGATTACGCACGTACTTGTATATAATTTATTTAACATACGCTAGACAATTTCATGAATATTAAAATTAAATTTGATAATGAAGAAATATCTTATAATATGATTAAGAAGTAAAAGATAGAGGACAGATAGATAAAATTAAGAATTAAATCGCATATATGGATGTTTTTGAAATAAGGGTGAGTGACCACGCCCACAAGTGTGAATAAGAAAGGCTTTACAACGTTAGGTTTTAAAAGGAATGTCCACACACACACACACACACACACACACACACACACACACACACACACACACACACACACACACACACACACACACACACACACACACACACACGACACACACACAAACACAAGGAATGTGCTAGAAAAATATGTAACTGTACAGACAAGGGTGACAGGGCTCGGAGGTTGGGAAGGGACATTTGACGTATAGCTTGTTTGCGGGGGTGTGTGTGGACAGTGGGGCGTGTGGAGGTCAGAAGAGTTTTTTTATTATGATTGTTATTTCCGATCTGACGATGAGCTGAGAAGCTTGAAAACGTTAATAGAAATAATTTTTCTTTAGTGGTGTGCAATAGATTATAATTGTTTCTCCGATTTGACGATGAGCTGAGAAGCTTGAAAGCGCTAATCGGAATAATTTTTCTATAGTGGTGTGCAACAGTGATAATTCTGTTTGCAATATTTTATTAACTTGCTTATTAAGCTCACTTCCTAGGAGACCCAATTCTGCGGTACTGTGTTCTTGCAACTGTTTCTGCATAGCTTCAAAAAGAACTTCCGTTTTATCCGCTTCCTGCTTACGTTTTTTATCCTGTCGTTTTTCTGCTTCTTCTGTCTCCTGTCTGCGTTTCTCATCCTGTCGTTTTTCTGTGTCTTCTCTTTCTTGTCTTCGTTCTTTTTGTTGTCTTTTTTCTCCTTCTGCCCCCTGTCGGCGTCGTTCCTCTGTCTCCAACAGCTGCGCCCTGAAATTTTCCATCACCTGACTGGCAAACATTGTTTACCGATTAATTACGAATTACACTCGTCTTGTACAAAGTGTCCACTGTTAACGGTTCTGTCGCACTTCTGACCCAATGTTATGACGGTCGTATGGTACAGTGGAAAACAAAATACAAGACACCAATTACGTCACTAATCACCAGCTTTAATTATCACAATTAAACAGTTTGTAATCAACAAGATAGTCTGTTACAACAAATGAAATAAAAATTGTTCACACGCAATAAAAATGTCTACTAATATAAAACACAATTGTAATACAATTGTCCCGTACCATTGTAAAACTTATAAAACTTTGACATAATATTACGAAACGCACTTCAATAAATCGCGACTCAAACTGAACTGAGTGTCGCGAGTTCTTGTATTTATACTCCGCCTAAAATCCAGAATATTCCATACTGCGCGTCAAGAACGCTACTAGAAAACACCAGAACGTAATTAACTGTGGCCTTGCACACAGCCCGTGGCCGTGCGATTGTAGCACGCAGTCTAGCTAAGCGTTGAAAGTCACGCACGCCCACACATTACAGCCGGATTCCACTGGAACATTCGAGAAACACGTAGATTTTTCTGTAATGTCGTAACAATATGTTGCAACGTATCACTACGTACGAAAGCTGGCAATAGTTTTTAGAGGCAATAACTTTTCTTTGTCGCTGTGATGTTTCCGTACAACAACCAATAAACAAATGAGTCTATTTTCAAAAATTGAAGATAATAACAAAAGACTCAAAAACTTTCTGGACAATAATAAACGATTGGCTGTGTGCGGATAAATGCGTGTAGGCGTTTGAGTGCTTGTTGTTTCTTCTAAGATTACGCTTTTAGTAACACAAGTGGCAATCCTTTGTTGTGTGCTGAATGTCCTTTGTTACATGCAAAAAGCATTATCTTTGTTTGTGTGATGAGAAAGGGTTGGGCAAAAGAGGACTAATTGAGTTACTGTCTACTACAATAAATATGTTGAAACCTGTATGTGTGTGTGTGTGTGTTTGAGATTGTGTGGATAAATAAATGTAACTTTTAGACGACTTATACATAAGCTTGTACATATGCTTTTAATTATTTTGTTTCACTGCGGAGAATAATAATAGTGCTGTGCTGAGAAAACCTTACTTCGAGATTGTAATTATTGTAATAACTAACACACTACACACGTACCGAAACCAAACACACACACACTCACAGAAACAAATCAATTTTAATTTCTGTTGGCGGTTTAGGTTACATATATGAAAACATTTCCTGAACCAAATTAAACTGACTGCTTATTATATATTAATAATTAATTATTATTATAAAAGAGAAGACATTAAAAAATTTACTTAAAATTTTCCAGTTTTCATAGAAATTCTTTAAAGGCTTTGTATTTGGGGGATTATGAACTATGGTAACTGGTTACGGAGAGGTATTAAAAACTAACATAAGTGCTGGCTGTAATCTATTTTGACCAATCACAAAACAGTACTCAAAACGTCCGGCGTTTTCTACATGTGTTCTAGAAGACTGGAGTAAATGTGTCTCGATATTTCTCAGCTTCAATGTAGTTGCATTACAGTGAGTTAGATCTGCAACCTGTTTTACAGCGACTTGACTTTCCCTGTTAACACAAGTGTTATAATTGTTTAATTGTATTGCAGTGTTATTCTGACAACTTAGTGGCTAATGTTATCGGTTGTATTTACCGCTTATCGAATATTTGTGTAACACAGATTATTACGTACTTGCGTTTGAAATTTGTTTCACTATCTTGAGGCTACAAAATATACGTGATCACTGTAACAGTATCTTGATTATTAAGATATGTTCTTAATGCATCAACAAAGAACAGAATGTCGTCAGGGCTATCTAATTCAGGTATGTACTCGGTGTATTTTCCATAATGTCTTGCACACAAAAAGATATTTATGAATCAATTCAAGGGACGAAAATTAGTAAAAATACTTGTACAGTTGTATTCACAACAGACAAGTCTCCTTTACGAGGCAAACAACAAAAAAGAGAACTATGAGTTACAATCGGTAGTAATGTGCTACTAATTAATTGTTTATTACAATCAACCATGTTTTATGAAACTATACAATACTTTTTTATATCTATGTTTTTTTTTCAATTTATTGCAGATTTATAATCTGTTCGACTAAGCAAACGTTGAACAAATTGGCTGACAAAACACATACATGGTTATAAAGAGCCATTGACAGCTCTTCTTGTGACGATTTAAATTGTAAAAAAAAATAAAAAATTTAATAATAGAAATCGAAGAATAGGAAGTTAGTTAAAAAACATTAAATCGCACTATTAAACCAATTACCCCTGGACTAACTCATGGTAGTGATGAGACTTAAATAAGAAAATTTAACTAGTATTAATTAATTAAAATTGTGGAAGCAAAAGTTAAAGAATAAAACTGTTAACCCTCCATTAAACTTATCATGCTATGACCTGTGAATTCCGGATTCAACTTGTATACCGAGCCGGCATTAAATAAGACATACGTGTAAACCATAATATAAAGAATTAATAATTTAAAGTCACTAGTAAGAGGTGTAATAATTTCAGTATACGAGGAAAATCTCTATTGTTTATTTTGTCTAACTGTAAGACTGTAGTATTAAATAAAAGATGGAACTATATTATGGCGGAGTATTCGCTCCGCGTCGTTGCAACTTTCCTGTTGTAACAACTAGGGATTAACGATGCGGCTTTCTAACTGAAAACAGCTCCACGCTGGGGCTCTTCACAAAATGTTATTTTGTGTGTATTTTAATTTAAGTGTTTACTTCCACTAAACGTGTGGACAGCTAGACATAAGTAACGAAAATGTAGTGAGTAAATTTTTGTGAAACAAACATGTAAGAAAAAGGAAAAACGTATATAAGAGGTGAGATCTCCTGTAATTTTAATAACCAGTCAAATATTGTTCAAGTTAAAAGAAATTCCAACATAATATACAAACAATAAGTAAACTCCAACACGACGGTGCAATTAAACAGGTGATGTGAATAACAGTGAAAGGTGACGACTTCGACCTATACTGCTTTTACTCTATCGCCGAGAATCCTGACGATTTCACGTTAGCTGGCACCATCACATCCATTTCATCATTACTGGACAGACTACCCCTAGGACAATCCTCGACTACAAGAGTACGGAAGAAATCACTCGTCAAGACACGGACAGTTAACCATAATATAAGAGGTGACGCGGGAGCTCGTCTTCCGTGAGTTATATATATTTTAAAATATAAGTAATTAAAGATGAAAAAGACTTTCAAAAGACAATTAATAAGCTCTAAGATCTAAACTGGTGTAACCACCAATTCTTGTAATCATACGTTGTAACTTAACTTTCGTTATGTAACTTCAAAAGTTGCTCAACTAAATAAAACCATTCTTCAAATGGTACTTAAGGAATAATGTAATCATATAATCAAGTATGGTAAATTTGAAAATCCTTAACAAGAAAAAGAAAGACTCGCATCCGAGGTAAACTCATTATCTAAATGATCATTTTATTTTAGATAGAAAACCCCCTTACAATCTCAGAGTAAATAAAATCTTTATTTGTAATGTGTTACGTATACTATGTGAATAAAAGTGATGTCATCTTTGTTACATACTAAAGTGAGTGCATAAATCAGTTAAACCCGTCCCCTTGTTTCCTATAATTAGAATAATTGTAATTTTGTTAGTCTTGTGTTTTGAGTTTCAGTTTGTTACAACGTAGGCAGCCTGTATAATTGGCTAGCGTCAATTATCAGAGGTTCCCTGGATTATGACGTAGCCGACACGTCATAAAATGCGCCACTCTGCTTTCTTGTAAAATAATTGTGTACGTAGTGTCATATAAAAAATACGACCCTCTGATGATCTATGCAGTCAGTTAATGTATTTTATGTAACTCAAAAAGGCTAAGTTGCATGAAAGAAAAATAGCGACAGTATAAATTTACCATTGTGAACTGTGTGTGAGATTACGCACGTACTTGTATATAATTTATTTAACATACGCTAGACAATTTCATGAATATTAAAATTAAATTTGATAATGAAGAAATATCTTATAATATGATTAAGAAGTAAAAGATAGAGGACAGATAGATAAAATTAAGAATTAAATCGCATATATGGATGTTTTTGAAATAAGGGTGAGTGACCACGCCCACAAGTGTGAATAAGAAAGGCTTTACAACGTTAGGTTTTAAAAGGAATGTCCACACACACACACACACACACACACACACACACACACACACACACACACACACACACAAACACAAGGAATGTGCTAGAAAAATATGTAACTGTACAGACAAGGGTGACAGGGCTCGGAGGTTGGGAAGGGACATTTGACGTATAGCTTGTTTGCGGGGGTGTGTGTGGACAGTGGGGCGTGTGGAGGTCAGAAGAGTTTTTTTATTATGGTTGTTATTTCCGATCTGACGATGAGCTGAGAAGCTTGAAAACGTTAATAGAAATAATTTTTCTTTAGTGGTGTGCAATAGATTATAATTGTTTCTCCGATTTGACGATGAGCTGAGAAGCTTGAAAGCGCTAATCGGAATAATTTTTCTATAGTGGTGTGCAACAGTGATAATTCTGTTTGCAATATTTTATTAACTTGCTTATTAAGCTCACTTCCTAGGAGACCCAATTCTGCGGTACTGTGTTCTTGCAACTGTTTCTGCATAGCTTCAAAAAAACTTCCGTTTTATCCGCTCCCTGCTTACGTTTTTCATCCGGTCGTTTTTCTTCTTCTTCCGTCTCCTGTCTGCGTTTCTCATCCTGTCGTTTTCCTGTTTCTTCTCTTTCTTGTCTTCGTACTTTTTCTCGTCTTTCTCCTCCTTCCGCCTCCTGTCGGCGTCGTTCCTCTGTCTCCAACAGCTGCGCCCTGAAATTTTCCGTCACCTGACTGGCAAACATTGTTTACCGATTAATTACGAATTACACTCGTCTTGTACAAAGTGTCCACTGTTAACGGTTCTGTCGCACTTCTGACCCAATGTTATGACGGTCGTATGGTACAGTGGAAAACAAAATACAAGACACCAATTACGTCACTAATCACCAGCTTTAATTATCACAATTAAACAGTTTGTAATCAACAAGATAGCCTGTTACAACAAATGAAATAAAAATTGTTCACACGCAATAAAAATGTCTACTAATATAAAACACAATTTTAATACAATTGTCCCGTACCATTGTAAAACTTATAAAACTTTGACATAATATTACGAAACGCACTTCAATAAATCGCGACTCAAACTGAACTGAGTGTCGCGAGTTCTTGTATTTATACCCCGACTAAAATCCAGAATATTCCATACTGCGCGTCAAGAACGCTACTAGAAAACACCAGAACGTAATTAACTGTGGCCTTGCACACAGCCCGTGGCCGTGCGATTGTAGCACGCAGTCTAGCTAAGCGTTGAAAGTCACGCACGCCCACACATTACAGCCGGATTCCACTGGAACATTCGAGAAACACGTAGATTTTTCTGTAATGTCGTAACAATATGTTGCAACGTATCACTACGTACGAAAGCTGGCAATAGTTTTTAGAAGCAATAACTTTTCTTTGTCGCTGTGATGTTTCCGTACAACAACCAATAAACAAATGAGTCTATTTTCAAAAATTGAAGATAATAACAAAAGACTCAAAAACTTTCTGGACAATAATAAACGATTGGCTGTGTGCGGATAAATGCGTGTAGGCGTTTGAGTGCTTGTTGTTTCTTCTAAGATTACGCTTTTAGTAACACAAGTGGCAATCCTTTGTTGTGTGCTGAATGTCCTTTGTTACATGCAAAAAGCATTATCTTTGTTTGTGTGATGAGAAAGGGTTGGGCAAAAGAGGACTAATTGAGTTACTGTCTACTACAATAAATATGTTGAAACCTGTATGTGTGTGTGTGTGTGTGTTTGAGATTGTGTGGATAAATAAATGTAACTTTTAGACTACTTATACATAAGCTTGTACATATGCTTTTAATTATTTTGTTTCACTGCTGAGAATAATAATAGTGCTGTGCTGAGAAAACCTTACTTCGAGATTGTAATGATTGTAATAACTAACACACTACACACGTACCGAAACCAAACACACACACACTCACAGAAACAAATCAATTTTAATTTCTGTTGGCGGTTTAGGTTACATATATAAAAACATTTCCTGAACCAAATTAAACTGACTGCTTATTATATATTAATAATTAATTATTATAAAAGAGAAGACATTAAAAAATTTACTTAAAATTTTCTAGTTTTCATAGAAATTCTTTAAAGGCTTTGTATTTGGGGGATTATTAACTATGGTAACTGGTTACGGAGAGGTATTAAAAACTAACATAAGTGCTGGCTGTAATCTATTTTGACCAATCACAAAACAGTACTCAAAACGTCCGGCGTTTTCCACATGTGTTCTAGAAGACTGGAGTAAATGTGTCTCGATATTTCTCAGCTTCAATGTAGTTGCATTATAGTGAGTTAGATCTGCAACCTGTTTTACAGCGACTTGACTTTCCCTGTTAACACAAGTGTTATAATTGTTTAATTGTATTGCAGTGTTATTCTGACAACTTAGTGGCTAATGTTATCGGTTGTATTTACCGCTTATCGAATATTTGTATAACACAGATTATTACGTACTTGCGTTTGAAATTTGTTTCACTATCTTGAGGCTACAAAATATACGTGATCACTGTAAGAGTATCTTGATTATTAAGATATGTTCTTAATGCATCAACAAAGAACAGAATGTCGTCAGGGCTATCTAATTCAGGTATGTACTCGGTGTATTTTCCATAATGTCTTGCACACAAAAAGTTATTTATGAATCAATTCAAGGGACGAAAATTTGTAAAAATACTTGTACAGTTGAATTCACAACAGACAAATCTTCTTTACGAGGCAAACAACAAAAAAGAGAACTATGAGTTCCAATCGGTAGTAATGTGCTACGAATTAATTATTTATTACAAACAACCATGTTTTATGAAAATATATACAATACGTTTTTATATCTATGTTTTTTTTTCAATTTATTGCAGATTTATAATCTGTTCGACTAAACAAACATTGAACAAATTGTCTGACAAAACACATACATGGTTATAAAGAGCTGACCATTGACAGCTCTTCTTGTTTTTGTTAACAGATTAAACAGATACACAAATTACAAGACTAAATAGCACGTTTTTTCCACGTTTCTCCTGTCCAGTTGCATTTCAAGGTACTTAGCACTTTCAGCTTAGGGTATTGGTTGACCGTTAATTGTTACTGGAGGCCAGTTAACCTTAAGTGTGGTGAAGGTAACGTGTGCTGACTTGGACGAATTGATTTTTATGCGCCATTTATCAAGCCATAACTGAACGCTGTTTAATGATTCTTGTAGCATAAGAGATGCTATTGAGGGGTCGGAGTATGTCGCTAGGATTGCTGTGTCATCAGCGTAGGTAGCAACAGTGGTTTCACTTGCTGACGGTAAGTCCGAAGTGAACAGGAGATACAGCAGAGGACCCAGAACACTACCCATATCTATGTTTTTAATTCTCAAATAGAAAATAAGAGAGCATAATACGGAACCGAGGCTGTTTGTTTAGCTCCTACAGGGTATGTTGTTTTATTAAGTTCCACATGTAGTGTATGTTTATCAGTATGACAGATGACGTAATGGATACCAATTCTGGGTCCGATTATGTACAATTGTGACAACGATTTATATGACCTGGTTATTAGGAAAATTTCTTTTTGAATGTATTAACATCAATGTTTTTTAAGATATGCCATTATTTGTCTGTCAAAAATGCTCCAAAGTAGTTGTATAATAGGTAACTTTGGAGACCCGTATCATGACTTACCGAATAAAAGACTAGTTATATTGTTGTTTAAACCTTTATTTAAATAAAAGTTAAGTCGATAACTCACACATTTTCACAGTTTCTATCATCTTTTTCTCTTTATCATCTTTTTCTCTTTCTGTGGAAATGAACTTCTTAAGAAGAGCGTGTAATATTTCTAGAATGCAACATGTTGGAAACGAAGATATAAGAAGGAAAACAGGGCGCATATTTACAACAGCGGAAAGAATAGAATCCAGACAGTTGCTATGATATGGTCACGTAATGAGGATGGAGGAGAAGCGATGGCCAAGGAAAGCATTGACTTACACACCACAAAACAGGAGAAGAAAAGGAAGACTGACGACACAATGGAGAAGAGGAATTCGGAAAAGCATGAGAGATCGAGCTATTGAAGACGATGACTGGAAAGATGGGGAGAAATGGCGATCGAAATGCGGGATGCTGCATAGACTGTAGGACCCCCGCTAATAATAAATAATAATAAACCAATAAATTTATTATTTTTAAATAACCTTTATTTAATTTAACAATGTTACATTGACTAACAGTACAGTACGCTTACACACTATCAGAGGATGATGACGTTTGTTGGTAAAAAATATACCCCTGAAACTATTAAAATGTGTGTATTGTTACGTAATGCGGAAAAAGTGTTACACCACTACAGAACATTCTCGGCTATTCCATTGAAATCCGGCCGTAATATTGTGTGCGTACGTGATCTCAACATGCGTTAGCCAGACTGTTCCAGATTCGCCGGCCTCGCGCACTGTGTCAAGATCGCAATAAATTACGTTCTAGTGTTTTCTAGTAGCGTTCTTGATGCGTAGTATAGATTGTTCTAGATATCTCAACGGGGTATAAATACAAAACTTTAGCGACGAAGTGTTATGTGTTTTATATTTGTACGGGACAATTTTAATACAATCGTGTTTTATACTCGTTGCCATTATTATTGCGTGTAAACTATTTTTATTTAATTTGTTCTAAGAGACTAGATTAAATTTATTATATTATAATTATTATAATTAAATTTATTTAATTTGTTCTTGTTGATTAGAAACTGTTTAATCGTGATAATTAAAGCTGGTGATTAGTGACTTATTTGGTGTCTTGTATTTTGACTTCCACTGTACCATACGACGATCAGTAGACCGTCGTAACAGTATTTTGCTTTACTGCCGGTTTATTCGCGCGCGTATATCTGTAAATTAACTGATTCCTTTTTACTGACTAAGCTGTTCCGAGAGCTAACAAGGGCTTTTGTAGTCGTTCGGCATTCAAAAACGCAGTGCGGTCAAAACTATGTTGCAACCGCCCAAACAAAGTGCAAAACGTTTTGTCTAAATTAAAATAGGTCTATGCTTGTTATGTTGCCAGAATTCAAGCTTCTCTAAGAAGTGAGAGAATTATTAAATGGAGACGTTCGAGAGGTTGACAGGTAGGAAAAATTGATTGTGAGCTGATGTGATCATTAGATGGGTGACGAGTTTTACATGGATAAAAGCTGCACATAATAGGAGAAACTGTTGGAATGTGCGTGAAACTTTGCGCAATAAAGAAGTAATATGGATTATAAGGAAAAGGATATTATAAGGTCCTAATTTACTGGACAGACTTCTTCTCTGTAATTCCAGAGAATGTAACCTTAACACTCTACTCAATTTAAAGTTATTTTTGCATGGGGACTCGTAATATACATTTATAACCGTGTTATTAGTGTTTTCTTAATAATCTTTTCGGAATATAGATATTTAATATTCTACATATAAACCCTATAAAAATAGCTATTAATAAAACTGTTTTTTGTCAATTTTAAATTCAATCTAGTGGTAAATTCTCATAAAAATTCTTCGTAGTTGTTAGTACTTGTTTACCTTTAGATGATTAAAGTTAGTGTTTACCTAATCAATACTGAAAAATGTAAAAAATGAATAGATTGTGGAACATGTTATCTGAAAAATTAATTGTGTGTGCCCTAGTAAACGTGTCGTACCTCTTTGAAAAGTCAGAATTTTTTCAATGCTTTCTTTGAAGAAATCAAACATAACGTTTAGATTTGGAAATTCAGGAAACTTTGATAATAGTGTAAAAAACTATTTAGCATATTATGAATATACTTTAAATTTAAATTATAAAGTACACATATTTTATAATAATCAATTACTATCATGTGTTACTATCCCTGTACGTATGGTTCTCTGTATAATTTTTTAATTATGAAATAAGCATCTTGTATGTACGAGGGTGGTCTGAAAAGTTCTCGGCCTAACAATGAAAAAGCAAATTTTAATTTCAAAATGCTTTTCATTTTTCAACATAATCTCCCTTAAGACTAATACATTTGTTCCAGCGATGCTCTAATGCCATTATCCCATCCCTGTAGTGATTCTCTGGAAGGTCCGCAAAATACAGCTGCAACCACCTCTTCATTAGAAGAAAATCGCTCTCCTGCGAGGAAGTGCTTGAGTTTCGGAAAGAGATGAAAGTCAGAGGGGGCCAGATCTGGTGAATAGGGTGGATGCTCCACCAATTCATAGCGCAGATCTCTCAATTTTCCCATTGCCAAAACACTTTTGTGGGTGGGTGCATTGTCGTGATGAAACATGATTTTTTTCTTCTCCAAACCGGGTCTTTTCTCACGAATTTTTTTGGTCTAGTTTTGTTAAAAGATTAGAATAATATTCTCCGGTTATTGCTCTACCCTTTTTGAGGTAATCGATTAACAAACTGAATGCCTTTAGCATCCCAAAACACCGATGCCATGACCTTTCCAGCTGATGGGACCGACTTTGGCGCTGAACAGCCAGCTTCTGTCCACTGTTTTGACTGCTGTTTAGATTCTGGTGTATAATGGTGAATCCACGTTTCATCCATAGTAACAAACCGACGCACAAAATCAGTTTTATTTTTGTAAAAACGCTCCAAGCACTGTTCACAGATTTTCATGCGAATGCGTTTTTGATCTGCTGTGAGCATGCGCGGCACCCATCTTGCACAAAGCTTTTTCATATGCAATTCTTCATGCAAAACATAACCTACACGTTCTTTCAAAATGCACACAGCCTCAGCATTTTCACGCACTTTAATCCGTCGGTCATCCAATACTAAATCGTGTATTTCTTCGATGATGTCTGATGTTGTTGCACTTTTTGGGCGTCCCTCACGTGGATCATCTTCAAGGCTGGTACGGCCACGTTTAAACTCGGCAGCCCATTTCTTAATTGTCGAAAATGAAGGAGACGATTCCCCATAAACTTTTGTGAACTTCGAATGAATTTCATTCGGCATCAAACCTTCTTTAACAAAACATTTTATCACTGCATGATATTCAAATTTATCCATTGCACAAAATATACACAATTACGCTACTTCAAATAGCTGTATACAAAAAACTACGTGATAGATTGACTGGCAATTTCACATGAATTGTTGTGACAGGCATACCAACCTAAGAAGAAAAAAACTTGCTCATAGAGTTGATGTCTATGATCGAGCCCGAGAACTTTTCAGACCACCCTCGTATACGGAATAATATTTTAATTAGACCAGTCAAGTAATTGGAAGGATAAAGAATTAAAGTTAAAGAGCCAGAAAATAAAAATGGCAGTTTACATTTCGTTGGCCAGCAAAGTAAATGAAAGGACGTCTTGATTATAAGCATGATAAAAATATGTTGAATATTAAATTATACAATATCTACCATGAAATGGTTTTACAAATTTAATAAATTTAAATATATTTACCTTATATTTTTTAATCCGCTAAGCGATCTCTGTTATTTATATGTACAACATGTTTCGGGGATAAATCCCCATCCTCAGGTAAAATGTTTGTTCACCCTAATGCATAGGGGTCGTCGAAAATGTTAATGTTAACGCACATAAGCACATCACATATAACAAGTCATGAATAAATTAATGGATGAACGGAAAACATATAGGCGCGTGATATGTGAACCAGTGCACTGATCGGCCTCCGATCGTCAACTAGCTTTTACGCGCGTTTCACTTCTTATCTTCAATGCGCTATCATAGAGTGTGTTAGACTTAAATATCAGCTGGTCGTTAAGTAATTGTTCTTTATGTATTTTTGAGGCCCTGTAAATTTCAAATTCTTCTTGGGCATTCAAAAGATGACCTTTATTACAGATGTGTATATGTTCCATGTTTTCTTTAAACCCGGTGTAATTTATGGTTTTTATTTATGAGGTGAAGTGCGTAATTTGATGTGGTTGTGTTAGGGTTCTTCTTCGGTAGATGTTCTCTAAATCTATCGATGAATCTTCTGCCCGTCTGTCCGATGTAGAAATTATCACATTCACTACATCTAATTTTGTACACACCTGAACAATCTTCTGTTAATGTTGCAAATCGTGGTTTAAGTATATTTTTTAATTTTTAGTGGTCCTGTTTATTTAATGCTTGGATCAGTGGTATTACAGTCAATACTGGTTTCTATTCATATGGAATGTTATTATCTACCTATATATTGTAACGTCCTGCTTTTTCGTTGAGATGCGGAGTAGAGTTATTTTATATGCACCACTTTGTTAGCGTCAACTCTGAAACGTACGGCTTTTGTTATTATTAAAGTTTCCGCCTCTCCGCAGTCGCCACTTATGAATTATAATAACTGACGTTTTAAAAAAAATAAAATAAAGTATTTTATTTAATGTTACTCAATCTAAACAGAAATCGAGAGTGTGTGATTTGGGGTCCAGGAGGGAAGTTGTTCAGCCTTATGAAGAAGAGAGAGTAAGTACCAATTATTTACACGCGGTTTAGACGATTTCGGATTTTTTCAAATTGTTCGCTGTGATTTAAATCAGCTGACTGTGAGATAAGTTTCTACGCTTAGTTCAACCAGCATACTCTGTAGCAAAATTTGATCCGATGTGTTGATTTCTTCTGTTTTTGTGCTGAAATTTATTACAACTACCCACTACAAAAATTATAACACACTTTATTATTCAAGATTATTTTTCAATAATATTATTTATTTATATTATTGGTTTTTGTTTCCTGCCACCAAAATACAAGTATCACAATTGATCTTTCCTTAAATAAAACATAATCTCGACTTCACAGAGTCAACATGGAATTGTCTAAAGAGAAAAACCTATATGGTTTTGTTTACCAAATTTTACACTATTTTAAAAAAAACATCAATTAATATATAATTCTTAATAATTCCCCAGGGTTCAGGGTAAGTTCTTTTTGTTACGAGAGTGTCAGAAATGGATAATTACTAAGCTTTACAAATACCGAAAAAATATTAAATAAATTTGTTTATTTTTTCGTGTAGTATGTAGTTCCTGGAATGTCCGTAAGAGAGCAGCGTGCCTTTGTTTACTTTAAAAAAAAAACATGTGATTAAATGACTATTTTGTGTTCTATATCAACGTTCGGAATGCGTTTTCTTCTTGAACTATTAAACGAAATGTTTATATTACCTCGCTCCGTATGGTTCTTACTGGAATGAAGCTTTTTCGCTGGTGAGGTCCGTCTTGCGTTATAATTTCCTTACCGTCTGGCGCATTTTTCGATCGTCAACTAGAACTATGGCGAAACCAGGTTGAATCATCAGAAGGTTTTCTTTCACTGTTTAGTAAGGAGTATAACCATTTAATTTTGATAAATCATGGATGATTATACAGTGGTCATGTTGCTTGTTAATTTAGTATTAATTTTCACTCCTCCAAAGTTCCAAAAAGGTTATTTTTATTATAATTGTAGTAGCATCATTTCTTCAACTCTATGGTTTTATTTCAAAAATTTTATTACTAACAATACTTGTTATTTCCGTCACTCTTAGTAACCCATAGTATTTTTATTATACAGGCAGTTTGTAATTATTATAAATTTATATTTTATTTACCCAAAAATAATTCTTTTCCATTCCGGTTTCTTTATTAATTTGTTTTACATAATAAGTTTTTATTCATTTTCTTATGACCTTGTATATATATATTTGATAATTTTATTATCTTTAAATAAATTTATATATATTTTTTATTAGTCTCTCATAGTATTCCTACACTGCACTACTTCCTGCTGCCATTTCCCTCATAGTATTATTTTAATTTTTTATTATCCTTTGATATTTAAAAGTTTTTATGTTTTTTAAAACTAACCCTGGGTTATCCTATATTATAACACAAATATTTAAAAAAATATAACATTAACTTATGTATAACAATTGGTTGTCCATACAATATAAATATTACAATAAATAAATAAAAATACAAAATCAGTTAATAGTATTATAGCCTACTCTCATAGTTTTATAATTTCCAAAGCTACAGCACAGTTCTGTAATAAGTTACCTTCACTTTTATTTTTTACCTCAATGGGTACACTATAACTCACTTTGCACCATATATCACTCGAATTGTTTATCATTTTTAATGATATACTTTAATTTAGAGCTAGTTACAGGTTACCCATTTCTGACCTTTATATTATCATGAGTTAATTTATTGGGACCGGGTTATGTAACGTTACAATATATACATGCTTACCATTTATGTTGTTGTACATTACTTTGGTAATGAAAGACTCGTCTAATAATTACACTACTGGCATTTACCATTTTCACATGCTGTCACCAAATATTCCTTCTCAATGACATATACTGTTCCGTACGCGTGCAAAACCTGTCTTACTGTATGCCAGTATCGGTGCCAGTCTCTCTATCCTTTTACGTCTGTCTGTCTGCCCCTCCTCCGCCCAATCTCTCTCACACTCTCTCTCTTTCTCTCTCTATCTATCTCTCTTTCTCTGAAATTCTCTCAAACAAACATAACACGAAAAGTAACAATTTTATTCTTTAACATTTAACATTTTACAGTTTATACTAAGGACGCGAAAGCAGAACGTCAAGTTTCAAAAACAATATAAAGTTCAGATCGTGTAGGCGGAAGAGTTCTAATTGTAAACGAACAATTGCAATGCAGCCCACTCTGTGTTCCCCATTAAGATTAAAAACACTCCCAGTACAAAGTATAGAAGATGTCACAAACAATATTAAAATATTATTCTAGGATGTAGTTGTGTATCCGCATTAACATCAAACTATTTATTTAAAAAAAAACTTTTTCATTAACATGAATTTATATGCCGTTATGTTTAACATTTTTAAAATTAAAGTAAATACGTGAAGACAATAAAATTCCGTACCAAGGAAATACGTAGTTAAAGTATATAATAAACTTACTGACAACGCATTAATAAAATATTAAAATTCATAAGTTTTTTCAATCATAATTCCTGAAAGCATTGAACTTAATTCATAAAACTACATGGCTTATAAAAAACGAGACAAGTGTTGAATGTATCAATAAAAATGTTAAGATATGTTGGTGTTTGTTAATCCTTGAATGATACTCTAAATAGTCAAGAATATACCATTAGAACCTTTCTTTTGGAACAAAGGGAAATAAAATACATGACAATAGAAAATTAGTAGAACGAGCGGAACGAACTCTCAGTATATGATTGACCGTTTTAATCTATCTTTTTGGGGAATGTCTCACGGCAACGTATTAATACATTCACCGGATTCTGGGAAACTAGGCTAGCATGTCCATGCCTTTAACCCACAGAGCCCTAAAATTTTTGAGATTGATACACTTAAAAATAGAAGGCAGGTGGAAAAATGTAAGAGATAATTATTTTGAAAAAAAATCGCAAAATATGTAAGTTTGCTAAAGACAATTTTAGATGTAATCTGAATAGAGTGTTCACTTTTTAAAATTCTGAGGCACGAGAGATCAAATTTTATAAAAACTTTTTAAAAATCGCAAAAAGCCATATGAGATGTCAAACTAAATATAATTTTAAACACAATATGGAAGTAGTGTTGATGTTTGTAATTCCACTTTCATACAGTTTTTCTAGATTCAAGAAAACAGATTTAAAGAATACTTTTTCACATTTTCCTACAAAATATTAGGCATAAGTTAGGTATACTTTTAAATATGAAGTAAAACTGCAATACAACGGATTTAATACGACAATGTTAAAGTCACAATGTAACGTTCATACTAGCAAACTGCTGTAAACTGTGTATCTTTAGGGAATATAAACAAAATCAAATGTACATTGGTTTTGGCTACTGTAAACTTTAAGCTGGTTTTACTGGATACACAGGGCAGTACAGTCAGTAACAACTTGCATAGCTACAATTCTCAGGCGATTTTAACTATTAACAATTTAACGACAATTGGTTTACTGGTGAAAGCTGATTAAACGTATACACAGAAACACTACCACAGAAGTTAATATGATTTAGAGTTTTATGAAAGCCGTTTCATGATACAGTAAATCTCATTATTAAATAAAATTAATACTGAATTTTATGAAGCCTTTCTATTTATTCATCTACAATGATCAATCAAAAATAGAGCATTTGGTTTGTCTGTCTATATTTTTACGAAATTACACCGATTGTCGTCTTTAAAAGAGTTATATAAATAATTATACACTAGAAAATTCGTTACTCACAAATGTATGTACCAATTTCGTAAAAACAAAAAAAGAAGACAATAAACGCATGCATACAACTATTTACCATGTTTACAATTATCAATCAATACAGTAAAAATAATATAAGTTACCAATTATACGTGTCTGCACACAAAATTTCACAAATAATGGTTCACATAATATTTAGCTCTGTTCAATAACGTACACTGAATCGCAAGTTTTAACAATTGCTATAACACGACGTATCGCTTCGATAACTGCTCACAACTACAATTACAATTGGCTGACCGCTTCCGAAACTATATTTGGACGCAAGTAGAATAATCGACCACCGACTGGAAGGCGCAGAAAAGTTTAGAACGTGTAACAGCATTACATCATCCTGCTGCTCATATAACATTTACACAGCGCCACGTAGCCACGCCACGCGTGTCATCTATCCCCTCAGCGTAAGAATATATCGCCTACTCTCAACTTAACTATGATTGTCGCTGTCTCTCCATGACGAGCTTCCACTGTGTTTTTCCATATTTCTGTTTACAGTTCCCATGCTCTAATCAGTTCTTTATTTTTATTTCTCCAATTGTATCATGACTTTCCCTTTTCCTTATCTCTTAACGTATTCGCTCGTACATTTTATTTCACCATCTTTCTTCAAAGGTTTGATTGAAAACATATGCTTAAAATGGTATTATATTATTGCTACTATAAAACAATTTTAATGAAATTTATTTGTTTCAAGAAGATTGATAGCAACGTTAAAACCCCTCTTTCTTTCGGTTTAGAACGTCTGCCGACATCGTACCATTACTAGTCGTCATTCATCTCTTTTCCACACACTGTCCATATCGACCGTGATGCATGACGAGGCTTTCAGGATCTTCAGTGCTTTACTTTATTAAGTGGACTTGCTTAGGGGGTCTTCATCAACATCACAACTTGTAACTGAAGACCAGAGGGCTTGATTTCGACTACAGTCTTCCTCTGCAGAAACCGC
The DNA here is from genome assembly GCA_034769895.1 of Magicicada septendecula. Lineage (NCBI taxonomy): Eukaryota > Metazoa > Arthropoda > Insecta > Hemiptera > Cicadidae > Magicicada > Magicicada septendecula. Next base: position 330,490,319 of record CM068373.1, read on the forward strand.
CTTCATTTCGGCCATGAAGTTTTCGGAGTGTCTTTCTCTAAGCATTTAGAGATCTTAAACCTCGACCGTACAGACGGTACGGGACAGTGATCGTGCAATGACGACACTTACCAGCTCTGTGTCACGGTATCTTCATCGGGTCCAAGTACAATTTAAAGCGTACGTTGAACCACAGTCCATCCAAAATACATACTGATAATACTGCTGGCTCGGTTTAGAACTGCCTATTTGGTGTAGTCTTATTCTCAGACGCCCACCATACATAATAAAGCTTTCACTACATGCGTAAAGTTAGGTCTACAATTAAACGATGATTGCAAGGAAATGTTTGTTTATTACAGTAAATTAAATTAAAGCTGTTAAAGTAATTAAACAAATGTATTCTTATTTATAAAAATATAATGTATGCCTATTAATTTATTAAGTGCATGTTTGTGTGTGTACAACTTTCATCTGTTTAGTGTGAAAGTTATTGATTGGATATAATTTGATTTGAGAATAAAGCAATATATCTGACAAATATTAGGCGGTACTATAGTTATACAGAAGTAATACGTAGGCCTACAACTGACACCATTTAAAGAACATGTAAAACGATTGTCTAATGCAAAGTGATAAATGTTCGAACACGATCCTTTTAATAAAACTAATATTTGAGAGGCAAAAGTACGGAATTAGGTCACATTAAAACACTGTGTTTGATCCCTCTTTAATAACCAATCCCGTTCTATACAGATCCATTTACAAATGTTTTCCAACACGTTTCTTCTTACCATTTTTATCAACAGTCTACATGGTAATGAAGTTTATTTCCTAAACACTAAGAATATGAACAATTTTTAAAGTTCAGAATGCAAGTAAAGTATCATAGTCTAATAGGCGTAAGTTTTAAAAATAATCAATTTATAAAAGTTACTAACATAAATAAAATTAATTTAATAATTTGTTGATATGTAAAATGCTATAATTAATATGAACTAATATTCTTAAAATTATGTTCTTAAACTATACGCATTTTTTTTACTGAGGTAAGATGTTCTTAATTAATTCTTAAAATTTCATACTACTTGCAACTAGAAGCTCATACTTTTACCTCAGAGTCTATTTGAATGTTGACCTTGTTTGTGCTTCCCCCCTCATGAGATTATGTTAGATACAAATACATCTTCTTAGAAATTATATCACAGGTACAGACACCAGCCGAACCTGATATACAGAAGTAATGGAATCATCAGCTTAACTAAATGCTATTGGTTCTGTAAGGAACTCTTTCGATGTCTTCCCGCACTCTGGGATTCCTTGGTTACTACTGGAGCATAATGGTACACATTGCGTTCGATTTTTTCATTACATTCTTACATACAAACACACATAAGTCGAATTATTTATTGTTCATTGTAAGTCTGACGACAGTAAATTATATCAAAACTACCAAACTACCGAAATATTGTAGCCTAATATATTGCAACAGTACATAAATAATATAATTTAATTTTTGATGCCCCACGTTGGAAGCGACACTTTTATGCAACAATACAACATTTCAAATGTAATATAATTTAAATTTGTGATGCCCCACGTTGGAAGCGACAATTTATGCAACAATACGACTGGACATAAGTTGTATAATTTATGTTGTATGTGTATAAATTTACATGTAATTTAATTTGAATAGCCCCACGATCTTGGAGCGACAATTTATATAACAATACTTACTTGCATAAATACAATTTAATATAGGTTTCAGGTGTATCTGTAATAAGAAATCGATGTAACTTGTAACGGTATTTCAAATTTATTTGGTACTAATAAAATTGTGCGCATGGCACTTGATTGGACTTAAAACATTCGTTATTACTTTGTTACTGTGCCGTAACTTACGCTATATACATACTTACTGACTAAATATTCTATTCTACTAATTATTTTATTAAAAAATATCATTTCCTGACTACTCAGTCAATTAGTGTGCTTCGAAATATCAATGTTTAAATATCTTTTTAGATATTGTAATGGAAACACAAAAATATTAATTGTTACTGAATTTATCTTTCTTTTATCAGTACTGATTTATACAACGCTAATTTTTATTTAAATGCTTTGCATTCTTTTCATTTCAATACTAATTTGAGCTCTTGTTTACGTTAATCTTACTTCAATAACATCTATGATTTTAACTCTCTATATCTACAATAAACATTGGCTCTTACTTTTAAATAGAACAAGAATGTCTTTAATTGTCTTTGAGTTAATTGTTCGATTAAGAGATAAATAAGTTGTTTATCACCTTATTGTCGTCAATCATACTCAATCAATTGATCCATCTGTAATCGTCCTCGTCTCGAACTCCAGCATCACTTCCTCTTGTCCAGCGTCGCTCCTCTCTTGTCCAGCGTCGTTTCCAGACTTTAGTAGTGTTCCTCTTGACCAGCGCAGTCACCTCTAGAGTCCAGCGTCGTCCCTCTCTTGTCCAGCGTCGTCTCTCTCTTGTCCAGCGTCGTCTCGCTCTCTGGAACTAAGTCGTCAGCGCTCTCTCTCTCTCTCTCTCTCTCTCTCTCTCTCTCTCTCTCTCTCTCTCGAACTTCTTCTCGTGCTTAATCCGAAGGGTACTACCCTGTGTTGGTAGCATTTATTTTTATGCAGGAAAGCCGTGTACTTTCTATTCTCTTCACGAATTGGTATCTGCCAGAAACTTGAGCGTAAATAGAACAGATACCTCGTCAGATAGCTTCGTCAGATACCTTCACACTTAGTAAATAATTCGTCCGCAGTTGGCGCACAGTAATACTCCTTTAATACAATGCTGTTCATTTTTATTTTGTTTTTAAATAGTATCCAAGTCACTTTTTCACAATAATTTAATTACCTTGTATCCGTCAGTGACTTCGTTCTAGCGTTTTTTATATAGACGCGTTTCGTGACATGTGTCACATCATCAGTAATCCTCGTCAAATGTTAAAATTCACATAAACACATAAACGTGCAAATGTGTTTTTATGTGTTTATGTGAATTTTAACATTTGACGAGGATTACTGATGATGTGACACATGTCACGAAACGCGTCTATATAAAAAACGCTATAACGAATTCATTGACGGATACAAGGTAATTAAATTAATGCTGTTCAGCTCCCTCATGTCAAGGCATTGACGTATCTCACCACTTTTCTTCTTCACTATCACTAGAGGATTCAGGAAGTTGCTGTTCGATCGCTCTATGACTCCACTTTCAATCGTGCCCCGAATTTCCAGTTCAACCTCTTCCTCATATCGCATTGGGATATGGTACGTCCTCCTAATGACTTTCGTAGGGTCTGACACAACTATAGAGTGCTCGTATACTGTCGTCTGCGTCGGTACTTCACTAAATATATCACTGTATTCTTCTACTAATTCGTGCAGTTTTTCTTTTTCCTCTGTCGTCATTCCTTCATCTGCCGCATTCACATGTCGAGTTGGACCATACTGTATGTGTGGCTTGTACAAAGTAATAGGCGTTTCACTTACCTTGCACTCTTCTTCCTCGCTGTTCATGTTTAATTCATATTGAACATTTTTATAATCACACACAATTGTATTATCATTAACATTAATCTTAGCATTTATTGTTTTTAGTATATCGATACCTAAAATTCCATCATAAATCAATTTATGCATAATTATCATGGGGTGTTCTAATTCTAGATTTTTATATGCTGGAGTTATATATGCTTGTTGTTTAACTCTTTCTTTTTTATTGGTAGCTGTTGTAACATTTAAATTATTTACGGGCAAAATTGCAGTATTTTAAAAATATTTCTTATTGCGTTGAACCCATGCAGCGTTAAGAACTGACAGTTGGCTGCCGGTATCAACTAGCATCCGTATTTTACACCTGTTTATGCTCACAATCACAATAGGACATTGTGTTTGCTGTGGGTCTCGCTTTATATCCTGTTCGGTGCTTAATAATTCCTCCCTAATATCGCAGGGGTATATGTTGTTTATTTTATAATTTTGCTTCCGTTTATTTAGTCATTTTGATGCTTTTGATGTAGACGGCCGGCAGTGGAATGTTACTATCTCCATCTCATTCGTTTTCTGGCTATCTCTCTTCAATTTTTTCTCATCGTACCCTCGTACTGCGGCAACGCGTTTGTCAGCTGGTTTTGAAAACTGTTTACGATTCGACGACCATACAACGTCTCCTTGTCGTTCAGCTGTATTTATTCTTTCAGTTTCGGTAGCTGTGCGCGTTGTAGTGTTGTATATTGGTGGCGAATAATTTATTTTGTAATTATCACGGGGCGGTGTATTGTTTTGTATTGCTTTCTTGCCATCTCTGTGATAATTTTAGTGGTGATTTGCGTGTTTTTGTTCCCAGTATTGTGTGTTCTTACCTTTATTGATATTCTCCGACTGTGTCACAAGGATTAAAAATTCTTCTATGGTTTTAATTACCTGCGTATAAACTGCTAACTGGATATCTCGCTGAAAATGGTAAGATAACTTTGAAATAATTTCGTATTCTGAGAATTTAGGTTTAAGATGCTTTACACGTTCTATTTGCGTAATTGTGTATTGTTCAATACTCTGCTGTCCTTGTGCATTGAACTTTCCATATTCGAGTTGATTCCGTACTTGTCGTTGGGTATGTAAATTCCAGTATCGGTTCTCGAATGCCTCACGAAACTGCTGATATGTACTGACGTTATCTCTAATAATAGAGTACCATTGGCTGGCTGAATTTCTAAGATATCGCGTGACGAAGTCTATCTTCTCGTCGTCATTTATTGCACTCCCAATCTTTTCTATTTCCTTCTCTACTCTAGCTAGGAATTCCATACTGTTCTCCCCTTTACCACCTGAGAACGTAAGTCTGCTCCTTTCTTCTATTGGTGTAGGAAATATGGTCATTTGGTTCTGTCGTCTTCTTAACTCGCTTCGTAGCTGGTTCATTTCCTCTTGAATTTCTTCTTTCATATGTGATACGTCTCCCGAACGGTCCTTCGTAGTTTCTTCAATTTTATTCTCAACGACTACAGTACGTGTTTCTATTTCTCTAAGTTTACTGGTATTTGCTTGCGATATATTATTAATAGTTTGAATGTTATCATCCTGCTCTCGCGTTATAGTAGTTAAAGTATCATTTATTTGTTTATGCGTTTCTTTTATATCTTTTCTCCACTCGAGACGTAATTCTTTTTGTTTATTTTCAAATCTTGTAACTTGCTCATGTAAGGCTTGTTTAAAATTATTCTCTAAAGTATCAATACGTATGTGGGTGTCAACAATTTTTTCGTTTAACTGTGCATTACTGTCAATTATACTTTGTTTTATTTCAAGATTATCAATTTTTAACTCTTCTAACTGTCCGTGATTTTTATGGTGTCCTGTTTAAAATTTGCGGACTGTTGCTCTAACTTATTTTCTAAACTTTCTGTTTGTTTTGTATTTATTTCATCTATTTTTCTTATTTGTTTGACATTCTCTTCTTTCAACTCTTCTTTAAAATTTTCGGCTTGTTTTTACAATCCAGTTACATAACTGTATGTAACTGGAAGGATGAAACTATTTACAAAAATTTAAATACTCTGTGCGGACGGGCAAAAGCTCCCGCTGCACTGTGGGTGATCGAAAAAAAAGAACAACTGTAGCGTGTGTGTCCTATTTATACCCACGTCTTGGTCCACACCAGCAGTTGTAGGAAATCGACATGTCTGAAATTGTCTCTGGGTTCAGTCCCACCACTCCTTGTCAATTTCGCTATTTCTTATATTTCTGCGAATTGCAGAGTCCTGTAAGTATACTCTTATACTCATCTTATAACTATTTTCACTACACATGTTCACTGTATTTTTGGACATTGCAACTTAACCCTTTCGCTCTGTACACAGTTATTTCACCACTACACTCGTACGGTGTGTCCTTTTCACGTGTTTTTATACACAGTATTTAGTTCATTTTATTACATTTTATTGTGTTTTTGGATTTTACTCCTTACTTATAGTTTATGAGTAATTACGGAAAAATAGTAAGTATGCAATTATTCATCTTGGGGTCGTAAACTCGCCTGCATAGACCTGCGTCACACACACTTGCAAAATACTGGTGTACACATTTTCAGTTACATTTGTGTGTGTGTGCACGTCGATTCAGGTCGAAACACCTGTTCATATTTTTGTCTGAGCCAAGCTTGCAATCCCTGACATGCTTATTTCTAACACCTTAATAATTATTTACAGTTTATTAGGTATATTTAAATTTTTATATTCAATGCTCAGTACATCACTTATTTGTACTGTCGCATTATATATATATATATATATGTATAATACATTTCATATTTATAACTAAATTTACCTCAAGATGTTATTTTTCCTTATTTGGAACATGTTTCGAGAGCTCCCGTGCTCCCATCCTCAGCCTTTGCGATCTTGTGTCTGGTGAAATATTTGTGTGTTGACTGCTGGAAAAGGTCCACAGATATCCAAGAAAGTCTTTTCAAGTTTATTATTAGATTTTATTGTAATCATGTTGCCCGTTCTCTTCTCATTATTTACTTTTACTAGCTGACATATGTTACAGGTTTTCACTATCTCCCTTACTCTTTTATTTATAGCTTTCACGTAACAATGTTCAGATAAAGCTTTAATAACTTTGAGTGATCCCATATGGGCATACCTTTCATGATAATCCTGAATCAATGCTACTTCTGTTGCTGCTGGCACATACATCTTCCAGACATGATCCTTAATGGTAGGACGAATAAAAAGGACCTCTTCATAAACACAAAAAAATTTCATTATTATAGGGTCATGTTGTAATATTCGTTCCTTAATTTTTGTTAATTTAGTGTCCCTTTGTTGATCGACTTTTATTTTATTAATTATATCTTGTAACTCTTTTGCCATCTTAAGAATGTAATATATTTTTCCAATACTTTCTGGTTCTATTTCGCAAGTTCCTTTTTCGAGGTTAATCCGGGAAAATCGGTCTGCTATTACATTCTTCTTACCCGGAATATATTCCCAGTCTAAATTATATTCTTGAAGTATTAATGCCCATCTAGTAAGTCTGCCGTGGTTAAGTTTACAATTTTTTAAAAACGAAATTGATCTGTGATCAGTTCTGATGGTCACTGGGTATCCCAAAATAAATGTTCGAAATTTTATACATGAAAACACAACACTCAGCAGTTCTTTTTCAGTTACTGTATAATTTCTCTCACAACTACTCAGTACTCTGCTTGCAAAACTGATAACTCCATGATTTCCTTCTTCATCTTCCTGATATAGCTCACTTCCAAGGCTAATGTTACTAGCATCACAATTTATGAAAAAACGTTTATTAAAATTTGGGTGATGTAACATGATGCTGTCAAGAAATTTATTTTTTACTCTCTGGAAATTATGATCTTCACTTTCTTCCCATTTCCACTTGTTTTTCTTTGAAAGTAAACATTGAAATTTAGCTGTTACTTCTGAATAATTCTGTTGAAATTTTCTATAATAGTTGCATATCCCCAAAAAGGATTGTAATTGTTTCAAGTTTCTTGGTTTAGGAAAATCTTGAATAGCCTTTACTTTTTCAGGAGATGATTTAATTCCAGTAGCAGATAAAATGAACCCTAAAAATGGTAGTTCATGTGTGATAAATTTAGATTTATCCAGTTTTAAAATTATATTGTGTCGCAAAAGTTTATTTAACACTGTTTCCACTCGGTTACAATGCTCCTCCCAAGTACAAGACGTAATTAGTATGTCATCCACATATATGGTAGTAAAATCTAAAACTTCCTTACCCAAAATTTGGTCCATGCACTGGATGAACACGGCCACAGAATTTACCAATCCAAAAGGCAAACGCTTAAAATGATAATTTCGTCCTTCGAATATGAAAGCAACATATTGTCTGCTGTTAGGGTGCAACTCTATTTGCCAGTATCCACAGACTGCATCCCAAGTACTCATGTACTTGCATCCATAGAATTTTTTCATTATCTCTTCAATCTCACCTGGAGACGTGCGATCGTTAATGAGCATTTTGTTCAACTCCCGAGCATCGAGACATAGTCTGACTTGACCATCTTTCTTCGGTATAGCTACCAATGGGCTGGTATATGGAGAACTACTTCTTTCAATTATGTTTTCTAATATCATTCTTTGAATTTCTTTCCTTGCTGCCTCTTTCAAAGCTTGAGCAATATGGTATGATCGTTTATTAAAATTTACATTTTCCTTGAACTTTAGTTCACACAAGAAGTTTTTTGCTTTTCCTGGTGATTCTGAGAATACTGATTTATATTTATTATAAATTTTTATAAGTTGTTGTTTCTGTTCTACACTAATTATTTCCGGTGCCTGCCTATTCTGAAACTCCATTATTTCTTCTATCTTCTCTTTCCACTTCTTTGATTCTGTTACTTCTATATTGTTACCTAGGGTTAATCTATTATCCTCCCTAACAAAAAATGAGCTCGGACACTGAGGGGCACTTTGGCTACCAATTATCTCAGCCGTTAACTCACCATTTTCTGTGCTCAAGGTTACTATACCCCTGGCCAGATTTATAATTGCAGTGTGTCGCCGTAGCATATCACACCCTATTAACACCCTAAACGGTAGCCATTTCGCTACTAAAAATCCCATAGGTATTCCTATTCCATTAGTGGTAACATTCAAAGACACTTGTTTTTTTATTATTTTATTTTGTTTCCCGGTAGCACCAACAATTGTTAAATTGTTAATTGGTAAAGTAGGTATTCTCTCAGTAGTTAATTCAGTAATACGATCTAATTCTAATTGATCAATAATTGAAATATTGGCTCCTGTATCAATCATGGCCTCTGCTGACACTCCATTTAATTTTATTTGTATATAGACTATGTCATTGTTTGGTGATGACTCTTTAATTGCTCTTTCTTCCATTAACTCGGACTGTATATTTTTTAGAAAATTATTTCTGATAATGGTTATTGGTTGATTCAAATTAGTATTATAATTGGGTGTATGGTATATTCTGTGCCCTGTTGTTTCTAGCAGTGACGGGCAATCACATCTTCTCACTGCTGGTACCCGTTTCCCCTATTTCCATCATTATTATTGTTTGATTCAACATTTTCATGATGTTGAATATTGTTTATCGGTATCCTTTCTTCATCACTCTCTCTGAATCTAGGTTGCTCGACGTTCATACTCCTTTGTGGACCTTCGTCTCGATGATAAGAATCATGTCTGTAATTCTGTCGATTATTATTAGGCCATCTTCCTCGATATCTATTATTGAAATAATTGTTATTAGCATGCACATAATTAACTCTGGGCCGATTCTCTCTTGGTGGTTCATTCCTACGCTCCTCGGTATTCCCTGATCTCCATCTACTTCTCCTATAATAAGATTCCTGTTCATAATTTTCTAGCAGCGTTTCCATGCCTCCAATAGTTTTTATTTGTCCACTTAAGCGTGCACTAATGATCTTCTCTTCGAAATGATACGCCATTTTGGTCACTAGACACTCTTCAGGTATCTTAGGGTCTAAATACTTTGCGATACACACCTTCCCTAAAAAGTAAGCAGTAGGTGTTTGTCCCACTGTACGGTCATACCTACCATGACAGATATCGTCCCTAATAATGTTTTGTACTGATTCTGACCAGTACTTACGTTTGAACATAGTTTTGAAACCCCCATAATCACACACCTCGTTCCTAATTGCTGTCCACCAATTATCATTGATATTTTTGAACGATTCGTCTAATAGACCTTTTATCATATTCCATCGATTCTCCTTTGGTCTGTTCAAAATTTCGTCTACTCTCCCTAAAAATTCAAGTCGGTTTCTGCGATAATCCCGAAAGTTTACACTTTCCTTACTATCTGGATAAACCTGATGACTGCTGCATGCGGATCTAGCACTTATTCTATCTACATCACATTGAAAATTGGTTTGTATTTGTTGTAAACTATCTAATTTCTCTGCTTGGCTATCACACTGATTTTTTACATTCTCTACTGTTTTATGAAACTCTGAAAATTTACAGTTTAGACTGCTTTTGATACTATCTAACTGGTCATTGTTTTCTTGTCGTATGGCCATTACACGAACTTGATTATCTTGTTCTTCTTTTTCCATTCGTGCCTCGACTCCTGTTTTAATTAGTTCCATTTTCTCTTCAGTTTTATCTAATCTTTGGTTAGTTTCCATTAATTTCTTCTCTGCCTCTTCCTTATATTCATCTACTCTTTGTCTTAACGTATTATTGACCAGTTCAATTTTACCTTCTAGATTTTCTCTTAATTCCTTGTTGAAATTCTCCATCTTACCCTCAATTTGTTTTAAATTCTCATTATTCTCTTCAAATTTTGCATTCATCTCTTCTCTTTGCCCTTCAACCGTTTCCTTCAGTTCATGGTATTGTTCATTCATGGTTTGTTTGATATTTCCATGAATGGTTTCTATTTTTTCATTTAGTTGTTTGACTAAACTTTCCTGAATGCTATCTATTTTCTCATTGGTCTGTCTATTTTGTTCCTCCTGCTTCTTAAAATTCTCCTTATTTTCCTCATTGGTTTGTTTTAAGTTTTCCTCCCGTTTCTTAAAATTCTCCTTATTTTCCTCATTGGTTTGTTTTAAGTTTTCCTCCTGTTTCTTAAAATTCTCCTTATTTTCCTCATTGGTCTGTCTCAAATTTCCTCCTGTTTTCTAAATTGTTCATTAGTTTGTTTATTCTGTTCCTTAAATTGTTCTGCCATAAATTTCATCAGGTCTTGCCAATTAGGTTCTTCTCTGGCTACCGCTTTGTCTGGTTGGTCCCCTTGGGCATAACACCGTGTCCATAACTACTTCTGTTTCTTCTTTATCACCTGTCTGTTGGTCCATTTCACTGTCCGTGACTAATTCTATCTCTTGTTCCTGTCCACCTTCTTCAATCTCCTTTTCTTCTGCCCTCTTCTTCGATTTGCCTCGGGTATTATGCATTTCTTGTTTTCTCATAACTGCCAACGATAATTAGATTTTTTGGTATATATTTTTATTAAATATCAAAATTCTTTTCTAATTACCGCCCTTTTACGTTGAGCGCCAATTCTGTAACGTCCTGCTTTTTCGTTGAGAGGCGGAGTAGAGTTATTTTATATGCACCACTTTGTTAGCGTCAATTCTGAAACGTACGGCTTTTGTTATTATTAAAGTTTCCGCCTCTCCGCAGTCGCCACTTATGAATTATAATAACTGACGTTTTAAAAAAAATAAATAAAGTATTTTATTTAATGTTACTCAATCTAAACAGAAATCGAGAGTGTGTGATTTGGGGTCCAGGAGGGAAGTTGTTCAGCCTTATGAAGAAGAGAGAGTAAGTACCAATTATTTACACGCGGTTTAGACGATTTCGGATTTTTTCAAATTGTTCGCTGTGATTTAAATCAGCTGACTGTGAGATAAGTTTCTACGCTTAGTTCAACCAGCATACTCTGTAGCAAAATTTGATCCGATGTGTTGATTTCTTCTGTTTTTGTGCTGAAATTTATTACAACTACCCACTACAAAAATTATAACACACTTTATTATTCAAGATTATTTTTCAATAATATTATTTATTTATATTATTGGTTTTTGTTTCCTGCCACCAAAATACAAGTATCACAATTGATCTTTCCTTAAATAAAACATAATCTCGACTTCACAGAGTCAACATGGAATTGTCTAAAGAGAAAAACCTATATGGTTTTGTTTACCAAATTTTACACTATTTTAAAAAAAACATCAATTAATATATAATTCTTAATAATTCCCCAGGGTTCAGGGTAAGTTCTTTTTGTTACGAGAGTGTCAGAAATGAATAATTACTAAGCTTTACAAATACCGAAAAAATATTAAATAAATTTGTTTATTTTTTCGTGTAGTATGTAGTTCCTGGAATGTCCGTAAGAGAGCAGCGTGCCTTTGTTTACTTAAAAAAAAACATGTGATTAAATTGACTATTTTGTGTTCTATATCAACGTTCGGAATGCGTTTTCTTCTTGAACTATTAAACGAAGTGTTTATATTACCTCGCTCCTTATGGTTCTTACTGGAATGAAGCTTTTTCGCTGGTGAGGTCCGTCTTGCGTTATAATTTCCTTACCGTCTGGCGCATTTTTCGATCGTCAACTAGAACTATGGCGAAACCAGGTTGAATCATCAGAAGGTTTTCTTTCACTGTTTAGTAAGGAGTATAACCATTTAATTTTGATAAATCATGGATGATTATACAGTGGTCATGTTGCTTGTTAATTTAGTATTAATTTTCACTCCTCCAAAGTTCCAAAAAGGTTATTTTTATTATAATTGTAGTAGCATCATTTCTTCAACTCTATGGTTTTATTTCAAAAATTTTATTACTAACAATACTTGTTATTTCCGTCACTCTTAGTAACCCATAGTATTTTTATTATACAGGCAGTTTGTAATTATTATAAATTTATATTTTATTTACCCAAAAATAATTCTTTTCCATTCCGGTTTCTTTATTAATTTGTTTTACATAATAAGTTTTTATTCATTTTCTTATGACCTTGTATATATATATTTGATAATTTTATTATCTTTAAATAAATTTATATATATTTTTTATTAGTCTCTCATAGTATTCCTACACTGCACTACTTCCTGCTGCCATTTCCCTCATAGTATTATTTTAATTTTTTATTATCCTTTGATATTTAAAAGTTTTTATGTTTTTTAAAACTAACCCTGGGTTATCCTATATTATAACACAAATATTTAAAAAAATATAACATTAACTTATGTATAACAATTGGTTGTCCATACAATATAAATATTACAATAAATAAATAAAAATACAAAATCAGTTAATAGTATTATAGCCTACTCTCATAGTTTTATAATTTCCAAAGCTACAGCACAGTTCTGTAATAAGTTACCTTCACTTTTATTTTTTACCTCAATGGGTACACTATAACTCACTTTGCACCATATATCACTCGAATTGTTTATCATTTTTAATGATATACTTTAATTTAGAGCTAGTTACAGGTTACCCATTTCTGACCTTTATATTATCATGAGTTAATTTATTGGGACCGGGTTATGTAACGTTACAATATATACATGCTTACCATTTATGTTGTTGTACATTACTTTGGTAATGAAAGACTCGTCTAATAATTACACTACTGGCATTTACCTGTTTTCACATGCTGTCACCAAATATTCCTTCTCAATGACATATACTGTTCCGTACGCGTGCAAAACCTGTCTTACTGTATGCCAGTATCGGTGCCAGTCTCTCTATCCTTTTACGTCTGTCTGTCTACCCCTCCTCCGCCCAATCTCTCTCACACTCTCTCTCTTTCTCTCTCTATCTATCTCTCTTTCTCTGAAATTCTCTCAAACAAACATAACACGAAAAGTAACAATTTTATTCTTTAACATTTAACATTTTACAGTTTATACTAAGGACGCGAAAGCAGAACGTCAAGTTTCAAAAACAATATAAAGTTCAGATCGTGTAGGCGGAAGAGTTCTAATTGTAAACGAACAATTGCAATGCAGCCCACTCTGTGTTCCCCATTAAGATTAAAAACACTCCCAGTACAAAGTATAGAAGATGTCACAAACAATATTAAAATATTATTCTAGGATGTAGTTGTGTATCCGCATTAACATCAAACTATTTATTTAAAAAAAAACTTTTTCATTAACATGAATTTATATGCCGTTATGTTTAACATTTTTAAAATTAAAGTAAATACGTGAAGACAATAAAATTCCGTACCAAGGAAATACGTAGTTAAAGTATATAATAAACTTACTGACAACGCATTAATAAAATATTAAAATTCATAAGTTTTTTCAATCATAATTCCTGAAAGCATTGAACTTAATTCATAAAACTACATGGCTTATAAAAAACGAGACAAGTGTTGAATGTATCAATAAAAATGTTAAGATATGTTGGTGTTTGTTAATCCTTGAATGATACTCTAAATAGTCAAGAATATACCATTAGAACCTTTCTTTTGGAACAAAGGGAAATAAAATACATGACAATAGAAAATTAGTAGAACGAGCGGAACGAACTCTCAGTATATGCTTGACCGTTTTAATCTATCTTTTTGGGGAATGTCTCACGGCAACGTATTAATACATTCACCGGATTCTGGGAAACTAGGCTAGCATGTCCATGCCTTTAACCCACAGAGCCCTAAAATTTTTGAGATTGATACACTTAAAAATAGAAGGCAGGTGGAAAAATGTAAGAGATAATTATTTTGAAAAAAAATCGCAAAATATGTAAGTTTGCTAAAGACAATTTTAGATGTAATCTGAATAGAGTGTTCACTTTTTAAAATTCTGAGGCACGAGAGATCAAATTTTATAAAAACTTTTTAAAAATCGCAAAAAGCCATATGAGATGTCAAACTAAATATAATTTTAAACACAATATGGAAGTAGTGTTGATGTTTGTAATTCCACTTTCATACAGTTTTTCTAGATTCAAGAAAACAGATTTAAAGAATACTTTTTCACATTTTCCTACAAAATATTAGGCATAAGTTAGGTATACTTTTAAATATGAAGTAAAACTGCAATACAACGGATTTAATACGACAATGTTAAAGTCACAATGTAACGTTCATACTAGCAAACTGCTGTAAACTGTGTATCTTTAGGGAATATAAACAAAATCAAATGTACATTGGTTTTGGCTACTGTAAACTTTAAGCTGGTTTTACTGGATACACAGGGCAGTACAGTCAGTAACAACTTGCATAGCTACAATTCTCAGGCGATTTTAACTATTAACAATTTAACGACAATTGGTTTACTGGTGAAAGCTGATTAAACGTATACACAGAAACACTACCACAGAAGTTAATATGATTTAGAGTTTTATGAAAGCCGTTTCATGATACAGTAAATCTCATTATTAAATAAAATTAATACTGAATTTTATGAAGCCTTTCTATTTATTCATCTACAATGATCAATCAAAAATAGAGCATTTGGTTTGTCTGTCTATATTTTTACGAAATTACACCGATTGTCGTCTTTAAAAGAGTTATATAAATAATTATACACTAGAAAATTCGTTACTCACAAATGTATGTACCAATTTCGTAAAAACAAAAAAAGAAGACAATAAACGCATGCATACAACTATTTACCATGTTTACAATTATCAATCAATACAGTAAAAATAATATAAGTTACCAATTATACGTGTCTGCACACAAAATTTCACAAATAATGGTTCACATAATATTTAGCTCTGTTCAATAACGTACACTGAATCGCAAGTTTTAACAATTGCTATAACACGACGTATCGCTTCGATAACTGCTCACAACTACAATTACAATTGGCTGACCGCTTCCGAAACTATATTTGGACGCAAGTAGAATAATCGACCACCGACTGGAAGGCGCAGAAAAGTTTAGAACGTGTAACAGCATTACATCATCCTGCTGCTCATATAACATTTACACAGCGCCACGTAGCCACGCCACGCGTGTCATCTATCCCCTCAGCGTAAGAATATATCGCCTACTCTCAACTTAACTATGATTGTCGCTGTCTCTCCATGACGAGCTTCCACTGTGTTTTTCCATATTTCTGTTTACAGTTCCCATGCTCTAATCAGTTCTTTATTTTTATTTCTCCAATTGTATCATGACTTTCCCTTTTCCTTATCTCTTAACGTATTCGCTCGTACATTTTATTTCACCATCTTTCTTCAAAGGTTTGATTGAAAACATATGCTTAAAATGGTATTATATTATTGCTACTATAAAACAATTTTAATGAAATTTATTTGTTTCAAGAAGATTGATAGCAACGTTAAAACCCCTCTTTCTTTCGGTTTAGAACGTCTGCCGACATCGTACCATTACTAGTCGTCATTCATCTCTTTTCCACACACTGTCCATATCGACCGTGATGCATGACGAGGCTTTCAGGATCTTCAGTGCTTTACTTTATTAAGTGGACTTGCTTAGGGGGTCTTCATCAACATCACAACTTGTAACTGAAGACCAGAGGGCTTGATTTCGACTACAGTCTTCCTCTGCAGAAACCGCCTTCATTTCGGCCATGAAGTTTTCGGAGTGTCTTTCTCTAAGCATTTAGAGATCTTAAACCTCGACCGTACAGACGGTACGGGACAGTGATCGTGCAATGACGACACTTACCAGCTCTGTGTCACGGTATCTTCATCGGGTCCAAGTACAATTTAAAGCGTACGTTGAACCACAGTCCATCCAAAATACATACTGATAATACTGCTGGCTCGGTTTAGAACTGCCTATTTGGTGTAGTCTTATTCTCAGACGCCCACCATACATAATAAAGCTTTCACTACATGCGTAAAGTTAGGTCTACAATTAAACGATGATTGCAAGGAAATGTTTGTTTATTACAGTAAATTAAATTAAAGCTGTTAAAGTAATTAAACAAATGTATTCTTATTTATAAAAATATAATGCATGTCTATTAATTTATTAAGTGCATGTTTGTGTGTGTACAACTTTCATCTGTTTGGTGTGAAAGTTATTGATTGGATATAATTTGATTTGAGAATAAAGCAATATATCTGACAAATATTAGGCGGTACTATAGTTATACAGAAGTAATACGTAGGCCTACAACTGACACCATTTAAAGAACATGTAAAACGATTGTCTAATGCAAAGTGATAAATGTTCGAACACGTTCCTTTTAATAAAACTAATATTTGAGAGGCAAAAGTACGGAATTAGGTCACATTAAAACACTGTGTTTGATCCCTCTTTAATAACCAATCCCGTTCTATACAGATCCATTTACAAATGTTTTCCAACACGTTTCTTCTTACCATTTTTATCAACAGTCTACATGGTAATGAAGTTTATTTCCTAAACACTAAGAATATGAACAATTTTTAAAGTTCAGAATGCAAGTAAAGTATCATAGTCTAATAGGCGTAAGTTTTAAAAATAATCAATTTATAAAAGTTACTAACATAAATAAAATTAATTTAATAATTTGTTGATATGTAAAATGCTATAATTAATATGAACTAATATTCTTAAAATTATGTTCTTAAACTATACGCATTTTTTTTACTGAGGTAAGATGTTCTTAATTAATTCTTAAAATTTCATACTACTTGCAACTAGAAGCTCATACTTTTACCTCAGAGTCTATTTGAATGTTGACCTTGTTTGTGCTTCCCCCCTCATGAGATTATGTTAGATACAAATACATCTTCTTAGAAATTATATCACAGGTACAGACACCAGCCGAACCTGATATACAGAAGTAATGGAATCATCAGCTTAACTAAATGCTATTGGTTCTGTAAGGAACTCTTTCGATGTCTTCCCGCACTCTGGGATTCCTTGGTTACTACTGGAGCATAATGGTACACATTGCGTTCGATTTTTTCATTACATTCTTACATACAAACACACATAAGTCGAATTATTTATTGTTCATTGTAAGTCTGACGACAGTAAATTATATCAAAACTACCAAACTACCGAAATATTGTAGCCTAATATATTGCAACAGTACATAAATAATATAATTTAATTTTTGATGCCCTCGTTGGAAGCGACACTTTTATGCAACAATACAACATTTCAAATGTAATATAATTTAAATTTGTGATGCCCCACGTTGGAAGCGACAATTTATGCAACAATACGACTGGACATAAGTTGTATAATTTATGTTGTATGTGTATAAATTTACATGTAATTTAATTTGAATAGCCCCACGATCTTGGAGCGACAATTTATATAACAATACTTACTTGCATAAATACAATTTAATATAGGTTTCAGGTGTATCTGTAATAAGAAATCGATGTAACTTGTAACGGTATTTCAAATTTATTTGGTACTAATAAAATTGTGCGCATGGCACTTGATTGGACTTAAAACATTCGTTATTACTTTGTGACTGTGCCGTAACTTACGCTATATACATACTTACTGACTAAATATTCTATTCTACTAATTATTTTATTAAAAAATATCATTTCCTGACTACTCAGTCAATTAGTGTGCTTCGAAATATCAATGTTTAAATATCTTTTTAGATATTGTAATGGAAACACAAAAATATTAATTGTTACTGAATTTATCTTTCTTTTATCAGTACTGATTTATACAACGCTAATTTTTATTTAAATGCTTTGCATTCTTTTCATTTCAATACTAATTTGAGCTCTTGTTTACGTTAATCTTACTTCAATAACATCTATGATTTTAACTCTCTATATCTACAATAAACATTGGCTCTTACTTTTAAATAGAACAAGAATGTCTTTAATTGTCTTTGAGTTAATTGTTCGATTAAGAGATAAATAAGTTGTTTATCACCTTATTGTCGTCAATCATACTCAATCAATTGATCCATCTGTAATCGTCCTCGTCTCGAACTCCAGCATCACTTCCTCTTGTCCAGTGTCGCTCCTCTCTTGTCCAGCGTCGTTTCCAGACTTTAGTAGTGTTCCTCTTGACCAGCGCAGTCACCTCTAGAGTCCAGCGTCGTCCCTCTCTTGTCCAGCGTCGTCTCTCTCTTGTCCAGCGTCGTCCCGCTCTCTGGAACTAAGTCGTCAGCGCTCTCTCTCTCTCTCTCTCTCTCTCTCTCTCTCTCTCTCTCTCTCTCTCTCTCTCTCTCTCTCTCTCTCTCTCTCTGTCTCTCTCTGTCTCTCTCTCTCTCTCTCTCTCGAACTTCTTCTCGTGCTTAATCCGAAGGGTACTACCCTGTGTTGGTAGCATTTATTTTTATGCAGGAAAGCCGTGTACTTTCTATTCTCTTCACGAATTGGTATCTGCCAGAAACTTGAGCGTAAATAGAACAGATACCTCGTCAGATAGCTTCGTCAGATACCTTCACACTTAGTAAATAATTCGTCCGCAGTTGGCGCACAGTAATACTCCTTTAATACAATGCTGTTCATTTTTATTTTGTTTTTAAATAGTATCCAAGTCACTTTTTCACAATAATTTAATTACCTTGTATCCGTCAGTGACTTCGTTCTAGCGTTTTTTATATAGACGCGTTTCGTGACATGTGTCACATCATCAGTAATCCTCGTCAAATGTTAAAATTCACATAAACACATAAACGTGCAAATGTGTTTTTATGTGTTTATGTGAATTTTAACATTTGACGAGGATTACTGATGATGTGACACATGTCACGAAACGCGTCTATATAAAAAACGCTATAACGAATTCATTGACGGATACAAGGTAATTAAATTAATGCTGTTCAGCTCCCTCATGTCAAGGCATTGACGTATCTCACCACTTTTCTTCTTCACTATCACTAGAGGATTCAGGAAGTTGCTGTTCGATCGCTCTATGACTCCACTTTCAATCGTGCCCCGAATTTCCAGTTCAACCTCTTCCTCATATCGCATTGGGATATGGTACGTCCTCCTAATGACTTTCGTAGGGTCTGACACAACTATAGAGTGCTCGTATACTGTCGTCTGCGTCGGTACTTCACTAAATATATCACTGTATTCTTCTACTAATTCGTGCAGTTTTTCTTTTTCCTCTGTCGTCATTCCTTCATCTGCCGCATTCACATGTCGAGTTGGACCATACTGTATGTGTGGCTTGTACAAAGTAATAGGCGTTTCACTTACCTTGCACTCTTCTTCCTCGCTGTTCATGTTTAATTCATATTGAACATTTTTATAATCACACACAATTGTATTATCATTAACATTAATCTTAGCATTTATTGTTTTTAGTATATCGATACCTAAAATTCCATCATAAATCAATTTATGCATAATTATCATGGGGTGTTCTAATTCTAGATTTTTATATGCTGGAGTTATATATGCTTGTTGTTTAACTCTTTCTTTTTTATTGGTAGCTGTTGTAACATTTAAATTATTTACGGGCAAAATTGCAGTATTTTAAAAATATTTCTTATTGCGTTGAACCCATGCAGCGTTAAGAACTGACAGTTGGCTGCCGGTATCAACTAGCATCCGTATTTTACACCTGTTTATGCTCACAATCACAATAGGACATTGTGTTTGCTGTGGGTCTCGCTTTATATCCTGTTCGGTGCTTAATAATTCCTCCCTAATATCGCAGGGGTATATGTTGTTTATTTTATAATTTTGCTTCCGTTTATTTAGTCATTTTGATGCTTTTGATGTAGACGGCCGGCAGTGGAATGTTACTATCTCCATCTCATTCGTTTTCTGGCTATCTCTCTTCAATTTTTTCTCATCGTACCCTCGTACTGCGGCAACGCGTTTGTCAGCTGGTTTTGAAAACTGTTTACGATTCGACGACCATACAACGTCTCCTTGTCGTTCAGCTGTATTTATTCTTTCAGTTTCGGTAGCTGTGCGCGTTGTAGTGTTGTATATTGGTGGCGAATAATTTATTTTGTAATTATCACGGGGCGGTGTATTGTTTTGTATTGCTTTCTTGCCATCTCTGTGATAATTTTAGTGGTGATTTGCGTGTTTTTGTTCCCAGTATTGTGTGTTCTTACCTTTATTGATATTCTCCGACTGTGTCACAAGGATTAAAAATTCTTCTATGGTTTTAATTACCTGCGTATAAACTGCTAACTGGATATCTCGCTGAAAATGGTAAGATAACTTTGAAATAATTTCGTATTCTGAGAATTTAGGTTTAAGATGCTTTACACGTTCTATTTGTGTAATTGTGTATTGTTCAATACTCTGCTGTCCTTGTGCATTGAACTTTCCATATTCGAGTTGATTCCGTACTTGTCGTTGGGTATGTAAATTCCAGTATCGGTTCTCGAATGCCTCACGAAACTGCTGATATGTACTGACGTTATCTCTAATAATAGAGTACCATTGGCTGGCTGAATTTCTAAGATATCGCGTGACGAAGTCTATCTTCTCGTCGTCATTTATTGCACTCCCAATCTTTTCTATTTCCTTCTCTACTCTAGCTAGGAATTCCATACTGTTCTCCCCTTTACCACCTGAGAACGTAAGTCTGCTCCTTTCTTCTATTGGTGTAGGAAATATGGTCATTTGGTTCTGTCGTCTTCTTAACTCGCTTCGTAGCTGGTTCATTTCCTCTTGAATTTCTTCTTTCATATGTGATACGTCTCCCGAACGGTCCTTCGTAGTTTCTTCAATTTTATTCTCAACGACTACAGTACGTGTTTCTATTTCTCTAAGTTTACTGGTATTTGCTTGCGATATATTATTAATAGTTTGAATGTTATCATCCTGCTCTCGCGTTATAGTAGTTAAAGTATCATTTATTTGTTTATGCGTTTCTTTTATATCTTTTCTCCACTCGAGACGTAATTCTTTTTGTTTATTTTCAAATCTTGTAACTTGCTCATGTAAGGCTTGTTTAAAATTATTCTCTAAAGTATCAATACGTATGTGGGTGTCAACAATTTTTTCGTTTAACTGTGCATTACTGTCAATTATACTTTGTTTTATTTCAAGATTATCAATTTTTAACTCTTCTAACTGTCCGTGATTTTTATGGTGTCCTGTTTAAAATTTGCGGACTGTTGCTCTAACTTATTTTCTAAACTTTCTGTTTGTTTTGTATTTATTTCATCTATTTTTCTTATTTGTTTGACATTCTCTTCTTTCAACTCTTCTTTAAAATTTTCGGCTTGTTTTTACAATCCAGTTACATAACTGTATGTAACTGGAAGGATGAAACTATTTACAAAAATTTAAATACTCTGTGCGGACGGGCAAAAGCTCCCGCTGCACTGTGGGTGATCGAAAAAAAAGAACAACTGTAGCGTGTGTGTCCTATTTATACCCACGTCTTGGTCCACACCAGCAGTTGTAGGAAATCGACATGTCTGAAATTGTCTCTGGGTTCAGTCCCACCACTCCTTGTCAATTTCGCTATTTCTTATATTTCTGCGAATTGCAGAGTCCTGTAAGTATACTCTTATACTCATCTTATAACTATTTTCACTACACATGTTCACTGTATTTTTGGACATTGCAACTTAACCCTTTCGCTCTGTACACAGTTATTTCACCACTACACTCGTACGGTGTGTCCTTTTCACGTGTTTTTATACACAGTATTTAGTTCATTTTATTACATTTTATTGTGTTTTTGGATTTTACTCCTTACTTATAGTTTATGAGTAATTACGGAAAAATAGTAAGTATGCAATTATTCATCTTGGGGTCGTAAACTCGCCTGCATAGACCTGCGTCACACACACTTGCAAAATACTGGTGTACACATTTTCAGTTACATTTGTGTGTGTGTGCACGTCGATTCAGGTCGAAACACCTGTTCATATTTTTGTCTGAGCCAAGCTTGCAATCCCTGACATGCTTATTTCTAACACCTTAATAATTATTTACAGTTTATTAGGTATATTTAAATTTTTATATTCAATGCTCAGTACATCACTTATTTGTACTGTCGCATTATATATATATATATATATATATATATATATGTATAATACATTTCATATTTATAACTAAATTTACCTCAAGATGTTATTTTTCCTTATTTGGAACATGTTTCGAGAGCTCCCGTGCTCCCATCCTCAGCCTTTGCGATCTTGTGTCTGGTGAAATATTTGTGTGTTGACTGCTGGAAAAGGTCCACAGATATCCAAGAAAGTCTTTTCAAGTTTATTATTAGATTTTATTGTAATCATGTTGCCCGTTCTCTTCTCATTATTTACTTTTACTAGCTGACATATGTTACAGGTTTTCACTATCTCCCTTACTCTTTTATTTATAGCTTTCACGTAACAATGTTCAGATAAAGCTTTAATAACTTTGAGTGATCCCATATGGGCATACCTTTCATGATAATCCTGAATCAATGCTACTTCTGTTGCTGTTGGCACATACATCTTCCAGACATGATCCTTAATGGTAGGACGAATAAAAAGGACCTCTTCATAAACACAAAAAAATTTCATTATTATAGGGTCATGTTGTAATATTCGTTCCTTAATTTTTGTTAATTTAGTGTCCCTTTGTTGATCGACTTTTATTTTATTAATTATATCTTGTAACTACTTTGCCATCTTAATGATGTAATATATTTTTCCAATACTTTCTGGTTCTATTTCGCAAGTTCCTTTTTCGAGGTTAATCCGGGATAATCGGTCTGCTATTACATTCTTCTTACCCGGAATATATTCCCAGTCTAAATTATATTCTTGAAGTATTAATGCCCATCTAGTAAGTCTGCCGTGGTTAAGTTTACAATTTTTTAAAAACGAAATTGATCTGTGATCAGTTCTGATGGTCACTGGGTATCCCAAAATAAATGTTCGAAATTTTATACATGAAAACACAACACTCAGCAGTTCTTTTTCAGTTACTGTATAATTTCTCTCACAACTACTCAGTACTCTGCTTGCAAAACTGATAACTCCATGATTTCCTTCTTCATCTTCCTGATATAGCTCACTTCCAAGGCTAATGTTACTAGCATCACAATTTATGAAAAAACGTTTATTAAAATTTGGGTGATGTAACATGATGCTGTCAAGAAATTTATTTTTTACTCTCTGGAAATTATGATCTTCACTTTCTTCCCATTTCCACTTGTTTTTCTTTGAAAGTAAACATTGAAATTTAGCTGTTACTTCTGAATAATTCTGTTGAAATTTTCTATAATAGTTGCATATCCCCAAAAAGGATTGTAATTGTTTCAAGTTTCTTGGTTTAGGAAAATCTTGA
The DNA here is from genome assembly GCA_034769895.1 of Magicicada septendecula. NCBI lineage: Eukaryota > Metazoa > Arthropoda > Insecta > Hemiptera > Cicadidae > Magicicada > Magicicada septendecula. The sequence continues at coordinate 330,514,006 of CM068373.1, forward strand.
ATAGCCTTTACTTTTTCAGGAGATGATTTAATTCCAGTAGCAGATAAAATGAACCCTAAAAATGGTAGTTCATGTGTGATAAATTTAGATTTATCCAGTTTTAAAATTATATTGTGTCGCAAAAGTTTATTTAACACTGTTTCCACTCGGTTACAATGCTCCTCCCAAGTACAAGACGTAATTAGTATGTCATCCACATATATGGTAGTAAAATCTAAAACTTCCTTACCCAAAATTTGGTCCATGCACTGGATGAACACGGCCACAGAATTTACCAATCCAAAAGGCAAACGCTTAAAATGATAATTTCGTCCTTCGAATATGAAAGCAACATATTGTCTGCTGTTAGGGTGCAACTCTATTTGCCAGTATCCACAGACTGCATCCCAAGTACTCACGTACTTGCATCCATAGAATTTTTTCATTATCTCTTCAATCTCACCTGGAGACGTGCGATCGTTAATGAGCATTTTGTTCAACTCCCGAGCATCGAGACATAGTCTGACTTGACCATCTTTCTTCGGTATAGCTACCAATGGGCTGGTATATGGAGAACTACTTCTTTCAATTATGTTTTCTAATATCATTCTTTGAATTTCTTTCCTTGCTGCCTCTTTCAAAGCTTGAGCAATATGGTATGATCGTTTATTAAAATTTACATTTTCCTTGAACTTTAGTTCACACAAGAAGTTTTTTGCTTTTCCTGGTGATTCTGAGAATACTGATTTATATTTATTATAAATTTTTATAAGTTGTTGTTTCTGTTCTACACTAATTATTTCCGGTGCCTGCCTATTCTGAAACTCCATTATTTCTTCTATCTTCTCTTTCCACTTCTTTGATTCTGTTACTTCTATATTGTTACCTAGGGTTAATCTATTATCCTCCCTAACAAAAAATGAGCTCGGACACTGAGGGGCACTTTGGCTACCAATTATCTCAGCCGTTAACTCACCATTTTCTGTGCTCAAGGTTACTATACCCCTGGCCAGATTTATAATTGCAGTGTGTCGCCGTAGCATATCACACCCTATTAACACCCTAAACGGTAGCCATTTCGCTACTAAAAATCCCATAGGTATTCCTATTCCATTAGTGGTAACATTCAAAGACACTTGTTTTTTTATTATTTTATTTTGTTTCCCGGTAGCACCAACAATTGTTAAATTGTTAATTGGTAAAGTAGGTATTCTCTCAGTAGTTAATTCAGTAATACGATCTAATTCTAATTGATCAATAATTGAAATATTGGCTCCTGTATCAATCATGGCCTCTGCTGACACTCCATTTAATTTTATTTGTATATAGACTATGTCATTGTTTGGTGATGACTCTTTAATTGCTCTTTCTTCCATTAACTCGGACTGTATATTTTTTAGAAAATTATTTCTGATAATGGTTATTGGTTGATTCAAATTAGTATTATAATTGGGTGTATGGTATATTCTGTGCCCTGTTGTTTCTAGCAGTGACGGGCAATCACATCTTCTCACTGCTGGTACCCGTTTCCCCTATTTCCATCATTATTATTGTTTGATTCAACATTTTCATGATGTTGAATATTGTTTATCGGTATCCTTTCTTCATCACTCTCTCTGAATCTAGGTTGCTCGACGTTCATACTCCTTTGTGGACCTTCGTCTCGATGATAAGAATCATGTCTGTAATTCTGTCGATTATTATTAGGCCATCTTCCTCGATATCTATTATTGAAATAATTGTTATTAGCATGCACATAATTAACTCTGGGCCGATTCTCTCTTGGTGGTTCATTCCTACGCTCCTCGGTATTCCCTGATCTCCATCTACTTCTCCTATAATAAGATTCCTGTTCATAATTTTCTAGCAGCGTTTCCATGCCTCCAATAGTTTTTATTTGTCCACTTAAGCGTGCACTAATGATCTTCTCTTCGAAATGATACGCCATTTTGGTCACTAGACACTCTTCAGGTATCTTAGGGTCTAAATACTTTGCGATACACACCTTCCCTAAAAAGTAAGCAGTAGGTGTTTGTCCCACTGTACGGTCATACCTACCATGACAGATATCGTCCCTAATAATGTTTTGTACTGATTCTGACCAGTACTTACGTTTGAACATAGTTTTGAAACCCCCATAATCACACACCTCGTTCCTAATTGCTGTCCACCAATTATCATTGATATTTTTGAACGATTCGTCTAATAGACCTTTTATCATATTCCATCGATTCTCCTTTGGTCTGTTCAAAATTTCGTCTACTCTCCCTAAAAATTCAAGTCGGTTTCTGCGATAATCCCGAAAGTTTACACTTTCCTTACTATCTGGATAAACCTGATGACTGCTGCATGCAGATCTAGCACTTATTCTATCTACATCACATTGAAAATTGGTTTGTATTTGTTGTAAACTATCTAATTTCTCTGCTTGGCTATCACACTGATTTTTTACATTCTCTACTGTTTTATGAAACTCTGAAAATTTACAGTTTAGACTGCTTTTGATACTATCTAACTGGTCATTGTTTTCTTGTCGTATGGCCATTACACGAACTTGATTATCTTGTTCTTCTTTTTCCATTCGTGCCTCGACTCCTGTTTTAATTAGTTCCATTTTCTCTTCAGTTTTATCTAATCTTTGGTTAGTTTCCATTAATTTCTTCTCTGCCTCTTCCTTATATTCATCTACTCTTTGTCTTAACGTATTATTGACCAGTTCAATTTTACCTTCTAGATTTTCTCTTAATTCCTTGTTGAAATTCTCCATCTTACCCTCAATTTGTTTTAAATTCTCATTATTCTCTTCAAATTTTGCATTCATCTCTTCTCTTTGCCCTTCAACCGTTTCCTTCAGTTCATGGTATTGTTCATTCATGGTTTGTTTGATATTTCCATGAATGGTTTCTATTTTTTCATTTAGTTGTTTGACTAAACTTTCCTGAATGCTATCTATTTTCTCATTGGTCTGTCTATTTTGTTCCTCCTGCTTCTTAAAATTCTCCTTATTTTCCTCATTGGTTTGTTTTAAGTTTTCCTCCCGTTTCTTAAAATTCTCCTTATTTTCCTCATTGGTTTGTTTTAAGTTTTCCTCCTGTTTCTTAAAATTCTCCTTATTTTCCTCATTGGTCTGTCTCAAGTTTTCCTCCTGTTTTCTAAATTGTTCATTAGTTTGTTTATTCTGTTCCTTAAATTGTTCTGCCATAAATTTCATCAGGTCTTGCCAATTAGGTTCTTCTCTGGCTACCGCTTTGTCTGGTTGGTCCCCTTGGGCATAACACCGTGTCCATAACTACTTCTGTTTCTTCTTTATCACCTGTCTGTTGGTCCATTTCACTGTCCGTGACTAATTCTATCTCTTGTTCCTGTCCACCTTCTTCAATCTCCTTTTCTTCTGCCCTCTTCTTCGATTTGCCTCGGGTATTATGCATTTCTTGTTTTCTCATAACTGCCAACGATAATTAGATTTTTTGGTATATATTTTTATTAAATATCAAAATTCTTTTCTAATTACCGCCCTTTTACGTTGAGCGCCAATTCTGTAACGTCCTGCTTTTTCGTTGAGAGGCGGAGTAGAGTTATTTTATATGCACCACTTTGTTAGCGTCAATTCTGAAACGTACGGCTTTTGTTATTATTAAAGTTTCCGCCTCTCCGCAGTCGCCACTTATGAATTATAATAACTGACGTTTTAAAAAAAATAAATAAAGTATTTTATTTAATGTTACTCAATCTAAACAGAAATCGAGAGTGTGTGATTTGGGGTCCAGGAGGGAAGTTGTTCAGCCTTATGAAGAAGAGAGAGTAAGTACCAATTATTTACACGCGGTTTAGACGATTTCGGATTTTTTCAAATTGTTCGCTGTGATTTAAATCAGCTGACTGTGAGATAAGTTTCTACGCTTAGTTCAACCAGCATACTCTGTAGCAAAATTTGATCCGATGTGTTGATTTCTTCTGTTTTTGTGCTGAAATTTATTACAACTACCCACTACAAAAATTATAACACACTTTATTATTCAAGATTATTTTTCAATAATATTATTTATTTATATTATTGGTTTTTGTTTCCTGCCACCAAAATACAAGTATCACAATTGATCTTTCCTTAAATAAAACATAATCTCGACTTCACAGAGTCAACATGGAATTGTCTAAAGAGAAAAACCTATATGGTTTTGTTTACCAAATTTTACACTATTTTAAAAAAAACATCAATTAATATATAATTCTTAATAATTCCCCAGGGTTCAGGGTAAGTTCTTTTTGTTACGAGAGTGTCAGAAATGAATAATTACTAAGCTTTACAAATACCGAAAAAATATTAAATAAATTTGTTTATTTTTTCGTGTAGTATGTAGTTCCTGGAATGTCCGTAAGAGAGCAGCGTGCCTTTGTTTACTTAAAAAAAAACATGTGATTAAATGACTATTTTGTGTTCTATATCAACGTTCGGAATGCGTTTTCTTCTTGAACTATTAAACGAAGTGTTTATATTACCTCGCTCCTTATGGTTCTTACTGGAATGAAGCTTTTTCGCTGGTGAGGTCCGTCTTGCGTTATAATTTCCTTACCGTCTGGCGCATTTTTCGATCGTCAACTAGAACTATGGCGAAACCAGGTTGAATCATCAGAAGGTTTTCTTTCACTGTTTAGTAAGGAGTATAACCATTTAATTTTGATAAATCATGGATGATTATACAGTGGTCATGTTGCTTGTTAATTTAGTATTAATTTTCACTCCTCCAAAGTTCCAAAAAGGTTATTTTTATTATAATTGTAGTAGCATCATTTCTTCAACTCTATGGTTTTATTTCAAAAATTTTATTACTAACAATACTTGTTATTTCCGTCACTCTTAGTAACCCATAGTATTTTTATTATACAGGCAGTTTGTAATTATTATAAATTTATATTTTATTTACCCAAAAATAATTCTTTTCCATTCCGGTTTCTTTATTAATTTGTTTTACATAATAAGTTTTTATTCATTTTCTTATGACCTTGTATATATATATTTGATAATTTTATTATCTTTAAATAAATTTATATATATTTTTTATTAGTCTCTCATAGTATTCCTACACTGCACTACTTCCTGCTGCCATTTCCCTCATAGTATTATTTTAATTTTTTATTATCCTTTGATATTTAAAAGTTTTTATGTTTTTTAAAACTAACCCTGGGTTATCCTATATTATAACACAAATATTTAAAAAAATATAACATTAACTTATGTATAACAATTGGTTGTCCATACAATATAAATATTACAATAAATAAATAAAAATACAAAATCAGTTAATAGTATTATAGCCTACTCTCATAGTTTTATAATTTCCAAAGCTACAGCACAGTTCTGTAATAAGTTACCTTCACTTTTATTTTTTACCTCAATGGGTACACTATAACTCACTTTGCACCATATATCACTCGAATTGTTTATCATTTTTAATGATATACTTTAATTTAGAGCTAGTTACAGGTTACCCATTTCTGACCTTTATATTATCATGAGTTAATTTATTGGGACCGGGTTATGTAACGTTACAATATATACATGCTTACCATTTATGTTGTTGTACATTACTTTGGTAATGAAAGACTCGTCTAATAATTACACTACTGGCATTTACCTGTTTTCACATGCTGTCACCAAATATTCCTTCTCAATGACATATACTGTTCCGTACGCGTGCAAAACCTGTCTTACTGTATGCCAGTATCGGTGCCAGTCTCTCTATCCTTTTACGTCTGTCTGTCTACCCCTCCTCCGCCCAATCTCTCTCACACTCTCTCTCTTTCTCTCTCTATCTATCTCTCTTTCTCTGAAATTCTCTCAAACAAACATAACACGAAAAGTAACAATTTTATTCTTTAACATTTAACATTTTACAGTTTATACTAAGGACGCGAAAGCAGAACGTCAAGTTTCAAAAACAATATAAAGTTCAGATCGTGTAGGCGGAAGAGTTCTAATTGTAAACGAACAATTGCAATGCAGCCCACTCTGTGTTCCCCATTAAGATTAAAAACACTCCCAGTACAAAGTATAGAAGATGTCACAAACAATATTAAAATATTATTCTAGGATGTAGTTGTGTATCCGCATTAACATCAAACTATTTATTTAAAAAAAAACTTTTTCATTAACATGAATTTATATGCCGTTATGTTTAACATTTTTAAAATTAAAGTAAATACGTGAAGACAATAAAATTCCGTACCAAGGAAATACGTAGTTAAAGTATATAATAAACTTACTGACAACGCATTAATAAAATATTAAAATTCATAAGTTTTTTCAATCATAATTCCTGAAAGCATTGAACTTAATTCATAAAACTACATGGCTTATAAAAAACGAGACAAGTGTTGAATGTATCAATAAAAATGTTAAGATATGTTGGTGTTTGTTAATCCTTGAATGATACTCTAAATAGTCAAGAATATACCATTAGAACCTTTCTTTTGGAACAAAGGGAAATAAAATACATGACAATAGAAAATTAGTAGAACGAGCGGAACGAACTCTCAGTATATGCTTGACCGTTTTAATCTATCTTTTTGGGGAATGTCTCACGGCAACGTATTAATACATTCACCGGATTCTGGGAAACTAGGCTAGCATGTCCATGCCTTTAACCCACAGAGCCCTAAAATTTTTGAGATTGATACACTTAAAAATAGAAGGCAGGTGGAAAAATGTAAGAGATAATTATTTTGAAAAAAAATCGCAAAATATGTAAGTTTGCTAAAGACAATTTTAGATGTAATCTGAATAGAGTGTTCACTTTTTAAAATTCTGAGGCACGAGAGATCAAATTTTATAAAAACTTTTTAAAAATCGCAAAAAGCCATATGAGATGTCAAACTAAATATAATTTTAAACACAATATGGAAGTAGTGTTGATGTTTGTAATTCCACTTTCATACAGTTTTTCTAGATTCAAGAAAACAGATTTAAAGAATACTTTTTCACATTTTCCTACAAAATATTAGGCATAAGTTAGGTATACTTTTAAATATGAAGTAAAACTGCAATACAACGGATTTAATACGACAATGTTAAAGTCACAATGTAACGTTCATACTAGCAAACTGCTGTAAACTGTGTATCTTTAGGGAATATAAACAAAATCAAATGTACATTGGTTTTGGCTACTGTAAACTTTAAGCTGGTTTTACTGGATACACAGGGCAGTACAGTCAGTAACAACTTGCATAGCTACAATTCTCAGGCGATTTTAACTATTAACAATTTAACGACAATTGGTTTACTGGTGAAAGCTGATTAAACGTATACACAGAAACACTACCACAGAAGTTAATATGATTTAGAGTTTTATGAAAGCCGTTTCATGATACAGTAAATCTCATTATTAAATAAAATTAATACTGAATTTTATGAAGCCTTTCTATTTATTCATCTACAATGATCAATCAAAAATAGAGCATTTGGTTTGTCTGTCTATATTTTTACGAAATTACACCGATTGTCGTCTTTAAAAGAGTTATATAAATAATTATACACTAGAAAATTCGTTACTCACAAATGTATGTACCAATTTCGTAAAAACAAAAAAAGAAGACAATAAACGCATGCATACAACTATTTACCATGTTTACAATTATCAATCAATACAGTAAAAATAATATAAGTTACCAATTATACGTGTCTGCACACAAAATTTCACAAATAATGGTTCACATAATATTTAGCTCTGTTCAATAACGTACACTGAATCGCAAGTTTTAACAATTGCTATAACACGACGTATCGCTTCGATAACTGCTCACAACTACAATTACAATTGGCTGACCGCTTCCGAAACTATATTTGGACGCAAGTAGAATAATCGACCACCGACTGGAAGGCGCAGAAAAGTTTAGAACGTGTAACAGCATTACATCATCCTGCTGCTCATATAACATTTACACAGCGCCACGTAGCCACGCCACGCGTGTCATCTATCCCCTCAGCGTAAGAATATATCGCCTACTCTCAACTTAACTATGATTGTCGCTGTCTCTCCATGACGAGCTTCCACTGTGTTTTTCCATATTTCTGTTTACAGTTCCCATGCTCTAATCAGTTCTTTATTTTTATTTCTCCAATTGTATCATGACTTTCCCTTTTCCTTATCTCTTAACGTATTCGCTCGTACATTTTATTTCACCATCTTTCTTCAAAGGTTTGATTGAAAACATATGCTTAAAATGGTATTATATTATTGCTACTATAAAACAATTTTAATGAAATTTATTTGTTTCAAGAAGATTGATAGCAACGTTAAAACCCCTCTTTCTTTCGGTTTAGAACGTCTGCCGACATCGTACCATTACTAGTCGTCATTCATCTCTTTTCCACACACTGTCCATATCGACCGTGATGCATGACGAGGCTTTCAGGATCTTCAGTGCTTTACTTTATTAAGTGGACTTGCTTAGGGGGTCTTCATCAACATCACAACTTGTAACTGAAGACCAGAGGGCTTGATTTCGACTACAGTCTTCCTCTGCAGAAACCGCCTTCATTTCGGCCATGAAGTTTTCGGAGTGTCTTTCTCTAAGCATTTAGAGATCTTAAACCTCGACCGTACAGACGGTACGGGACAGTGATCGTGCAATGACGACACTTACCAGCTCTGTGTCACGGTATCTTCATCGGGTCCAAGTACAATTTAAAGCGTACGTTGAACCACAGTCCATCCAAAATACATACTGATAATACTGCTGGCTCGGTTTAGAACTGCCTATTTGGTGTAGTCTTATTCTCAGACGCCCACCATACATAATAAAGCTTTCACTACATGCGTAAAGTTAGGTCTACAATTAAACGATGATTGCAAGGAAATGTTTGTTTATTACAGTAAATTAAATTAAAGCTGTTAAAGTAATTAAACAAATGTATTCTTATTTATAAAAATATAATGCATGTCTATTAATTTATTAAGTGCATGTTTGTGTGTGTACAACTTTCATCTGTTTAGTGTGAAAGTTATTGATTGGATATAATTTGATTTGAGAATAAAGCAATATATCTGACAAATATTAGGCGGTACTATAGTTATACAGAAGTAATACGTAGGCCTACAACTGACACCATTTAAAGAACATGTAAAACGATTGTCTAATGCAAAGTGATAAATGTTCGAACACGTTCCTTTTAATAAAACTAATATTTGAGAGGCAAAAGTACGGAATTAGGTCACATTAAAACACTGTGTTTGATCCCTCTTTAATAACCAATCCCGTTCTATACAGATCCATTTACAAATGTTTTCCAACACGTTTCTTCTTACCATTTTTATCAACAGTCTACATGGTAATGAAGTTTATTTCCTAAACACTAAGAATATGAACAATTTTTAAAGTTCAGAATGCAAGTAAAGTATCATAGTCTAATAGGCGTAAGTTTTAAAAATAATCAATTTATAAAAGTTACTAACATAAATAAAATTAATTTAATAATTTGTTGATATGTAAAATGCTATAATTAATATGAACTAATATTCTTAAAATTATGTTCTTAAACTATACGCATTTTTTTTACTGAGGTAAGATGTTCTTAATTAATTCTTAAAATTTCATACTACTTGCAACTAGAAGCTCATACTTTTACCTCAGAGTCTATTTGAATGTTGACCTTGTTTGTGCTTCCCCCCTCATGAGATTATGTTAGATACAAATACATCTTCTTAGAAATTATATCACAGGTACAGACACCAGCCGAACCTGATATACAGAAGTAATGGAATCATCAGCTTAACTAAATGCTATTGGTTCTGTAAGGAACTCTTTCGATGTCTTCCCGCACTCTGGGATTCCTTGGTTACTACTGGAGCATAATGGTACACATTGCGTTCGATTTTTTCATTACATTCTTACATACAAACACACATAAGTCGAATTATTTATTGTTCATTGTAAGTCTGACGACAGTAAATTATATCAAAACTACCAAACTACCGAAATATTGTAGCCTAATATATTGCAACAGTACATAAATAATATAATTTAATTTTTGATGCCCCACGTTGGAAGCGACACTTTTATGCAACAATACAACATTTCAAATGTAATATAATTTAAATTTGTGATGCCCCACGTTGGAAGCGACAATTTATGCAACAATACGACTGGACATAAGTTGTATAATTTATGTTGTATGTGTATAAATTTACATGTAATTTAATTTGAATAGCCCCACGATCTTGGAGCGACAATTTATATAACAATACTTACTTGCATAAATACAATTTAATATAGGTTTCAGGTGTATCTGTAATAAGAAATCGATGTAACTTGTAACGGTATTTCAAATTTATTTGGTACTAATAAAATTGTGCGCATGGCACTTGATTGGACTTAAAACATTCGTTATTACTTTGTTACTGTGCCGTAACTTACGCTATATACATACTTACTGACTAAATATTCTATTCTACTAATTATTTTATTAAAAAATATCATTTCCTGACTACTCAGTCAATTAGTGTGCTTCGAAATATCAATGTTTAAATATCTTTTTAGATATTGTAATGGAAACACAAAAATATTAATTGTTACTGAATTTATCTTTCTTTTATCAGTACTGATTTATACAACGCTAATTTTTATTTAAATGCTTTGCATTCTTTTCATTTCAATACTAATTTGAGCTCTTGTTTACGTTAATCTTACTTCAATAACATCTATGATTTTAACTCTCTATATCTACAATAAACATTGGCTCTTACTTTTAAATAGATCAAGAATGTCTTTAATTGTCTTTGAGTTAATTGTTCGATTAAGAGATAAATAAGTTGTTTATCACCTTATTGTCGTCAATCATACTCAATCAATTGATCCATCTGTAATCGTCCTCGTCTCGAACTCCAGCATCACTTCCTCTTGTCCAGCGTCGCTCCTCTCTTGTCCAGCGTCGTTTCCAGACTTTAGTAGTGTTCCTCTTGACCAGCGCAGTCACCTCTAGAGTCCAGCGTCGTCCCTCTCTTGTCCAGCGTCGTCTCTCTCTTGTCCAGCGTCGTCTCGCTCTCTGGAACTAAGTCGTCAGCGCTCTCTCTCTCTCTCTCTCTCTCTCTCTCTCTCTCTCGAACTTCTTCTCGTGCTTAATCCGAAGGGTACTACCCTGTGTTGGTAGCATTTATTTTTATGCAGGAAAGCCGTGTACTTTCTATTCTCTTCACGAATTGGTATCTGCCAGAAACTTGAGCGTAAATAGAACAGATACCTTGTCAGATAGCTTCGTCAGATACCTTCACACTTAGTAAATAATTCGTCCGCAGTTGGCGCACAGTAATACTCCTTTAATACAATGCTGTTCATTTTTATTTTGTTTTTAAATAGTATCCAAGTCACTTTTTCACAATAATTTAATTACCTTGTATCCGTCAGTGACTTCGTTCTAGCGTTTTTTATATAGACGCGTTTCGTGACATGTGTCACATCATCAGTAATCCTCGTCAAATGTTAAAATTCACATAAACACATAAACGTGCAAATGTGTTTTTATGTGTTTATGTGAATTTTAACATTTGACGAGGATTACTGATGATGTGACACATGTCACGAAACGCGTCTATATAAAAAACGCTATAACGAATTCATTGACGGATACAAGGTAATTAAATTAATGCTGTTCAGCTCCCTCATGTCAAGGCATAGACGTATCTCACCACTTTTCTTCTTCACTATCACTAGAGGATTCAGGAAGTTGCTGTTCGATCGCTCTATGACTCCACTTTCAATCGTGCCCCGAATTTCCAGTTCAACCTCTTCCTCATATCGCATTGGGATATGGTACGTCCTCCTAATGACTTTCGTAGGGTCTGACACAACTATAGAGTGCTCGTATACTGTCGTCTGCGTCGGTACTTCACTAAATATATCACTGTATTCTTCTACTAATTCGTGCAGTTTTTCTTTTTCCTCTGTCGTCACTCCTTCATCTGCCGCATTCACATGTCGAGTTGGACCATACTGTATGTGTGGCTTGTACAAAGTAATAGGCGTTTCACTTACCTTGCACTCTTCTTCCTCGCTGTTCATGTTTAATTCATATTGAACATTTTTATAATCACACACAATTGTATTATCATTAACATTAATCTTAGCATTTATTGTTTTTAGTATATCGATACCTAAAATTCCATCATAAATCAATTTATGCATAATTATCATGGGGTGTTCTAATTCTAGATTTTTATATGCTGGAGTTATATATGCTTGTTGTTTAACTCTTTCTTTTTTATTGGTAGCTGTTGTAACATTTAAATTATTTACGGGCAAAATTGCAGTATTTTAAAAATATTTCTTATTGCGTTGAACCCATGCAGCGTTAAGAACTGACAGTTGGCTGCCGGTATCAACTAGCATCCGTATTTTACACCTGTTTATGCTCACAATCACAATAGGACATTGTGTTTGCTGTGGGTCTCGCTTTATATCCTGTTCGGTGCTTAATAATTCCTCCCTAATATCGCAGGGGTATATGTTGTTTATTTTATAATTTTGCTTCCGTTTATTTAGTCATTTTGATGCTTTTGATGTAGACGGCCGGCAGTGGAATGTTACTATCTCCATCTCATTCGTTTTCTGGCTATCTCTCTTCAATTTTTTCTCATCGTACCCTCGTACTGCGGCAACGCGTTTGTCAGCTGGTTTTGAAAACTGTTTACGATTCGACGACCATACAACGTCTCCTTGTCGTTCAGCTGTATTTATTCTTTCAGTTTCGGTAGCTGTGCGCGTTGTAGTGTTGTATATTGGTGGCGAATAATTTATTTTGTAATTATCACGGGGCGGTGTATTGTTTTGTATTGCTTTCTTAACATCTCTGTGATAATTTTAGTGGTGATTTGCGTGTTTTTGTTCCCAGTATTGTGTGTTCTTACCTTTATTGATATTCTCCGACTGTGTCACAAGGATTAAAAATTCTTCTATGGTTTTAATTACCTGCGTATAAACTGCTAACTGGATATCTCGCTGAAAATGGTAAGATAACTTTGAAATAATTTCGTATTCTGAGAATTTAGGTTTAAGATGCTTTACACGTTCTATTTGCGTAATTGTGTATTGTTCAATACTCTGCTGTCCTTGTGCATTGAACTTTCCATATTCGAGTTGATTCCGTACTTGTCGTTGGGTATGTAAATTCCAGTATCGGTTCTCGAATGCCTCACGAAACTGCTGATATGTACTGACGTTATCTCTAATAATAGAGTACCATTGGCTGGCTGAATTTCTAAGATATCGCGTGACGAAGTCTATCTTCTCGTCGTCATTTATTGCACTCCCAATCTTTTCTATTTCCTTCTCTACTCTAGCTAGGAATTCCATACTGTTCTCCCCTTTACCACCTGAGAACGTAAGTCTGCTCCTTTCTTCTATTGGTGTAGGAAATATGGTCATTTGGTTCTGTCGTCTTCTTAACTCGCTTCGTAGCTGGTTCATTTCCTCTTGAATTTCTTCTTTCATATGTGATACGTCTCCCGAACGGTCCTTCGTAGTTTCTTCAATTTTATTCTCAACGACTACAGTACGTGTTTCTATTTCTCTAAGTTTACTGGTATTTGCTTGCGATATATTATTAATAGTTTGAATGTTATCATCCTGCTCTCGCGTTATAGTAGTTAAAGTATCATTTATTTGTTTATGCGTTTCTTTTATATCTTTTCTCCACTCGAGACGTAATTCTTTTTGTTTATTTTCAAATCTTGTAACTTGCTCATGTAAGGCTTGTTTAAAATTATTCTCTAAAGTATCAATACGTATGTGGGTGTCAACAATTTTTTCGTTTAACTGTGCATTACTGTCAATTATACTTTGTTTTATTTCAAGATTATCAATTTTTAACTCTTCTAACTGTCCGTGATTTTTATGGTGTCCTGTTTAAAATTTGCGGACTGTTGCTCTAACTTATTTTCTAAACTTTCTGTTTGTTTTGTATTTATTTCATCTATTTTTCTTATTTGTTTGACATTCTCTTCTTTCAACTCTTCTTTAAAATTTTCGGCTTGTTTTTACAATCCAGTTACATAACTGTATGTAACTGGAAGGATGAAACTATTTACAAAAATTTAAATACTCTGTGCGGACGGGCAAAAGCTCCCGCTGCACTGTGGGTGATCGAAAAAAAAGAACAACTGTAGCGTGTGTGTCCTATTTATACCCACGTCTTGGTCCACACCAGCAGTTGTAGGAAATCGACATGTCTGAAATTGTCTCTGGGTTCAGTCCCACCACTCCTTGTCAATTTCGCTATTTCTTATATTTCTGCGAATTGCAGAGTCCTGTAAGTATACTCTTATACTCATCTTATAACTATTTTCACTACACATGTTCACTGTATTTTTGGACATTGCAACTTAACCCTTTCGCTCTGTACACAGTTATTTCACCACTACACTCGTACGGTGTGTCCTTTTCACGTGTTTTTATACACAGTATTTAGTTCATTTTATTACATTTTATTGTGTTTTTGGATTTTACTCCTTATTTATAGTTTATGAGTAATTACGGAAAAATAGTAAGTATGCAATTATTCATCTTGGGGTCGTAAACTCGCCTGCATAGACCTGCGTCACACACACTTGCAAAATACTGGTGTACACATTTTCAGTTACATTTGTGTGTGTGTGCACGTCGATTCAGGTCGAAACACCTGTTCATATTTTTGTCTGAGCCAAGCTTGCAATCCCTGACATGCTTATTTCTAACACCTTAATAATTATTTACAGTTTATTAGGTATATTTAAATTTTTATATTCAATGCTCAGTACATCACTTATTTGTACTGTCGCATTATATATATATATATATATATGTATAATACATTTCATATTTATAACTAAATTTACCTCAAGATGTTATTTTTCCTTATTTGGAACATGTTTCGAGAGCTCCCGTGCTCCCATCCTCAGCCTTTGCGATCTTGTGTCTGGTGAAATATTTGTGTGTTGACTGCTGGATGCGATTAAGGTTGTTTGTTGGTCTTTGGTATTTTAAAGTTGTATTATTGAGTGTGATTGTGGTATATGTATTTTTTATTTTGTGTATTTTCGATGTTGAGTGCTTTGAATATTGTGTCATGTTTTATATTGATTTCTATTTGTTCTGGTAATAGTTTGTTTTGTGTTTTATGTTTGTATATTTGTAAAGTTTCCCAAATGTTCATTATGGTGCTTTTGTGTGGTATATGTTTTATTAGTGACACATTGGTTATGTCTGGGACTTCATGTCCTGTGTTTATTGCATGTGTGGCTAAAATGGATTTATATATTTCTGGTTTTTGTATGCCTTTAGATGTTCAAAATAACGTTTATTCAGCTGTTTTTTGTTTGTCCTATGTAACATTTATTGCAATTTTGGCATTCAATTTTGTACATACCGTTAGTTGCTTTATGATCTTTGTTGTGTGAGCTATTATAAAATAAAAACTGAACAATTAAGAATTAATCAAAATGAACAACACATAAATAATAACAACAACAAAAAATGGGCAACATTCACATACATAAATAACAAAATGACAAAACTAACAAAACTATTTAAAAACACAGATATAAAAATAGCATACAAAACTAATAAAAATAAATTACAAAACCTAAATAGCTCACAAAACAAAGATAATACAACAACTAACGGTATATACAAAATTGAATGCAAAGATTGCAATAAATGTTACGTAGGACAAACAAAAAACAGCTGAAAAACGTTATTTTGAACACCTAAAGGGATACAAAAAAACCAGAAATATATAAATCCAATTTAGCCACACATGCAATAAACACAGAACATGAATTCCCAAACATAACCAATGTGTCACTAATAAAACATATACCACACAAAGGCACCATAATAAACATTTGGGAAAATTTACAAATATACAAACATAAAACACAAAACAAACAAATACCAGAAAAATAGAAATCAATACAAAACATGACGCAATATTCAAAGCACTCAACATCGAAAATACACAAAATACAAATACATATACCACAATCACACACAATAATACAACTTTCAAATACCAAAGACCAACAAACAACCTTAATAGCATCCAGCAGCCAACACACAAATATGTCACCAGACACAAGATCGCAAAGGCTGAGGATGGGAGCACGGGAGCTCTCGAAACATGTTCCAAATAAGGAAAAATAACCTCTTGAGGTAAATTTAGTTATAAATATTAAATGTATTATATACATCAAGAAACGGACTGTAGCAGAAAGTGATTGAATATACATATATATATATATATATATATATATATACACACATACGCACACACAGGCTGAATATATATTGTAGCATAACAGAATTGTCACATTACAATTTTAACTTAATGCAACTTACATAAAGAAGAAAATATCCATAGTGAGTGAGAATAATAAATGGTTAAAGATTAAACTCAAGAAACTGTACATTAAGTCAATAAAGTGTTAATAAGAATAAACAATAACAAAGAAAACTATTGGTCAATAGACAAATAACCTACAATATAAAAACTCAATAAACCAGCAGTATACCCAGTAGATTGGGGAAGCAGTAAAAAGGAAAGAAAAAAAAGATAAAAGGGAAAAAAAAATTTAATAAGGGAGATTTATAAAGTTAAGAAGCAGAGAAAACCCAAGACAAAACCAACAACGAATTAGCAAAGAGCTATAAATAAACGTTGAATGAAACCTAATATTCAAATAAGATGCATTGAATTAATGCCACAAAGAGAAACCACAAGACAAGGAATTTACTAAGATAATAAGGAAGAAAGGACAAAATATGTCAAGATTCCTAAAAAGAGCCTAGGAATAAGAAGAGCTATTCCAAAAATGTTAATAAAGGAGTACATACCCATTTGAAACTAAACTAAAACCAATATATGTTAGACCCAGTAACTCAAGTTACAAGATAAAATACAATTAAAACCGAATTGTAAACTAGGTATAAGTATAATGTATAACAACCCAAAAAGACTACCATAGAGTAGAACCCACTAAAAAGACTACCATAGTGTAGAAAATATAAAGTGAAGTGATATAATAAAAGTTAGAAACTACAGTGAGTGTAGTGAACAACATAGCTAAAAATCTATGTAAAATATTCAATGAAGGAGTTGGAAAAGAATAATATAAAAGGACTACCGTGAGTGTAGAATAATACTAGTAAAACCATAAGAATCAGAGACAGTCTAAGGACTGCCAACATTATTAATAATAAGAGTTTTTTAAATTATATATCAGAAATACTATTACCAATAAAATGTTTATAATTACAGTTAAGTAAATTGTGAGAAGGACATAAATACCAAAGGACAGTTCATAACTGAGGGTATGACTAATAATAAGATGTTTTTTATTTATTGTTAATCAGATAATATATTAGATATAAAGGGATAATAGATATAATATGTTTTTATCACAGTTAAGTTATTACCAAAAGAAACATAAATACAAAAGACAGTTAATGACTGACAGTATTACTAGTAATAGGATGTTTTTATTTTCTAATTAAATTATGTCTAGGGAATAATAAGGATAAGATATTTTTGTTATAACTAAATAAGGTAGTTAAAAATGATAAGTATAAGATATTTTGTTATCATTGGATGATGCAGTTAAAAATAATAGGCATAAGATGTTTTTGTTATAATTAGATGATACATGAAAAATAGTAGATAATAAGATGTTCTGTTGTATTCAAAATAATGTTAACTAATTTTCAAGTTTGTTAAGGCAGAGAAGGCAAGTAGGTAATAGGAATGTTATAATTTTATTTAAAACTGTAAACCATATAAAAAGTACAAAGCAGATTAACTAACACACCACTATAGAAAAACAGACCAGTAATGTAAACCAAAACCATCTATCAGAGAGTCAAACTCAAATAAATAAATTCAATCAAACTACATAATATTATAACCTCTTCTTTAGAGTTATAACGGAGGGAACCCAAAATAATTGGTTCTGCCAATTATTTCAGGCTGCCTTATTAGAGACGAGCTGAAATTTAAATCAGAACAACACACAGTAAGACATACAAGGAATCAGGGAAGGTGAAACTGTTGATTTATATACTCAGTATATGTGTGTAACAAGAAGACTTGGTTTATTAAACATTTGAAATATAACATTTACTCCAAAGAACAGATCCCATGACGTTATTAATTAAATTAGTAAAATTAAGTGAAATGCTTTATTTAGAATATGGGATCACAACAAATTTATCTAGCTATACCCCCGGATCCGGGTAACCATTGGTATTTAGTCTCTAATCTTTTAATTATATTTAATTCAAAATTTTATCTTGCAAGACCTTTACCTTTTTGCTTCATATATATTCCATTAGAAGAATGGTATTAATAACACTACGTTACGTTAATATCTAAACTGTTACAATTGAATGATATTGAATAGTTACAATTAAGTTCTCAAATTTAAGTTTTTATATTCTTATAAAATCAATCGTCTCTGTAAGTCTCTTAAATAGAGTATTGTGTTACAAAAAATATTATCATTATTCCTCGATAGACGTGCTATCGAGTCACCTCTATTTTTTGGATGTAGTAATCGCCTCCATGTGGTTCCGTCTTGGGAGTCTTAAAACGTCGTCCCCGTTTTGGTCTGGTCTCTGTTGTTCATGGCTTAATACGTCTGCAGGATAGGTAGAGTCTTCTACACAGATACTTGTTGATTCTCAGATGTCTCGAACTGCATCATCGGTAGGGTATACTAGAGTTCTCATTTAGATGGTCCATGACCACAGGTCAGATGTTGTAAAGATTCGTCCATCGGTGAAGATTGCAGTCATCGTTTTTTCTTTATTAACACTCGTCGCTTGTAGTTACATCTTTCTTCTTGTTGCAAAGTTTTTGGAATTTTCTTTTTGTAACGTTACATGTTACACTTTTTGTAACGGTTAGTAAAATACAAAATAATAATTAATTAATCCACACTAACAACAAATTGTATAACTTTTGAACAGAGCATTTTGCTCGTGCGTCTGCACAGCTGGGCGTCGTCATCGCAAGAGAGCGATTTTTGTCCGCTACCCTCGTACATGACGAGAGAGAGTGGGGTGTTTATTCCGCGAGCAAATATAGTTCCTGTTTTCTCTTTAAATAAACTTTTTATTTATACAAACTATCGCTAGATAAAAAATACATCATTTAAATTAATTGTTTTAGTTACTATCTGTGTCTACAGATACTTTAATTATTAACATTAGTTTACTCTATTATTTTTAATTACAGTAGACTCGGAAAACATGTCGAGTCCGGTGTCAACAGGTAGGCGCTTGATAGCAAGCAAAGGGTTAAATACGAACATAATAATTATTTACAATATGCCTTTTCTTTATGGATACTTTGCCCTTATTAATTACTTCTTCCATTCACACTTAGTACCTACATGTTTTTATTATTATTATTGTGAGATTTAAATGGTTAATTGTACGCAACCTTAATTAATTAAATTTTTTTTATTCTGTAAATGTCACAATTGAAATCGTCACATACTCCGCCTCCTTACCAACACAGACTCCTAAAATTTTGGTCAGCTATGTACCGAGAGTATGCTTGGGGAGTTCCGTGTGAAATTTCTCTCACCCGTTTCTGGCTGTATATAATTACTAGCAGCATAAGTCATTCTTGACTGGCTGTTTCTTACCATCTATACATATACTTCATGTTTTACACGCTAATTCTATTACTACATAAAATTTACATTATAAAGTATTTTCAACATTCTACATTTCCTTAACTCTACTACTTATTACTACTACCGGATTTTTCCTTTTCTTTCGAGAGAGTTTTTCTTCGTTATAGAATTTTACTCTTTAATTACTCCATTACTTTTATTGGATGTCAGCTGACTTCTTGCTTTGCTCTACTTTCGATGAAGAGGATTCAAGGTTGATCAGGCCTCGTACCTACTTATACGACAAGGTAGCCAAAGGTTACTCAAGTACTTTTGCGGTTGAGTACTAAACATTGTTTTTCACATTTACTTATTTAATTAACTGGCACTCTACTATTTTCTTCTTCAAGATAACGTTTTATCTGTGAAATATGTGTCCTTCGCACATATTTGTGAGTAGAGGGTTCGTACAGGGTTACAGTTACCGGAGTTAAGTATTTGTGAATTTGATAAGGACCGCACCATCTGTAAGATAGCTTGGAAGTTGTCTTATCGACTGCACTACTCGTTGGGTGCGTGTTATACATAACTAAATCTCCGATTTGGTATTTTACTTTATTATTCTTATTCTTTTGCTCGTAATATTTCCTTGACTTCGCTATGTTTGTTCGTAAATTAGCGCGCGCTTCGTTCCATATCTTTCTAATATTTTTATCCCTAATTTCAAGGGGTAACAATTCATGTATTTTCCACTTTGTAGATAATGGGTGATTAGCTTTATACTTGAACAACAATTCGAATGGGGTAGACTTATGTCCTTCATGATATGCCGAATTAAAGGCAAATTGTATCCAGGATAGGTTCTGGTCCCACGAAGTATGGTCGTTAGCATGGTAGGCAATTAAAGCAGATTTTAGGTTTCGCAAATACCTCTCAGCTATATTACCTTGCGGACGATACTCGGTAGTGGTAATGTGGTTTATACCTAGTTTGAAACACATGGTCCTGAATTCCTTGGACTTAAACTGTGGTCCGTTATCCGACACTAGATGGACTGGAATACCGAAAACTTTGAATAATCTATTCTGTAAAATGCTTACTGTTGTCGTAGCTAAAGCTCGCCGCATGGGGTACATCCAGACGAACTTACTAAACGAATCTACGTAAATTAGTAACATAGTATTTCCTGACTTGGAACGTGGGTAGGGTCCAGAAAAGTCTAAATAAATTTTGGAAAATGGGGTGGCAGGAATCTCAGATATTAACTGGCTTATTTGACTGCTTCTCGCTGGTTTGCTGAGTGCACACAACTTACACCTTTTTACAAAATTAGCTATCTCACTGTTCATATTTCCCCAGTGATATTCTCTCCGAATCCGATGTATGGTTTTATTTATTCCCATATGTGCTCCAATGGTGGAAGAGTGATAATATTCCATTAGCATAGGTTTAATAATATCCGGGGCGATGATACGCAAATATTTTCCGTTAGCTATTCTACAACATAATACTTTCTTATTTAATAGGTATTTTTCAGACTTGTTTCCTTTTTCAAGTTGTTTGATGATCGGACTCAAACGTGGGTCTTGTTGTTGATAATGGGCTAAATCCGTAAATGCAAGAGGAAATTCGGTAATTAACGCATTAATAATCGGTGTCTCTCTACTCTTGTTTTCGTAATTATTACTACTAGGCTGGAACATACGTGACAGGGTATCGGCAACTACGTTTTGGGTGCCTCTAATATGTTGTACTTTGAATTTAAAACAATTTAATCTCAATACCCATCTTCCGATTCGACCTAATTGTTTTGGGTGGTTTAGTAGCCAGGATAAAGCTTGATTATCTGTTTCTAGCAAAAACTCTTTATGTTCTAAAAATGGTTTGAACTTCTCAAACGCAAAAACTATAGCTAAGCATTCTATATCGTATGCGGAGTATTTCTTTTCTTGGTCCGTCAGGGTGCGTGAAGCGTAACTAATTGGTAATCGAGAGTTATCTACTTCCTGATAAATTACTGCACCTAGGGCTACACTTGAACTGTCGGTTTGCACAACAAACGGTTTACTAAAATCGGCTAATTGTAGTACGGGGGGTGATATGATGCTTTCCTTTAATTTCTCAAATGCGGTTTGGCGTTGCTCATTCCACTCAAATTTTACTCCCTTCTTTCTTAAAGTATTTAGTGGTGCTGCGATTTCGGCTAGATGTGGGATATACTTGTGGAAATAATTTATCATTCCTAAAAATCGAGCAATTCCTTTTCTCATCCCGCGGTGGTAAAAATTCTCTGATAGCACGGGTTCGCTCTGGGTCTATGCTTACCTTTCCGTTGGCTTTTACGATGTGACCTAAAAAGGAGAATTGTGTCACAGCAAAATTTACTTTACTGGGGTTTACAGTTAATCCAGCTTTCTCTAATCGTGATAATACTTCACGTATATGTGCAAGATGTTGTTCCATTGACTCGCTGTAAATAACAATATCGTCTAGGTAGTGGTACACATATTTAAACTTTATGTCGTGAAATAATTTTTCTAACAATCTGCTACATACAGAACTACCTTGGGAAATACCAAAAGGTACCCTAGTAAATTGGTATAGGTTGAAAGGGACGGCAAAAGCGGTGAGACGTTTCGATTCTTCTGAAAGTGGTATCTGATGAAAAGCCTGATTCAAATCCATAATGGTAAAAATTTTTGCTTTCGTAAAATAATGAAAAGCACTGTGGATGTCGGGAAGTGGAATGGATTCAAATTCTATTCGTTTATTTAGTTGTCTATAGTCTACAACTAATCTATGTTTATCGTTGCTTTTGGGTACTAAAAACGCAGGGGATGAATAAGATGAAGTAGAGGGTTCGATGACTCCTTGTTCTAATAGTTTATTAATTTGGTTCCTCATTACTTCCATTTTTGGTGGTGATAACTTGTATGGGGCTAAACGTATTACTTTATTATCGCTCAAATTTATCTTATACTCTATCAGATCCGTCAGTCCTAACTTGGGGGTGAGCACATTGGAGAATTGATTTATTAACTTTTGTATGTTACGTCTATCTTTACTTTCCAGATGACCTAATTCACATTCGTGATGCTTTAGATGAGAAGAAGTAGTGCTAGTACTTTCTCTGTTATTTGAATTATCCTCTAAGTTATATTTCCGTGAACGATCGAATCCAAAGTAAAATTTCTTATCATGAATATTTAGAATTATTCCTGTTTTACTGATAAAATCGGCTCCCAATATTAACTCGGGTCCTAATTCGTCGCTTACTAACATTGGAAAATACCACGTCAAATGTTTTATTTTAACTTTACACGTGATGATCAGTTTTATTATTAAGTTTTGTTTGTTAGCGGTTGAGCATTTAATGTTTACAGATTGACTGCGTTTGACTAAATTATGTTTAAATAACTTATTGGCGAGGTCATGACTAATTAAACTTCGCGTTGATCCGGAATCAATTAAACCAAGGGTGGATGTTACACCAAGGTCAACTTGTACATAAGGTAATTGACACTTACTGAAATTACACTTATTAATAGCGTTACATTTATCTATAAATTTTTTTACATAGGGGTCTAGTTTTCTTTTGTTATTATTATTATTTTGTTTTATTATGTTGACTCTCAGGGGTTTACCTTTTTTTACGATGCTGCGGAAGACACAGGGTTTTGGATCTCCCTGCCTTACATTTTTTTTGGATAATGAGTTTTTTTGATTATACCTTTTTTGTTTACAGTATCTACTGAGATGTCCAGATTTTCCGCAGTTATAACACACATATTCTTTACGTTGTGTCTTACTGGTTTCCTGGAGTGGTTGAGCCTCCTGGGACTTACCATGGCCATTGGTTGATCTTCGAAATGGTCTTCTTTCTTGTATACTTCTTGCGTCAGATACTAAGGCATGCATTTCTTTTCTATTTTGTGTAGTGGATATCGATGCATGTCTGTGCTGATCTGCGTACCAAACATTGGAAGAATGAATACTACATTGTTCAAAGTCCGCGAACGTAAGGGGTCTACTTATTAGTGCTAAACGGGAGCGTTCATCAGGAGACAAGCCTACTAGGATCGTATCGACCAATTGTTTTTCAGTCCAGTCGACTTGTAGTATACGTGAAGATTCTCGGATATCCGCAATATAGTGGGCCAGTCTTTCGCGAGCTCCTTGTACTCTAAGTACAGTACTTCTTTTGATAGCCTCATAAATTCCAGTGGGGATAAAATATTTGATTATATTCGTATGAAGATCTTCTACTGAAAGACTTGAGTTTAATGTTTCTAGTACACGATCTCGTAATGGTGGTTTACATTTGGGTAATATTACTTGCAGTATTTGCCGATCGTTTAATTGTAAATCTTTTATTTGCAGCAGGTATTTTATAAAAGTTAACAGTATCGTTATACTTAACCCATCGGTGTAAGGAATCTCATTAATTATTTTCTGTACTGGGTGGGAAATCTTTCCGAAGAGTTCAACATTCAAATTTACGTTTTGTATTTCCTTTGAAGAATTAGTGGTCGCATTTTGACTAGCACGAGTACGCTGAACTTTAGATGGTGGGGGTTCTTCTACATTAGGGGATTGAACAGGGGAGATATATAATTTTTGTAAGTCTTGCTCAATTTCCTCCATTCTCGATTCATCTGACTTTCGACGTAAGTCGTTAATAATTATAGGTAATTGGCGTAATGCCTCGTCTGCAAATTTCTGCACATCGGCGGGGACGACGGTGACGTCGGGCCAACTTAATAAATTATTTAATCGGCGGGTTAAATGTTCTATACGTTGCGTAACGCGCAAAAGTTCCGTGGGTGATTTCTTGTCCTTAAGGTTCTGAGATAATACTATCAGTTCCCGATATTTCGCATAACAGGTTTCTCGTTCGCCGTCATAATCGAGTTCACGCAATTTATCTAACTGCGAGGTTGTCTCTGATCCGGTTTGGCGTAATGATTTTCGTAATTCAGACACGGTTAAATTCACGTGTTTTAGACCTCGTAAAAGTGCTTCGTAGCATAGCTCATCTTTTACTAATAAATCAGGATTAAATTCAGCCATTTTCGTAAGGTGGCAAGAACTAATTATTCTACGATTACTATTTACTACTATACAACGCTATATCATTTTACACTAACATAACAATATGAATAAATCGTATTCTTACACGTTTATTAATAAACAATTAAAATGAGATGACAAAGGTTGTCATTTTACATAGAAAGAGAGAGAGAGAAATCTCACACATGTTTACAGATGCTTACGGCAAAAGATTCCCCCTTCGGTTATCAACACATGAACAGACACGCTTCAAATAACAATACACCACACAAGAAGGGTGACCGATTGTTCTCACTCTAACTGGGGAGACCGACTACGATAATATTAAACAATCGCCAACAGGAAATTTACATGTCCGAGATTGTCGTGAATGGGGGTTGTTTATGAATGGGACTTTTAACAAGTACCTACATGGTTTGTTTACATTGGATTATATGTTACTCTTACTTTACACATATCATATTTACTAATAAAATTATCTATACTATATTACTATAATATCAATTATTATTTTATCTTATTTAAATTTCTGACACATATTAAAATACACGAGTAAATAAATCAACAGCTTATGAATAGGGACACAATTACTGTTTAGCAACACAAGTCACAAAATTGTTTGTTATTAGTAGCAAAATTTAAACAAATTAGCAGAGTTGCGCATCTTATAACCTCTTCTTTAGAGTTATAACGGAGGGAACCCAAAATAATTGGTTCTGCCAATTATTTCAGGCTGCCTTATTAGAGACGAGCTGAAATTTAAATCAGAACAACACACAGTAAGACATACAAGGAATCAGGGAAGGTGAAACTGTTGATTTATATACTCAGTATATGTGTGTAACAAGAAGACTTGTTTTATTAAACATTTGAAATATAACATTTACTCCAAAGAACAGATCCCATGACGTTATTAATTAAATTAGTAAAATTAAGTGAAAT
Organism: Magicicada septendecula; assembly: GCA_034769895.1. NCBI lineage: Eukaryota > Metazoa > Arthropoda > Insecta > Hemiptera > Cicadidae > Magicicada > Magicicada septendecula. The sequence continues at coordinate 330,539,637 of CM068373.1, forward strand.
GCTTTATTTAGAATATGGGATCACAACAAATTTATCTAGCTATACCCCCGGATCCGGGTAACCATTGGTATTTAGTCTCTAATCTTTTAATTATATTTAATTCAAAATTTTATCTTGCAAGACCTTTACCTTTTTGCTTCATATATATTCCATTAGAAGAATGGTATTAATAACACTACGTTACGTTAATATCTAAACTGTTACAATTGAATGATATTGAATAGTTACAATTAAGTTCTCAAATTTAAGTTTTTATATTCTTATAAAATCAATCGTCTCTGTAAGTCTCTTAAATAGAGTATTGTGTTACAAAAAATATTATCATTATTCCTCGATAGACGTGCTATCGAGTCACCTCTATTTTTTGGATGTAGTAATCGCCTCCATGTGGTTCCGTCTTGGGAGTCTTAAAACGTCGTCCTCGTTTTGGTCTGGTCTCTGTTGTTCATGGCTTAATACGTCTGCAGGATAGGTAGAGTCTTCTACACAGATACTTGTTGATTCTCAGATATCTCGAACTGCATCACCGGTAGGGTATACTAGAGTTCTCATTTAGATGGTCCATGACCACAGGTCAGATGTTGAAAAGATTCGTCCATCGGTGAAGATTGCAGTCATCGTTTTTTCTTTATTAACACTCGTCGTTTGTAGTTACATCTTTCTTCTTGTTGCAAAGTTTTTGGAATTTTCTTTTTGTTAACGTTACATGTTACACTTTTTGTAACGGTTAGTAAAATACAAAATAATAATTAATTAATCCACACTAACAACAAATTGTATAACTTTTGAACAGAGCATTTTGTTAGTAAAATACAAAATAATAATTAATTAATCCACACTAACAACAAATTGTATAACTTTTGAACAGAGCATTTTGCTCGTGCGTCTGCACAGCTGGGCGTCGTCATCGCAAGAAAGCGATTTTTGTCCGCTACCCTCGTACATGACGAGAGAGAGTGGGGTGTTTATTCCGCGAGCAAATATAGTTCCTGTTTTCTCTTTAAATAAACTTTTTATTTATACAAACTATCGCTAGATAAAAAATACATCATTTAAATTAATTTTTTTAGTTACTATCTGTGTCTACAGATACTTTAATTATTAACATTAGTTTACTCTATTATTTTTAATTACAGTAGACTCGGAAAACATGTCGAGTCCGGTATCAACAGGTAGGCGCTTGATAGCAAGCAAAGGGTTAAATACGAACATAATAATTATTTACAATATGCCTTCTCTTTATGGATACTTTGCCCTTATTAATTACTTCTTCCATTCACACTTAGTACCTACATGTTTTTATTATTATTATTGTGAGATTTAAATGGTTAATTGTACGCAACCTTAATTAATTAAATTTTTTTTATTCTGTAAATGTCACAATTTAAATCGTCACAATATAATGAATAGAATTTAGTCCATACAACACAAAAATATGAAAATGTAATCAGTACAGATACAAATAATAACAAATGTAATGACAAAGGAAGAAAATTAACTTTATTTGGAAATAACTAATACTAGGCCTAAAATGGTAATCAACTCGGATTAAAAAGTAAATTAATCAATATTGAAGTGTTATAACAACAAAATTATTAACAACAAATAATAATCATGGAGTGAGTAATATTATTTCATGGAAATATTAACAGAAAAACACTTGTAAACCATTTAAATACTAAATTTGTACAAAATATGAGGCCTACAATAAATATCAAAATTTGTAAATTTTAGGCTTATCTGAACTTAAAACAGACCCAGCTATATATCAAATTATGTAAAATTACCTTAAGAATATTGCTGAATAGCTAGATTTTCGTGAAATTAATAAATAATTGAGTTACAGCAATAAATAGGAAAACTTGTTATGTATGTATAGAAGTTGAAACAAATCCAAGACATGTACTTTTATAAAAAGACAATGGGAAGAGGAAAAAGACATTTCATAAATTACCCCAAAACGACGACTTTCAGTCATCAGTCTGTTGTTAATCGTTAATGTGAACAGTTCAGAAATTACTGACAGAAGACCAAAAAAGTATAAATTAGTGAAAAAACTATGAGTGCAGCCTCGAAAAGTGTAACAGAGGTTAACTAAGTAAAGATAACACCAACAGATAATAATTAACACCAAACTAATCCAGAACAACGGCAATAACATTATCTAACACGAGCACCAAAAATCAACGGCCATTTTGAGAAAATTTTAAACTATACTAGCAGAACACGAATCCAACACATTTGAACACCGAACACTGCACCAGTAAACAATCACAGAACGACATCGCAGAAGAAGGAAGAACACTCCATTCTATATTCCAGGACTACTGCAACTTCGCAGAGAAAGGAATTCTCATTTATTTCTGAGGGAGAACATCAAACAGCATCAGCAGTGCATAGCAGAGAAGTCGAGGTGACGGCGGCCATGCTGGATTTCTTAGCGAGAACAGAACACAGCCTCCTCGAAGCCAGTGACGGCATTCGACGAATGGTTCGATTTTGCTTTTAATAATTTACAATTTACGTAATAATGTTGGTTTTTCAGCCATAAGAATTTATTTTAAAATAGTTGTAAGCATTGTATCTTGTTCCTTGCCCTCTCTGACCATTTCGACAGTTAAAAGAATCCGAATTAATTAATTTTGTAAACATATATTTTGTCAATTTTGTTCACTACCGACTTGAGAAAATATCAACCAATGCCTGGTCCACGCGCAGCCAAAATGGCGCATAATTTCAAATGTAAATAAATGAACATAATTATTCAGTTACAAGAGTTTGTATTTATTTGTATAGTAAATGCTAGTTATTCATTTCTTCTAAAAATAATTTAGAGTGATAAAAGGAATATTCGAGAAGAAGAAGAAGAGCAAAGTCAGAAGAGAGAATTAACAGATCTAACTACACAATTAGATTATCCATAGAAACAAATGTTTTCGGAACACAAAATCTTACTTATTTAATTGGAAGTAATTAAAAAACATACAATTAAATAATTATTAATTAATTAAATTAAATTAATTAATTAAACAAAAAACAATTTTTATAACTAACAAAAATTTTTACTCATCAACACATTACACTTTATTATACATTATTTAGAAATCATTTTATATTTGTAGAAGGCCCCTCGCATCCAACTGAGGGGCTGAAAATAGGAGTTAATAGAGTTATAAAATAAGGACAATTCGTCCAATTTCCTATTTTAGCTCGGCAGCTGTCAATAGGTCAGGAAAGGAAACAAGATGCACAGGAGGGCGACATCAAAGAAAAGGGCTGTGAAGGCCGAACAGGAAATAGATATGGAGGATAAAGAAGCAACACCCGTGGAAGATGTGGAGTCGAAGTTGCCGCCAGCAGAACCAAACAAGCCTGCACCACAGGAGGAACAGTCAAAGTAATCCACTACAAAGGAAGATACAAAATTTGATCAAATGATGGAGATGTTACTCAGAGAATTTAAAACGACGAAGGAAGAATTAAAGGAAGAATTGGGTATTAAAATCGGGGATACCAATAAGAAAATCGAAGAAAATAGTAAGAAGATGGAGGAGAAGATGGAAGAAAATAGTAAGAAGATGGAGGAGAAGATGGAAGAAAATAGTAAGGAAATGAAAGGTGATAACCAACGATTGAAGGAGGAATTAAGAGAAAACAGTAAGAAGATGGAGGAGAAGGTGGACGAAATAAAAAACGAGAATAAATTATTAATGGAAGAAAATATTCAGAAGATTGAGGAGAAAATGGAGGAAATAAAAACTGACAATAAACAGTCGAAGGAGGAGTTGACCCAGATAAGCCAGAAATTGGAAGAAACCAATAAAAAGATGGAAAATAATAGTCAACAATTAAGAGAAGAATTAAGGGAGACTAACCAAGAGAACATGAACCGGTTAGATGGGAGGATGGAAGTATTGAAGGAAGAATTGAGTCAAAAGATAGCTGAAAACAATGAAACAATCAGCAAGAAGGTAGAAGAGGAAATAACGGTGATCGAACAAAAGATTACAAGGGCTGACGAAAGATGGAGTTAGACCGAACGAGAAGTACAGAGTATCAAGACAGAAATAAACACTAAGGTTAACAACATTGAAGAAACGAATAGGAAGACCTTACAGGAAAACTAAAGGAAACACGTGAAGAATGGGAGCGGGTGCAGGACCGATTCACAGAAAAATGTGACGGCATTGAAGCTGCTGTGACCAGTATCAACAGTCAGGTGCGACAGAATCAAACAGATATAGACCTGTTCCATAGTCGACCGACAAGCATTACCAGTTGTCCTAACAACGAGAATCGTGAAGGAATTAACTTCAGGTTTTATAAAAACAAATCTATGGAGTTCCTAGCCAGAATCGAAGAGTACTTCACCAAACACAGAGGCAATCGCTGGAGGGAGAATAAAGAAGTACTTGACGAATCGTTCAAGGAGATAGCAGATAATTGGTGGATGGCGATAAGAAATGAAGTGACCGACTACCAACAATTCAAAAGGCTATTCAAGGCCAAATATTGGTCTGAATCGACACAAAATATCGCCAGACACGGGATCTGTCATGGAAAATACAACCCGTATGGAAACCAGACTCTAACGGCGTACTTCTTGGGAAAGGTGTGTGTGGCCAAACATTTAGAGCCCAGAATACCGGAAGAATGCCTGGTCAGCAAGCTCTCATACCATTATGAGGAAGATATAATAAGAGCTAGAAGAAACAGTCAAATAAAGACTGTACAAGCAATGACCGAGCTCTTAGAAATGTATGAGCACGAGGATTACTACCGCCAAAGTCGTAGGAGATATGAAAGGCCGGAACCAAGAAATAACACCAGTAATTCAAATAATAATAATCGGCAGAACGTTAGCAACAACAATAATTATAATTCCGCAAACCGGAATAATGCCGAATACAATCATAACCCCCGTAATAACAATAATGTACCTAGATTTAATAACAATAATAATAATAATAATGTTCCCCGAATTAATAATAATGAGGGCAACAACAACAACAATAATAATAATAATAATAATAATAATAATAATAATAATAATAATAATAACCGTCCACCCAACAACAACGGTTATTATAATAATAACCGTAATTATGTTCCAAATGGTCAGAGAAACCCCAACCCCCCTAATAACAATTATCATAGTAATTATAACAGAAATTACCGGAATGGAGGTAATAACAATAATTACAGGACATATCGACCCCATATCAACTACATCAGAGCGGAAGGCAGTGGACAGAGGAGGTACCAGCCTCAACGAAGGAGCCGATATTATGAGTATGAGACCTTTCAAGGAAGTCAGGGAAGTAATCGTTACAGAGAGTATGAACCCAGACGCAGTTCCAGCCTGGACAATCAACGAAGACTACCTGTAACGGAAGCCCAACAGGACGATCGTGCTGAACCAAACGAAGCAGTTTCAGGACTCCAAGTTGATGCTGCTAACAGCCTAATCCGTAATGATGCGGAGCATTTAAACGAACGGAGGCAGTAATAAACCCCAATAACCCTTTACTGCTCCAATCTGCTGGGTTTGACCAAGAGATAAAATCGAAGGAAGAAAGGAAAAATTTTATAATAATATACAATAATTATTTGAAAGATATCCGTAAGGACTTGCTAGAAGAAAACGAAATTAACATTAATAATAATGACAACGAAATCATATATATAATTGCAGAAATTGAGGGTATTTCTGTTCCCATAATGATAGACACTGGAGCAAATATCTCTATAATAAATCATAATGAATTGGACCGGATACAGCAGGAATGCTACAAAAACTTACCGGTACTACCTATTAATAATATTGTGCTTGTAGGAGCTACCGGCCGACAGAACAAAACCATAAGAAAACAGGTATCCCTAAGTGTCAACAGTCAGGGCATTAGTGTGGATATGATATTTCTTGTTGCAGCCGGATTACCTTTCAACATCATGATAGGATGTGACATATTGCGCAGGAACTCAGCAGTTATCGACTTGTGCCGAGGGAAGGTATCACTCTTTTCTGAAGGTTCGACCTGGGTAGCCAATTTAACTAACAACAAGGTGTTGGACTCCAGACAACTTCTCGACCACAAAAATAAGGTGAATTACTTGTCAAACTACTCGACAAACAACAAGCCAGTACATCAGAATTCGGAGTATGACCTATGGCCACAAAAGATTCAGGAGATACGTGACTTCCAGTGCCACAATACTACCGAGCAGTTAGAGGAAAACCAGCTGAATCAATTAATCAACATATATGAAAAATATCGAGCTGTATTTTCGGACGAACCTGGAAAGATCCGGAACTACCAATGTTCCATATGATTCAGAGAACCGGTAGAATTTAATCGAAAGTCGTATCCCATAGCACAATCTTTGAAGGAAGCCGTACGCACAGAGATCCAGAATATGATCAGTAAAGATATTATCGAAAGCAGTCAATCGCCATACACTAGCCCAATTGTGGCTATACAAAAGAAAAATGGGAAGGTAAGGCTTTGCCTTGACGCACGTGAGATAAATAAAATGATTATTAACGAGCGTACCTCACCTGGCGAAATTGATGAGATATTGAAGAGATTCCACGGAACGAAGTTCATTACCACGTGGGATGCCGTGTGCGGATATTGGCAGGTGGAGTTGCACCCAGCAAGCCGGCAATACATGGCGTTCATCTTCGAAAGGCGCAACTATCAGTTTAAGAGGTTGCCCTTCGGGTTGGTGAACTCAGTAACTGCTTTTGTCGCCTGTATGGATCATATACTCGGACCAGAAGCGCTCCAATTCACGACTGTCTATGTTGATGATCTCCTAATAACATCAACCAATTGGGAAGAACACTGTTACCGTGTGGAGCATGTCTTGAAGAAGCTGGCTGAGAATAATGTTACCCTTAAACTAGACAAGTCCAAGCTTATAGCTAAAGAAGTGCAATTTTGGGGTTTCCAGTTAAACAGTCAAGGAATAACACCATCAACAGAAAAAGTAGACGCCATACAACGATTCCCTATACCAAAAAACAGAAGGCAACTACAATCATTTTTAGGCCTGTGTAACTACTATAGGAAGTTCCAAAATAATTATTCCGAACTGACGGCCCAATTTCAGTACCAGTTATCGTCCAAGAATAAATGGCGATGGGGTCAAGAACAAGACGAAACCTTCCAATCAATTAAGGAGAAGTTCTTAGAAGAAGTAATGCTCAACCATCCAGATTTTAACCGACCCTTCTTTTTAAACTGTGACGCTAGTAACATTAGCTTGGGATCAACACTGTACCAAGAAGACGAAAGTGGAAACCATCTAGTAGTGAGCTTTGCTAGCAGAACCCTTAACCAGTGTGAAAAGAACTACAACGTGACGGAAAAGGAACTACTAAGTGTAGTCTTTGCCTGTGGGAAGTTTCGGACGTATATTCTCGGATATCCAGTGACCGTTCGAACAGATCACAAATCTATATCATTTCTTAGAAGATGCAAGTTAAGCCATGATAGATTGACCAGATGGGTACTTGCCCTGCAGGAATACGATATACAGTGGGAGTATGTTCCTGGGAGTAAAAATGTAGTAGCCGACGTGTTGTCGAGAGTAAATTTGGAAGAACAAACGTTCGAAGGCGAAAAGGAGAGCATCTTGAAGATCTATAATATTACTAAGGACAGATCCGATCTAGAAAAGATAGGGCAGGACATAAGCAAACACCAGCAGTCCGACCCGAAGTTAAACCACATTAAACTTCGTCTCTCCAACCAAGATGACACAATAACCAAGTTTTATTGTATACATAACGAAATATTATTCATCAAAACATCCCTTGATGAAGAGATATGGAAGATCATGATCCCTACTACAATCGAGAAGGATATCATCCTGGATTATCATCTACGATACGGTCACATGGCAGCCATGAAGGTGATCAAGGCGATAGAAGAGAATTGCCATATAAAAAATATAAATAGAAAGACGAGAAACTACCTCAAAACCTGTCTGATATGTCAATTGGTGAAAACCAACAATGAGAGAAAAGAGGATATGATGATACCAATTACCTCACAAGCCAAATTGGAAAAGGTCTTTCTGGACATCTGTGGTCCATTCCCCGCAGTGGCGGACGCCATCGATACAAATACATTATTATCATGATGGATCACTTCACAAAATTCACAAAACTGTACCCGGTGAACAGAGCCACCACTTTGAAGACTCTAGGAGTAATAACAAATCATTACATTCCAGAGATAGGGAACCCGGCATCCATAATCACAGACCATGGAACGCAATTTAAGGGTAGGAGGTGGAAAAACAATCTAAATACATTGGGCATTAAGACGTACAAGACATCTGTCTACCACCCCAGCAGTAATCCAGCGGAGAGGGTACTGCGAGAAGTCGGAAGAATATTACGGACTTATTGCCATAATCAACAAAGGAAGTGGCAAGAATATTTATCAGCTACTGAAGAATTCCTTAATTTGGCATATCACCCCGCTATAGGTACCACGCCATACACGGCAATGTATGAAAAACCGCCTCCAAGAGAAATACAAGACATAATAGAATTACCCATGAGTCAAGAATACAAGTTCAATCGAATCAGGTTCTACAATAAATTGGCAGAAGACCAGGAAAGGCACAAGAACAAGTATCAAAAGGCGATTAAGAAGATAATAAGCTATGAAGTCGGAGAAAAGGTACTACTAAAAAACCGGGAATTACCCAATACTTTGGAAGGCATTACCAAAAAGATGTTACTGCTGTATACCGGTCCATACCTGATTATTAAAAACAATAATAACAATACGTATGTATTAAAGGATATCATTTCAAATAAAGTAAAAGGAACTTATAATCAATTATCAATTAAAAAATATATGGAGGAGAGATAAAAATTTGAAAAATTACTAAATTCAAAAAATTGTAAGAACAACTTACACCAAACATTCGAAGAATTATGAATAAACAAAAAGAATTTTGTGAGATAAAAAATACTAAATTCAAAAAATTTGTAAGGACAACTTACACCAATTATTTGAAAAACTTATAATGAATAAAAAACGGATTTTGATGAATGAAAATTACTAAATTCAAAAAATTTGTAAGAACAACTTACACCAAACATTCGAAGAATTATGAATAAACAAAAAGAATTTTGTTAGATAAAATTTACTAAATTCAAAAAATTTGTAAGAACAACTTACACCAAACATTCGAAGAATTATGAATAAACGAAAAGAATTTTGTTAGATAAAAATTACTAAATTCAAAAAATTTGTAAGAACAACTTACACCAAACATTCGAAGAATTATGAATAAACAAAAAGAATTTTGTTAGATGAAAATGTCCAAATTCAAAAAATATTAAGTACAACTTACACTAATTATCTGAAAAACTATTATGAATAAAAAACGAATTTTGATGAATGAAAATTTCAAAATTCCAAAAATTGGTAAGACCAACTTACAAGAATTGCTTGAAAGAAACTATTAAAAAACTTATACATAAAAAGAGTTTTGGATTAAAGGACATCTAAATTTAAAAAATAGTAAGTACAACTCATACGAATGATGAGAAATAACTCTTAAATATAAAAAGAGATTTTGTAAGAAAGAGATACAAAATTCTAATAGAGTAAGAACAAATCACACTCATAATTTGAGTGAACTATTACATAAAAGAATTTGAAGGTAAATGGAGTACAAATGTATAAACTCTCTCTCAAACTCTCCAGAGACCAAAACAAAAAGAACATGTTCCAGTAAACAAAGAGAACAACCAATGTTAAACAATTGGATAATTTAATGTTACCAGAACAATAGGTTAATAAATGTTATAGGTATCAGAAGAAGGAACGTAACAAATCTTCATAAAAACCAGTGTTAATAAAGAGAAAAACCCCTCAATAAACTATCACAACTATAAAAACCATACTATAGTTTGTATGATAATAGTGACTATGCTAACTATAACAACTGTTATTAATTATGTAAATGAGACAATTACGACAAAAATGATACAGAATTTCAAATGAAATGAAAAAGAGAGAAGAAACCATAATATCATATAATTTAATCAAAACAACTTAACCAAACTCACAAAGAAAATATTTTGATAAAGGTGAACAATGAAGAAAGACCAACTAAGTAGAAACCAAATATTAAGACCAGAAACCAAAAACTGATTACTTATTTTTATGACTGGATGTAGAAAATGCCATGAGTCTTATATTTTGAGCAGAGATGATAATACCTCTGGGCTCAATTAATTGAAGTGTTGGACAGCAGGGATTGAAACCAAAAGTGCCACTCTGAACTGTTCCAACTAATATGTTAGGGAATGTTAGGGAGTAAACATACTGGTAAGGAAGCACCAAATAAGAAAGGATATAAAATGATAATGTTATACACAAGATTGATGATTACTTATTAATGAAAAAAGGAAACTAATGAAGGAGACACACATCATCTGAGAGGAAGCAACGGTGGAAAAAGAAGGTATATAAAGTGAAATCATGAAGAAAATATGGTAAATAAAAAGAATTAGTAGTAATTATTTCATCCATACTAAAAGTATGATATGAACTAATCACTTTTACAGGAGAGCATATGTAGCATAACAGAATTATAAGATTAAAATTGTAACTCAATGCAACATAAATAAAGAAGAAAATATCCATAGTGAGTGAGAATAATAAATGGTTAAAGATTAAACTCAAGAATCTGTACATTAAGTCAATAAAATGTTAATAAGAATAAACAATAACAAAGAAAACTATTGGTCAATAGACAAATAACCTACAATATAAAAACCCAATAAACCAGCAGTATACCCAGTAGATTGGGGAAGCAGTAAAAAGGAAAGAAAAAAAGATAAAAGGGTAAAAAAAATTTTAATAAGGGAGATTTATAAAGTCAAGAAGCAGAGAATCCCCAAGACAAAACCAACAACGAATTAGCAAAGAGCTATAAATAAACGTTAAATGAAACCTAATATTCAAATAAGATGCATTGAATTAATGCCACAAAGAGAAACCACAAGACAAGGAATTTACTAAGATAATAAGGAAGAAAGGACAAAATATGTCAAGATTCCTAAAAAGAGCCTAGGAATAAGAAGAGCTATTGTAACGTATTGCCGCGTTACAAATCCAGGGAACCCATCTTAACTGACATCTACCAATTACATGGGCTGCCTACGTTGTAACGAACTGTATTTAAAGTCAAATTAATTGAACAAATTAACCACTGTAAGTATAAGGAAACAAGGGAAGGTATTTTACTGATTTATGCACTCATTTTCATGTGTAGTAAGATTACAGTTAGAATTAAATCGTCACACTATTCCAAAAATGTTAATAAAGGAGTACATACCCATTTGAAACTAAACTAAAACGAATATATGTTAGACCCAGTAACTCAAGTTACAAGATACAATACAATTAAAACCGAATTGTAAACTAGGTATAAGTATAATGTATAACAACCCAAAAAGACTACCATAGAGTAGAACCCACTAAAAAGACTACCATAGTGTAGAAAATATAAAGTGAAGTGATATAATAAAAGTTAGAAACTACAGTGAGTGTAGTGAACAACATAGCTAAAAATCTATGTAAAATATTCAATGAAGGAGTTGGAAAAGAATAATATAAAAGGACTAGCATGAGTGTAGAATAATACTAGTAAAACCATAAGAATCAGAGACAGTCTAAGGACTGACAACATTATTAGTAATAAGAGTTTTTTAAATTATACGGTATATCAGAAATACTATTACCAATAAAATGTTTATAATTACAGTTAAGTAAATTGTGAGAAGGACATAAATACCAAAGGACAGTTCATAACTGAGGGTATGACTAATAATAAGATGTTTTTTATTTATTGTTAATCAGATAATATATTAGATATAAAGGGATAATAGATATAATATGTTTTTATCACAGTTAAGTTATTACCAAAAGAAACATAAATACAAAAGACAGTTAATGACTGACAGTATTACTAGTAATAGGATGTTTTTATTTTCTAATTAAATTATGTCTAGGGAATAATAAGGATAAGATATTTTTGTTATAACTAAATAAGGTAGTTAAAAATGATAAGTATAAGATATTTTGTTATCATTGGATGATGCAGTTAAAAATAATAGGCATAGGATGTTTTTGTTATAATTAGATGATATATGAAAAATAGTAGATAATAAGATGTTCTGTTTTATTCAAAATAATGTTAACTAATTTTCAAGTTTGTTAAGGCAGAGAAGGCAAGTAGGTAATAGGAATGTTATAATTTTATTTAAAACTGTAAACCATATAAAAAGTACAAAGCAGATTAACTAACACACCACTATAGAAAAACAGACCAGTAATGTAAACCAAAACCATCTATCAGAGAGTCAAACTCAAATAAATAAATTCAATCAAACTACATAATATAATGAATAGAATTTAGTCCATACAACACAAAAATATGAAAATGTAATCAGTACAGATACAAATAATAACAAATGTAATGACAAAGGAAGAAAATTAACTTTATTTGGAAATAACTAATACTAGGCCTAAAATGGTAATCAACTCGGATTAAAAAGTAAATTAATCAATATTAAAGTGTTATAACAACAAAATTATTAACAAAAAAATAATCATCATGGAGTGAGTAATATTATTTCATGGAAATATTAACAGAAAAACACTTGTAAACCATTTAAATACTAAATTTGTACAAAATATGAGGCCTACAATAAATATCAAAATTTGTAAATTTTAGGCTTATCTGAACTTAAAACAGACCCAGCTATATATCAAATTATGTAAAATTACCTTAAGAATATTGCTGAATAGCTAGATTTTCGTGAAATTAATAAATAATTGAGTTACAGCAATAAATAGGAAAACTTGTTATGTATGTATAGAAGTTGAAACAAATCCAAGACATGTACTTTTATAAAAAGACAATGGGAAGAGGAAAAAGACATTTCATAAATTACCCCAAAACGACGACTTTCAGTCATCAGTCTGTTGTTAATCGTTAATGTGAACAGTTCAGAAATTACTGACAGAAGACCAAAAAAGTATAAATTAGTGAAAAAACTATGAGTGCAGCCTCGAAAAGTGTAACAGAGGTTAACTAAGTAAAGATAACACCAACAGATAATAATTAACACCAAACTAATCCAGAACAACAGCAATAACATTATCTAACACGAGCACCAAAAATCAACGGCCATTTTGAGAAAATTTTAAACCATACTAGCAGAACACGAATCCAACACATTTGAACACCGAACACTGCACCAGTAAACAATCACAGAACGACATCGCAGAAGAAGGAAGAACACTCCATTCTATATTCCAGGACTACTGCAACTTCGCAGAGAAAGGAATTCTCATTTATTTCTGAGGGAGAACATCAAACAGCATCAGCAGTGCATAGCAGAGAAGTCGAGGTGACGGCGGCCATGCTGGATTTCTTAGCGAGAACAGAACACAGCCTCCTCGAAGCCAGTGACGGCATTCGACGAATGGTTCGATTTTGCTTTTAATAATTTACAATTTACGTAATAATGTTGGTTTTTCAGCCATAAGAATTTATTTTAAAATAGTTGTAAGCATTGTATCTTGTTCCTTGCCCTCTCTGACCATTTCGACAGTTAAAAGAATCCGAATTAATTAATTTTGTAAACATATATTTTGTCAATTTTGTTCACTACCGACTTGAGAAAATATCAACCAATGCCTGGTCCACGCGCAGCCAAAATGGCGCATAATTTCAAATGTTAATAAATGAACATAATTATTCAGTTACAAGAGTTTGTATTTATTTGTATAGTAAATGCTAGTTATTCATTTCTTCTAAAAATAATTTAGAGTGATAAAAGGAATATTCGAGAAGAAGAAGAAGAGCAAAGTCAGAAGAGAGAATTAATAGAACTAACTACACAATTAGATTATCCATAGAAACAAATGTTTTCGGAACACAAAATCTTACTTATTTAATTGGAAGTAATTAAAAACATACAATTAATTAATTATTAATTAATTTAATCACATTAATTAATTAAACAAAAAACAATTTTTATAACTGTTATGAAGTTACGTGACGCATATATGAGGTGTCAGCGTGCGAAAAACTTATACAAAACTTTATACATCTTATGTTTGCTATACGCTGAACCATCACAACCTAATCGAAATATACACATGTATATAATGAAATATGGGTAGTGAGTCGGCCAAATTGGCTTGATTAATGAATTTTTCGATTACATTTTTAATGTTTGTACAAAGACAGACGTTACCGCGAAGTTTGTTTTTACTCTGTTTAGTTTGTGCTACGTAAATACGCGCCATTCATGCCGCGCCACGTGTGATTTGTATTATTTTGCTTTTGGTTGTTGTGGTGAGAGGGACAAAATTTTATTGTTTTTACTTTAGTGTTTACGATGGCAAGTCGCAGTAAAGGAATGTTAGAAGCGCTGGGAATAATAATGAAAGGTAAGATGATACTTTATTTAGTGTATGTTTTCCGTAATTTGTAGCCAATCAGGTGTTAGGTTATGTTTGCATGTCTAACTTATGTTGTTAAATAAGGTAACTATTGTAGACCTAACTATGCCTAATATCATTCTGCTGTGTCCAAAATTTAATAATGAAGCAGATTATCAATATAATTTCATTAATACAATGTTACTTTTTCATTATTAGTGGGCTAGTTTTTACAAATACAAAAAGAAAAATTATTGAGTTTTATTGTAGTAATAAGTCTATACGTAATAATAATTTATATTTATTTAACGGATCAGTTGCTTGATGAATAAACTAGTGTTTGTCACGGATCTTTAGGGAAAATTGAATTACCATAATAAATGTAATACAGTAGGCCTGTTGTTTAAATTATGAAACAAAAATCATTTTTTTGATATTACAGTTCAGTTCCCTTATCCCCAGTAAGTAAAAACTTTACAAAGATATACAAAGGTTTACAAAGTGCATAAGGCATTGTCATTTGCTATCAAAAATTGGATTCTAAGATAATAGAAGACTATTTAAATTAGATTTGTTCCTATACTGCATTAATAAAAAGTCATTTATGCGTCACCTTTGCCATAAATTAGGCCTAACAATTACGCTAAATAAATATCAGGTTACAAATATCTTTACACAGAATAATTTTATTTGATTGCCTAGAATGAACTTTCCGTTAGTTTTATGCTGATGTCTTGTTAACAACAGCTAAATAAATATGCATTAAGTCTGGCTATGATAATGGAAGTGATTTCGCTAAAAGATTAATTATGATAACAAAACTAGCAGAACAGCTAAACTTGCAGATTAGTCCATCAGCCTAACCTAACTCTGAAATAAAATTAACTAGTTTGAGAAAAAGATCTAAATTGTGTAGTGTTATGTAGGCCTGGGTGATAAGTATAATAGGCTAAGTTCTGTATCACAGTAAATTGTCTTTAGCTTTACACCAGTAGTGCATGTCTATATGTATTGCCATATTTTAGTTTTCAGATGACTGTGAAAGTAGACATATCAAACTAGAACCTATCAAACTTAGAGCTATAAAAGTTACGTTCAGTTTTAATTGTTACTTATATTCAGCATATGAAATAATATAAGTAACCTCTTAACACTAGTTAACTGAAAACATAAGATTAATTAACCCATTTTGGAAAAAGACCCTGTGAGGGTACAGACTGCAGTTAAATTAAATGTGTATTCTGTATTAAATGCTTATTCTGTGTAAATATTAGGTTACAGATACTTTTATACAGAAAAATTTTATTTCATGCATTGTTATAAGACTTTAATTGTAATTGCCGCTAAATTGTAAGTGTAGGTTAAAACAGAATACTCAAAGTATCATAATAATAATATTTGAATAGAAATCATAGATACTTGGTGCTATGCAAGAACATGAGTATTTATTTTATGGTATGCAAGTTGTATTTAACATGAAATTATCAATTAGGGGTAGTCCAGTGTTTAGGTAAGACTTTGAGTGTATATCCCTAGGCCTAGTAATAATGTAGAATGAACTTTCAGTTAGTTTTATGCTGATGTCTTGTTAACAATAGCTAAATAAGTCTGCATTAAGTCAGGCCTATGCTAATGGAACTGATTAGTCAGGTAAAAGAAAAAGTGAAAAGAGAATCTGAACTTTGACTTTTTTAATTTGTGACTTGAACATGCATGCTCGCAATCGACAGAACTGTTGTGTGTGGCTTATTTAATAAAATATTATTGAAACTGAAGAGTACTCATTATTTTTAATAAATTTGTGCTGTTTTTAAATTTTATAATTAACTTGCAGACAGAAAATGTTTTGCTGGTGACTACAGAAAGCATCGTACTTTTACCTTGTGTAAAATTTATTATTGGATGCAAATCTGTTAAGAGCTTACTAAACTAAAATTATCACTGTGCTTACAGCAGGCTCTTAAACCCGATAATTGATGTAGGCCTATAGTGTTACTTGTATGTCATGTCTTATTTTCTGTATTTATAATGTGTAACTTAATGTGCAGAATTATATATTTTTAAACCTTTTAAATGATACTCAACTAATATCACATGAAAGTTTAAAAAATTAGTAGCTTAGATTTTTTTAAATATTATAGGGTGTGTTACACTTAATAGTAGATTCGAATGATACAGTGTGGATGAATTATTCATAATGTATTTGGTAGTTGGCATCAGGATTATTATTATTTAATATTAATCATTTGAACAGATTTTTGTTTCTCAACTTTGTATGATTACATTAGAAACCTTTTACAGGAATCTTCAGTACAGGGATGTAACCAACCAATAGTGCTAGCTGAGCACCAAGAGGATCTGCAGTATGTAAGTTTGTTTTCAACCTTTAGAATTAAGTTTATTAAAATCAAAATAGACTACTGTAAAAGCACTACTAGATTATGCTGTATATTTAAGCTTATTAGAAATTTACACAAAATCCATGAACTTTTTGTAAGTTTGTTAGTGCTAGCCTACAAAAATTGTCTAGGTTAAGAAAATAAATTATTCTCTTAATTATTAAGTTAGTGAAAAATTATGTATGAGATTTGTAATGATCTTTCAGGTTTTGCTTGAACTGTTCAGAATCGACTGAGAAAAAATGCCTACCCACCTTCCACCCACCATCAATAGTATCGACATCAAATGATATTGATGTGGAAACACATATCAAATGGAGAAGGTAATACAATCAAAGCAATTACTATCAAAACAGTTAGCCTATAGATAATTTCAATTTTGTTTGTTTGTGAATTTTGAGAAATTAGTATGTTTGATTTGATGTTTGTTTCTTATGTGTTAGGCTTATCTAAAATTATCTTTACTTTTCAAATCTTTTGTGTAGGCGTTAAGGTTTTAATTTGTGTTATGGTAAAGTTAATTTTCTGTACCAAGAAAGTCCTATTTCATTGAGCAAGCTTTATAGGAGATTTTGAAGTTTGTAATAAAATAGCCCTTTAACAGTGTTCATAAGTGTTTTGTCTTGTTAGTGAGAATGATATAAAGTTATTACCAGGCCCGTTTATATTTTAAATGAGAAAAGTTAATAACATAGTAATTGGAGTCATATTTTAATTAGTAGTATAGTAGGTTTGTCAATGCTTTCAAATCAGGGGCTTCCTTTAGAAAGTATAATCGCATCATATTTGTAAGATAGGTATTGTTTAAAGCTCTTAATATGTTTATTTATATTACATTTATAGAAAGCGTTTTTGAAAGCTGCTGGCAAAACAAAAGTTATTAATAAAGTATGTAATTAGTTTAGTATCATTATTTCCCATAACATTTCTATATTTCATTTAGTAATTTGTACATTTGTTGATACTAAAAATAAATGACAAATATTTTACGCTGTTAACTAGAATTTTTCCTTTGTTACAGAGTCCATTGTTGTGAAATCTGTTGTATCACCAGTTAGTTGTGCAAGGTTAATTTTCTCCTTTAAACTCCTGTATTCCTATATAGTGAATTAAATTTTTAGACACTAGCATTTGTGCTCTTTCTCTCTCTCTCTCTCTCTCTCTCTCTCTCTCTCTCTCTCTCTCTCTCTCTCTCTTTCTTTCTTTCTTTCTTTCTTTCTTTCTCACCTCCCTCCCTCCCACTCATCTATGCATATATAAATATTACTTTTATACTATTTATAGGAATTATATTTTTATGTCATAAACATAAGCACAATTTATTAATAACTGCAGGATATGACAAATACAAATACTGGAGCTCATATTACACATTTCCTCATAACTATTTGACTGTAATAAAACATTAGCAAATCGGCTTTAAAAGTGCTTCAAAATGCACTTTATTTGCTTTATTAGCAAGCACATATAAAAGTGCTTGGAAATGAAAGATAAACTATTTTTTTATTACACTGTAAACAGAACTACATTCAACTGGCAGAATTTTTCTAACAATCCATGCAATATATTACTCTGTGTGGTTAAATAAGACCAATATAACAAACTAATGATAATGTGATGTATTTATAATATACACACACTTATTGTTTACTAATGGTACCTATAATCTCAATTTTCTATTGTATCGTATTTATTGTTCATAGTCTAAAGGTACCATACATACGATTTGCAATAAAATTGTTTATTACTCACATTATTAAAAACGATCGATTTCGGTCACAGATCATCGTCAGGTCATACACAGCACATTTGCCATCACAATATATTAAAACATTCACTATTTACAAAAACGAATTCGTAAACATTGATTAATTTGATACGTACGTCGTTGTCCAAAGTTTCCCGAGAACTGATCTTGTTACAGAGAGTTCATGTTTACATTCCGTTCTATACATTATATCAGCTGATTACTGAATGTCGATTTTCATTTTGCCGCAATATTTCAAATGTGATACGATTTTTGAAGTCTGTCATGATGTTCAATAGATTTTCATGGCCCTCTTCTTTTACATGTTTGTATATTCAGTATTGTTCATATATATTAGATTTTATTTCATCACTGTATGTTTTCAATACGGTTAAATGTTGCTGTATTGGACCATATTCACAAGACTGTTGTTTTATGTTTGGCTACTGTTGAGTTCGGATTTGAGTGCTGAGAATGTTTGGTATGTTTAATATATCTGTGTTTAAATGATCTTGAAGTGAATCCTATGTATTTTTTGTTGCACCGTACATCACATTCTGTCGAATTAGCAGGCTGACATTGATATTGGTAGACTCCAGCTTTTTCATAAATGCTTTTCTTTTTTGTATTGCTTATTTTCAGATTGTTGTAAATGTCATTGCTTGTTCTGAACTCTAATTGATAGTCGTATTTTGCAAATGTTCTAGCTAATTTTTGAGAGATGTCGTCAATGTAATGTGCAGGTATATAGGTTTTCTTCCTTTTGATTGATATGTTATTTGTTTTGTGCCGGTGTTGCCTAACACGGCGGTCGAAGGTTTTGTAAAATTGGTTTTAATATAACGCGAACACAAATGTCGGTTAGAGCGACGATATTTGGACGGCACCGTTGAAGCGGCGCGCGCACTCTATGGGCGAGTTTGCTGTTGGTTGCATCGTAACTGCTTAATTCAGTTCCGTACCGGCACGCATCGAAGCAACAGACTCCCAGAACCGAACAGACAGTATTACGTAGTTGTTTCTTCTGCACTAATGGCAGGCTAAATTTACGAGACTTCCCGGTAAGTAATCATAGCATCTTATAGTATGCGTCAAAAATAATTAAATTTAATTAACGTAAATGTAGGCAGCCGTATGTGAAAGACGAATGTATTTGGTGCGACCTGGCAGTGTGTGTATTAAAAGATTTATTTGATGTTCAGTATATACAGCTCATATTCTTTTTATTATTATTATAATACAAGAGTCACTGTAATTGTTTCATAGAGCGTTATGTAAATTTGTAAGCTAAAGTCAGTGCGTGGGCAGGGAGTTGAATTGTGCAAGATAGGCACGTGCATGCAACAGACTGCACGCGTGTTATTTTTAATTAATTATGGCAGTAAAAATAAATTGTGAGACCACCCTTAGATGAAACACTATTAATATTTTATTTGTGTGCAACTGTGAGTGCCTTGAATGTGGTCATTTTCTGACAAATTATGATAATTGTGGGCACGTGGCGCGGCCAACCTGTCTGAGTATGTCGACGCTTGTTAAGATCTAGTGCAAGTGACTTTTACTCTACACCTTTTAATAATATTTTTTTTATTTAGGGAGTTCATCTTCCCCTGGTAAACTTAATTACTCTTCAGGCAATTTTCAAAAAAAATAATAACCGAAACTATGTGCATTTATCTTGAGTTGGTGGAAAGGCCCGTTCTGAGGTTATTTACCTGGAACTTGGGTGCATATTTTTACGAACAGCATTTCTAAATTTTTGTGAATTCCCAGGGTTCTCGTCTAAGCCGGAGATTCTGGTCGATGCTGATGGAACTACACCTTCATCAGCCATGAGCCATCACACACACACCTGTTCAGAAGAGGGAGTCTGGCGAACAAACTCAAGATGCATCACAGGCTCATAATTAAGGTGATATGAACTCTTTTATTTTCGTTGGCCGGGCCTGCCGTGCTCCTGATGCACAATTTAAATTTCTTTTGTAACCATGTGCCCACGCGGCTAGACAGTCTGCTCTGGGGTGTGTCAGCCGAACATTCATTATGAACATCATGTGACTTTAATAATTGAACTTCATAAATCTAAGTATTATGTTTGTAATGGTGTGCTGCACTGGGGGAGCGTGCCAGAGTTTTTTTTACTATTAACTATTTTTGATATATAGACAAGAGTCATTACACTATTCACTACAAAATTTAAGTCATATGTTAGGGGTTCTGTTCCGGCTGGTTCAGAACGGGTTTATATTTTAATTTCATTTTGGTTTAACGTGTAAGGGCTGGTGGGGTTTCGTTTTCAGGCTGTTTTCTGGGGGAAAAAAGGGACATAGTTTTTGTCAGGCACATGTTCATTGTAACAATAAAACGAGGTCGTACCTGTTAAAATGTGTCACACTTGTTTATTTTGTGTATTAGTGTGAATGTAGTGTGTTTGCCTCACACCGGTCGTTACATAAATCGACGTCACTACTGGAGTCTGTAGCGTGGTCAAAATTACCAGTACAACCTACCTGTTAATTCATAGGTGTTGCGAATCCCGGGTGGCGCCAAATTGTTTCTATTAAAACAATTAAAATAGTTAAATTATAAGATGATACGTGTTATTAGCATGGACAGCTGGGCGTTCGAATGGTTCCCGCCGCTATACAGGTTGCCGTCTCGACCACTCGTGATGAGCGCTAATTGGTTATTGAATAAAACTTGCTAACACACATATACTCTACAACGTCCTATGAAATAAAAAGATAGTAATACTTAGTACTGTGATTTTAATACAAATTTGGTCATTAATTAATATGACAAATGAATTATAAATGTTTTGATAATAAATAGCTCCGGTTTATATTATTTATATTTACACAAATATCTCAGAGTTGGCAAAATTGATTTTACAACACTTTTCGTTGCCGAGATGGCTACAGTTACGTACAATATATGAATATGTTTAAAATCTGGGGTTCTTTGGATTATGAAATAAGACATAAACGTTGGTTACATTAAAAAAGTACACTGCCATACCTTATACGTACTTAGAAAGTATAATGTGTTTTTACAAATTGTTCGGTAGTGTCGTATTTTTGTTACAAAATGGTACTCTTAATCGAGGTTATATTTTGATTAATAAAATGTTTTTATGTAAGTAAATTATGCATTAACACCTTTGAAAGAAAATAATATTTGTTCAATAGTGAGAAATTTTATCATTTGGAAAATATTTAAGGTAATTTGTTTTTTTGGGATTAAGGAATTTATTCGATACTTATCATTTCAGATAGTGCTGATGTGTTGCCATCTAGGGTAGTGGATATTCTTCAAATTTGGGCTGGTTTTAAGCTTCGAACATCTTTTTCAATCTTGTCTTGGGTTTTTGATAATTAATTTATTCAATTTGGTTCCAGGACATCGTTAATTCTTGGTAGGTCGACATCTATTCGTCTTTGGTCATCTTGGTTCACTTTCGAAACTTTCGTAACTATTTAAATTAAAATTTCAATCATTCCAATTTTGCGTGCCGCATACCCACGCGTCGTTTTTTCAAGTCTCATATATTTAACGGAAAACTAGCCTTCAACGGCTCGTTACTATGGTAACAGCAATCGTGGGATTGGTTAAATACTCTTTCGAAAGCATTGTTAAGAGATTTGAATTTTTATTCAAATTTATTAAGTATTTTCCTAATGGTTTTATTCCTTTATAGTTCCTTTGGGGTAATAAATGATATCACTATTATCTTTCTTTCCTTTCAAAGTTTACAACGATACCTCATAAGGTCATATTCTGTCATACATTAACTTAAGTCTAAATATTTGACATTTGATAAATTACATATCTTTCTTAAATTAAACTTTTATAATAACATTTCTGTTTTAAAATGATTGACATATAATTACTGGCCATTTACTGGTCTTAGATTAGTAAAGTTTCAAGCGAAATTGTTACAATTTACATTTGAGTGACTCTGACAGATGTTTTCATACCCAAGATTAGCCATGATGTTTTTTTGGTGTATTTCTTTTAAATTACATTTTGAATTCAGCCTGACGGGCTTCACTTAGTTATCATATTTGTTTGTGTTTTAGCTACTATTCAACATACATTTTCATTACACATATTTTAAAATATAATAATTAGGCTTATGGACTGTAGGTTCCCTTCAGCCATATCCTCGTTATAACATTGAACCAAACTATTCTTTATAAGTTACTAGTTATTGTTAGTTCTAATATTGATTCCTTTCTTTTGTTACTACCTAGAGTGATAAACATCATCACTTCTTGCAAAATTATGACAGTTAATTCCCCTTTCAACATGGGGTGTTTTATTCATTGTAGTCTTAATTTTAAAAACAAAACCTTATTTCTATTCTACTATCTCCTCCATACCATGTTAATACAAACTGTTTTTGTCTGGGCTTTCTCCTTGAATAACATTACATGCTTCTTTTATATTTATTTGGAATATTATTTTTAATTATTTTTAGTTATATAAATGTGTACAAGATCACTCCAATCATTGATTGTTTATCAATGTTTTATAAAGTGTTTTCTTACTTATCATTACATTTTTATTGATTAACATACACTTTCACTATTTTTAGGGTACTTACACCTTCACTATTGCACTTCACTTTGGTTCATTGTTTGTATTGAGTGTTATTTAATGGGTAATCCCTATACTTTCTCCTATTATTTCTCACTATTTCTTTACAGCATAATATTTATTATTAATAATATTAGGTTAGTTATTTTTTGTCAAATCTAACCTTTCTAACTGTGTTAGTGTACTTTTTCTACACTACGTTACTTTACAATCGTATTGTCTTTAAAATGGGTATATAAGTTAATTCAATTATAACAATAATATTTGTTTCATCAATAAATAATTATTTGGGGTTTATTTACAGTATTCTATCCTTGAGTATACTATTTTTCCCCTTTATGTGTGTTAGTTTCCCCTTGGGTTTAACCTGTCTCCTCTTCATTCTTCCTCTTCTTCTTTATCTTCAATAGTCTTCATCTTGGTTCGGTTCTCCTCTTCTCATCTGGTTCGATTTCTGTTTAATCGTAGAGATCTGTTCTCTTCCTTTGATTCTTCTTTAGTTCTGGGTTCATATCTTCCTTTGTTAGTTCATAATTGTTTGGTACATCACCTTTTTCCTTGAGTATGGTTCGTGGTTCCCTTCTTTGTGTTTATGTTGTTGGGTCAATCACTTGAGTTGGGTAATATCGTCGTTCGTCGTGTCATAATATTAATATTTTATACATTTTTTAACATTTTATTTTAAATGAAGTATTTTTATGTTAAGAATTATCTTTTTTATCACTGGTACGGGATTTGGCTTATTTGTGTCGTAACATCATTCAGTTTAAGGCAGGTTTGATTCCTGTCACATATGGTCGAGTACATGCTGGCGCGCTCCCACATCTGCTAGGATACAACAGTCTGTTATTATTAAATCCATTATACACAGCCATCTGGCTTTAACAGAAAGGAAATTTTATATTTTGTGGGCATATACTGATTAATTTTTCACTTTGTAAAAGCCTATACTGATTAATTTTTGACCTTGTAAAAGCATATACTGATACATGTATCAATCTGGATTTGTAAAACAAAATTAACCTTTTATAAACTCATACCAATTGCTTAAAATCAGGTGATGAGGGTTTTTTCCATTTATATGCTGTCTAAGAAACTTAAAGATTTTCATATGCTCATAATGGGCCAATTATCAGATACTATCTATACATATGGGCAGTCCGGTCTCTCTTATCCTTTGTGAGTAATTATCATCCTTTCGGGGTTTTTCTTAATTATTTAAATTAATGGGAATTAATGAATCATGGTGACTGAAAGTCTAACATTTATGATTGCCGGTCTTGGGGGCTTGGTAGAAACACTGCCGGTCGGGCAGATCGAGTATGGGTATTCCAAGGGTACTAGGTGTCTGTAGTATGTGTATATAATTATGAGTGTATGTGTCTTTATGTTTCGTGGTGTTGTCAAGGTTAAGTGTTAGTAACAAAAGGGGGGGAATTATATAATTACAGAATGTTGCCTGATATATATATATATATATATATATATATGTTTATAGGGATAGATCGATATTGTCTTTGACACGATTAAGGATATAGGAATTATTTATTTATTATGTATTTTGAGGGCTATTGCCCTGGCCATGTGATAATTATGTGATTTGCAGGATATTATATGTAACGAATTATGGGGGCAAAATAAAAGTTGTTATTGTTAAATTACAGCCGCGTTTCATTGCAAGTCCCGTCATACTGGACCCAGCGCATTTTTGGCTTCTCTAGGCTCTGGCCTAGTTTTAAATAACTTGTGGCTTCTCTTTAAAAAAAAATATAAACACAAAAGAAAATAAATACAAAAAAAAATATTAAAAAAAAAGTTTATATACAGCATAAAAGGAAAGAGGGGTCCAGTTTTTGATTTATTTCTTTTTTGTTTTTCAATAATGTTGTCAATCATTTGAGGCTGATATACACTGCTATGAGCTATTGGCTTTATGATGTGTATCTCTTTTTCATACTGCTTCCTGCATAGAGGATATGTGAGGGCTCGATATGCCATGTTTGATAGTGATGTCATGTACGATGGTACAAAGGTACTAGAGAGTGAAAACAAGAGATTTCCATTAATCAACCCAGAACACTTCACTGCAACAGATCTGCGACACCATCCAACCACAAGTTCGTAACTTTATGAAAAAAATTATACACTTACTGAAAACTTGGCTACGTTTATGTGTCCAGATGTTAATGTCCACAAATCAAATTATAAGTTGCCTTTTGCATTAGTCAGAAGTCACAAGTCGGGAATTGCCTTCTTAAAATGACACTTCCTAATGAAGATGTGTAGTTTTGTGGTGATAATTACAATCGGCATGACCAGGGACAGGACACCAGTCAAATATATAGCAAGAAAAATTATGGAACGCATAGTACAGAAGAATTATCTGATAGCGATTCACTTCCTTCAAATATAATTGCACCAAAAGTGAAGAATATAAACTGAACTAGGTGGTCAGAGGAGGAAAAATAAGTCTTCTAAACATTTTGGAAAGTATTTCATACGAAATGAAGGACAAGAGCATAAAACCATTATAAAAGTATATATGAAAATGAGCCAGAACTAAATAATAGAAACATACAACAACTGTGAACTTATGTGAACAATATAGTTAATGAAAAAACCAAGATTCCTTCAGCAGTTATAAGAAAAAAAAATCGTCAGTGAATAATTAAGGTGATCTGATTTTTGTGTTTTTATTGTTCAACAGTCATACTTTAAATATTTTTTTAAATTATTGTAATATGTTTATTCTTAGTTAAATATTTATGTAAACAATTCCTAATACCATATCATTAACCTAATTTGTCAAATGAGTATTCTGTTTCATCTTTTCTCTAATTGTGAGTATAAATGTTAAGTTGATGACATAGTTGATTTTAATTTATTGGTTATGAGATCTTATGATGTACAGTATTTCAGGAAACCCCTCTGTAAACAGCTTAATAGCACTAACAGGTTCCAATAAAAAATAATTCTGTTTCCAACGAATACTATACTTACATATCTAGGTCAGTATTTTATTAGGAATATATAAATTTTCATGTATAAATACATCAGTGTCTTGTAAAATAAAAACAGGAATATATATATTTATTACTCTTTTGCTTAATTTCTAGCCATTGTTAATTCCTATTACCAACTATCCTCAATCGCTAAACTAGACTAATCCTAAAATTAAGTGTTCTCAAAAAATTAAATGATTCCACGAGAGTTGTGAGTTATAATATATAATCAGTTTTTTACTTTGCACTTCCTGACATACTGGAAGTACGCAGTAAGCAACAAAGGCGAAAATTTGTAGTTTTTGCTGTCAGTTTAATTGGATAATTAGTTTGACTAATCAACCAAACACATTTGATTTGCAAAATCGAATTTTAAAACGACTAACTAATCGATCGGGCATCATTAATAAATATGGTGTACACTACACGTAACTGATGAGGGTGAAACTTGCTAGCTACTTGTCAAAATTCAGATAAAAATTCAAATCAGATGTAAAGTAGTGGCAGTCTGTTAGTGTGAAATGTTCTCTCTCTATCTCTCTCTTTGCGTGTGTGCAAGAGGGGTGAAATATTAATGCATCGTGTTAAAAAGGTGTAGTTTAAATACAACTTGAAGATTTCATTTTGTTGTAAACACACCAGTCTAGTTTTTCTATCTATAGTTTATGCTATTTTTTTAAAATAATTTACACTAATTGAACCCCTAATCAGGATTAGGGTCCTACATTCCCTCACAGAAAAACTTATATTTCATTCATTTATATTGTGATCTGCATTTAGTTATGTTTGACATAATAAATTAAATGCTAATTTGATCAATGATGTTTGTACTTTTTGTAATTATGTTCCTGTAAATAAATATTCTATGAAATTTATTAATGTAATCTTATAGTTAGTGATAAAATAACAAAGACCAAATGTCTGTCTGGTATTTTTGTTGTAATAATATTTGTCTGATAAGTATTTTTTTTAATGTTTTTATGTATCTTCTCTGAAGAAATAAATTGTTTATTATCCTTAATATTTATGTATTATTGATACCATAGACTTGAAACTGTTGTATAAATTTTGTAATAAAAATCTATGTACTTGTAAGTCATTCTTTATCACTAACCTAATGACCATAATACACATTTCTTGTGCAACGCAAGTAGCCTACCAATTACCTACCAAAAATGTATATACACCAATTTTTGATAGAATATTTGATTTTTGTTGCCACCAAAGTTTTTCTAATTACAATATGCAGCCTACAATAAAATACTTGCATTTTGTTTGGATAGTTTTTCTTAAGTGTGATGTTAAGTAGGCCTATTATGAATCTTCTTCTTCTTCTCCATGCCAAGGTATAGGATTACAGCCTGTTCTGTCTTCACTGAAGCCATCTCTTCCTTGCCCTACCTATATCTCGTCTTCCCTGAGGTCAGTATCTTAATTACTTGTTTAGATAGTCCCATGTCTTCCAATCTCTCAATATGCTGCATCTATTTTATTTGTTCCTTATACTGCCGGCTATAGAATATACATTTAACTTGGTTCTTATATCTGCATTTCATATTTGATCTCTAAGGGTTTGTTTTGTGAATACTTGACACAATGTTTTTCTTGTTAGATTCAAAGTTTTAAGTAATTTTCTATTAAAAAGTGAGTATAAACATAGAAAAATTTGACTATATTTTTTCCACAAAAAATCTTTTATGATATATTGTGTATAAATACACATATAAAGGTATACAATACACTTGATATGTTTAACAGTCATTATAAGACATTATTACTATATAGAGGAGAGCAGAACTAGTTGATACAGATATAAGTTGATACTTTGTATTTCTTCAAGTGTCCCTTAGCCGCAGCACCTCGGAAACTGTATAACCTCTTTGTTACAGCTTGTAGTATGTGCTCCTCCAGTCTGAGTGTAGCAGTGTACGATAAAATGCTCTTTGTTCCCTTTTGTATTGTAGAACGTGTAAAGCAAGCTTTTGTCACTATTTTGCTATTGGTGTTGACAGCTATGTTCTTTGTCGGATGCACGGTAAGTGTACAAGTGAAGTATTACTTGACCTGTTAATGCATTAGACCTATACTAATACAAAGCAATGAGGGGCAAGTTATGTTTCTCTATAAAACTCATAAAAGAAAACTAATTCATAACCTAACAGATCCCAGAATTAATTTTGTGTTAGTTACTTGTGATCCTATAATGAAGATTAAATTTTTATTAAATCTTACAAAACTTTAAATTTTAAAATATTATTTTAAAAAGGATAATGGTTCCTTTTTATACCGCCTAGACAATTTAGGAGATAGATAGGATAGGTTGCCTAAAGTGAGTTTTCGACACACACACACACACACACACACACACACACACACACACACACACACACACACACACACACACACACACACACACACACACACACACACACACACTGAAGATAGAGTGGCCAGCACTACGCTTCAGAAAATTTAGGAGATAGGTAGGATAGGTTGCCTAAAGTGAGTTTTCGACACACACACACACACACACTGAAGATTGAGTGGCCAGCACTACGCTTCAGCCAGTAATTTTAAAATTAAAGGTGTACCTTCAATTTTAGCAGAAGGAAAGGGGTGTGTTAGTACAATTTATCAACTTACCCACAAGTAAGTAAAACAGTTTGTTCTGTTTTCTTTTTTTCATAGTTGGTTCACACATACAAGTGAAAAACTATCTGGGGCAATGTAGCTCACAAGCCTACAAAGACTCAGCTAGGGAAGATGTCAAGGGGGTTTCCCTCATAAATACTGCCAAAATGCACCAAATTGATTTTAATATAACCCTACTTGTCAATACATTACGAAACCAACTGATTATTGGACAATATGTTATGCTAAACCACAACTAGTATTTAGGTGAAGAACAAGAAAAAAACCAGATTCCTGTGTTATGATGTGTACTATTCTGTTATTTATTATGGTTTGTACCCTAAACATATTCGTTTGTTAGCCTCCAAATACATGTTTGAAAATAATTTCAATTTTCTGGTGAACTGGGCCGATAAAAGTTTGTTTTTCTGGCTTCATGCAGCGACATCCAAGGTTGTCTTTTAGAGACACTGATGCAACAAGCTTAGCAATAAGATTTAGTTTTAATAAACATAACATGAAAACTTTCTTCAATATTTTAATTATGTGGTCAGTCGCCTTCAACTTCATTGTCACAATATTTTAACGTGAACGAAACTGGGCAGCGTAAAAACAGTGCACCGTCCAACAAAGTTGTCAGTTTGAAGGGAAATATACAAGTCAGTAGTGTTACGTCTTTGGAAAAGGGTGAAACGGTGACGGTGGTATTTTCATGGAAGGCAGCTGGAAACCGTGTAGGCCTACCACCACTTATCGTTTTCCCCAGAGTGTTGTGTAGAGATCACTTTGATTATTTATGGACCAGCAGGTAGTATTGGAGTAGCACATCCATCAAGATGGATTAGAGACTCTCTCTTTTTATTATTTATGAAACGGCTTGTACCTCATATCGGTTACAATCCGACTTCAGCCATTAGACAAGAGTGTTTATATGGGCCGTTCAAGAAATATTCTGGTGCAGCCGTTGAGAGCTGGATGACAATAAACCCTGGTAAAACCATGACAATGTATAACAAAATACAACTATTTCATTAACGACTCGGAACACAAAGTTTTTTATGAGTAAAAACATAAAGTTGTACCTTACAACCTGAACCGGTTTTCACTTTTAAAAAGCTTCTTCAGAGGTTGCCGCTGGTAGCGCTGTCCGTCCTGTTGTGGTCGACGGAATCGAATTTCGAAAGATCATTGTTGTGTGTGTGGGGTGAGATATGTTCGAATAATGCGTGCGATTTGAATAAATTGTGTCTGTTCGTTTAGGATGTCCTTTTTATTTGTTTTCGTGTGTTTGTATATTTCCAATTGTTCTAGACTGTCTAGTTTTCGGCCTTTTGTGTGTACGTGTAGAATGTTCATGTTATTGTCGATGTTTTTGTATGTGTGGTTTGCTTCAATGAGGTTGTTTGCAAAGGTGGATTCTGTAGTGGAGTGGAGTGCCTACAGGTTACCGGTAATTCTCGCCAGAAGTTATCGGTAATTGCAAGAGGAACCCGCGCTAATATTGTCTAAGCGTGTTTAAAATCCTCGGCAATGTGGAATGCTATTCAGACTATAAATTTGCGAAGCAATATGAGAGCCCATTTAGGAGGAGGAGATAGTGATTTTCCTACAAACTTACTGGGCCTCGGTGATGGCAGTGTTCCTAATGACGATAGCTTCACAGAAACTGACCATAAAATGTATAACGTACCTGGACTAGTAAAAGATACTCTTCCAAAGGCAGCTAGACCATCTAACTGACAGCATATTTTAGTTCAACTGGAATTTGGCCATTATTCAGTAACGAAGAGTTTCTGTGTTCAGCCGTAATTGATAGACAGGTAGGAGACAAAAATAATACAGAAAGATTAAGATCAACAAAAGATTGTCAACAGAACACAGAAGCCGGACCTCCCACGTCGGGAATAAACGAGACACCTGGTAATACCTTAGCACAATTGACACCAGAATAAATTCGCCCTTATCCGAAAGCGACTGCAAGAATAGAAAAACACAGCTAAGAAGAAAATAAAGTCAACTATCCTCACTGATACTTCTGTTAAAGAAGCAATTCGTATTGAAGAGGAGGCATGAGAAAAAATAGAACGATCAAAACGTAAAACTACTCATGAACGATAAAACGAAGGCGATGCGCGGTCAAACACTCCAAGACTTGAGGAATTGTAACAAATTAATGGGTTGCGTAACTTTTGTTATTTCAGAGGATTCTCGCCAGAGGTTACCGGTAATTGCAAGAGGAACCCGCGCTGATATTGTCTAAGCGTGTTTAAAGTCCTCGGCAATGTGGAATGCTATTCAGACTATAAATTTGCGAAGCAATATGAGAGCCCATTTAGGAGGAGGAGATAGTGATTTTCCTACAAACTTACTGGGTCTCGGTGATGGCAGTGTTCCTAATGACGATAGCTTCACAGAAACTGACCATGCTGTAAATAGTACAATTGTATCAATTGCTAAAGTCTATGCAAAACGTCGAATGTTTACTTACTATTACAAGTGGTTATATCCAAAAGAATCGTATCTGTAAAGGAAATTAATGATACAATTTAAAAAAAAAATTCCAGGGGATAATAAAAAGTATGCAGAATCGAATAACACCGTAGTTAATATTGAAAATATAGTGTACTGTCTCCAAGACTTTTTGAATTCTTTAAATTAATCTCGCCTTCCGCCACAACAGTTCATTCTGAAGGTTGGCCACTCCAACAATATTGTTTCAAAATTTACATCCTCAAAACTTTTGCATAATACAAATTGCAGGTGACATACGCGAATTTCTATCTCAAGTAGATAATAGCGTTATTATCCATTCAAAAGCCCTCTTCACACACACACACACACACACACACACACACACACACACACACACACACACACACACACACACACACACACACACACACACACACACACACACACACACACACACACACACACACACACACACACACACACACACACACACACACACACACAAAGCAGTAGGCTACTGGTTGTTTGTATTACCTGTTTAAGCCTACCTGGTGTAATTACCAACCTATAGATTGTAACATTCTTTACTTTAGTACACTGTCGAAGGAAATCGACAGTTTCGAAATTACATCCGTTCCATTTACATAATTTTCATTAAACCTACTTAATATGTAGTAGTGGACGATAAGCTTTTCCAGGTTTTACAAGTACTTCACCTACAACGATCGTATCTCCTACACTCAGTGCCTTTGTCTTTGACCACTGTTTTTCTTACGTAATAATTTTCCCATTTCGGCACAGAATTTTTCCGCTTTCCCAGAAGGCAATAGAATTTAGTGAACCCAAGCTGCAATCGAAATATAACTTCGTTACTTTCACATCTTCATAGGCATACCACGAATATCTGTCATACTAAATTCTGCTTAATAAAAGTTTCATCACATGACTTTTTCATGTAAGCAGTATAATCTGAAGGGATTGATGATCGTTTATTTTTAGTGTGAAGTAGAACTGTTTTATAATTAACCTTTGAGAGTCTATAAAAACGCCATTCTTCTGAATGATGCGTAGGCCTATGTTACAAAGCTTCTAGTAGATTTAACGTCATTGCAGCACAGTTAATTCCTCGTGCTGAGAGAAGAAATGTTTAAATTCATACTGCCTGTCACGGAAAGCACTTATTTTAGAATTTTGCTGTAAAAGGTTTAACATCTATATCTTGACTCAAGTATTTTTGTTTGATTTTTTGATAAATATATATCCCGAACAAGATCATTAATTTTCTCTGGTTAATTGAGGTTCAGTATCTGCATTTTCCACAAAATCTAGACATCTTTCTTCTTTGCTTGATATGGTATTCATGCACGATACTTGATGAAAAATAAGAAAGGGAGTTACTAAAAACTACAGTAGAGAAATTCTGACTTTATATTCGGAATCATCCCCCAAAATACATAAGACTTATTAAAACTTGTACATTTAACAATATCATTGTTGACCAGTATTAGGCCTATCTGTTATGTCTATCTTATTGTACGTTTTATCATTTCGTTTGTTTTTTTAGTATAGGTGTGGACAGGCAGTTTTTTAAATTGCATTTTTAACGGACTGGGGTGAATAGTACAAGTGTCTATCTTGCCTGTGTACAGTGAAATCCAGTTAATATTTAGATTATATACTAAAAAACAAAAAGGGTGGAAAGGGTTGACTTTTTTGTAAAAAGAAATAATTATTTAATTATTAAAATTATGTATACAGATAATGGAATGATTAAAAATGGAATAAAATGAATAGGTTAAAAAAGTTCGTAGAAGCCTAGAGACGAGGGAACGTTAGAAAACTGATTATGTTATGAATGCTTAAACCTACAAATCGTTATAGTTATTATTATTACTATAAAGTATCTGTATTATTTTTATACGGTTTCCTTAAGGAGTGAATACAAACAGCCTTTGAATTAATTAATCTTACGAACACGTCAGCCTACCAACACGTTTGGTAGAAACGTAAAAACTAACAGCTGATGTACAGACAGAGGTGTTGCTGGGGGGGAGGGGGCAAGAGGGCAGCCGCCCCGGGCGACATACCCAGGAGGGCGGCAAAGTGAGCATAGATTTGACAAATTGTTATCAGTTTATAAAACTACAAACAACTTGTTTCTTTGATATGACTATCCCTTTCATAAAAGAAGCATAACCAGCCAGCTTGTCCGTTATCATAAACCTCGCGTGATAAACAGTATTAGTCTATTTCTACGTAATTACGGTTCATTATGATAAAGTAAGTCGCACTTGGATGTGTTTTTCTCCAATCTCTATTTTGATATTGTTGCACTTTATTTCCACGAGAAAACTATCAAAGGAGCCACGTCAATAGTAAAAATGGGTTTTCGTCGCGACGAAAGTTAAATCCTCGTATTCAGGATCATGAAAATAGTCCTGCTTACCGCTCTGCGTTTTTGGAATCGAAGGAGTTGGAACGTTCTTTAAACAAAGGGGGATTTATTGATGATCTACTTCAGGAACAAATGAGTAAAGAAGGTAAGTCATGGAAAGAAATCGTCGAATGGGTCATTGCCACAGTACAAAATCTTGCATAACAAAATCTGGCACTGAGAGAGTCAGTTACTAACGATCCAGATCCTGAAAACTTTCTGGGTTTGTTAAATACTTGGCTAAATTTGATCTTGTCATGAGATCTCATTTGGATTCAGTCTCTCGTAAATCTGGGCGTATGTCGTATCTTTGGCCAACCATTCAAAATGAAATAATAATCCTTTTAGGAGAAAGAGTGTGCAAATATATTATTGCTGAATGTAAAAAGGCGGAGTACTTTAGTATTATATTTGCCACAACACCAGATGCTGCACATATAGAATAAATGTCTCAGATTATGACATTTGTTGAAAATAAACGCAATTCTGTTCATATCAAGGAAACCTTCATAGATTTTATTCCTTTAGAAGTGAAAACAGCGGAGGGGATCACAGAAGTTATTACAAGTAAGCTTGAGAGAGATGGATTGAATCATAGTGATTGCAAGGTCATTCGTATGGCAGTCAAGCAACAATAGCTGGTTCGGGAGCAACATTCGGGAGTTCAGAAGAGAATATTAGATTTCAATCTACTAGCTGTGTTTGTTCTGTTTGTTACGTGAGACAATCATTCACTTAACGTGGTTGGAGTTCATGGAAATCATTCACTGCAACTCATGTAAATGTTCAGGCAGTGACATTTTTTGGGACAGTAGAACGTCGATTCACTTTCTTTTCCTTTTCCAAAGTAATACGTTTTGTAAACATAGACTGCTGTGTCATTAAAACATTAAGAATGTTGCTGGCGGGAATTTAATTAATGAGAAATATTATCTCTGTGCTGGAGACCTGTGATGGTACGCTGAACAATGGTAGAAACAATATATTATCACTCTACACATTATTATAATCAAATGCACAAGAAAACAAACATATAGGCATGCCTATGACGAATTAATTTTCCGACAATTATCTTACGTATCCCTTCACACACACACACACACACACACACACACACACACACACACACACACACACACACACGCACACACACACACACACACACACACACACACACACACACACAATACGACAGTTATCTTATCTCTCCCTTCAAACACACGCGCGCGCGCGCACACACACACACACACACCACGCACACACACACACACACACACACACACACACACAGTTTACTGTTTACAGACACATGCTCTGACTTAAAGATTGACCACTGTTATGTGACCTTGCACACTTTTGTTGGCGGGATTTTCATGGTCGATATAGCTTGTCATTTGGCTATGTTGTGTGATGAACAGTAGACAAAACATATAATCACGGAACTGACTCATATAAACAACAGAAAAGACAGTGAGCAATGTGCTTCTTTTTAAACGAGATTTTATCCGTAGGCTACCTACTACACTTATATATATATAACCGTTTTTTATTGCTATGTTTTATTGGTTATAACCCCAATTTAATAAACATACTACACAAACGCATCAAAAACAAAAACAACAAAACACTAAATACCATCAACACACAACACAATAAGTACATCACACTCACATACCACAACTCATACACACACAAAATCGCCAATACATTCAGAAAACACAAATACAAAATAGCATTCAGAACAACCAATACCATCAAAAAACACATCAGTAATACAAACACAGACATAGACAAATATAACGAAACAGGTGTTTACAAATTAAATTGTAATGACTGCAATAGTTTCTACATAGGCCAGACGGGAAGATCTTTTTCATTCCGTTATTCTAACACTTAAAAGCTTTAACCAACAACAATATACACTCTGCATTTGCCACACACATACACACAGAAAACCACAGTTACACCAACATAGACACTAATCTTGAAATTCTACATTACATACCCAAAGGTCAAAAACTCAACACAACTGAACAATATGAAATATATAAACACCACACAACACAACCAAACAACATACTCAACGATCAATTACAATATAAATCACATACACTTTTTGACACAATTATACAGAAAACAAACAATAAATTGAATCCCCGCGCCAATCCCCTTCCGCCACACACCATCCCCACTTCACCTTCCACACAACCGTTACAAAATGCTGGCAGTCTGTTACCAAAGCTGAAGAAGGCGGATACTAAGCCGAAACGCGTCCGATAAAATAGTAAGTTTTTCACATGAAAAAAGTTCATTTTTAGTTAAGTGTAGTGCTGTGAAAGAAGAGATGAATAATCAAGACAACTACGTTTACCAAGTTACAATTTTTATAACACGCGCGCACACGCACACCCACATACACACTTGCATAGCCGCCCCCCTATCTCTCTCTTACTCTCTCACTCTCTAAATTAAAAAGGAAGGTTATTTTTTATTTATTTTTGTTAGTCAACTTGTAGAACGGACGACGTGATCTTGAGAAACATCCCAACATCAGAATCTTTTTCATATCTTTTAGTTTATCCAATTAAGTAGATATACTTTTTTGTCCTTTTCATAGCTTCCAAATTTCATTCCATCGTTACATCGTGTTCTGAATAGATTTCTCTGTCTCAGATTATAAACATTTGATAATGTTTATTTATTCTTGGATGTGGTCTTCCAACGTGGCTGTTTAGTTTATAATGCGTGCTTGTACGGCATTATTCATTCTATGACGTCGGAAGTAGCAGGTCCGTAACTCCTGTGGCACTAATCATTGTCTAGCTACTGTTTTACGAAATAATTAAAGAATTAATCGAGTCTCTCTTTCTCTGGAACTTTACCATGGATATATTGCCAGCCACATTCTACATCTTTTCAAAGGAAAGCAAGTGTAGCACACATTTGGATGTTTGTGCTTTCTAAGCATCTTGAATGTGTATACTTGTGCAAAGTGACTACTGCAGCTTTTGAATTTTCCATTCATGAAAAATGACTTTTAATCTTTCGAACTCTCTTTTCTATTGATTCAACCAAAAATCAGGAGCTTATTTTGCACAACATCTTCGCCCGGACGGAAACTACTCTCGTCGGACATTTGTGAAGTTCGTCTTGAAGAACAACATTGTCTGAACACATAAGTTTTTCCTGCACTTACTATGTTCGGTTTCTATCTCGGTATATTAACGATGTCTTCAAATTACAGATTGAAATTACTTTTTAGTTAAAAGGGGAGAGAGAGGAGATTTGGCTATGCGCGCGCGTGTTGTGTGTGTGTATTTTTACCACACGCGCGCGCATACGAACAGCCACTCCCATATCTCTCTCTCTCTCTCTCTCTCTCCTTGAATTGGATACTGTTAAATCGTCAAGTCATTTCCAGGTTACGACTGTTCAATTGTTTACATTCTCCGACTGTTGTGAAGAGTAGTCAGTTGTCTAATTAAGAAAAAACTATCACTGTATTTTACAACTAAGAAAAAACGAGAACACTGTGGGTACCCAGATGACATGGTAAGTCCTGACGGTGACCGTGCAAATTGACGGCAATTCTAACATATTCAGAAATCTAGGTTTAACAGTTTTTATGTAATTAGTACTTATCATAAAATATAGCAGGTGTGAAAATGATACTATAGTCACAAATTGAATACAAAGTTTGTTAAGCGTTTTGTAAAACAAAAACTGTGCAGATCTGGCTTAATGATGTGGAATACTGTCATGCTTTTACGGTGATCACAAGTAGGATGAATTTACGGTGTTCACAACACTGAATTTTGTAAGATAACAAAGTTGTTACGGGTGATCGCAAGTGGGATGAATTTACGGTGTTCGCAACTGGAAATCTACTGGTTGCAAGTGGGAAAGCCACCTTCCAATGGCAGCCTCTACGTTTGTAGTCAAAATGAGCAACAGGTCAAACCTGTTCCAGAAGGGTAGCTAGGGGGGCCAAGGGGGCAATCGCCCCTGATGTCATAGCTAGGAGGGCGGCAAAGTGAGCATAGACTTACAAAAATTGTTTTCAGTTTATAAAACTACAGAAAACTTGTTTCTTTGGTATGACTATTCCTTAAGAACTACAAGAATGTAAGATTTTCTTAATGCAAGAATAAGAACTACAACGAGTTCCAAAGAGTTTAAGAAGTCTTTTATTCAAGGAAAATCGAAACTTAAGTGTCAAAATATTACAATCAAAGAGAAATCAACTTGCGATCATAAAACGGATGTTATTAGCGACAAGGCTATTGATAAATACAGTACAACTAACGACGTGAATACTTCAAAGTTAACGACTGTGAAAGTGTCAGAGTACAGTTACAAGATTCAGTTGGTTCTAGTACCATGGATGATGTTGCATCGTGCAGTCTTGAAATTATAGGCGATGAAGGACAGAACATTACTAGCACCAGTGTAGGCCGTGTTCTCGGTGCTGCTCTACAAGATATGGGAGCTTTGCAAAGCGAGATATCCAATTCTTCCGAGATATGATGGTGAATAGAGGAACAAGTTAGTTGCGGAACAAGGACAGATATTTTCCTGAAGATGAAGCTGGACTATCCTTAAACAAGTATATTGGTTTGATAAAACCTTGCAAAATGGTAAAAAGGTAAATCGCAGTTGGTGTGTTTTTCTCCAACCAAAAAATCTCTATTTTGCTTTTGTTGCACATTATTTACACAAACAAAACTATCAAAGAAGCCATTTCAATAGTAAAAATGGGTTTTCACCGTGCGCGAAAGTTAAAATCAGTATTTAGGATCATGAAAATAGCCCTGCTCATCGCATTGCGTTTTTTGAATGAAGGGAATTGGAACGTTCTTTAAACAAAGGGAGACTTATTGATGATCTACTGCAGGAACAAATGAGTAAAGCAGTTAAGACATGGAAAGAAATCCTCGAACGGGTCATTGCTACAGTACAAATTCTTGCACAACAAAATCTGGCACTGATAGGATATCGAGAGTCAATTACTAACGATCGAAATCCTGGAAACTTCCTGGCTTCGTTAAAATACTTGGATAAATTCTTAACGTATAACGTGTTAAACTACTTTATTATGCTTTGGATAAATAAAGCATTGACACTTCTGGAGAGGCTAATGGACAAATTAAAAGTTTGGAGGAATGAGCTGTGTGACAAAGTCGTTACTAAGGCAGAGCAGGTATGTCAATTTAACAAAAAGGATAAGAAGGAAGCGCACGATGCCATGGGAGTATGCTGACGATTCTGCGTTAACCGTTCGGCAAAAAAATGCGACGTTCTCTGATAGAAATTTGGACAAACTGTGAGTTGAAATTTTAAGCCGTTTCTCAAACATAAAAGAGTTAGAAAAACGCTTTGGCTTCCTCTGTAAATTTGAGGCGTACGTAAATGATGGGGATATACATTTTAAGGAACGGCTTTCCCAAATCAATATTAAGTGCACAGTGCTTGCAAAACTGTATCCACATGACCTAAATAGTGAAGAATTGTTCACTGACTTGAAAGACGTCATACTTTTATTTAAAAGGGGAAAAGTTAACGGAGAACAAAAAGACTTCACACCTTAGGCACCTCTACAATACTTTTCTCCAATGAGATTAGAAGCCTACAAAACACTAGCAACAACTTTAAAAATTTTGCTTACTTTACCAGTGTCTGTGTCTTCTTGTGAAAGATCTTTTAGTAAGCTTAAATTGATTAAATCTTACCTACGATCAACAATATCTCAAGACAGGGTATCAGGTCTAGGGATACTTTCAATTTAAAACGACATTGCTTCATCTTTAGATAATAGTGATTTAATAACCCACTTTGTAGCAATTAAGACAAGGAAAGTTACATTTTAAAATGTCTCGTTTTAAATATTTATTAAATATTAAGTGTTTATTAATAGAAGACGGAACCATTAACCTGTAATG
Source organism: Magicicada septendecula (assembly GCA_034769895.1). Classification (NCBI taxonomy): domain Eukaryota; kingdom Metazoa; phylum Arthropoda; class Insecta; order Hemiptera; family Cicadidae; genus Magicicada; species Magicicada septendecula. Next base: position 330,579,355 of record CM068373.1, read on the forward strand.
GTAAGTGATTTATTTTATTACTTTTAATGTAATTCTTTATTTTACTTTATGTTGCTTTAGGATACTGTTTTGACGATGCGCTTTAGACCTTCAAGGAATTTGCATGTTTATTAGAACATTTTTACTTTACACATTTTTTATATTACTACATTTTTTACAGTCTACATTTGTTACTAACAAATGTATACAAACTGAATACCGGTAATATTGTACAGTAGTATGTAATTTCTTAATTTCGACTTAACAAATATTGTTAAGACGTTTTATTGACGAGTTTTCATATAAAAATCTACACATTTGCATTTATTTAGTACTTTGTTCACTGGATGAGTCTTCATTTTTGCTCTTTTGTCCCCCTTTATTTGTGAAGGTGAGGCGACCGACGACCTCCTTGCTGCGGGCGCCAAAAAGACTACCTACGCCACTGACCTGTTCCCTGTCATGGGCTGGATCTGTGGATGTGTGGGGCGCCCAAGAGCTATGATTTACATTTAATTATGCGTTTGTTTCATACATTTTTCCAATTCATTTTAAGTTTCATTTTTTTCCCAGTATTCTCTGTGGTCTACAGTAGATCTTACTCTGTGATTATGAATTCAACTTTTAATTTCCCTTTTGTAATTAAATTAATAATGTATCAACCAGCCCTGCTCAGTGCGTCAACTTGCCTCATACGGTAGTACATTGATACCCTTTACACTTCATACAAAAACATTACGTACTTCTTTAATAGTTAACTCACAGCTTATCAAATGGTGCCAATGCTTTGACAATGAATTAGGCTTCAAAAAAATTTTAAATTAACTTTATTGTTTAGTTCTCAAAAATAATAAAAATTAAAAACAAAAACGTTTAGGCCCGTTTTTTATAATATGTACACATGCCTTTTAATAATAAATGGTTTTATAATAATTATGTTCAATACATATAGGCCTAAGTGTGTAAAACGAATTCCCTACAAGTGTTTTAAAGAGTTAATGAAGATTTGTCTTAAATTTTTTCAGAGTTACATGTTTAGATAATAATAATTTGAAGGCTACATGTTAGTTACTGAAAATAGTGATTCGTTTAAAATGTTATTTCGTAAATGTACCTGGAAAAGATGGCACAGAAGATATTTACAAATATTAAATTTAAGAAAAAAATATACATATATTTTATTCAGAAAATATTAGATATTTGTACTTAATCTTTTATTTTTTCTTATTTTGCCGAGAATAGTTACTATTTATAGAAAACCGTAGCAAAACATATTTGTAATAAATCTATCTGTATTCCTACTTTTACTTTTTAACTACATATTATACTAATGTACAATGAAGATATACTTATTATATCTTTATTTAGTATATAGTTATTTACGCGTCAAGAAAAGAAAGTGTGAAAAAAGGGATCAAAACATTTTGTACTTTATATGTTTTCTGTCATTGAACGATTAACACACTTTTAATAACGAGTTATTAGTGGGTTTACGATGTTAAACCCCTGTCCCAAAAGGTTCCCAATTTGTGGTTTGTGATAGTACTAATTACGTTGAAAAATATTTGATTACGTCTTTCAAAGATTATTTTTACTACGGTACTGAAATTAAAAACAGCCGTCTCACTGCAACACGATAAGCGAGAAGGTAAACAGCCCAGACAGGCTCCAGCTGGTCAGGTTGAGTAACGGCAACGTTTTGACCTTGGTGACTCTATATACATGTTATGGCAAGAGTGTGCATATTTTTCATCACTATAAGTTGATCGAATTGCGTGACAAATTTGTAATGGATTTTGATAAAGATGTGCTGGGGTTGTTTTGAATAACATAACGGGGTAATTATTATTCAATTTTTTTCAACAAATTATCTTGAAACGGATATATATTTTTACAGGTTTTTATGCTGATTACGAATGTGTAAGAATAAAATGTGTACGTTTACTCATAACTTTTATATATGGGGTCTCAAAAAGATGCAGAAATATTGTTAAAAGTCGCGCGTTAAGGTTATGATGCTTATCTTATATATATATATAGACTTAGCGCCGCATAATTTCTTCATCACACGCCAATTTTTACCCAGGGTATCTAAAACAAATTTGAGGAACTTGTATAAGTACATCTTTAGGTGAAGAAGTTATTTTGCCCAAGTTATGGTGTGTCAGCGTACGAAAAACTTATACAAATTTTTATACATCGTATTTTTGCTGTACGCTGAAGCCAGGCAACCTGTTCGATATATACAAATGTATATAATGAAATATGGGTAGTTAGTCGGCCATATTGGCATTCGTAATAATTATTCTATAAAATTTGTAACATGTGTAAAAAAGACAGACACTACAGAGGAAAGTGTGTTTTTATTCTGTTTAGTTGGTATAACGAAATATCACGACCTGCCATAATTTATTCTGTTTAGTCGTCGCGTTGTGCGGTAATTCGTTGAGTTTGCTAACGTGTGTGGGACAGAATTTTGTAATTCGTATGAAGTGTTTGTGATTGCAAGTCGAAGTAAAAATATGTTGGAGGCGCTAGGAATAATAATGAAAGGTAAGATGATCATTTATTTAGTGTATGTTGTCCGTTGTTTGTAGGAAATTAGCTGTTAGGTTATGTATGAATGTCTGGATTACTTTGGGTTGTACACTAGGCCTACCGGTTGTTATAGACCCAACTATACATAATATCACTGTGTTCTGTCCAAAATTTAGTAATGGAGCAAATTAGCATTCTAATTTAATTAATACAATATACCTAGGCTAACGCCATGCGTTCTTATGGGAGTAAAAATTTAATTTTTTGTCTCCGTAAATAGGTTCGACCGCCGTTTAAAATTATTTTTCTCGTGTTTATATAACATAGAAAAATATAATAAAAATATATCAGCGCAATATCAGCATTGATGAGAATCTTCATAATTACCCAAGGGGTAATTAACTAATTTTTAAAAAAAGTCCCTGTAAGGCACTGAAGCAATTTAATTAAATAAAGTTTCGGTAACCAAAGTTTCTTTATTATAGATACTCCTGTAAGTCTGACAATTATTTTGTCTACTCTAGCCTACCTATATATGTGTAATGTATCCAATTTGTAAATCATTTTATTCGTAAAATGTGGTCCTACCTAACACAAGATATGTAGCCTTACTATAATATATTTAATTTGAACTCTGCTCGTATTTAACTAGTTACAAATTTTATTTAATTCTTCAGTCCAGCTATATTACTCTAAATATACTTTCAAATTCAGCATTTTTCATAAAAGAAATACGTTAGGTTATGTTTCATGTCTAGATTACTTTGTCGAACACGTATCTATTATAGAACCAACTATGCCTAATAGCACTGTGTTCTGCCCAAAATTTAATAATTGAGCAAGTTAGCATTCTAATTTAATTAATACAATTTTATTTTTTCATTATTAGCGGGCCAATTTATACAAAAACAAAAATTCTGGAGTTTTGTATTGTAGTGTTTTAGGGTAAATAGAATTGCCATAATCAATTTAATACAGTAGGCGTATTGTTTTGATTGTGAAACAAAAATCATTTGTTTGATGTTTTAATTCAGTTCACTTACTTAGGCTTGGTCTAGCTCCAGATACTTGCATGTCTACATCAATTGTCATATTTTACTTTTCAGATGACTGTGAAAGTAGGCCTAGGAGACGTACAGCAAAAAAAGGTACATATAGTTTTAATTGTTATTTATATTCAGTGTATAAAAGCACCCCTTAACTCTAATCAACTAAAAATATAAAATTAATTAACCCATTTTTGAAAAAGACCCTGTGAGGGAACTGACTCCAGTTAAATGAAATATGTATTCTGTATTAAATGCTTATTCTGTATAAATATCAAGTTACTGATACCTTTACACAGAATAATTTTATTTAGATTAAGTCTGGCCTATGATAATATAACTGATTTAGCTAAACTTACTGCGGATTAGCCTGTAAGCCTAACCTAACTCTGAAATAAAATTAATTACTTTTAGAAAAAGATCAAAAGTTTATAGGCCTGGGTGTTAAGTATAATAGACTAAGTTCTGTATCACAGTTGAATTATCTTTAGCTCCAGAACTTACACCAATAGTGCATGTCTACATATATTTTCATACTTTACTTTCATATTTGACTGGGAACGTAGTAAGTTCAGTGTTAATTTATTCATGTTACCTTATATTTGGTGTATAAAATCACCCCTTAAACTCTAGTTAACTTAAAAATATTTTTTTTTTTATTATAGATACTCCTGTAAGTCTGACAATTATTTTGTCTACTCTAAAAAAATTCCATTTATTACTTTTATGGTGATTCATGTATGAACATTACATAATTTTAATTTTCTTACAGATGTAAGACTGTTTCCGGAAAATGTATGCGATCGAATTTCACAAGATTTAGGACACACACAAGTGTCTGATCAAGTAAGTTTGAGTGGTAGATTAGGCCTGAAATTTATGCTAAATTTTGTTCGTAAATTCTGCCTAAATTTTTTGCCAGTAATTTAATCTATGGCTTTGATATGAAGTATAAAATGTCTGAAGACAAGTACTAAGCCTTGAGTTCCTACTGAGTACACCCATTAGCCTATAGAAATATTAGCTAGACTGCGTACGTTTTCAATTGTAAAAATGAAATAGGCCTACCTATATTTGTGTAATGTATCCAATTTGTAAGTCATTTTATTCGTAAAATGAGGTCCTACCTAACACAAGATGGTAGGCCTTACCATAATATATTTAATTTGTACTCTGCTCGTATTTAACTAGTTAACATATTTTATTTTATTCTTCAGTCCCACTATATTACTCTAAATATACTTTCAAATTCAGGATTTTTCAGAGAAACGTAATTAATTAAATAAGATATGACTTAATAAGTTAAGGTTAATTTTAACACCTAATATAACAAAATTTATAATATAGGCCTATGGCTACTGTAATACGGAAGCAAACTGTTGTAATATTTTGTACACATAGTTACTTTCATAACATCGAGTCCATTAAATTGTAATTTATTTGACATAAAAATTTTATTTTAACACAGCCCTGCTTTAAAAATTAAGGACTAACAGGTTTTGCTGGTGACTATACCCTGATTAACGAAAGAAAGTGACTGGCGGAGCGGCCGCGCGGCGACCGAGTTTGTAGTAAAAACATTCCACTTTATAACCTCGTGGAAACGTAAAATACAGGGCGAGAAATGTCTAATGAACTGTATTTTAATCATCAATTAAAGACGTTTTTAACAAACTTTTCTAATTTTTAAAATCTCTTTTCAATAAATTTACATTGTGAGTTAAAGAAAAAAATACACGAATTTGAATTAAAAAATTAGGGTTTATCGTTTTTATTACGTAAGAACTCAGAGGTTAAGCATCGGAAAAAAATTTCTTCTAGACAAATGGTAGTCCACCTTCTTTAGTACAATATATCAAAAATTGAGATTCCTACGATTAAAATTAACGACGTTATTAATTTTTTTCTAATGTCCTGTTAACTCAGTTGTTAAAAGTTGTACACGAATGAGATTTGCGTGACGCTCTCTTTAGATAACTAAATGTAGAAGACATATACAACTTACACCTTGTACGTGATAGGAATACTAGAATGGATTAATATATAAAGTGAATTTCACAGAGAGCAATGCGTGGCGCTCTGCGGCGGAAGTACAGTCAGAACCTATTGGACCCATTTTATTCGCGCGCTACCGTCATTCCCGTACAGCGTCTCGGCCTCTCCTTTATGTCTACAAATAGCACACGCTTCCAGGAAAACTGAACCGTTATACGCACACTAAGGGTAAGGGAAATTTCCAGCTTTCAGTTTAGTTGATGTGGTGGTTGAGTGATGTCCGGTTGTTGGTTATCTTGATTTTAAGTGTTAGTTTCTTGTGCTTTCATTATAAATTGACGTGTTTTTAAGTTATTTTGTGTGAATATACTTCGGTGGCTGAGCATGGAGCAACGTAACGAGGCTGAACCAAGGAAACATAGGGGAAGACCTAGGACTCGAACTCCAAAGAAAAGACAAACTTCGGGCCGAGGCGTACCTATGAAAGGACAGTCAAGAGAAATTGTGTGCAAAGTGCGGGAATATTTTGATAGAGAAAAGGCGAACAAAGGTCCTTTGATTCCGGTTAATAATGCAGTACAGCGAACTGCAGATGCTCTGAAAATACATAAAAATACAGTTCTGCGAGTTTGCAAGGAAAAAGAATTGAAAGAAATACAAGATGACAGTAATAGCCAACTTTCAACTCCGGGCAAACAGAGGAAACGGGAGAAAACTGTGACAAAACTTGACACTTTTCAGGAAGACGCTATACGAAGACATGTATATCAATATTACATAAGAAAAGAATATCCCACTTTGAAAAAACTTTTATCATCGTTGGAAAATGAAGAGCTGTTTAATGGCAGTCTGTCTTCGCTTAGAAACGTGCTAAAAGGTTTAGGATTTACGTGGAGAAAATTTTCGGGCAGAAAAGTGATTATGGAGAGAAGCGATGTCGCTGCCTGGAGGTGTCGTTTTCTTCGCCAAATCAAAGACGAGAATTTCGATAATATAATTTGGCTCGATGAGACCTGGGTCAATGCTGGGCATTGTTTGAAACAAGGATGGACTGATGAGTCACTTCAGGGGACAATGTTAACACCTATAGGGAAAGGTGAACGATTAATAATATTTCATGCAGGTTCTTCAAAAGGGTTTGTTCCAAATTCCCTTCTACTATTTAAATCGAAAAAAACCGGTGACTACCATGAAGATATGGATCACGACAAATTCTTCGGTTGGTGTTCTGAAACTTTGCTAAATAACCTAGAAGAGCCTGCAGTAATAGTCATGGACAATGCTCCCTACCATTCTAAGCAAATTGATAAAGCTCCCACAAGCAAAGATAAAAAAGCTGACATACTTGCATGGCTGGATAGGAAAAATATTCAATCTACAACCGACTTGAAAAAATCAGAACTTTTGGAATTAGTGAAATGGCACAAGCCCCAGAACAAAAGGTATTTTGTTGATGAATTGATAGAGAGCAGAGGTCACAAAGTGATAAGGCTACCACCTTACCATTGCCATCTTAACGCCATTGAGCTTATATGGGCTCAGGTTAAGGGGTATGTTGCCGAAAACAACAAAATGTTTACTTTAAAAGAAGTTGAACGACTGACTAAAGACGGATTTAATCGAATTACTGCTGAGAGGTGGGAGCAAGTAGTGGACCACACCAAAAAAGTTATTATCGATGCATGGAATAACGAAGGACTAATGGAAGAAGCTGTGGAGGAAATGATTATATCCGTGGAAGACAGCAGTAGCTCCGAGGATGATAATTGTTCAGAAGATGATAATAGTGATGACGATCCAATGGAGGGTATCAGAGAACTTTCGTTTGAAGACTACTAACTCACAGCTATAAGTGTTTTTTATAGAGTGTTTTAATAGTGTATTTTTATGATTTATACACATATTTTATGAGCGGATTCCATAAAAGCTGAAGAACACTACAATACTTGTAAGTACCGTACTGTATTTATTATTTATTTGTCAATGCTAATAACAAGTAATTTACTAATTGTTTTTACATTTCAATTACATTATAACAGTAAAATACTGTTATAATTATGCAATATCTGGTAGACCGAGCTTTGCTCGGTAGTTTTAAACTGTAAACTATATTTCATAGTTAAATAATTAGTTATTGAGAAATTTGAATGGCATTAACAATTTCCCAGTAATTACATTGCACTTCAATTAGTAGTATTAAAGCTGATCACAAAACAAAAACAGTTTATTAACAAGAAAACAATAAATACCGTACCGCAAAAGAGTAATAAACAATCATTCAAGACTGTTATAAAAAGCATGTAGTTCAACTAAACCACAAAAGTCTGGTCAGATGTACGTTTTTGACAGATCTCCAGGTAGAAGATTAGATTAAATAAGTAGACAGATAACTAAGTATATACTTATGAGAGATTGGTGACTCGTAGTAAGTTGGCTATGTGTCAATGTGTGAGCCGTGAGCGTATGCACCACTTTCTTTGGGCTGTTACTGTACCTTGACTCGATCGCGCGCCGTTGAGCGATGTTAGTTCTAATTTTCCTATATTAACTGATTGCGGTTATATTTCGTAATATTTGAAGGTTACATACCACTTTGTATTGATGAATACAATTTTGTTATGTTTATTGTGCAAAACACAATGAAAAAAATTATTAATAACGGAGTTAACAGTACATTCGGAAAAAATTAATAACGTCGTTAATATTAATCGTAGGAATCTCAATTTTTGATATATTGTACTAAAGAAGGTGGTCTACCATTTGTCTACAAGAAATTTTTTTCCGATGCTTGACCTCTGAGTTCTTACGTAATAAAAACGATAAACCCTAATTTTTTAATTCAAATTCGTGTATTTTTTTCTTTAACTCACAATGTAAATTTATTGAAAAGAGATTTTAAAAATTAGAAAAGTTTGTTAAAAACTTCTTTAATTGATGATTAAAATACAGTTCATTAGACATTTCTCGCCCTGTATTTTACGTTTCCACGAGGTTATAAAGTGGAATGTTTTTACTACAAATTCGGTCGCCGCGCGGCCGCTCCGCCAGTCACTTTCTTTCGTTAATCAGGGTATAAAGAAGCATCGTTCTTTTATCTTATGTAAAATTTATTATTGCATGCAAGTCTGATTAAAGCTCACTAAACTAAAATTATCACTGCTTACAGCAGCAGGTTCTTAAACCCGATAATTGATGTAGGCCTATAGTGTTATTTTTATTTAATTTCTTATTATCTGTATTTATAATCTGTAAATTAATGTGTAGAATTGTATTTATATTGTTTAACCTCCTAAATGATACTCAACTAATATCACATGAAATTTTAAAAAATTAGTATCTTAATATTCTAAATTTTATGGGGTGTGTTATACTTAATAGTAGATTTAAATGATACGGAGTATGGATGAATTATCCGTAATGTATTTGCTAGTTATAATACCGTTATAATCAGGATTATATTATTCAATGTTAATCATTTGAACAGTTTTTGTTTTTCGAGTTTGTGTGATTATATTAGAAATCTTTTTCAGGAATCTTCAGTGCAGGGATGTAACCAAGCAATAGTGACTTGAGTTCATTTAAATTAAAATAGATTACTATAAAATAACTACTAGATTATGCTGTAAATTTAATTTTTTTTAGAAATTTACACAAAATCCATTAACTTTTTGTAAATTCATAGTGCTAACCTACAAATATTGTGCTAGGTTAAGAAAATAAATTATTCTCTTAATTATTAGCTTAATATTATTATAATTATTAACTTAGTGAAAAATTATGTATGAGTTTTGTAATGATCTTTCAGGTTCCTCCTGAACTTTCCAGAATTGACTGGGAAAAAATGACTATTATTGCACCATCAGTAGTATCGACATCAGATGATATTGATGTGGAAAACATATGAAGTGGAGAAGGTAATATAATCAAAGCAATTTAGCCTATAGATAATTAAAAATTTTTTTTATCTGTTTGTGAATTTTGTAACATTAGCATATTTGATTTAATGTTTGTTTCATATGTAGTGTTAGGTTTACCTAAATTATCTTTACTTGACAAACTAGACTTGTATAGGTACTTTAAATCAATTAAGAAAATCAGCTTTGAATGTAGCACAATTAATTCATACCATATTTCATTAATGTTTTGTTTTCAAAGCATTTTTTTGTTTGGGTGTTAGCCTATTTAATTTGTGTTATGGCAAAGTTAATTTTCTGCATCAGGAATGTCCTATTTCATTGAGCAAGCTTTATAGGAGATTTTGAAGTTTGTGATAAAATAGCCATTAATGATTCTTTTGTCTTGTTAATAACAACAATATAAAGTTATTAACAGTCCCATTTACATTTTAAATGAGAAAATTTAGTAACATAGTAGTTGGAATCATTTTTAATTAGTAGTATTATGTGTCAATGCTTTCAAATCAGGGGCTTCCTTTGGAAAGTATAATCATATGATAATTTTAAGATAAGTATTGTTAGAAGCTCTAAATAAGTTTGTTTATATTATTTTTTATATAAAGAGTTTTGGAAGCTGCTGGAAAACAAAAGTTCTTAATAAAGTACATAATTAGTTTAATAACATTATTTCCCATAAAATTGCAATTATTTCATTTAGTAATTTGCACTTTTGTTGATACTGGCAATGATAATTATTTTTCTCTGTTAGCTAAAATTCTTTCTTTGTTACAGAGTCCATTGTTGTAGAAGCTCTTATATCGCCAGATGATTGTGCAAAATTTATAAGTTTGGAGGTAAATTTCTCCTTATAGAACTGCTGTATTCTTATATAGTTATCTCTCTCTGACCTCTATTTTGCACTATGAGGTGTACACTTATTTCCATTCTTATTTGGTATTCTTTTATCTCTTTCTACTATTATTTAGTTACAATAGTTTAATCACAGTAGTCTCTTTATAATTGGTTTAGTGTTTTTTGTACACTGGTCTGTCCCTTAGTGTATATCATTGACTAACATTACTTAAATGTGGTGTCACATGACAGGTGTTCTTAATTACGATTATAATACATTATGTCCTTTCTTATAATATTCTTATACTATTACAATAGTGGCATTACACCTTACTTGTGGTATAGACATTAACCTTTTACTTCTATTTGGTATTATAAAGTGGTTTTGTTCACGTTTTACTTAGTGAATCCCCTTTTGGTCGGTTTTGGTTCACTTTATTTACTTAAATTCTTATTTAAAATCCATTTTGGGTATCTTATATTGGTACCTGTAGAAAGCTTATCAGTTCTTCTTGGTTTAAGGCACAAAACATTTTGGTTTAGGTAGGCTTTTCCTACTGATAGATGTGAATTTAGGTGAAATTTGTACCAACAATGTGTATGTTAGGTTGATACAAATTTACATTCTTTTAACCTTATTTTCTCAAGTTTGGTTTTATTAATGATAACTAATAACTCTTTAGTTATTGCCTTTTCTTATCTTACATGATTGTTTGACTATTTGAGTAATATTTGTTATTATTATGAGACAATTTTAATACTTCTTTATGTTACATGGGTGCTATGCATAACATGTTACTATGCTTTTATTCACAGCTTCTATTCAGTTAACAGTCTAGTTACTTTCATTCTTTTATAACATATCTTGTCCTATACATTTATAATATTATCTGTTGTATATTGTACAGGAATGGGTTTCCTCTCCTTAAAACCCCACTGTTGTGTTTGTCAATTTGTACATACACCTATGCCAATGTGTTTTGAATTATTTTAATTATGTAAATCTCGGAGATATTTGGAGTTGTGGGATGTATTGATGTAAGTAATTAATTATTAACTTAGCTCTCTAAAAACTATCAGTGTTTGTGTACCTGTAACTTAAATAATTAATGAGTTATTTTATAATTCCGTTCAACCCTATTATACCTTGAAGAGAATTCTGTCTAATTTTGTATTTTTACTCTCTCTCTTTGGTGTCAGATAATTCCGCTATAAGCGCTGTAGTATCGGCTCAACGAAACTTATAGGTTATTTCAATGTTTATGTTAACCAATTATTCTATACTTATTCAGTTACTTTTTTATTCCTAGCTCATTAAACCATACTCCAAATAACAAGATTTTGCCAATATATAAAGGTTCTTTATTTGTTTACTTTTTTAACATTGAATAATATATGTTCTAATTAACATATGCTTGAGCTATAGATTGTATGAATCGATTGTTGATTATTCTGATACTTTATTTAAATTTAGTTATATAGTGTGTTTTAATTTGTAATTAATTTAATTCAGGGTGTGAAGGTTCTTGTAACTGTGGGGAAGATTAAAAATACATAGATAAGAATGCAAGATTTACAAATTTAAAGTGTTGTGTAGTTAGTATGATTAATATAATAATAATTTACCAGACTAGAACGAAGCCAATCGTGTAGGCGGTTGATTGATAAATTTACTGTTCTGGACAATTATGCCGTACGATTTTCTTTCTTCGATTTAATAGAATGGAATTCTTCTCCTGTCCACTTCGGAATTACAGCTTTTTGGATTGGTTTACAGCCCGATTGATGCTTCTTCTGCAACGCCAGGATCCAAATACGTTCTTCTCTTGGTTGAAGCAATTAGTGTTGTTCTGTGTTTTTGAAAGGTTATAACTTCTGGTGTAGTGAATATTATTAATTGTGATACTGTTAATTCTTTCTATTTGGTTTAATATATCATCAATTCCCTTTGGATATGGGACAGTTCAAGTTCTTCCTTGTATAATCCAGTTATTTATTCTCTATTGTGATTTCATACTGTAGTGTTATTTGGATTAAACTGTACTGGTGATAGTCATAAACATTGTCATTAGGATTTTGTGTTTTATAATCGTGTCTGATGATTTAAAATATTCCGATTAAATAGATAATTCTTGGGTTTTTTAATCTCATCACATTCAGATCATCAAAGCAATTATTGTCAAATTAACAACTTCCTCTTCTTCTGTCGTCCCTAGCAACACACGACTTCTTCCTTCCACATGTTTTGAATATAGTGTTTATTTCATATATTTTTTGTCTATTCCTTATCAATTTGCTATCCTATCGGAATATAACTTTACCGATAGTTGGTTTATTATTTTCTACACATATTCTGCTGGTTTTTTTATATAAGCCGGTTTTTTTCCTTTTTTTATATTTAATCCACTTTCGATATTAAATGTTATTAATCGATATCATGGCATTATGGTATTATCATAATTTGTATAAATTTTATTATATATCATTATTAATTTAATGTTTTTTCTAGCTCTTCAAATCGTATTCATTAATTATTATTAATTGATGTACCTAACCTTTATGTTATGAGTGGTTATATAGTGGTTTTGGCTGTTAGGCCTTTTATTGTAAACAGATCTACCTGTGTTTATAACTGGTACACATCTATAGCCCTTTTACATAAATTCATACATATAATTAAATCTTAACTATTAACATTTACATAAACAGTTATTTTTTCCATATCTAATAACAATTTTATCTTGACCTATGGATCACATATAAGAAAATTCAAATCTATTAACGTTAATTAGGTGCTTCACACTTCATTCTACAACAGTCATTGAATAATACATCTTGTTTCATTATCTTTCATTAACTCAACACATATTTGGTATAACATAACATAAACTTTATCATAACATTTGTTGTCACAAAATAATACCTCTTAACTCAAAATTCTTATTTGCTATTAGTAAATTATTGTTTCATTTTTTGTTTGTTTTTCATTAAACATATATCATCAACTATTGTCTAACTTACAGGTTCGGTTATTCTTGTTAATATTACCTTGCATCCTTATTTACCTTTATCTATGATTATAAATATAATTATTAGATCTTTGTTCTATCATGGGGTTAAATATTGACTTGTTTATTATTCTGTGAACCTTGTTTTTATGTAACTTGAGTGCTAGCATTTCTGTTGCGTTACAATATTGGTCATCTCAGTTAGTCAGTTCTTGTCCATCTCTTCAATCTGTAAGTTGTTCAGTCATTGCATATACGGGTAAGATGTTCTATAGTTGACTGGCTCTTGGAATCTATATTTTATGCCATGGTTGTTAGGTGTCTTTCTCGTAGTATGTTTCTTCCTTGTCTTCATTGGTTCCTTACTGACCGAAAACTATTGGGTTGTTGGTTCCTGTGGTACAACCATTGTTCGGTGCATCTTCTTTTTCTTATAATCTTATTTCACTTGTTAGTTACCATTAGTTTTATTAACTCTTATTGTTGTGAGTTTATCCTTGGTGATGAGTAGCTCATGTAGTTTCATGCTTGGCCTTTTAGAAGAAACACTTGGTTTGTCTCTTTCACTCAATTATTGACATGTGTTAATATTTTGGGTTACTGAAATATTTGGGCTCATATGTCTCGTTACAATATTAACTGGTTGTAGGCATATAAACTTATACACTGTTGTGAGAATTGTACAAAAGTACCTTTAAGCTAATTTCAAAACACAACATTTCAGAATTAATCACATTTTTTTCACTTTATAGGCTATGTCACACCAAAAGAAAATGTACAGGTCACTTTCAACAACAGTTGACAACAGCTGACTGAATATTGTCCGATGACAAAATACTAAACAGATGGGAGATAGTCACACCAACCAACCATTTTGTATATAGTCTTTAAAATGAGATTTTTTTGCTTGTACACGGAAAACCTGGATCACTGTATTAAGATATATATTTTAGATATGTAGGTCAATTTATTAATTTTGAGCTATTAATTTAGCTAGTGCTAAGCTTTAAAACACAGTTATTTGTATGAAAGAAAAGTACAATTTTGTAGGCCAAGTAATAAATCCAACTATGATTCTGAAAAATTGTCACGGGTAGGAAAATAAAAGTAATAATAATTCACCGATCTGAATGACGTTTTACAGAATCGTGATAAACATAAAATTACTTTTGATAGTGATCCCATGCTCATCCCAAGTTGAAACTTTCAGAATATGTAGAGGAAAACAATATCTTTCACATATATTTTTTTGAGAATTTTAAAAATACAGTTTTTCAAAATTCAGTAAATGCAATAATGATGTGTTTATAAAAAATATATATATTTTCAACTAATTATGTTTTATATCATATGAAAGCCCTTTAAAAGAGCTTTCAAATGAACTCGATGTCATTGTTCTAGCTTAATTAGAACACAAGTTGTGAACAAATCAATATTGTTGCGCAAGTCAAAAATTTTATTTATTTTTTCATTTTTGAGCACCCATTACTCAGTAACCTTTCGTCAGAAAAATGTGAAAAAATTGATTTGTGTTACTATTTATGAATACTACATGCATACTTAATTTCAAATAAATCTAAGAGGGTCAGGTTGTAGCACTTGTTGATTTGACACGGAATATCTCTTAAATGTAACTTGAAGTTTTCATTTTGTTGTAAACATACCAGTCTAGTTTTTCTATTTATAGTTTATGCTTTTTTTTTTTTTTAATAATTTCAACTAATTGAACCCCTAATCAATCCTACACTCCCTCGCAGAAAAACCTATATTTAGTTCATTTATATTGTCATCTGAGTTTAGTTATGTTTGATGTAATAAATAAAATGTTTATTTCATCAAAGGTGTTTTCACTTTTTGTAATTATGTTCTTGTAAATAAATATTCTATGTACTTTATTAATGTAATCTTATAGTTACTGATAAAGTAACAAAGCCCAAATGTCTGTGTGGTATTTTTGTTGTAATAATATTTGTCTGATATGTATTAATTTTGCAATGTTTTTATGTATCTTCTATGAAGAAATAATTTGTTCATTATCCTTAATAATTATTAATTATTGATACCTTAGAATTGAAACTGTTTTGTATAAATTTTGTAATAAAAATCAATGTACTTGTAAGTCTTTTTTTATCAATAACCTATTGAAAATAACACACTCCTTGTGCAATGCAAGTAGGCCTACCAAATACCTACCAAAAATGTATATCCCCAATTTTTGATAGAATATTTGATTTTTGTTGCCATCAGAATTTTACTTCGATTTTACTTTCATGTTCCATAAGGAAATGGAAGTATGGTGATGGCAAAAAAAATCGTGTTAGAGATTTTTGCAGATTCTGATTATACTACCCTCAAAACATGAAAAAAAGTAATTTATCGAAAAGTGTCTGTGTGTCTGTCTAGATTTTTTATGGCAAACGATAAGAGCCGCAAATTCAAACAGAATCAAATAATTTTTTGCATACAGCCCTGAATTGTAGAGTATTCAAGACCTATTGTTTTTTGTGAAGATCGGTTAAGATAAAGGGGTAGTTTACCTGCAATATTTTATGTTGTAACAAGAGAAATTTTTTCATGACGAACGATAACTGCCGTAAATTCAAACAGAATCAGATATTTTTTTACATATGTGCCCGAGTTATAGAGGACTCAAGGCCTATTGATTTTGGTGAAGATCGGTTACGGGGAAAGGGTAGTTTATCTGAAACATTTTTTTGTTGTAACGTAATAGTTTACCTGATAATTTTTTGTATATATGTACTACGTTATTGACAACAAAGAAGCAGTTTGTTTTTAAAATTCCTTCCCGGCCTGTTTGGCCGTAGACCAATGTTTTCTGCAAAACCAGACGTTTCGCCAGTGCCATCGACTTCCATCATCAGTGAAAATCAAGTGCGATAACGTGAGGTGGTATACGTTAGTGCCCACAGTAAGTGGCTGAAGCAGTAAGTAGAAAGAAGTAGTTTCAATGGAAATATTTCATTTCGAAAATGATTTTAAATATAAATCTTAGAACATGGAAGTCGTGTATGATTCTCCATACCAATATTTTGTTCTTAAGTGTGCTATTAAGTATTAGGAATCTTCTCCATGTCAAGGTATAGGATTACAGCCTGTTTTGCCTTCACTGAAGGCATCTCTTTTCCTTGCCCTACCTATATCTCGTCTTCCCTGAGGTCTGTATCTTATTACTTGTTTAGGTAGTCCCATGTTTTCCATTCTCTTGATATCCTGCCTCTATTTTATTTGTCCTTCCCTTATTCTGCCGGCTATAGAATATACATTTTACTTGGTACTTATATTTTCATTTCATATTTGATATCTAAGGGTTTGCATTATGAATACTCGACACAATATTTTTCTTGTTAGATTCGAAGTTTTAAGTAATTTTCTCTTAAAAAGTGTGTATGAACATTTTAGCACGACGAGATTGTCTGTTTTATTATTATTCTTAACGTTTTGGTTTTTATTATTAATTTTTGGTTTATTGATTTATTCTACCCAATTCAATCTATTATTGAATCCGATATGAAAAAATCGGTTTACTTACTCTTTGACATCGTTTATTAATTTTGTTTAAATAGTTTAGAATGTTTTTTGTTCCATTTCATGAGTTCGATTCTGAAGAAGTTGCGTTGACTCTTCTATTATTAGCTGTGGTGAGTTGCTCTGTACTTTCCTGTATAGACACTAACATAAACACAACATGTACATGATACTTAATATTATTATAACATTAATAGTTAATAACATTTTATTATGGCCTATGCATACTGCATTGGTCACTGTCACTTCTGATAGTGTCCTTTTTCTTCATCTTGTGGTTTTATTACCTTAACTATAGTTTGTTAAGTGAGTTTACTATACTTTAGGAAGTTACCTTTTTATATGGGTTGTAATCCTATCAAATTATTCTCGTTATTGCTTGAATATCTCTTATCATTGTTTTGATAGCACTGTTATTATTGTGCAGTAGTTCATTCTGCATTTATACTGAAAATTTCTTTGGTTTAAAGTAACCAAGATTACTTGCATCTAGCTGTCAACATGGTTTATTTATTATTATGGTTATTATTAGTATTTGGGTGGCTATAATCCTTGAATTTACTTATTCGAATAGTATTCTGCCTCATTCAATGTTGTTGGTTTAGTTCCTACTCTTTTATGATAAGTTTACAAGATAATTTTGTTCATCATGCATCCATTCTATGGCAAGCATATAGTTATAATATACAACAATGGATTATTGTCGGTTGTTGTGTTTCTGTATTACATTTGATTTATTTGACTTTATGTAGTACTGGTATATCTATTGGTTATTATTAGATTACATTTTGTTTATCTTTTACAGTCTTTACTATTGGTAATTAGTGGTTATTTCTAATATCAATTCCTAATTTTAAAATTAAAGGTGTACCTTCAATTTCACCAGAAGGAAAGTGGTATGTTGGTACAATGTAAGTAAAACATTTTGTTCTGTTTTCTTTTTTTCATATTTGGTTCAAACGTACAAGTGAAAAACTTTCTGGGGCGATGTAGCTCACAAACCCTACAAAGACTCGGCGTTTTCCACAACTTGTATTTAGGAAAGAACAAAAAGAAAAATCAGATTTCTGTGTTATGATCTGCACTATTCTGTTAGTTATTATGGTTTGTACCCTAAGAATATTCGTATGTTAGCCTCCGAATACTTGTTTGCAAATAATGTCGATTTTCTGGTGAACTGGGCCGGTAAAAGATTGTTTTACTGGCTTCATGCAGCGACATTCAAGGTTGTCTTTTAGAGAGGCTGAAGCAACAAGTTTTGCAATAGCATTTAGTTTTAATAAACATAACATAAAACTTTCTTCAATATTGGAATTCTGTGATAAGTCGCCTTCATTTTTACTGTCACAATATTTGGAATGTGAAGGAAACCAGGCAGCATAACGACAGTGCACTGTCCTAACAAAGTTGTCAGTTTGAAGGGAAATAAACAAGTCAGCAAGGTTACCCCTTTGGAAAAGGGTGAAACCAGTGGTATTTTCATAGATGGCAGCTGGAAACCACCACTTATCGTTATATCCACAGAGTGTTATGTAGATATCACTTTGATTATTTATGGACCAGCAGGTTGTATTGGAGTAGCACATCCATCAAGATAAATTACAGCCTCTCTTTTTTTACTATTTATGAAACAGTTTATACCTCATACCCGTTACAATCTGACTTCAGCCATTAGACAAGTGTTTATATGGCCTGTTTCGGTGCAGCCGCTGAGAGCTGGATGACAATAAACCCAGGTAAAACCATGACATACCTGGGCTAGCAAAAGATGCTCTTTCAAAGGCAGCTACACCATCTAACTGACAGCAGGTTTTAGTTCAACTGGAATTTGGCCATTAAATGAAAATATATTCAGTATCGAAGAGTTTCTGTGTTCACCTGTAATTGACAGAGAGATAGGAGACAAAAGTAATTATGAAGGAAGATTAACACCAAGAAAAGATTGTCAAGAGACCACAGTAGCCGGACCTCCCACGTCGGAAATAAACGAGACATCTGCTAATACCTTATCACAATTGACACCAGAATAAATTCGCCCTTATCCGAAAGCGACTGCAAAAATAAAATAGAAATGCGCCAAGAAGAAAAAGTCAAGTATTCTCACTGACTCCTATTAAAAAAGCAATTCGTATTGAAGAGGAGACATGACAAAAGTAAGAGCGATCAAAACGGAAACTAATCATGAACGGTAAAACGAAGGCGATTTGTGGACTGTATAGAAACGGTCAATCAAACTCTCCAAGACTTAAGAAATTGTAACAAATTAGTGGGTAGCGTAACATTTGTTATTTCAGAGGATTCTCGCTAGAGATTACCGGTAACTGCAAGAGGAACCCGCGCTGATATTGTCTCAGTGTGTTTAAAGTCCTCGGCGATGTGGAATGCTATTCAGACTAAATTTGCAAAGCAATATGAGAGCCCATTTAGGAGGAGGAGGAGATGGTGATTTTTCTACAAACTTACTGCACCTCGGTGACGGTAGTGTTCCTAATGACGATAGCTTCACAGAAATTGACGAAAAACTGGGACATAGTAAATAGTACAACACTGTATTAATTGCTAAATTCTGTGCAAAACGTCAAGTGTTTACTTGATAAAAATTACAAGTGGTTATTCCCAAAGAATCGAATCTGTGAAGGAAAATAATGATACAAGTTTGGAAAAATTTTCTGGGGATAATAAAAAGTCAGAAGAATCTATTAACACCGTATTTAATATTGAAAATATAGTGTACTATCTCCAAGAATTTTTGAATTCTTTAAATCAATCTTGCATTCCGCCACAACGGTTCATTCTAAAGGTTGGCACTCCAACAATGTTGTTGAAAAATTTACATCCTCCGAACGTTTGCATAATACAAAATGCAGGTGACACGGGAATTTATGTGTCAAGGTAATAGCGTTATTATCGACTCAAAAGCCCTCTTCACACACACATTCGAATCAGTAGGCTACTGGTTGTTAGCATTACCTGGTGTAATTACCAACTTATAAATTGTAACATTCTTTACTTTAGTACACACTTGAAGGAAATTAACAGTTTCGAAATTACATCCGTTCCATTTACATAATTTTCATTAAACCTACTTAATATGTAGTAGTGAACGATAAGCTTTTCCAGGTTTTACTAGTACTTGACCTACAACGGTCTGATCTCCTACACTCAGTGCCTCTGTCTTTAATGATCACTGCTTTTTTTTACATAATAATTTTCCCATTCCTGCATAGAATTTACCCGCTCGTACAGAAGGCAACAGAATTTAGTGAATCCAAGCTGCAATCGAAGTATAACTACGTTACTTTCACATCTCCGTAGGTATGCCACGAATATCCGTCATACTGAATTCTGCTCAATAAAAGTTTCATACTATCACATGACTCCGACATGTAAGCAGTAAGTTATAAACTGAAGGGATTGGTGAATTATTAAAAATGGAGTAAAATCAATAGGTTAAAAAAAGTTCGTAGAAGTCTTTTGAGTGGAGGGAACGTTAGAAAACTGTTTATGTTATGAATGCTTAAGCCTACAAATCGTGATAGTTGTTATTATTATTATTATTATATTATTACTATAAAACAACATTTGTATTATTTTAATACAGACAGGAGTGAATACAGCCTTCGAATGAATTAGTAGTACGAACGCGTCAGCCTGCCAACACACATTCTGTATATTTGTGTCGTGACGACGGTAGTAATTTTCGTAAACAAAGACTGTTGTGTCATTACGACATTAAGAATGTTGTTGGCGTGAATTTAATGCGACAGATTTTTTTTACCTCTGCCCATGTTCTCTCTTTCAGTCCTCTCACTCACTCACTCACTCACTCTCTCTCTCGCGCGCGCGCACACGCACGCGCGACAACTCGTACAGTTTCTTCTTTTTGTCAACAATTTCAGTGTTACACACAATCCTTCACTGTTTGTTTGTATCTGTTTGTTTAATCATTCATTGTGTTTGTACAGACTACACATTCAAACTTGAGTAATCTGTTTGTAGCAGTGTAACATTTCAACAAACACTTAAAGAGGCGCGCTTTGGGTGCAGTCGCAGAAGGACCTGCCGTGCTAACTTAATGAAAATAAAAGGAAATTAATAGTGAGGTAGTCATGTTTAATTAAAGGTAGTAGTGAGGTTTGCCCCTATTAGTGAGGTAGATGGGGAAAATTGACAGAGAAAGAGTGAGGGGGAGAAGAGAGACGGGGGAGAGAGAATTACGAATTTTTAATTATTCTCATTCATACCGAATATCATTTGTAAGAATATAGTTATGCAGTTATTGGTATACAGTAGTACCGAAGCAACATGTTTCAAGTTGACTCCCATCCGTTGGAAATTTATTCACCATTCTGATTAATAAAAATTTCTACAAGTACCAATAATATAAATAACAACCTGCAGAAGCAGAAGAGTTTATATCTTACAGAGTTGAAGAGTTGTAATGTTACATTAATTATATTTTTGCTTTTCGTATATCACAGTGAGCAGTAATCTAATTTTTTTGAAATAATACGTGAAGGCTTATATATTAACAATTAATTTTTTTTTATAGTTTCCGTAACTTGCTTGTAAAATAATTAGGTATCCAAAAGGTAAGTTACATATTTTAATAGCAACTTATAAGTTCCTCATCCTCGGTTTTTTCCTTTCTTCAAAATGTACCACTTCTTAATTGCGAATAAATTATTTAACGTAATAATCGTTTCACCAAAGGCTGTTTGGATCCTGTTAATAAAACTCTTGAGTCTGCTGCACATAATCCTCGCTTTTGGTTCATGTTTCGTTAACTTTCTACATTACAATAAGTTTAATTATTTTCAAGTTCCTTATAAGTAGCCAACTGTAGTAAACATCATGTACTTTGACCTCTCTCTCACTCTCTCTCTCTTTCTTTCTGTTACTCTTGTTCTTCTCAATAACTGTATCTCAGGAAGTCTGAACGTAACAGGTTCTTAAGTAAACTTCATATGACTTAACGTGCAAAATCTTAAACATCATTTGGGCTTCAGTTATGTTATAATTTTGTAAGAAAGCTTTACAAAATACTTTTTACACTGCTTCTGTATACGAAACTAGGTGCAGGTATGTAATCAAATTTTTTAGTAGGCCTATTTATTCTAACACTGTTACAGTTTCTTGAAAACGCCGTATGTAAACAAACATTAAAACTTAGTAATAAGGTTTATCAAACTACTATTTTTCTTGGACGCATTAACGCAAATCAGTAATCTAGAGACCAATTTTATATTGAAAAATCGATGTCTAATAAACGGAATTTGATATGCAAAAATCCATCGGTTAAGAAAATAAAGTAAACTTGGTTAGTAACAAATAATTTTGGCAAAAATTTTTAATTTGATATAGGCTATAATTGATTCCAATTTTATTACAATCTGAGAAATGAAGCCAAATAGATTTTCATAAACGTTGGTCTAGTAACAAAAAAAGTTTCATTCTTAAGCGCACAATATTATAATTTCCCTTTCATCCCGGAAAAAAGACTGTATTAAGCTACTATCATACTTGTCTAGTCTACACTATTTAATGGGTATATTATAGGTTTCACAAAAATTGATTATCTTACACATGGTTTTAATATATCACTAAACTTTGTGAAAAGTCTGAGTGAAAAGAATTATATACACAACGGTATTATAAGTAGCCAACTGTAGTAAACATCATGTACTTTGACCTCTCTCTCACTCTCTCTCTCTTTCTTTCTGTTACTCTTGTTCTTCTCAATAACTGTATCTCAGGAAGTCTGAACGTAACAGGTTCTTAAGTAAACTTCATATGACTTGTTAATACAGGTCTTAATTCGTTTCAAAATTTATAGATAAATAAAAAATTAAAATTATCACATATATTGTGTGGTGTATAAAATAAATTGTAATAATCCTTTCTAATATGATTACTTAAGCCATAATATCCGAAGTTGGACCGTTCCTTTATTCTTCTGTAGCCTCCTACATTCTTGCGTATCTGCTGTCATATTCGCGTCTCACAGTCATAGTAGACAGTAGGCTATAATATTATACCTTTTTTTGCGTTGTCTGAGACTTGTCTCAGAGGATAAGACTCAGGCTGATCTGGGGCAAGCACCCTTCCGCCGATTGGAGATTTAGAGGAGTCGCACGCCAGCGCAGCGCGGACCGGTGGCGAAGTAGGTGGAGGCATTCAGGATAGAGTGTAGTGTATGGATGTGTATTTGTGTGTTTACGTAGTGTGCAGAGCCAAATGGGTGATGGTAGAGCCATAATAAAAGTATAAGTCAAACGACAGCCAAGACGAAGTCGAGTAACGCAGGACGCCAAAGCTGGAGGGAGGTGTCAGAGAGGCGTCAAGGTAAGGCGGGGAGGCACAAAGGAGAGGGATAAAGACCGGATAGGTAGATAGGAAAATTTAAGATGTTAAGTTATCAATAAGGAAGCCAGGTGTAGTAAGTATGGCGAAGAGACTTCATTATTTCTATTTCTCCGTTGGCGGGGGTTTCTGGGAGGAGGTCCATCGGGAATGGTGAGGAGACGGTTTATGACAAAGGAAGGTCTGCGGTAGTTACAGGTAGTATTAATATTATACAATACCTCCTTCACATTTAAGTTGAGGAATTCCAATCAGCCTTCCGTTGCGTTACTTCTCTCTTGAGCCCTTGACATAATTCGTTGCCTGCTCTTTATTGCAGCTGTAATATCTCCTTCGTTTTATAATTCGTAACGTTAAATATTCTTCCTCACCCTGGAATTTTCCATTCTCTTTTACTAATTTCTTTTCACTTCATAAGACTTTTCTATACAAAAGCAAGTATATAAAAAAGTTATAAGGTCGGGGATTAGCAACCAAACGGCATTGTTTAAAAACATTTATCTACAAGTTTCTTTTCTATAGTTCATCGTACACACCCTTGCGAGATAAAAATAACTACACGGTAGTTTCTTTCGCAATTTTTCGCATTATTTTGAGACAATCGACTGGTGATTTAGAGATAAATACTTAATATTAATGGGGTCTCATACATTTTATATTATATCTGTTTTCTATCCTACTGATAGAATTAGAAAAACGGTAGCTATCTCTCTTTTCCTTTTAAAAGCACAATACATATTAATTTACCAAGTAGCAGTTTCCTTCTTCATTTAAAATTTCTATCAAATCTACTGTATATTGGACAAAACAGAAGGGGAAACATACGTGCTTACAAGGTAGTGTAAACATCCTGTAATGCTGTCAAATCAAAATACAAAGGAAGGGGAAGTGAATACTGTAATGAGTAGCCCCTACATTCATATTTATGCAGGTGTAGGTGATGATTAAGGCCCGGATTTTTATGTAATTACATATTTGAATGCTGAGTGCACATTTACACGGAAAAGCCAGATATCGGCGAATCATACCAATAGGTGTCTTATCCGCGAGTTTAATTTTACATATTTTTACATATTTTGTTCATATTACATATTTCACTCCATCTTACATATTTTACTATACTTTACTTCAATTTGAAAATTGAAATGGCAAAAAATAGTTAGGCCTATAACAACATTACTCAGATGCGCAAATGTGCAATTAATCAGAATCAGGTCCAATTAAATTTATTACAAGAAAAGGCAAAATATTGCATCTGTTGCAATTGCACACATAGATTCTACTTTCAAGAAGTAAAATTTTTTACGAGCTCAAGCGACAAGTAAGGCATTTTGCACGGGATGTTAGATGAGAATGGTATGCGCGGCCCCACTCATTTACGTTTTGTTCGCACGTTCAGCGGGCTCGGTGGGGAAAGAACGTGCTGTCCGCGGTAAATAAATACTCTTCGCAGATCTTGCAATTCTCGCAACGGATTCCATCTACCTAAACAAACAAATATCTATATAACTCTATGCTATTGTAGGGCACAATGTGATTTTTGACGCCAGTATTATCGACGCTCTCGGAGTGTAAGCCTACACGTAAATAACAATCTGGCGTGCAGTGTGGTGTGTTGAAGTTATTGTCAAGTCAGTGTTTTGTCTTTCGCCTACACTTCTGCGCTTGCTTGTTTCTTGCCTTGGCGGATTCTCGTTGTTGGACAAAAGACGTCTTAAATAATATATTGTGCGGTATTGTTCAACGCAAGTTCTTAAGAGTTTTAAATACAAATATCCTTGTTTTATCATGGCACCGACCGCATCATCTTTGTCATCTAAGTTAAAATCATGGGTACAGATTGACAGTGCTTTTACAACTGACGATAAAGCTGTATTTTGCCAAGTTTGTTATGGCCAAATGGTGTTAAAGAAGAGAAGGTACTGCTGTTGTATACAGATGCAGCAGCATACATGTTAAAAGCAGGTAATTCTCTAAATGTGTTTTACCCCAACCTACTACATGTTACATGCCTGGCTCATGGATTGCATCGAGTAGCTGAAACTGTCAGAGACCTTTTCCCCGAAGTAAATACATTAATATCAGCAACAAAAAAGGTGTTCTTGAAAGCTCTTTACCGTATCCAGTGCTACAAACAAAGGCTACCTGACACACCTCTGCCTCCAGAACCCGTAATTACAAGATGGGGAACCTGGATCGAAGCCGTAAATTTCTACAGTGACAACTTTGAAGCTGTGAAGTATGTGGTGGAAACATTATCTCCCGATTCTGCAGTGTCAGCGAGCGAATCCTTGTCTGCATTCAACAACTCTAAGGTGATATGTTCAGTTTCGTACATCAAAACGCATTTCAGTTGTATCAAGAAACTGGAGACTGCAGGTCTGACTCTCCAAGAGGCCATAGGAATAGTTGAAGAAGCAGTTAACAAGTTAAATGCTGTGCAGGGTGAAGTCGGTGACAAAGTTTCTACTAAATTAAATGCTGTGCTGAATAGAAACCCTGGTTACTCAACTTTACATACCATTTATCGCATATGTAACGGCGAAACTGTAGAATCGATTGAGAATATTCTTCCAAGTACGATTCCTCTATATAAACATGCGCCGGTGACGACATGTGATGTCGAGAGATCCTTTTCTATATATAAAAACATACTCTCAGACCGAAGACAGTCCATGTCAACAGACAATATAGAAAAGTATTTAATAATTAATTGTGCAACTAAACAGTGGAAAAAAAAACTTACATGGACACTTTATTCTTATGCAGAGTTATAGTAGAGTTTTATATATATATATATATATATATATATATATATACAATATGGATTTTCAAGTCAAAAATCTACCTTTAATTTTATAGTAATTTCAACTCTCCTAGTAAAATACTTTGTTAAATAGTTAATAATTCTCAATTTTTTACTTTATACTCATGTCCTATACTACAGAAATCCATAGGTAAAATACTTTGTTGTTGTTAATTTTATAATATCAAGGTTTCTTTTTTAATACTGTTTTCTAAAATATGTTTTCATAAATTTTCTAAAGTACAATAAACAATTGAAAAGTAATTCATTTCTTATGCATGCTGTCTTATTGTAAACTCTTCAACAAAGAGTTGAACTTTCAGATACTGTGTATTCTGAGGGTTAACTTATTTTTTGTAACAGAAGTGGTAATCTAACTGGTGATTAGTGTCAGCCCCGAACTTGATTAGTATTTTATGGATTACATTGACTTTGCTCAAAATATATTTGCATGTTTTGAAAGTGATTTTAAAAAGTTTAAAATGAAGCACCTATTATTTTCAAAACCTTTCAAAGAGGGCACTGTTATGTTCTCGTAAAATGTAAATTATATTGTTAATGTGAAAGTATTTTAATACTACATATTTCTTAAATATTACATATTTAGCTACATATTTTCCTTATTTTTCCTACATATTTATGTACATAAAGGGAGACTGTGCGCTGCGCCGTACGCTAGACAGAGAGGGTATAATAGCAACTATCTCGCTCTACTTTCGTCAGTGAAACACGCGGCTGATGAGTAAATTTTAGTCGATTCATTTTTGCAGTTCAACCTGCGATAACTTCAAAACCAATAAATATACAGCAGTTCTGAAAACTGCATTGTGTTCAGTAATTAAATCTCTATAAGTAGCCAAAATCTCAATTAATATAATTAACAATTACAGAATTGCAAAAATTAGTTTGGAGATACGTCCGGATATGGAAGGTTCCGGATATCACAGGTTCCGGATGTGACAGGTTGTACTGTATTTACCTTATAACAATTCCCCCTAAATAAAAGGGAAATCCCCAAATTCATATTTCGAAGCCACCTGTTGTAGATAAAACGGTATTTATCTTGGATACATACGTTTAATCTCATACAAACGTTTTTATGTGTGTTCCCATCAGCACCGACACACCTGTACAGGCTTCTCCATATTTTTCTACACCTGTCCAAATATGACTATACTGATTACAATAGTAATTTCTTCTACGGTTTGTTTATGACCATAAGATATGTCTTTATAGTTCCTTTTAAATACCATTATTTTCTGCTCATTCGTACAAAACTTTTAATTGTTGAATGTGCCAATTCTGATAATCTTTGCCAAACCCAAATTTTAATGTTATACGGCGTCACCTTATTATGTAGCAAACAAAATTAGAACAAATCACTGTTATTTTAGCAGTAGCTTTTTTAAGGAGCCCAGAGTAGGCCTATACCTACCCGACACGCACACATTTGAAGGATCAGTATTTTGTCTTGGAGTTCACTCTCCCAGCTGAGATACCCATGTTTTTAGGGACCAGGAACTCGCATTTGAACTTCTATCATCAGCTACATAATGTAAATCCTAGATAAATGTACAAGCCTATGCTCTAAAAGCCTAAGCTATGATACCCACAATCATCTACGTTTTACTAAAATAATGGTTGCAAGTTAAATTTTTTGATTCATGTTGATGCTTTTGTCTCGAAGAAACCAGGTAAATTAATCTGCTTTTCGTATCCGGCCGACGATGGTGTGCTCCCACTTACGAACAGTGGCACTTGCAACTCGTTTCACTTGCGAACACTCAAGTAGATAAGACACGTAATTAATTTTTGATACGTGAGAGTACCTCCCACTTGCGAACACACAAACAACGATGTATGTACATCCACCCTGTATTGTGTTTATGTTTTTATAATTCGTTAAATGTATTTTTTGTTACCAACTACGTTTACCAAGTTACAATTTTTATAAAACTCACACACACACACACACACACACACACACACACACACACTTGCATAGCCGCTCCCTCTCTCTCTCTCTCTCTCTCTCTCTCTCTCTCTCTCTCTCTCTCTCTCTCTCTCTCTCTCTCTCTCTCTAAATTAAAAAGGAAGGTTATTTTTTATTTATTTTTATTAGTCAACTTGTAGAACGGACGACGTGATCTTGAGAAACATCCCAACTTCAGAATCTTTTTCATATCTTTTAGTTTATCCAATTCAGTATACTTTTTCGTCCTTTTCATAGCTTAAAAATTTCACTCCATCGTTACATCGTGTTCTGAATACATTTCTCTGCCTCAGATTATAAACATTTGATAATGTTTTTTATTCTTGGATGTGGTCTTCCAACGTGGCTGTTTAGTTTCTGATGCGTGCTTGTACGGTATTATTCATTGTATGACGTCGGAAGTAGCAGTTCCGTAACTCCTGTGGCACTAATCATTGTCTAGCTATTGTTCTACGAAACAATTAAAGAATTAATCGAGTTTCTCTTCCTCTGGAACTTGACCATGGATATACTACCAGCCACATTCTACATCTTTTCGAAGGAAAGCAAGTGTAGCACACATTAGGATTTTTGTGCTCCCTAAGTCATTTGAATGTGTATACTCGTGCAAAGTCACTACTGCAGCTCTTGAATTTTCCATTCATGAAAAATTACTTTTAATCTTTCAAACTCTCTTTTCTATTGATTTAACCAAAAATCGGGAGCTTAGCTTGCACAACGTCTTCGCCCGGACGGAAACTACTCTCGTCAATTTTCAAACCGGGACAATTGACAAACTGGCAGGGACCCCGGGATCAGGTCGTCAAACCGGGACAATCCCGGTCAAACCGGGACGTATGGTAAGCCTATTTATACATGTATTTATCGGTTTTCAATATCGATGTGAGCATTGTACTGTAGAATTAGGAAGCGATTGTATTGAACGAATCACGATTATCAAATGATATACGGTATTCCTTTTAGTTCAACAATTCCGTCATCTCGTCTCCGGTACTTTGGAAAACCATTGTTATTTTCAATAGTTTAACGTAAAATGTTGCTCGGTTATTATGTGTACATATTCCATCAATCATGCAAGGAACATTAGGATTACGAGCTCTACAAGATCCATGTATCATTCGAGATAACAATTTTATGAATCCTTGGAAAAGTGATACGGCACAAAACTTAGGATAAGCAAGAGGTAGTGTATTAACTTTTTAAATTGTATATTATTATTATTTTTATTATGTTTTTACTATAAAATATTCATATTATTTTAATATGATTTTCTGGAACACGTTTGGTGGAAACGTAAAACCGGCCAGCTGATAAATAAGAGGTTGCGAGTTCAGACGTAGATGTGTATATATGTGTCAGCCAAAACAGTGTTTTGTAAACGTACACGTCTGTCATTACAACATTAAGAATGTTATTTGACCTTGAGTAGGTACTCATGTTGACGGGAATGAGAAATCTTGTGGTGTTAGCGCTGAATAGACACAACACAGGGGGGGCCATTCCGGCTTCCCGCGCTAACCTAGCGATCAGCTGTTTTTGCCGCGTGACGTCCGACTGGTGGAAGAAATACGCGCGAGTCTTGATTTACCATGCAATCTTACCTGAGACAATGTCCTACTTAGCATCTCTCTGCTGTTTACACGAAATATTAACAATAATTGTAATGAGCTATTCATATAGAAAAAGGATTAAACAACAAGATTAAATGGTTTGCGGCAAAAAATAATGGTAAAATCTATTTCTACATTTAATAGAAAAGTAAGCAAGTCTGTCCACATATAACATTGACAAAATGGCACAAGATGTAAAATTAAGTCGGAATTTTTTATTATTCGTTAATTTTATATTAATAGAATTATTTCGATTGTTATTAATTTACTTAGAAACCTCAGATGATACTGATATTTTTCAGTGAAACGTGCGTCAGGTGTTAAAAATAATATACGAAATTATACTACTTGCAGAAGAAACAAATTGAAAACATCACAAATTTTATATATATATATAATATGCCTGCGTGGGTGGGTGCGCGTACGTGCACACGCGTGCGCGCATGAGTGCGTGTATAAACATTTCTATGTAGTATAATATATTTGAAACAAGCTTCCAATTATTATAATTATAATCAATATCATAATCATTTTCTTTATCTACATTTTCTACATTCTACATTATCTACATTGAAATTTATTGACATTTAAAAGATACATTAAATATACTGTATTGAAAAGGACACTGTGCGCTGCGCCGTACGCTAGACAGAAAGGGTATAATAGCAACTATCTCGCTCTACTTTCGTCAGTGAAACACGCGGCAGATGAGTAAATTTTAGTCGATCCATTTTTGCAGTTCAACCAGCGATAACTTCAAAACCAATAAATATACAGCAATTCTGAAAACTGCATTGTGTTCAGTAATTAAATCTCTATAAGTAGCCAAAATCTCAATTAATATAATTAACAATTACAGAAGATACACAGAAGAAGAACGTGTTTTTTTAGACGTTTCTATTGGTTTACTACTAATGTACAATGAAGATATACTTATTATATCTTTATTTAGTATATAGTTATTTACGTGTGAAGAAAAGAACGTGTGAATAAAGTGATCACAACATTTTATACCTTATATGTTTTCTGTCATTGAATGATTAACCCACTTTTTAATAACAGCGTTGAAAAATAGTTGATTACGTCTTTCAAAGATTATTTTTACTACGGTACTGAAATTAAAAATAACTAAGATCGTATACAGGAATTAAACGTAGGCGACTGGAATACACAGCCGAGACACAGCAGCTGCAGGAATTGCTTACGTTCAGTAGACTTGGCAACGTTGTGACCTTCGTGACTTTATATACATTTTGTGGCAACACTGTGTATATTTTTCATCAGTAAAAGCTAAACCGATATCCGTGATAAAATAGTAATGCATTTTTTTAAACGTGTGAGTGGTTTGTAACGATAAAGTTAACAGGGTAATTATTATTCAACTTTTTTCAACAAACTATCTTGAAACGGATATATATTTTTACGGTTTTTTATGCTGATTACGAATATGTAAGAATAAAATGTCTAAGCTTACTCGTAACTTTTATATATGGGGTCTCAAAAAGATGAACTTCTCTGGTCAGAACTTGCATGTTTAGCTAATGATGGATAAACGTGATTATATATATATATATATATATATATATATATATATATTATAAAGTTCTTTGCTAGCTCTTATATTTATTTTTTATTAATATAAGAAGATAAATGGTTGTTTTGTGAAGTGACCTACCTGCTATGCGTTCTTGCGACTTCTTCCGACTAAGGAGTTTGTGTTTTGAATTCGCAAGTAGGTTAATTCAAGTGTGCAAAGTACTGATATAGTTATTTTGAATAGTTTTGTGATGTTGGTAGGCTTTGTAGTACAGCAATAAAAATACGGTGGTGGATAAAATTGGAGTTTATTACTCTAATAGGACATATGTATGGAAATCTTATAACTAGAGCAATCCTTACATACTAAACAGTAATTTGTATCTTGTACGATGTTTTCTGAATGGGTATTAGCATTCAGAAGACGAGGTTATTATTTTCAATTGATACGAGTTATATTTTTCATTAATTTCAAGAAGTTAATTTTAAAATAATTTAATCTATGGAATTTTCAATTCTTTTGTACTTTCGTACGGATTTTATTACTTTAGATGATTTAAATACTCTGTAAATAAGTTAGCTGTGAATCTAGTTCAACGTGCTTTCATTTACTTGGATTTTTTCACGTATACTGCAGTATAGGTCTCTAAGTAATTCAATGTTAGTATTTATATAGAGCTTGTTATATACGTCTAACTCTTATCTATTGATTATTACTTAAGCTTATACGTGTTATACAGATTATCACAGTATGAATGTATCTTATTAATCTAGAGTCTCTGTTTTATTGGCATCTGAATCAATTTAGTTTTACAATGATTTAAAAGAAAAAAAATAACCTTTTGAGAAGTTTATAAATTATATTAGACTTCCCTTGTTCTGAAGATCGTGATGAGGTGCTCGCGGGGTTCCTTGGTTTTCCTGGTCCACTCTGCTAGTGGCGATGATTTCCTCTGCGTCTTGGGTTCCACGGCTAAGAGTTCGGGAATCAGCAACACTCAGCTCCTTCTGCAACTGTTGATGGCTTAACGTCTGTGGTTTTAACTGCTGCAACGGCGTCAGGCCCCTCGGTGCACTGCTGGTGTGTGTATCTCGCCTTGGGTTGCGCTCCGCTTCGTCAATTCTTCAGCTTGTACCACGTACTAGACGGCCTCGTTCTATTGTACTCTCGATGTGTCTTCACGTATTATATAACTGATCTATTTACATGCGTAAGTCAACAGGTTAATGTTTTGAGCTGTACGCTTATTTGTTGAAAAAAAGTAAGAGTATCGTAAGTATACGTCTTCACAGGTCGAGTTGTTACAGTTGAGTGCCTGTGTTCAGCCCGAATCTAACGGTTCGTACAAATTTTTAGAATAATTTGATTGGCTGAGACACCCCCCTTCTCCTTAATTCAACTCACCTCACTTGTGTGAACGAAAATAATTCTCACAGTTTGACAATTGTTATTAGTCTTAATATTCTGAAAAAAAAAACACCGGATTTCAAATGTCGGACAGGATGTCCTGTTGCAATTTGTATTGCGATTATCTTGGCTGCAAGCCAAGTTATGCTTATTCTGGAATATACATCTGATTGGTAATTTTTATAACTATGACATATTCAAAGCTCTACCCCGTAGCTCACTCACTAGGGGAGTTATTAAATAAAATTAATTATCTCTTTTAATCTTTAATTATATGAACTGAAATTTGCACAAACTATTACTAATATTTCAGCAAACATTTTGGCTATTTTGGTTTTTGCCTATGTTTATCGGTTTCCGAAATATTAATAATTTAAAATTAGGGCGTGTCCCTAATTGTTATAACTGTATGTGGTTACGTAATGCCACCGGACGCTGCCGTTGGTCGCTATACAATTCATTTGAACGCTCGCTACTGCACGTGGCGTGATTGTAACGGTTTAAATTTATTTTAACATTGATTTTCAAAACTCTTTACATATAACTCCAAATCTTTGAGATTCGGTTAAGGTATAATATATATATATATATATATATATATATATATATATACATATATTGTAGTAAAACTAGATCTGTGCGTTTATTATATCACACGTTGAATGCGTCAATTTGTGATAAGATTGTCGCTGATAATGATGATCGCAATCGCGCTAATAAGCCGTCCCGAATCTTATTGTTGTCTGTTAGTCCTTACCTGTTCTTACTCACTCGTTTTTTCTTCCCGATAGGCGTCAAATTGTTTTCCAGAAAAACAATTAAAAGTTTCAATATCAGTTTGTTTATGGTACTGTGATGAATAATTCGAATTATTCGCCGACTGGCGGGAACTCGAATTTCGCTTGTCTGGGGAGACGTGTTGCCAACATAAAATTTGGTTGAATAATCCTATTCACTGCTACAGCACACAACATACATAATACATTTGAAATAATTACAGGACAGCTAGTAACGATTCATACTTATTTATTTGGCTTGATAGCTCATTAATTTTCAATAATTATTGTACAATTGAAATTATTATAAAAACTTTTAGCCCCGGCAATAAATTAATTGTTTACTCAGCAGAGAGCAGGGTGGCAGCACAAGTTAGTTTGACGACATGATGGTCGCCGTATCTTCTTATTTATACAAATTAAACTGCCCATGAATTCTTTTGAGTACGAAAAAAAGTTTAGAACATGATATTTAAATAAAGTACACCACCTTACAACTGTGGTAATTACATATGAAAGAGGTTTACATTAAATTCAACTCTGTGGTGTTAAAAGTGTGTGTCAGTGTTATCGTTTAAAACATAGGTTATCTTCTAGTTACTTCAGGTGTTCATAAATATTTTTTATTAATCTTTGAAAGAAATAGGAGTTCCAAGTTCATAGTGAGAATTTTCTCTTGTGAGAAAAGTGGATCAGTTTTAGTTTTTAATTAATTATAATTTAATTTATACTTAACACAATCACGGTGTTAGTGTTATCGATCATCAATGGTTTCTTCGCTGTTGTTAATGCATGCATCTAATCTCACGGATAGGGTTGTCGTCTTCGTTGGCGTCTGTTTCTTTATTTACAATTTTTAGTTACTTATTAATTTTGTAACTTCGATTATTCTTCTTCCTGGTGTTGCTGAAAAAACTCTTGTTTACTTCGGGTATTCAATTTGGGTTCATTCCTTTTTGATATTCTTACTTATTTGCTTTTTTAAAAGGTCCGCATCAGTATAGCGTCTATACTCTGAATTGTTAATAATGGAATCTCGTTACCTAACGGTCAAAACTATAATAACGTTCTGTTTCTATGGTAACCGGCTTGAATCTGATTGGTTAAGTACATTTGAATCTATTGTTATAAATCCTGGTTTTTTGTTCAAAATGAATAAATATTTTATAAATGTTATTTTTCCTTGGGGATACTTCCAATGCTTGAAATATTGACATAGATGTTCCTATTTTCTTTCAATGATCAATTTGACATCTCATAAGGCTGATCTAGGCCCTGTACTAATGTTTTTGTACAAAACTGATAATTCTATTTTAATACATATTTCACTTATTAATATTATTTATCACCATTCTTACATGTTATTCTGTTTATTTAATTGTAATTACATAATTTATTTGGTCATATCATCCAATTATAGTATTCAATTGTTTATTATTGGTTTTCTGAATTTATACAGCTATGTCATTGATAGGCCTAAACTGTAACATCTTAGAATTTCTTAATTTGCTCTATTTAAACATTATTTACTAAGCACATATGGTTTGCTTGTTTGCATTCGTTCTTATTGGCTTTCGAAATACGTTGAACTGTTTGAACTGTTTTTACAATTTATTCATGTCATTATACTTTTACCACATTATTTCCTATCTGATACTTTACTTTCTATTTATATTATATTTATTAATTTGTTTTTTGTTATTTTTTATGTCATTATTAGTTTTACTCCTACTCCCATTTCTCACATATCTATTTAACTTAAATCTGTTAACAAAACATAACATATAAATAACTTGATGGTCTGTATATGGTTCAGCCATGTTTCTTATCATTAAACATAATTATTATAATGCATGTCATTACTCAAAATGTTCATACTCTTCATAACATAAAAATAGCTCCATTTTTTTTAAACACAATTATTATATGGTATGTCATTATTCAAAATGTTCATACTCTTCGTAACATAAAAATAACTCCTTCTTATTAAAATTACAATTATTATCTTGTATGTCATTAACTAAAATGTTCATACTTTTCATGACATAGAACTAACTTCTTTTTATTAACAAAATACAATTATTATCTTGTATGTCATTAACTAAAATGTTCATACCTTTCATCTCCTTATACCTTCCTTACTTATATATAAATACAAACATATTATTGTAAACTTCTGCCTTCTGAGTTTACACTCCTTTAAGCATCAAACAAACAAATTATACTTTTCATTTACTTAATAACATAACAATTTTGTGAGTATTGTATTGATACTCTATATTCTATATAGATAAACTTTCTATTCATTCTTTTGTTAATAGAATATGTTCTTATATTTTCTTACCCTCACACCTACGCTGTTTCTTACAGTTTAACACAATTCACTTATTTTCTTAAAATTAAAAGTTGTTTGTTTTAATATTACCACCACTTCACTGTTTCTTGTTACCACTTCCTACCTGTCTCTCACTCTTGGATCGGGTTTTAAAACACAGTTTTATAGTCATTTTTCTATATTTTATGTTCTATTTTTTCTCTCACTATAGGGTTATTAAAATTACATACATTCTATTAACAAATGTTTTCTCTTAATTACTATTGGTAGTGTACCTTTTGTTTATATACTCTATATAATACTTGTTACTATTTGTTGTATTATTTGTGTTCTGGTATTGTTTGTTTACCTTTGATTATTTTATTCGTCTTTATATGTCCTCTCACTGGTGTTGGGGCTTGTTCTTCCTACTCACTTACCATATCTATTGGGTTATTTTGGTTAAATCGCATTGTACTATCATTTTTCAAGTTTTGTTTCGTTGCTTGCTACATTTCTCTTATCAGAGGTTACTTTTATTATTACCTTTATTGCTTTGATCGCATAATTATGTTAACTACCCATTCCTTTATCTCTGACTCATCCCTTTTAATTCATAGTGTTAATCATTTAGTATTTTATTCTTATCATGTTGCTTCATAAATGTATGTTGAAGATATGTACCCTTACAATATATATCATTTTCTATATAAGTAACTCGACGTTTTTTGCAGTAATTATATAAATGTGTGATGTTATTCAATTTGTTTGTTCTGCAAGTAGTATACATTTCGTATATTCTTTTTATCACCTGACGCACGTTTCACTGAAAAATATCAGTATCATCAGAGGTTTCTAAGTATCTTGTGCGCGTAACGAATTATATGAAAATAATTAACAGTGAGAAAAGTATAAGTCATTTAAATTAATGTGCAGATCGGGATAATTAATAATAACTAATTATTATAATATTAAATACATTTTAATAACATTTATTCAGCTGACATATTAATTAGCTATGCAATGTAGTTGAAAACACATGGTCTGGAAAGGTCTAGAAATCGTTCATGCCCACCGGCACATGGTTGATTTTCTCGTACAACCTAGAACGTTTTAAAATGCAAAAATGACCTTATGTGCGTAGATCTATGAAAGCACGGGTAAGTCGTGAGTTACGCAGTCTTTTATACGTCAGTCTCTAAGTATCTCTAATGAGAAGTATCGCGCAGTCTCTGAGAAGTCGTAGTGGATCGGAGAATCCAGTCCAGGCACTGTGCTTAGAATAAGGGTGATTTCTGTATGTGTATTGAACGTACTGTATGCTTTTATCGTTTATTGATGACTACTTTATAAAGATGATGGAAGTACCTCAGTAGTAGAGTTACTATTAGAAAAAAGTCAGTGTCAAGAATGTTGATCGTTCAAAGCTATTTTTAGATGTTTGTACATAAAACAAATGACCTAACGAACACCTGATAATGAGGTTCAGTTTATAAAATGCTTGCAAAGTCTGAATGGAAGTTCACAGATTTATAAAGACATAATGTCCATATGGTATTGACTCAAAATAGTCTTTTCATTAAGATGAGTTTAGTACTTCAGAACTGAGTACAAGTTGAGTACTTCTGAATTTCTGTACATAGGTGTAAAATGTCTCTGTTAGCGGCTTGATATCAGATACAGGTAAAATGTCTAAACTTTGTTCATTTTTAGTAAATCCTGAAGTAAACAAAGCTGAGTGATACAACACAGAGGCATGTATGTTTTAAAGTTAAAACTTTCTTAACAGACCCAAAGAATTAGAGAATCATTTACCTTATTTTTCGTTGTATTAATCCCAATTGCATTAACAAATTTTGTTGAAGTATTTTTAATCAGTTAGAAACTATATTCAATTGTAAGCGGAGATTTTATAGCGCAGATTTTGGTGATGCGGCTACTCATCTAACCAATCCGGTTTAAGTACAAGCACATGGTTTTGTTTACATCAGGTTCCACTCTAAGAGTGAACAGACTTTAATGTCCTGTGTTCGTCGTTAATACTCAAAGACAGCATGTTTGTACAGGACTCTGAAAAGGGTAAATGGCTGAAACAGATAGTCATTGTTTATTTAAAGTGACAAAATTAGTGGGTTCATTTCATACTTCCTTAACGATGCTGACATTTGTGTAAATGCTTTTGCTTATATGATATAAAATAGGCCTCATAAAAATTTTCTAATAAAATTTGTTATTTTATAAGACAGGTAGTTTGGATTATTACTTTTTTGCATTTGATTCTAAGTTCTAAAACCTCAACTTGTAACAATAAGGTACCTACTAAATTTATTGTTAAACTGTTGAAAATATCACTCATTTAACTACTAGGAAATTTAATTATATTATAAGCTATAAATTGTAAGAGAAATCAACACAAGTATTTATACAAAAATACAAAAAAGACAAGAGACAAAATACAAAGAAAATATACAAAAAAGTATAAAAAACCATATTTGTGTGTTTAACAGAATCTAAACAGATTATTCTATAAATAGTATTGCAAAAAATCTAAGTTTAGGCTAAGGCCTTTTATTTACAAACTGATTAAAATATTACAATACATTTACATTGCTATACTCGTTTTCGGTCATTTTTATAATTTCCTTAGCCAAAATCAGTCTTTTCTTAGCCACTGCGTACATATGTTTGGATGTTTTACATGGTCTGTGCATGAGAGGCGAGAAATACAGAGTTGTCTCCGATAATACTTCCAGTCGATAATACTTCCATGCCATTTGGTGGTACATAGTTAGAAATGTATTTTTTGGTTGCCATTATGTTGCATTTAGTCACTTGGTCAGGTTTTTACTCTACATATGGGCTTATTTTGTATTTTGTTTGTTCTTTCCGTTTCGAATCTGCGGCGTCATCATATTTGAGCGAAACATTATTAAGAGCTCTTTGGTTTTTAGAAACAAAGATTTTTTAATAAATCATGTATTTTGGTTTATTAAGCACTTAACCAAGGCGTTTTACCTTGGTGACATGTCTGCGAAACTTACCGGAACCTTACTTTTCAAGAGAGACATAACAGACATCATTAATATACTACATTATTATTCTAATAAATGGGTGATTAAAATTTTAAGTCACTCCAAGGAGTTCAAGTATTTTTAAAAACGGTTATGTAAATCATAATTTATACTATACACCAGAAAACAATTAGGCCTATTGTATTGAATATTGTATTGTATGAATATTGTATACAATGTTGTTACGCTGGTCTACTCGATCGTCGTAGGTACAGTGGAAAACTAATTACAAGACACCAATTAAGTCACTAATCACACCTTTAATTTTTACAGTTAAACAGTTCGTAATTAACAACACTGTCTTTTACAACAAATCAAATGAAAATTGTTCACAAGCAATAAAATGTCCACGGAAATTAAACACAATTGTATTACAATTATACCGCTCGATTATAAAACACCACTCTTAGCTAATAACCAAATAACCACTTGAACGCGCACAGTAATATTGCTACTATAACTCTTCAACCGCACGGTCAATAATTCTCACTAATACTGAATCTTAAGGCCGCTGCCTTCATGTATACCTGCGCTCACAGACCACTATGTTCCTAATTGTGTCTTAGCGGTCGTGTGAACTACGTAATTAACTGCGGCCTTGACTCAGCCCGCGCGGCTGGAGCCTTCGAGAAACCTTTCGAAAATCCGTCGACAAGCACGTACGCCACACGCGTTACATCGAGATTCTTCTGGCACATTCGGCAAACACGTAGATTGTTCTGTGATGGCGTAACAATATGAATATATTGTATTGTAACAATTATGTTACATTAATGAATTTTGCTCTAGTACAATATACACAGAAGTTGATGTAAACGTTTTTTTTAACTCTTCTGGTATATTTGAGGGAGTTTTAAATAAGAGAAACTTTCTCAACTGAATTTTTAAAGGGATGACCTGCGCTCGTAGCTAGGAATTGAAAACCCCTTACAGCATTGCAAAACAGTATTAACTATTGTTTTTTTGTATCGGCCATCTAAGGACCACATGCCAATTTCAATTCTTTATTCATTGTTCTTTTCTTTTTCTCCAATTATCTTTCATCTTTTCACTGTGTCTCTTCTTCCTGTCTTCAGTACTCCTTGAACCTGCGTTTTTCTCTCTCCTACCCTGTACTCCTTCCATTTTTAACACTTTTGCCCCAAAATTTCTTTTTCAATTGCTTCTTCTACGTGTACATTAGTTTTTTCTAAATCCTTTTAGAATTCTTTAATCCAACTTGATGTTGACTTCTTCCCCCACTGATATTTGAAGATCTGCTTTGTTAACCTATTGTCGTCTATTAAATATCCAAAAAATAATAGTCTGCTTTTTTCATTGTTTCTGTTATATTTTCAATACTTTAATATATTTCATTATTACTTCTTAATTTTCAACGTTCTGAAGTTTTTCGTAAGCCTAATATTTTCCTAACAATTCGTCTCTCCAATATTTCTAGTTTGTCTAAATTATAATTCAATGGTAGACATTTACTTGCATATAGGCATTGTGGCTTCATTACTGTACTGTAATGCCTTATTTTCGCATTCT
The DNA here is from genome assembly GCA_034769895.1 of Magicicada septendecula. Classification (NCBI taxonomy): domain Eukaryota; kingdom Metazoa; phylum Arthropoda; class Insecta; order Hemiptera; family Cicadidae; genus Magicicada; species Magicicada septendecula. Next base: position 330,619,622 of record CM068373.1, read on the forward strand.
TAGATATGCACATTTTATTGTAAATATCTTTAGTTATACCATATGCTTTTTCCATTTTGTGAATAATTTCTTCTATAGCAGATTTTTCTAAACGATTCTCTTGAATTATTTCCCCTAGGTAGGCCTATTTAATTTTTCTAACCCTCTCTATTCTACCAATATCTGTTAGCAAGAGTTTTGCCGCATTTTTGATGTTCGTGAGAAATTTGTTTTTTTCTGCAGAAATTCTTAAGCCTGTTCTACTGGCTATGTCGTCTAAAAAATTAACTTGTGTTATTGCAGATGTCAGATGTTCAGAAAGTATACCAAAGTCATCTGCGAATGCCAAACAGTTTATTTCAATACGTTTGTCCCTTCTTCACAACATGTTTAGTGATATTTTGCAATCCTTTAATTTTTATTCAAAATTTTCACTACTTTCTCCAGGAACGATGTTTTAACATAATGTAAACTCAGTGCAAAACGTAAACTTGAAGAGGTTGATTCGTTTATAAAAAGTATATACGTTAATAAAACATGGCTTTATTTTTTCAAAGGTTGATAAAGTTATTTCAGCTTTACAATACAGTAGCTTATTTACCATTTTCTATATGTTCACTATCAGTTTGTGCGTTTGTTAATAATACCTGTAATAATAGTATAACAATAAATAATAAAAATATATGACAATGAATAAATAATAATGGTATATTAATACAAATACGCCTTTTGTAAAGAGTACTTTGGCCGTGAAAGAAAAGCAAACGCGTGTAATCTACACGCATGGCATACGTTTCACGCCTTTTAGTTATAATGCTTTCATAGTACAACATTGTATATAAGGGCCTTTACCGCGTGGTTGTCAATGTCTGTTACTGCTCGAGTCAGTAACAATGATTGGTACTGCTGTATTACTTCTGCTTATTGCGGTAATTATTACTTTTCTTAATTATTAGACGTCTATGTCATTACATTTTACATATACACGTATAATAGCCACACGATGTGTGAGTGATAGCACATTTTAAACATATGGTACGGGTGTAAGTCATAATCTTGTAGAGCGAATAAATCAAAAATGATTTATTCCAGCTCCAAATAGGCGTAGAGAGTCCATAGCGTCGCTTTATCGCTTTTTCAGACGTCCCACACCTCGCCGTCCTTTCGGTTTGTAATTCAGTGGTTGTTTAGGAAGCGCCAGCCGCCCGTTCGGTTATGGTGTTCCAACCGTTATAGCCGATGTCGGCCAATGCTATCGATTATACTAATAATATTTAGTTTCTCTGTGATCTTGAAGACTATATCCTGCCACGTGCCTGAAAAATATCATTTCGGCCGCTTGAATACGACTGGCTTGGAATTTCGTTAAAGTCAATTTCTCAGGTCCATACAGAAGTGTGGAGAAGGCCGCCTTGAAGAACGTCAGACGTGTTGTCCATACAGAAGTGTGGAGAAGGCCGCCTTGTAGAACGTCAGACGTGTTGTCCATACAGAAGTGTGGAGAAGGCCGCCTTGTAGAACTTCATACGTGTTGCCCATACAGAAGTGTGGAGAAGGCCGCCTTGTAGAACTTCAGACGTGTTTCTTTACCTGTTGATGTTAGAGTTCTTCTGATGGTCCCGCACGTATGGTTAGACTTGTGTAGATTTTTCATCGCGTCGTTGTTTGTAATGTGAAACACGTAATATCTCAGCTCTTCAAAATTACTAACCTGCTCCAGAACAGTATCTAGGGAGCAACAAGTTTGCTTGTATGGGATCAGTTCCATGAAAAGCCATCACCTTGGTCTTATGTGTAGAGGTGTGTAATCCGAATCCTCTGTTTGGACTGCTTCCATTGTAATATTGTTTGCTTGTATGGGATCAGTTCCATCAAAAGCCATCACCTTGGCCTTATGTGTAGAGGTGTGTAATCCGAATCCTCTGTTTGGACTGCTTCCATTGTAATATTGTTTGGTTGTATGGGATCAGTTCCGCCAAAAACCATCACCTTGGCCTTATGTGTAGAGGTATGTAATCCGAATCCTCTGTTTGGACTGCTTCCATTGTAATATTGTTTGCTTGTATGGGATCAGTTCCGCCAAAAACCATCACCTTGGTCTTATGTGTAGAGGTATGTAATTCGAATCCTCTGTTTGGACTGCTTCCATTGTAATATTGTTTGGTTGTATGGGATCAGTTCCGCCAAAAACCATCACCTTGGCCTTATGTGTAGAGGTATGTAATCCGAATCCTCTGTTTGGACTGCTTCCATTGTAATATTGTTTGCTTGTATGGGATCAGTTCCGCCAAAAACCATCACCTTGGCCTTATGTGTAGAGGTGTGTAATCCGAATCCTCTGTCTGGACTGCTTCCATTGTAATATTGTTTGCTTGTATGGGATCAGTTCCGCCAAAAACCATCACCTTGGCCTTATGTGTAGAGGTATGTAATCCGAATCCTCTGTTTGGACTCCTTCAATTGTAATATTTTTTGCTTGACGTTTTGATCTCTAGAGTCTAGAATTGTGTTGTATAATTTAAATATTGTATTTTTGTAATTAAATATGTTTTAGAGTTGGGTTACGGGGTATGTTTGAGTAGACTAGTTTCATAACGTAGAGAAAGGAATAATTTGTAAATTCGTCATTGCCTCGAGTACAGAGCCGCTTTTGTAAACAAGTTTCACTTTCAACTTTGTATACAAGATTAGGTATATCAGGTAAGAGTAAAACAAGGTAAAGCACCAACTGCAGAGGGTTACTGTGCGTAGCACATACCTGTGCGTGAGAAGGACACATTGGTAATATTCTGTATTAATAGTAATTTAAAAATAATAGTTTTTTTAATGAAAGTAATAAACTGGAAAAGATACTGTTAACTAGTAACTTGACTTTAATTTAGAAATATCCAAGACTAATTACATTGGAACTTTCGTGGAAATAAATATACTTTATGTTTTTGGCATCTTTAAATTATAATTCTTAACTGAGTAAACTACCTTCATTTTCTATCTGTTTTGCCACTCGAGCAGGTAGTATATTTTGCTGGTAATTTATCTTAGGATAATCCACCGGTATAACAACTGTCCTCAGAAGCTAGAAGCTGTAAGTGGTGGACGAAAGACCCTGTTGTAAGACCTAAAAATAGGGGCTTTCATCAGACCTATCAACAGAGTTGTTTGTCTTTCAACAGGATCTTTCGTCCGCCACACACAACTTCTGAGAACGATCCCAGTTTCTAGCAAACGAAACATCAACCAAAAAATATTACGATGAAATCAGTCCGAATAGAGGATTCGCCCGATAGAAATCACCCAATGGTTAGAAGTTTTAAAGAACTGTAATCGGAAAGCTGCTTCCCAATTTTGACAGGATGGCCTGGTCATCAGCAAACAACAAACAACGTGTCAAATGTAGAGTTACCAGTCATAAAATGCTCCGGAAGATTCATCTCCCAATTTGTGCATAACATCGCCTATAGCTTATATGAATTAACAAGAGAAAGTGATAATGGGCACCACACAGCATCGTATATTAATATATGCTTCAACAGGCAAACTTTACCCTTCCTTAGGATCTTTATTTCGGTAGCTAAAATTCTTGCTGCCAGAGTCTCGATCGTATACCTGCATGCAGTACATTAATAGAATTGTAACTTGGCAGCATTAATTGCGCTGTTCTTAAAAATCCAATTAATAGTGCTACAAATTAACAGCAATTTATTTATCTTATTTGTTTATATATCTATCGCCACCAAAACGTATCTCGCTGCCTAAACTAGACGACTTGGTTAAAGCTTTATTGATGTAGCTCATCATCAAATCAGACAGAAAGGCACCTGTCCGATCGTATAATTCCATATACTCAGTGGAATTATAATTCCTTATAGCCTACAGTGCCCAAAAGCGGTTAACAGCACTTACTAACTAGTGGATAGATTTTCTACATAGAGAATCTACAATCTATTGATAAAGTTGAAAAATTATTTATCACAACAATTAGTTATTGTGCCGGCAATCATTTTGAATTTTTATAATTTTCTAGCCGTGTAGCTGAAATAATTGCTTGCTTGAGTTTTAGTAATCTGTTTACAGAAACTGATAAAGAGCGATTTGATGTAATTAATAAAGATTTTATTGATTCCAGCTTTGTCAGCACGTCGTTACTGAGGATTCTACAGCTTCTAAACTTGACGAATCAAACTGCATATACTTAGATGACGATGAGGTAAGCAATGCTGTCTTGATATTAACGTAACTTATACAATAATAACGGGGTTGCCATGCGTCAACTCACGGAACCGACACCCACCGAGGGCACTGACATTTTCTTCACTACTTACTTTCTACAGAAAGTTGAAAAAGCCAAGCAATTTAGATTTAAATACATTATATGATACATGAATGACAGTTGAATTTTAATAATTTTTTCTGGATAGGGAAATTTTGAAATGACATGTCCAGTTGTGGCAACGCCTCCTTAATACAACTAACTGTGTATAGTCGAAGCAGAAATGCATTTTGCATTATAGCAACGTAAGTGTGTCCAAATGTCCAAAAGATTTTTGGATGTTTTTCTAGTAATTAATGTGCCAAATAAATCCATTGTATCGTGTTGTTTAACCGGGGAGGAGCGGGCGTCGATTCAGAGTCACTGTTAGCCAGTTCTAAAGTACCAACGTCTGAGTATCGTCTTCAATCACCTGTCTCCATTGTTTCATTTGTTCGCAGCATACTAGATCGCACTACCTACTTACGTCGTACCTTCCAAAGGTTGTAAGGAAAGTTTGACTATAATGTGGCAATTATGACTGTTATTTTTCCTTGTAATAGATTCCGCAAAACAAAGTTAGCCTAATTGATTTTACTTATTTACTGGGAAGTGTGTTTGTTTATCTGGGAAGTATGTTCTTCCTTATGTGTAGTTACGCTGTGTGTGTGTGTGTGTGTGTGTGTGTGTGTGTTTACTTAATATTTTAAAGTAAATATGCCTACTGATTTGGCACCACTAGACGCGTTCTGTTTTTATCGATATTGTGTTTTTTTTTTTTGAAGTGAAAACTTCTATAGGCACGTTGGGCGATTTTTGGATGGGTAAAATCTTATGAGTTCGCGTCACCGACATGCTAATGCCAACATGATAATGTCGGCATGCTAATGTTAACAGTATATCTGTAGCTATAAGTATGACGTGTTGCGCGTGGCCAGCAGTGAAAGTATAGATTATACTTGTGTGTAATATTATTATTTATACTATTTAACACACTTTTATCGTTTACGTACTTTATTTTGGAGTTTCTTACACTGCCGAATTTGCTATCGCGTGTTCGATCCCTAGCGCGATTTTTGGATGGGTAAAATCTTATGAGTTCGCGTCACCGACATGCAAATGCTAACAGTATATCTGTAGCTATAAGTATGACGTGTTGCGCGTGGCCAGCAGTGAAAGTATAGATTATACTTGTGTGTAATACTATTATACTACAATTATATTATACAATTGTAATACTATTTATACTATTTAACACACTTTTATCGTTTACGTACTTTATTTTGGAGTTTCTTACGCTCCCGAATTTGCTATCGCGTGTTCGATCCCTAGCGCGATTTCGGCTTTCCGTATTAACAATTAACGCAATACTTATGATCTATTTTACATTATTTTTATTCTTATTAATTACTTATACTACATTATATGATATTTACATAATTGTTATTTGTCCGTCTGGCTGTTAACTTAGGGTTTTTCTTCATGTCTAATGTCGAAGTATGTATTTTTAATAGTTTTTTTTATTATTGTAAGATTGTAACATTAGTGCTGTGTATATGTATATAAGTAAAGTTAAATTGACTACGTGGAAAGTTTAATGTGTGTATACTGTGCATTGTTTAAATTGTGTTTTAGTTTGATCATTATTTTAAATGTTCAAATGTAGGATCACTGTGCAGTACAAAAGTGAGTACTAAATATGTTAATATTTTTATATAGAAAAATGAATAACATAAACAAAGCATGTATTTTCAAATATTTCCAATATTCGTATCAATATTTCCGTTTAAAAATTTGATGTTATTTATTTTTTAGTTTTGATATTTGACCTCTGCCATACATCACGCAATGAGTATTTCATAGTGGCTTAGGAGTTATCTTACTAGCGTGGTAAAACAAATTTCTAGTTGTTCGGTAGTACTTTTGCCGCGGATTTTAAAATTAAAAATTCTATAAAATTTTATAATAATTTTAGATTTGTGTGTTGAATTTTGAAAATATGATTACTAACTCAAAATTATTTTTTATTAGCTTATATTATCGAAATTTTGGATTATGTCAATTAAGTTGTTTTTATATTTTGTACTGGGCTTGCGCAGCCCATCATATGTTTTGATTAATAAGTAAACCATATAAAAATGTATATAATTGTTGCTCGGAGTGCCGATAGATGTGAAAACCAGACTGATGTTAAAGATTTTAATTTACAAAAAATTTTAATTTTTGATACTACAATTAATTTGAAAATATCCAAAAAAACCACTGTTATTTCATAGTTTTAAGTTTTCACTTCTGTCGGCAGTCCTCAATGATTGCCTATTTTTAAATTTTTTTTTTGCTGTTACTTCTGTTGTCCCAGGGAAAAATTAAAGGGACGCAGAATGGTCCGTTTTTTCCAAGAAACATTAAATTTTACCCCAAAATTTTTAAAGCCAGTACAGAACTAGATTTTACGAAGTACTTACATTCAATTATATTAAACTGCTGTCTGTTTCGTGCTGTGTCGGTATTACTTATACCGCACATCCACTGTTGTATTTTCACAAAATCGTTCTTTAGTAATCGTTCTTTAGTTCAGTGGCCTGTCAGTGCGGGAGTGGATATGCCCTAAGTGGATACCGTAACCATAGTGTTAACCTTGTGCTCATTGGCGTTGTGTTTTGTGAATAACGGGAGAAGTGCGTGTATTTTAAACAATAACAATGCCTTAAAGGAAGTGTTATTTTAACAAAGAACTGGAAAAAGACTTTTCATTGTTAAGGTAGGGGAGGGGATCTGGATGGCTAGAAAGGAGAAAGTGTAATGTTTTTCCAAATTTTTAATCTTATTTGCTTGTACTAAGTATTTAAATAAAGTCGTAATAACACCACTAACATTTCAGTCGTGAATGTTTCTGAGACTGCGTTTTAGGTTGACGTCAGAACGCTGACATCAGAGTTGACATTATTAATGTGACTCTCAGTAGTGTCACATCTCTGGGTAGTCAGCGAAGCGATGACTGTCTCGGACCGACAGTGTACCCCGCTCAATCGTCTGTTATTGTCGTCTGTAAATTTCCCCGAAGCTCGAGCCTTAGAGCCCTTACACACGAGGCAGACGTCTGCTAGGGACTGAAAGCCCATTGATAAAATACATAGCTTTTCACATGAGGGTGCGAGTGAGCCACGAGAGGCAGACGTCTGCCGGCTCGCTCTCTTCCCAACACTTGAATTCAACTCGTCGGGCAGGCCAGTTGCTAATTAACAAGTGGAAATCCTTAGAACCTTTTCACACGAGGCAGACGTCTGCCTCTTCCGAATGAAAAAAATCATTCATACTTTCGATGTGGAATAATTTATTGAAGAAATTCGCAATCGTCCAGCTATATGGGATTGTTCTTGAAAAGATAATAGTAATAAAATAAGAAAACAACAGTCCTGGAAGGAAATATTTTTAATTGCCTATGAAGATCACGAAGAAATGTCAAGAAAAAACAAAATTGCATTAAATAAGCAAATAGCTTATTAATTGTACTTAAAAATTTTACTAATAAAAATACACATTGAATAAAAAATTTACAGGCATTGCACAAATGCAATGCACAGAGAAGGGCATTGAAAATGCTTCAATAAATCTAAAAAATATATTTATTTATTTCATTCACCAATCAATGAATTCATACTTCGTTCACCAATCAATGAATTCATTCTTCATTTACCAATGTACAGATTATAAGTTAAATGTAGTCGCATTCATAAGCGAAGTTTTATATGTGTACTACGTTATTGACAACAAAGAAGTAGTTTCTATGGAAACTCACCGGTTCCCATTTTCGATAACGCATCAGAGATCGGCCGCAAATGTGCGACACTTCCTTATAAACATTTTCAATGTTAAAACAATGTGTATTGTAAATTTAAAGTGTATAGATTTTTTAATGTAACCACTAACTTTTCAACTGTTACAAAGGAATTTCTCATCTTGGTGTTCTGTTTTGAATGTTATTCTCCAACAAACTATGAAATTCATCAAAAGAAGAAAGCGACATATGAAAATAATAAAAAACTTTTCATTGTCATTTCTCAGTTCGTGATACAACACTAGTGTTTGAAAAACTACTAGTGGTAAGTTTGTAGTTTATTAGTGGATCAATCAACATTTTCCTGTTCCTTTTTTCTTCTTTTTCAATTTTCAATTAGTGCTAGAGCCAATATTCCAACTACTTCACCCAAGCAGCGGCGGACGCTTTCGCTCCCGTCTTCCATCAATCGACAGCCATTGTCCCGAATATACCCACTAGACCAGGGATTCTCAAACTTTCCCACTTGGCGACCTCCGACTGCAATTTAGTGCTAATGATTGTTAATGTAATTTTGTATACAAATAATCCGTAGTTAATGAGGTGAGTGACATACATCATCTCCTCTTTTTTCATGTAGGCCTATATGAGATTAACTTGGGGCAGAACATTTTTTAAACTGGAGATATTTCAATGCGCTCTCTCTCTTTCTCTCTCATGTGTGTGTGTGTGTGTGTGTGTGTGTGTGTGTGTATGGGTAGGGGGGGAGGTATGCATTAGATATGGAATTTCAGAGACTTGAAAGAAAAAAGGAAAATTGTTAAAAATTTTATATAGAGGTATATAAAATACAATACGAATTAAAATTTTGGTGATAATAAATCTTAAAGAAAATTTATTCGAAAACGATTCTTTGGTATACATACAAATATAATTTTACCGAGTATTAAAGGCAAAGCCAAATATTTATATTAATGAGTTGGGTCTGCTTGTTTACTTTTACATAAAGATTTAATTCTTGGATGAATATTTAATACTGCCAGACGTAAGGCTTCTTCAACGTTCTGCAGAGTTAACAATTGTGTTGATTTTATAAACTTTATGCTGAAAATCCCGCTTCGCAGGATAAATACGTAGTACAAAATGGTAGAAGTATATTTAGAGCCACTTCAGAAAGTGTTGGAAATTTTATCCTAACCTTGAGCTAAAACTTGTTTAACGATTTTTTGGAAATCGCCGGCAAGGGCGCATACAAAGGGTCTGACCACCCAGGAAATTTCCTACTACGCTAAAAACCGCAATGTTAAGAGCGCAGTTTATTGTCCATTTAAGGGCAAGGGAGTAAAAACAATTGGAATAACAAAAGTCGACTATTTTTTGTGAAATATAAAATATGTATTATTTCCTGTGACATTTGACATATAATAGTAGTATAAATCTTTTATTTTAACGCCTGAAATTACAAAAACATAGCCTCTGCACGGAGCGGTTTTTTACAAAAACGCAAGTATAACATCAGGTTTTAATCATCAACTGAATATATTATAGCTAATATGGTGTGTAGTTAGTTCGCTTTTCACTTGACAGAATAAAGCAGTACTAATAGAAAAAAACTGTTTTAAGGGGAGCTCTGTGCCCTATCTTCCGCCATGTTAATGTAGGTACAGTTTTCTCAGTAACCAGTACCAGTGGCGGCTGGTAAAGTTTTTGACTGGGGGGGGGGGCAAAATGTTTTGGACCCATATGTAACAAAAGTCACCAGTAGAAACTAAATTGTTGCTATTATCATGAAATAATTGTAAAATGAACCTTTTGCTTTACTACTAAAAGTATTGTTAATATCAAAAAATCGGCAGGGGCTGTGTCGGGCCACGGCCGCAAATCGTCAGAGCGTAGAATATGTCTGTGTGCTTTAGGGTTGATAATGTGTTATGAATAAAACGGATAAAGGTATAGTTCCGATGCCGCTAAATATCATTTGTTTCTTTACTTGTTACTGTGGTAATTAATTCTGGTCTCATGGTGTTGCAACGGCATCACTTTAACAGCCACTATCTTTACGTCCATCTGGAACCACAGTCTGTCACAAACGTCACACGCGTGTCCAAATTCATTACTAAAGAATGTTTTGTGGATGTGCTTTGTAGAGCTAACTGCCACGTATTGCTGAATTCGATCGGCTGATACACTTGCGAAGTCGAGCGCTCTTCCTCATCCAACTGGACTTCAGTATTTATTTCCTTGTCTTTTAAGCGCTGTCGGTAAATCCTCTGACGTTCGGCATTGGTCATTTTAAGTTTTTTGAATTCCCCATGATTTTTCTACTCTTCTGTATGCGTTTACGATACTTTTGAGCACGTTTAGCATCCATATACCGCGACATTTTGTCCGAAAACACGATTTTTACAACTTTAATTACGATTATTCAAACCTCTTAATAATATCACTTCTATTACGGTACACTGTGTAGATAGTACTCGATGAGACAATTTTAACGACACGTTACTCAACGTTCTATCGCATCGGAAACCGGAGAAATACTAATTTTAGTGCGCGCCGAGCGGCGCAAAACATTTCTATTACTCCCCCCGCTCACCCCACGCTGGATGATGCAATAGCCCACTTATATTGTGCTATTTATTATCTTTGTTCCTTTATCTGTCGAATGGTACCTTATATAAGCGTGAATATTTTATCGTTTAAATAATACTTCAATTTCTAACGTGACGTGAAAACGTAACGCTCGATTTTCTGGTTGGGGGTGCCCATTGCTGGCCTGAAAGGTAAGACGTATTCTACGTCAAAACCTACCTTGCAAACTACCGATATTTAAACAGTGTTTGAAACTGAAATTACTTACAACCCTAAGCAGTTCACGTTCCTAAACTGAAATACTAATAAATTGTATATTATTAAATGCAGAGGATTACTAAATAAAATATATTTGTTCTCTACCGGGGATTAGTTTATTTGCTTGAACATGAAATCCATCCTCCTCCCATTTTACTTGGCAAAATAGTCAATAACTAATTCATTGAATTTAGGAGTTATTTCTAACATTTTTTTTTTATTGAACACATTCCCAGAGCACTTAGTTTGTCCTCTTTCATTCTATTACGTGTAAATGTTTTAATGCGTTTGAGAGTTGAGAAACATCGTTCACTTTCTGGTGTAGTCATAGGGATTGTACAAATGATTTTTAATAGTTTTACCAGTTCGGGGAAAACAGTAACTGGAGTGTTTTCATATACAAAATTGAGTAGAACCAATGCGCCAGTTGCCTTTGTGAAGTCGGGCCTGCTGTATAGAACTACCAGTTCATGTTTTAATGCAGTTTCATTTAAATTAAATTGTTTAGCAGCAATTTGTAACTGTGTTTCTGGAAAGATAATCTGATGTTTAGAAAACAGGGTTGGTTGCAACAACACTGCTATTGCTAAATGATCTGAAAATGAAAATCTATCGTCTATGTTGGTAACTATTATGTCACAAATTTCTTTAGTTGCAGTCTTCTTGTTTTCATCAAAACGTGACCTTTTTGGATTTTGAAATGATTCTCCAAAATTATTTGTTGCAGACAGACTGGCATCAAAATCATTATAATCTATGACATTTTTGAATGTGTGACTTGAATGAGGTAACATACTGGTGTGCTTTAATACTGTCAATTTCTACTTGCTGTCATTGATTAAACAAAATATCACAGGGTGGCATAATTTTGTTGAAAAATGTTAACCAAAAATTAAAATCATCATTATTTAATGTGTTTTTCAGTCCTAATGCTTTCTAAACAGTATACTTGTCACTCTCGTCATCATTATGATTTTTTCAAGAGCAGCGGAAATGTCATTTTTATGAATAAATACTGTTGTCACACAACGGGATTTAAAATTCCACCTGGTATTAGAACATTTTGAGAGACGTTTCTTTACTACTTCATCAAGTATGGCAGTTCGTTTGGAAGATCTTGAAAAAAATGTTGTAAATCCATGTAAATCACAGAAAAATATTTTTACTTGCTTGTTTTGTGATGCAGCGCGCTCAATAATTAAGTTTACTTGATGGGCATAGCAGTGAATATACTGGGCATTCTTGTACACGGCTTTAACTTTTGCTTGAACACCGTTATTGTTTCCACTTATTACTGCTGCCCCATCGTAACTTTGTGCAATAATTTTACTAGGCATCTTATCAAGTTCTAATTTTGCTAATTCTTCAAAAATAGTATTACTAATACCTTCAGCGGAGTGATCCTGTGGACTGACAAAAACTGATAAATCTCTCATGTAATTTTCCATTCAATCATACCTCACAACTAACACCATTTGTGACAGAGTGGCACAATCCGTGGTTTCATCTGCTTCAATTGAAATGTAGTCAGTTTCATTTATTTCTTTTTTTATTAGTCCAATTCACACTGGATAAATAGAATCCAAAATTTCATTTTGAATTGTTTTAGAAAGACCAACGAAAACCCTATTGTTTGTTTTTTCAATATGCTATCTTAAGGTGCTACCTAGGCCTGCCATTAAATTTAATAAGCCACTAAAAATACCTGGATTCTCAGATGTGTTTGTTTCATCATGTCCCCTTAAAGCTAGTTCAAATATTCTACAAAACTTTACACAGTCAATTAACTTACTTAGGATGTATCTGTTCTTAGAGACTTCTTCATTATGCTGTTTAACTTTTAATCTATATGCACTGTCTAACTGGCAACTAATATTGACTTTTCCTAACAATGAATATTCAATACAATTATTCATATTAGTTTCACTAATTTTATGTTTTTAAATTTTTTCTCCCAAATGTTTCAAGTCTTTAATTCCATTTTCAGTCCAGGCTGAATCACTGTTTAGGTTCATAACCAAACATACATAACAAAAAAAGGAATTCATCACCTCACATCCACATATACAATCACCATGTAAGTAACAGTTTCTATTAAATTTTCTTGTGTAGTTTTTTATACTTGTTGCTGGCCTCTCCGTTTTATAATTTTGTTGTGTGATATCTAAATTGGGTTTTGGTGGCCCTAATTTTCTAGTTCTATTTTCTTTTCGTAAGCAAGTGACTTTGAAATAATCAAACGTTTAATATTACTTCCTGAATTCATAGCCATTTTTTGTCTTTCTAAAAAATACGCACAGAACACACAGGCTCAGGCCTACACAGAATAAGTTACACGTTTATGTACACAAGGTTCGACAAAAACACTATATTACACAGAATACACTGCCTAATAAAGAATAAATTATTAGAACATTACGTTTACACAAAAAAAGTACAACAATGAAAACTATATAAAACACAAGAGAAAATATATGCACTTTAAAGAGGAACAGATAAATTTTGAACAACGGTCCGGTTCTCTATGAAACCGCGAAATCAGAGAGCGGGCAGAGTCCTCCCTATTATGGCTACAGATAGTTTAAAAGCATAGACATGTGTACACGTCCTGTTTCCCCGCTCCCCGCAAGACCCGGCTATGCAGGGGGGGCTGTCGTATTAGCGTCCGGCTGCGAGACCATGCCGAAAACATCGGGTGATCTATATTAGTCGCCCCAAAAATATCTATCACGTAAGGATACTACACATTATAGTTATATTATTGACAAGTTTAATTTGCAAATTTAGTGGGAGGGCTGCGCCCTTTTGTCCTCCTGTACGAGCCGCCACTGATACCAGCTATCACCATAATTTTTTTTATTTGAAAGTGTCTTTTGTTGGTTTTACTGAATCAAGAATATTAGGATTGCCAAATAAGTTATTGACAAAAAAATAAAACTTGTAAAACATTTGTTCAAAATAAATTTAAAATTATTTTCCAACAAAACTATAGACAATTATTTATTTTTTAAAGGTTCCAAATGCTTATTGTAGTGTCTAAAACACCACACACAATTTCAGCTCTTTAACTCAAATAGTTCCTGAGAAAAGTGTACCTAACCCTAAAAAAACATAAGTTTCGGAAAATGCAGAAAACTCTGCAAATAAACTAAAGAATCATGATTTTTTAGCTTTAATATATTCCAGGGTTATAAGATGGGTTGTTTCCTTCGTCCTCCTCATATTGGTCTTCTAGTCTTCTCTTCATCTTCTGCCGACTCTTATTTTCAAGTTCCTCTAAAGCTTTGTCAGCCTTGCTTATCTGCCGTTGGTCTACTCTCTTCACAGCTGCTACGAAGTTTTTCTCTGGCATTAATCCAGCTTCCTTCATCAAATTGAATTTCCCTATGTTCCCATAGTAGTATAAAAGTGGGGGTACGAGAACACTTCCAGGTAGCGAACGAAAACACTACCGGGTTCCAGTTCATGACGTCATAGAGGCACTGGCAGCTGGTGTCCGAGCTGTCCATGTGACGTCACTGTTTTGTGTGTGTGTGTATGTGTGACTGAAACACTTCCGTGTTCCAGTTCATGACATCACACAGAGGCCCAAGTCGCTAGCGTCCGCAAACCTGCCTAAAACCTGTTTCAAGACGTCACGGAGGCCGTGGTTTCTGCATGTCCAAAATTTGGTAGCCGAAAACAATGTGTAGCGGATGGGGGTACCCGGAATTCGGCGGTTGCCCGGACGCACAGAGGCGATGCCATCGGGTACCGTTACGCGAAATTTTGGGGGCATCGGGTACCGTTACCCGAAATGTTTAAATCAACGGATGGGGGTACCCGACATTTGTGGTTACGCCCTAACCGGGTTCCAGTTCATGACATCACACAGAGGCCCTGGCAGCTGGTGTCCGAATGTTAAAACACTTCCGCGTTCTGGTTTATTTTGATGTAACAAAATAATCGTTCTCTCTCGAAATTTTTAATGTCAGAATTTTGGTACCCTAAATGATTAAAACAACGGATGGGGGTACCCGAAATTTGTGGGTACGCCCACATGACGACGACGTAGAGGGCGTGATGTCTGAAATGATTAAAACAACGGATGGGGGTACCCGAAATTTTTGGTGTCTGAAATTTAGTACCCGAAATGTTTAAATCAACGGATGGGGTTACCCGAAATTTGGTGTCCGAAATTTTAACACCGAAATGTACGACCACATGACGCATGTGTTCGACTATAAAAATGGTATGTCATTGGATATTAATTTTTACATAAAAATAAATTATGGCCCCTCCGGGATTTGAACCCGGGACCTCCGGTACACCAAACCGGCGTGCATCCACTACACCAAGAGGCCGTTATCGCTTAACTGTAATTATTTCTGTACTTATACTTCTCGTCTCTTACTTGTAACCATGAGGTGGACGAGTGATATCTACTGTCGTCCTATATGTAAAATCATAAAAGCACAATATAAGTTTATTTATTATTAAATAAATAAACCTTTCGTTATACTTTTATTTTTTTACCTCTCATCCTCTTCCTAGCAGCCTGAGGGAGGCGAATGAGAGCCTGCTACGCTTTTATTAACGTGGTTTCCCCAACTTTACAGATTCGTAAAGCAGGCCTACTCCACGTTATCTATCGCTGTACTATTGACTAGTACAGTGGTAGATAATAATAAAGATACACTATGCAATGCTAAGCCAATGTGTAAAAGCAGTACATATTTTTTTATTTACTTTTTTTATTTTTTTTTTATTTATTTTTTTATTTTTTTAATCGGGCGAATATGTTTTTCATACATGATGCGTATTCACATTTGCTGCACCGTAATGAGTAATTTTCACACCCAAACTGGTTCTTGGCGAGTTTACAGCTATATCTACCGTGCCAGTGACCCGTCTCGAACTACCAGGACTACGTTTATGAGTATTTCTCCCGCGACAGTGACGTAGTCAAGGTTAGCACACACGCACACACTACGGTACCTAATTCTACGTTTATGGACATTTCTGCCACGTAGCATTCACACCAACACCATGATGAAAACATGTTCACAACCGACTATATTTTATATCGTTGCCGCAACCATTCTGCATAAAACAAAGCTTTGCGCAATGCACAGTGTAAAGGGGGAGTGGTAACGGGTTGACGATGAGGAACAGGACATTGTATGATGGGTACAAAGGATCTAGGAACTGCAGGTGCTTGAATATAGTTTAAGTCAATCACCTCACCATGGTGATACAACTGTCGTAAGAAATTTGCCTTCTCAAACCCTTTTGTATAGACAACAGGATAATCTGAAAAAATGTCTGCAACGATGCGTACCATATTCTTGTACGGTACATTAACATCGTTCCATCGTATCCAACCAGTCATTGATTTTTCGGAATTTCTGGTGCAGTCGTGCACTTTCGTATGGTGGAGCGAACAACACGACAACAAAACGTCCGGTTGTTATGTCAACTGTAACGAACTCTTTGATTACATATTCATTTTTGTCACCGCGAAACGCTTCAAACTCGGCAATAACTGTCCTATTCAAGTTCATTTTTCCGAGTGACACATGTCCGCATCGACGTTAATTTTTTGAAATTCCCCCTCTACTTTTCCTTCCAACACCAGTTCATCGTAAAGACGATCAAATGTTAGCTGTTGGTCGTAACGACTGCTTTCCAATCGAAAAAACGAGGGGAAAAAGAAGGATGGTGGTACATAACACCCCTTGGCTACTACTTGATTAATGTACGATTTGAAGTGATCTTGATCATAAAACAAGCGAATAAGATATTTCTTTAGTACGGTTAATAAATAACAAAACGCATCCACTCTGGTTCTGTGAAAACAAATGTTTCGTTCTTACTACCGTTAATCCGAACAAACGTTTTCCCAAAGTGATGACTGATCATTACACTCTTTTTATTTTCACGGTTTTCACCTTCTTCGTACAATAACATACTGGATAGTAACTGTTCACGAAAGATCATCAAGTAATTCCACTCAGAAAAATTAAGTAATATACGTTTCTTTTTCCCGTTTGTAAACAAAACACCCGGTTCATAGTTGAGTTCTTTATACAGTCCGACGGTAACGAACTTAGAGTCCGAGTTGATCGGATAAGCAAGAGACAAGTAAACGTTATACTCACAATGGCTGCTGCTGCTGCTGTCACAGTCACCTTCCATCGTTGAAATGGACTGAGGTTGTTGTAAGGTAGAGATCGGTAATACCTATCTTTATAAACTGGTAGAGGGGAGAACAAGTTTTTTTATGACAAACGATGAACAGTATTCGACAACGCTGTGTACTGTACTATCCTATCGTGTATAATCAAAGCGTAAGCGGTGGTTTTATCTGGGAAATTTTTACTGGATTCAAATTCTAAACGCACATCAACGGCAGACGACTTGATTGGTTCATCTTGTCTGGAAGAATCGATGACAAACAACGATGCTTTCTTTATAAATTCATTAGGTGTCAAAAGAGGCGTTCTGTTGCGACGGTCGTAGTATGATGTTTGGAAACGTGTATACATGTCGTAGAACAGTGCGTAACGTTTTTTATCGATATCCTGGTTCAGGTTATCGTACGGATAGTATTTATCGTTCAGAAAAAGCTTGAAATTCGTTAAATTGCAGTGATTAAATTCCGACGCGTTTTTCGCTATATTGTTCTTCCTATCCGTCTGAAATATTAATATTACATACCGAAGTTTTTCCAATTGTGACGATGTCTTCAAGGTCCACGAATGTCGATTTGTCGTCGGTAGAACGGGATACTCGAGCAATTCCCAACTGCGGAACGGCATCACTAGTTCATGATCCTCCTCGATGTGCTCCAATATCGGTATTCGGTACTTGTTTGACACGCGCACATAGGGCATCTTCCAGTGTACTTTGTTTATTACGAGATTACCGTTTGCAGTTGCACTTGATTCTTTTAGCACCATTGCGTTCTGATCGGTAGAGGTACGCAACAGAATCAATTCTTGCTTAACGTTCAGCATGATGCGTGTATAGTCTTCGTTGAAACCGAGTAGCATTTTCAACGAAAGGCAAAACGTAAAATCACCGGTACTCTCGTGTACTGTCAACGACTCGTCGGTTGTCGTCACCCATCCTGCATTGATTAGATGCTTTCTTTCATGCTCATTGCTCGATAGTAACAATTTCACAGTGCTCGTAATTCCAACGTTTTTCGTACGATCCACTTCCACACCGCACACTTCGTAACGGATCTCCTCAAACAAGAAAGCCATTGCATTGTTGATTAATTTCACGTTCAACGCTGTGTCGGTAGCGTTAACCTTGGTCAATGTTCCTTCGATGTACAGAAAACTCTCCGCCGGTAAAGTGAAAACATCCTGTTGTTGGATGGGTATACGTATTTCATCGTTGTTACCGTATCGGGTGGAAGCATACGGTGCGTGCGTACGATATTCGAACTCAACGATTTTTGTTATCGAAGGCCGCTCCTCGTTCGATAGCTAGAATTTCACCCGACATTATTTTAATCGTATAATTTGAATCCAAGTGAAAGTAAGAAACGCTTGTTCCTTGATGTCAATCGCTTCAACGTTGAACACCGACTACCATGTTTCTTTCGTACACACTCCCTTTTTACAGGTGACGTTTGTCCGAAATACAATCCCATATTTTCAGATGCAGTCGTATCGTGATAACTTCACCGCGAAAATCGACTAAATCCCCGTCCTGATCAACGAGAGACAAAATTATGTTGTCAACGCGTTGTACGTTTACCGGTAAGTATATTACGTTTGTCGGTGTTTCAACTATTTTGAAACCTGGTGCCATGGTCGGATAAAACGAATGCAACGTGTGCTGGTCCTGACCGTCCTTGTACGCACCCTTTACGATATTACTCCGTACGTGAAAGGCGTTAACTTTGATTATGTCGACGGGTACGTTCGACTCGTGTATTTTATACGCTTCCAGCTGCTGATTTTTCTTGAATCCTAACATACTTGCAATGGTATCCGGTGTATGCGAAAAGTCGATGTCATGCTTACAGTAAATTTCACACTTTAATGTGTTGTTGTTTAGACGTAAACTGATTGTTCTCTCGCCTAACTGTTTCTGCAGATACGTTTCGATATCACTGATTTCGTAGGTGCCGGTAGGCAACTTGATGACGGACCACTGATACTTGGAAATTTTTACTGGAAATGCATTATTTTTTCCTTCAGTAACGTTTGGTATTGAATTATACGATGTAAAATCCAATAGACCAACCATTCACCGTACAACTAGAGAGGTGGGAAAAAGTTACACACGAGGTTCGCAGCGTCGGTACCCGTCACGGTGACCGTTAGCGACGACATGTTGAAGTTTACTGATCAGAAGACGATAAAAAGTCTAAACATAAATGACCGCAGATGACCGTGTTAGGAGGTTGCTTCCGTTCATAGTTGTAACGAACGTCGGCTGTATCACCAAAATATTGCATCAGATCGAGAGGTGGACGTAAATTACCGAACCCGTCAAAATAGTGTACTCGATTTCCACGCTTCTTGTAACATACCCAGTGGGTTCCCGGTCTGCTCTCGTCGTCCAAATTTACGATGACGCTTTCGTTCTTCCACGGCGCTGTATCCGGTAATGCGTTACGCATGTAAACACCTCTAAAATACGGTATGTTTAGCTTTTTTGCGTATACCCGTAATTCATCTTCGGACAACGGGCGGAGCGGTATGTGAATTAGTTTTTTCGGTACGGACGTAGATACAATCCGGACGCAGTTCTCTTCTTTTTCCTAGCGGTTCGGACAGTTCTCTTCCTCCTCTTCTTCATCCCACCACCAGCACCACGACCACGACTACTCACATTCTTTTTATTTTTACGACGTCGACCGCTTCCTATTGCTTATTTTGCTTTCATGGCCGCTGCAACTGCTGTCGCATAAGCTCGTTCGCTGATACCCGAATCCAAAGCCTTTACCCGTCCCCACGCTTTATCCGCGAGTTTACGATCTGCAATACGTCTACTTTCGTTGTCTTTGTATTGAGCGTAAGCGATGCCGTGTTCGCGACAGGCTTCGTCTAGTTGATTGATTCCACGATCACCACGCGTTAATCTTTCTTCGAGTTTCGTGCCCGGTCCACAGAATCTGTAACCCGGCAGATGTAATTCGACAGGTAGTGCGTCCACCGCTCGATTGATAACTGACGAAACAACGGACGGTACAACGTTTTTAAGCACGTTTCCGACGCCCCACCCCTTTTTCCTCTTAACGTTGTTGTACATCGTAAACCGATCTCCAGTCTTTCTCTTCTGTGTTTTTATCGTATTCATCTATTAACCTTTTTATTTCCTTCGTGTCGAGTGTCCACTCGTCTTCTGAACTACGTGGCTTAGACAATTTCAATAAGTAGTAATCCAGTTGATACTGAAATGTTTTAACGACTTTATACATCTCACTCTTTACGTGTCGTCTCACGTCATTTAATTGTTGTAAGTTAACAGCATCGCTCTCCGCAAAACCATCCGCTACGTCTGTTATTCTCTTTTCCGCTGCTTTGAAAACACCATCTTCGCCCAAGCTAACGGTGTTCTGCAACATGTATGTTACGTTAACCGCGTCATCTGCAAAAATCGGTGAACTCACTCCCGACAACCAGCTCTGCCCAAACAAATAGCTGTTCGATACTTTTTTAATGACGTTCGAGTCTACGTAGTTTTTGTTGACCGCATCGGTCGCTTGTTCCGGACTTCGAACGTTGATTACCCATCGATCTCGTGCATCGATGACCTCACCTCTCTCTTGACTCGAGTGTTGTATACAGTTGTCATCAACTTAATATTTGTTGACTACGTCTTTAACGTCTACAGGAGTATCAACATTTTTCAATCTACACCCTTTAACGTCCACGCTTTTACGTTCATCATCGAGTAGCAGACAATGTGTTTGCATATAAGTCAGGGATACAGCATTACAGCATCCTTTGCTGCATCCGGTTCGTTCAGATTGCGGACCTTTTTGTTTTCAACATCTATATGCCCATCATTCGTAATCTTAAATCCTACAGTATCGCGTAATTGTCTTTTTGTTTCTCGTCGCACGCTCACGGCGCTTTGATGTCTCCCAAACTTGTCCACAACCATTGTACGACTGCACGCTACAAATGATGTGCTAACCGTTTTAAGTAACGACACTGTGGTGACCATCGCGTATGTAACACAATCGGATCGTCACCCTCTTTCCAACGAAAGATTTCTATACCGCAAAATGAACATCGAACCCTGTCAATTTCATTTGTGTAATGAAAGCCTGCGGCAACCATAGCGGTTGGACTGATGAAATGCACAGGCCATGATGTAAAGGTTTTCAGTCTCTCGTTTTCGACTTCAAAGTCAGGTGTCAAATCTAACCCGCACATGTTGACAGTGTTGACGTCAATGAGTTGTTACACCGACGTTCATAAAATTTATACGATAATGTTGGCTTCACGTAATTCCTCCACAACGGAGATGATTTCGTTGTCGTGTCCGGTGTGGCCGGCGCGTTTTGAACTTACCAGCAGTCTCAACCGTTCAACCAGTTTGTTGGGATCGTTCCAGTGTACGTAATCGATACCACGTCCGCTGCGCGGTGGGAACAATCGGGCGATTATCTCTCTGTACTTTACACCTTTGTTTGTATTTATTTTAGCACCGGGTAAATGATAATGTTTATGTGCGTTAGTGTCCGACAGTATAGATTTGTACGCTGCTAATCGTTTTCATCGTAGACGCTCTTGTTGGGTTCTTTCATAAACATAAGTTCGTAGAGACCCGGTGTACCCCTGTATCGTTTTCCAGCTATGTAGAAGCTGTCGTCTTGATTGATCTCCAACACCGAATTGCCCACCATCCATTTGTCTGCAACGTTACGGACACCGTACGTATGATCCATCTTTTTTTCTGGATCATCAGATAAAGCGAGTAGTAAGTATTTCCTCACGAGCGGACCTTCGACAGACTGTTCAACGTATTCTTGTGCTTCGTGTCGACCTTTGGGTGTTGCTAAAAACTCTTCAAGAGTCACGTTCGGTGTTTCGACATCAGGAGTTTGTGCCAACACTTCCGTTCTAAGGAATCGAGGTTGTGATGGTGGTGGTGTCATCTCGACAGCTGTCTTCGTATCTTCATCTTCAACATTTATTTTTTTAATTTTATCACCGGAGACATTCAACTTTTCCGAAATCTGGGTTAACGGTTCCAAAAGAGGTTTGTACGTTCTCGTTAACGCTTAATCGCTCTCTCTGAGGTTATGTTTCAACGCACGATACTTTTGCCTTATGTTGTCGCTAATTGCATCGATTTCTTGTGTCAATTGCTTGTCATCCATCTTGACACTGATGACTTTCTCGTACAAACTATTCTATTTATGTATAAAACGATCGAAACCCTCTCTGTATCTGCCCGCGTTTATCGGTGAGTCCTTGTTGATGACTAAGAATCCGTAACGATCCTTCCGCGCTTCGGCGCACATCGCTTTGAACTCTTAGTATGTCATGTCTGTGTTAACGTGATCGTTGTAAACGTGGTGTAAATTGAGATCATCTTGTCTGAACAATACTAAGAAATTGGTATTATCACGCACCAGTTGCGTTGGCACCAGACTGTACGTCTGACAAAGGTACAAAGTGTCCACACCACTATGCCGTCCCATAGCGAAATATTTTCGTATGTTATTCTGCCGTTCACATACCACATCATCGGACAACATGATTGAATTAGGTACAATTTCGTGCGGAGGTGGTACTTCATCGTTTTCACTGTATGTGAGGTACGCCATTCCTTCGTCAGCGAGAGCATTAAAAACGTCTTCCAACATACGATATTTTGGTTGAAATAACGATTTGGAGAACACGTACAGGTTCTGAAATCGCAGTACGTTTGAATCGAATAACATGTTAAAGGCAACGTTTGATTTCCCGCTACATGACCCGCCGCACACGATACATCGAACTGTGTTTGGAAACAGTGGACTGTGTTTATTATATGCAACTTCACCGTTGTACTTAGCAGAGTCTACGTTCTTAACATTTAATTTTAACGATTGTTGTTCAATCTTCATCTTAACTCGTTTACGTTCGGTTAAATACTGTGGTAATGTTATTATATCAGATCTTTTTTATGTATCCACGAATCGTGTTTACCGTCAAAGCCGAGCCAGCGCACTCGCACGCGATCACCTTTACGTTGTAATATTTTCTCAACGAGATACACATCACCAACGCTGGTTATACTCAATTCTTGTTCATAAAACCCACCTTCCACAACGTCACCCGTGTGATCTTTCAACAAGTACGTAACCGGTACGGTTGGCTGAACTCTGTGCACTGTATATATCTCGTTCGTCCAGTTTGGTGTATAACCTTTAGCGAATGTGATTTTGTATTTACTGATACGCACTCGATCGCCTATTTTAAACTTATGTTTCTTGCTCACTTTCCGCGGTACGGTATTTTTTCTTATTCGTTCCAACACAATTCGCTCGTTGCTCTTGTCGACTTGTCGCGGCTTCATCTCTATAGTTATATGCACTCTGTCGTTGTATTCCATCACCAGTTTAGGTAAAAGCGACAACCACCGATAATGCCCTTGCTCGCTGAACGCGCGGTACATGTTCGTTTTCAACGTACGATTAAATCGCTTACGATGGACGCTTTCTTCTCGCTACACGTTGAATAGTGTTTGACGTTGAATCTCTTTAGTAAAGCTTGTACGATAGTGTTGAAGTACTCTTTCCCCTTATCCGTTTGCAGGTATTTCATTTTATTTTTTACAATTATTGGTTCGAGAGCCTGTGCTACTTCAACACCCAATTTAGTTTTTAAGGGAATCGCATATGCATACTTGCTAAATGCGTTTATTACTGTCATTAGGTGTTTGTACCCCTTGTTCAACTTGGCATGCGGTATCATTTCCACCAAATCCGCTTGGTACAGATCGTGTAACCCCTTCACCTCCACCGCACGTCTGGGAAAGTTCCTTCTCACCGGTCTGTGCAATTCCTTTGCAATAGTTTTGCGTACGTTTTCCATATCGCCAGCCGAATCGAGAATCGCAAAATTTTGGTACGAGATATACCGTTACGTTTTCACTGAACTTCACCGACTTCATCGTCGCTACTGACAGTGTGTTGCTCCTGCAAGCGAGTCTTATATCAACGTATATCGAACGCATAATTTGTAACGGATTTTCTCGCTTGCTGAATTATCTCGCGTCTGGGTTGACAGAGTTTATAATGACCGTACGCCAGTGTTGTTTCACCGTCATCCAAGACATATCGTTTGTCATCGTATGGTGACAGCGATAATTTTGTAATCTTTCTTGTGTATATGATATGTTTTTCTCTTTGGATAGTCTGCGCCGTAGTATAAGTTTGAGAAGTGGTCTTTACACATTGCTTATAAAGTTGATGTTTCAACTGTGTAGCTATCGCGGAACGTGGCACACCTTTCGCTACCTTTTTCTCTTTATCGTTTGCCGTAACGAATGAATAACATTTTGCGTGCAACCCGACAAATTCAAGTATCGGTATTCCATTTGTTTCGTCTTTAAACGTACCCAACTTTTTCTTGTTTGTTTCACTATAGCACGGATGTGTCTTAGGGTACTCCGACGTGTCAAAGAGTTCGAGATGCTCCTCCATGTCTTTGTACACATTGTCGGTGCGAATGTCGTACAACAGAGAGTCAGTGTCCGTCATACATAGACGTGCACGTGACCCGTACGTATTCATCGTGAATCCGTAATGGAACCGATACATGATCAGCTTACTAATATCCAATACACTGAACCCAACGTACAAAGGTCGGTTCAGTGTTATGGACGTTTTTTCCATCGTGAGACCTACCAGGTCCTCGTTATAGATGAAAAAATATTGTAGCCTGGGGTTAGCGGTTACTTTGTGAAGTTTCTTCTCGTTTGGAACTAACTTGAAATCGATTCGCTTCCGTACGTTTTCCAACGATTTTCCGTACGGCGCGTTATTCATTAACTTAAAAAAGTCTTTTTCAAAGGTGTTTCTGGCTTTCTTTCGTCGCTCCGTATTAAAATCGATGAAAGTTTTCAACCATACGCACTGTGTGAATGCTAACACACGGTGAATCGCTTTCAACTCCATTCCTAGTTCGAGGTAGAGTTTCAATGTTCTGTAATGAACAATGTATTTTGTCTTGTCCTCGAGGGACGTTATCAGTTTTTCTACCTTACCGTTACTACACACAAAGTCTTTTAACAGCTTCATGCGATAGCAGTACGGTGAAAGCATACTGTCCGTAATAGTACACTTTTCGGGTGCTAAAGGGTAGTCACTGTGTAAGTCGTGTAGGTAATGTGGATACCCCAGATCGACTTCTAGGATATAACCGGTGTCATCATCGTCACGTAACGCGTGCACGTTCAACATATCGATCTCTGTACGTTCCAACCATCGAAAACCGGACAGTGGTAAAGGCTGTGTCATAGCCGTTCCGTACAGGTTGGTACAATCGAGGTAGAGTAAATAGTTATGCGGCTTGCTTGCGTCATAATCGGGAATGTACGGGTTGTTGGCCTTGGCGTACCGATTAGAAACTGCTGCTAAGCCACCACGGATACCTCTTTCGATGTACAGGTGTACGTCTATACCGCGGAGTAACTCTAACCTAACTCCTGTCATTTTCAGCATCGCGTTCCACGCTAAACCGGCGGTGGTAAAAACGTTAGACGGATCAAGTTCGTAGTACTGCAGGCTCATGTTTCGAAAGTTTTCAAATACATCTGCAAGCAGTAGTACATCCGTTTCTAAATAAAGGTCATGATAATCACCGAAAGTTTGCATGTCGAAAGCCAACCAAACCGCTCGAGCGTGCGCGTAATCTTCTTCGTTTATATCCGACTCTGTCAACCCGTTGTAAAAATGTTCGCGGTCCGGTAACTGCCTCTCGTCAAATTTTGAATCGTCCGTAACGTATTCGTAAGGGTACACGCCTTTGCGCAACAGTAAATTAACATTACGCGTGTAAAATTGATTAAGGATTTTAAATTTATCCGCGGATAAGTTGGAGACGAGTTTTTCAAGTGACGCGTTCATGAACCGCAGAGAATCGAGAAAACGGAGCTGACCGAGTGTAACGGAGATGTAACGTTCGCATGTAGTAGCGATACACGTTATTTCATCTTCCTTGTACTTTCCGAAACCTTGCATCAAATGATGCGAGTCATAGCCACTTAAATTATGGAAAAAAACCGGAACATGTGTTGGTATTTTGTAATTTATATTACACGCATTGTGAGCAGCGCCTAAATAGTTTCCCGTTATGTGGCAAAGTTTCGAACCGTGTCATCCGTTAACGCCTTCTTACACCGATGCCAGTGCGTAGCGTTTCGGAATGACCGTTCATCGGCCGCTGTCATTTGGATCGGTTTATTAAACTTTCTATCGAGTCGTTGAACGTCGGCTAAAAGCACACGAAGGAACGTGTCCACCACGTCTTTACCGCGGTATATTACAGGTTCCTTGACGGCGTTTCCCATCCAGTCAACTATCACATAGCAGAAACTGGCTGGTATATGATGTGCCACGTTTTTACCGGTGGTCGGAACAATAAACGATTCGAAGTCAGCGTATACCGTATAAGGTACGCGGTGACAAAGTGAAAAGTTTTTAAAATACATCCACTTTTTGTTCTCGTCAGGAAGTTTTACTTTCTGTACTACGTGCTGAGAACAGTTGCGTTCGTGTTCTTCAACTCGTTTTCGCGCCGCGCTAGTATCTTTATTGTCCGAAAATCGGTGTAGACAGTAGTTGCAGTAAAACGAAGCGCTGTTTCGTTTTGACAACGACGAAAGAATACGCGAAAGGTTCCGTATGAGGCAGTAGTGAGTAGTGTTCGCGTCGGACAGTAGCAGTAGGTTTACGTGGTACTTTCTACCGCGATGTTCAGTAATACGTAAACGATATACCTCGCCTTCGTAGCCAAAAACGTTAACGGATATGTTTTCGTTTATTTTTCAAAACATTTTATCTTATTGATTGCGACGGGATAAGGTATGTCCTTCATGTTTATTTCTTCTTCGTACGGAAGGTAATGGCTAATGCGATGCGGGTTACACGCGATCGGGTGTATACCGGCGAGCACAGACCACAAGAAACACTTTTCATCTTCTAAATTTTTCACATTAATAATTCCTTTCCTACTGTTTGATAATTTCGATGGTGTAGATAGAAAGCTCGACCCCACAAGAGGATTGTATTTTGTAATATTTAATTCCACCGACTCAACACCGTTTTCGACCCACCCGCTTCCGTCACGCGTGAATTTGTCACCGGATTCCATTATTTTCTCGCTAGCTATCGAATACTGTTCATTGATATCGTCATACTGTGACTTAAGTTCTGTACGCGATCTAAATACCGCATTACAATAAATATTTTCGGTGTTTATTAATTTTTTAAAAGATACACGAACTGCTAAATACCATTTTATATAATTATTTAATGCTACGGCTTCGCTACAAATCTTATCAATAACCGTGTGTTTGTAATCTAATAATACTGTTTGTTTGTTTATTGTATTGTCAAGTATCATAAATTTTATAGTAATTACATTACCATTAATAGCACGGTGTTCGCTGCTGCTGCTGCTGGCCATTGTGAAAGGACTGAGGCCGGCTTCGCGTCGTCGGTTCCCTATATAGACAGTCCGGTGACCGGTAACGCTGTCGCCGCGCTCCGCTCGCGAGGAGCAGCTGCGCGGTGTGGGGTGCGGGGTTGTCGTGACCGATGCTGTGTGTGCTGGAGGTGCGGGGTGGGGGTGCGGGCTAGGATGTCATCGTCCGGTCGTGACCGATGACGCGCGTTGCGGAGGGCTGGGTGGGGTGGGGAGTGCGGTGTAGGAAGCCGACGTCCGTGACCGATGCGGTGCGGGGTGCAGGGTAAAGGTGTCGGATGGTGGTGCGGGGTAGGGAGCTAGGTTGCAGCCGGTGTCCGTGACCGAGAGGTTGGCGAAGTGCAGGGTACAGGATGCCGGCGACCTTGACCGAAGCGCGCTCGTTGAGTCGCCTCCCGCGGGATGTAGGGTGCGGGTACGGGGGGCTGGATTGTACGACCGGTCGTGACCGAAAGCAGATGGTGGCGCGAGACGACGCGAGGTGGGGTGCGGGGTGACCGTGACCGACGGACTCGAGTGGGGTACGGGGTGGGGGAGTTAACCCGGTCGTTGCGGAGCGACAGACAAAGAAATTGAACAAAATATGTAGGCGAGGTGCGGGGTGGTGGTGAGGCTCTGGGTGCGGTGTGGGGGTGCGGGGTAGGATGTCATCGTCCGGTCCTGACCGAAAGCAGATGGTGGCCCGAGACGACGCGGGGTGGGGTAGGAAGCAAAATTATAGCCGTTACCGTTGTGGTGGAGGTGTGGGGTGCGGGGTAGGGTGTCGTCGTCCGGTCGTGACCGAAGGAGATAACGCTTTAGAAGGAAGGAACGTGGTCGGGGGAAACAGAATAAATACGCCAGTGTTTCCCTGTGCAGTCATCAGTACTCGCCATGGAAGTAACCGTTGCGAACGCGAAGACAGTTGAAAATTTTTTACCAAAAAGAGACTTGTCAAGTCTTTCTTTAGGAGTAAAGTATCATATAATTCACATGAAATTTGTGAAAACGAAATTCGGGGAGTCAGTTGTGGTAGATTTGGAAGATACCGGAGCCTGTCCTCAGCCGGAGGATAAACTGTTCTATGTATACCTACCTAAAAGATGGTGTGACGTATTTACAGAGGAGCAATTGAAAGCTGTGAAGCCTTGTGTGTTATCAATATGCGTAACCTCACACACTCCGCTGGCGAACGAGAAAGTGAGCGTGCAGTTGGATATTGATTATGTGAGTATGATATTTCAGTACCACTAATAATTACTTATACAGAAGTGGTTATGTATTAATTTTTTTCTCTTTTTTTCCAGACCAAATAAACGAGAACAGGATTGATTTATTATAATAATAATAGTAATAATAACATTAATAGTAAAATGTTTTTAAATGATGAAGTAGACTTCTCTATTTTTTTTGTCGTTTTTTAATGTTAACTGTTCATTTTCAGAGAAAGAACAAGGTGTTGCTTGGATCTAATATTGTAAAAAAACTTTTAAACAGAGAAATAAATGGTAATAATAGATTATATTGTCAATGCGACATGATTAAATTCGATTATAATTTTAGAAATAATCGTAAGACACTGAGTAGATGGATATCAATACAAAACGAAAAGAATATTTACAAAATGAAAGTATTTATTCGTAATGAGTTTTTCAAACTCTTCAAAACATCAATTAGTTATTGTAACAACCATAATATTGAATATCTTCAAATAAAAGATTTGCTAATTGCTAAAACAAAGCTGGTTAATCAGATATACTATATGATGTATAATTTTACTGGTACAGCGTATACCTACTGGTACAGCGTATACCTCGCTGGTAAAAAAATATGAGAGGTCAAGGCATGACTCTAGCGGATGTCCGCTTCGTAACCGTTGTCACGTCTGTTGTTATCTAAGATATCAAAATGACTTTAATTCAGAATACAAGTTTGTTTTTAATACCACACTAACTATCATTTGATGTGTCTACATTCTTTTGTATTTGATCAAGTATTATTAATTGCAGGAAATTATATTCTGTTTTTAATTATTTAAAAACGTATGTGGTTTATAACATAAAAAGTTGAGATAAACAATCATTAAAGGGTTAATTAAATTTTTATGTGTAATTAAATTTATTAAAAGATTTCTCTCATAGTTACAGAAACCTTGTTTCGATGTTATGTGTTTGTGCGAATGTGAGGGAGATGTATGTCGTTCACCACCATATGGTGACCGCTGTAACATTCTGAATGCTTGTGAGTGGAGAGAATTTACACTCTGAAGAACAATTGTTTTAAAAAATTATTTTGATGAAAAAAAATGTAATTGGTTAAGGCATAATTCCACTGGATGTGCGCTTTATAAGCGTTGTTACCTCTGTTATTATCTAAAATACTAAAAAGATTTGAATTCAAGGTTTTGGTGTACCATTTTACACATGTAGTTAACACCATATCAATTATCATTTGATGTGTGTCTACATTTAGTATGTTATTATTAACATATTACACATCAACATTGTAATATTGTATGTTATTAATTATTATTATTATTATTATTATTGTTAGACATATAAGGCTTGTTTTGGTTGTAGTAAATGTAATTATTATTTTGTTAATTATGTGTGTGTGTGTGTGTATGTGTGTATATATACATATATATATATATATATATATATATATAGAGAGAGAGAGAGAGAGAGAGAGAACCTTCAAGGCTGCAAAAGAGAGAGAAAGCGAGGAAAAAGATTATTTTGTATAATTATGTAAATATATATATATATATTTAGATAAAGTCTCTATTTTGTTTAGTTATTTATATAGAGAGAGCGCTTATGTTTTGCACAATTATAATTGTCTTGTGAATATAGAACGTGTGTGTAGAGAGAGAAAAAACTTATAGCTAATGATTTGACTGTAAAAGATTTCGATATTATTAAAACTTATATATATAAACCATAACCTATGTTATTTTTATTATTATACCCCTTATACAAAACAATTATTCCTATCATACTTGATTAAGCGCAAAAGCAGTAGAGATGTATGTCTCTAACATGGAATGTAACAGCAAAGAAACCGGTTTTTATAGTAGAGAAAGAGCGCTGCAACTTACAACAGCATGCCTTAGGCAGCTCAACGTCAACCTCACACACACACACACACACACACACACACACACACACACACACACACACACACACACACACACACACACACACACAGCTTTATAAAACACGGACGCCAGCTATCAGTTCCTCTTTGAATACATTAACTGAACGTGGCAGTGTTTCATACACACACACACACACACACACACACACACACACACACACACACACACACACACACACACACACACACACACACACACACACCGCTTGTACCAGCTTAGATGCTGTTTGACTGGTTTACAGGCGAATCGTCACAGGAGTAAATATATTTATTCAGTTAACAATTTTAGTAACGCATAATAAGAATATATGTTTTCTAAACAGTATTCAAATCGATGCATCTGTATTATATTAACACAATATAAACATTATAATAATACAATATCCGGTTTTGAGTACCGGAGGAACCGCGTCGGGATGTCATTAATCACCAAATTTCGGAACCCGTCAGGTACCTATTGCCCCAAATTTTAACCGATCAATTTCGCGTAACGGTACCCCCTCCCCCGTCCAGAGTTTAGACATACAGGACTTGTTTTAGGGTGTACCCCCCATCCGTTGATTTAAACATTTCGGGTGTTAAAATTCGGACACCAAATTTCGGGTAACCCCATCCGTTGATTTAAACATTTAAAGTACTAAATTTCAGACACCAAAATTTTCGGGTACCCCCATCCGTTGTTTTAATCATTTCAGACATCACGCCCTCTACTTCGTCGTCATGTGGGCGTACCCACAAATTTCGGGTACCCCCATCCGTTGTTTTAATCATTTAGGGTACCAAAATCTGACATTAAAAATTTCGAGAGAGAACGATTATTTTGTTACATCAAAATAAACCAGAACGCGGAAGTGTTTTAACATTCGGACACCAGCTGTCAGGGCCTCTGTGTGATGTCATGAACTGGAACCCGGTTAGGGCGCACCCACAAATTTCGGGTACCCCCATCCGTTGATTTAAACACTTCGGGTAACGGTACCCGATGCCCCCAAAATTTCGCGTAACGGTACCCGATGACATCGCCTCTGTGCGTCCGGGCAACCGCCGAATTCCGGGTACCCCCATCCGCTACACATTGTTTTCGGCTAACAAATTTTGGACATCCAGAAACCACGGCCTCCGTGACGTCTTGAAACAGGTTTTAACCATGCGGACGCCAGCGACTTGGGCCTCTGTGTGATGTCATGAACTGGAACACGGAAGTGTTTCAGTCACACACACACACACACACACACACACACACACACACACACACACACACACACACACACACACACACACACACACACACACACACACACACACACACACACACACACACACACACACACACACACACACACACACACACACAAAACAGTGACGTCACATGGACAGCTCGGACACCAGCTGCCAGTGCCTCTATGACGTCATGAACTGGAACCCGGTAGTGTTTTCGTTCGCTACCCGGAAGTGTTCTCGTACCCCCACTTTTATACTACTTCCCATCATTGAAGGTTGTCACAGCTAAGTACACTCCAAATTTTAAAGTGTTCAGTTCAACAAAAATTCTTTTTGGAATATAACTCCAAATGACGTTATAGAGCGACTCATTTGCGTTTTACCCACGAAACATTTTTCAAGAAGTTTGCACAGTAGGTTCTACCCGAGTCGACACAAGCTTAACTAGATTTAAATTGTAACGAAAGAAGTACGCAGAAAATAATAGGGCCTATATTGTTCCTAATTTGTGTACTTTAAACAAGTTTTATTTGCTATATACATTGCTTAATTCTGACGACTAAAACTATTTATCCTTACGCATTTTTCAGAGAAGAATTCGTAACCTTTGAGGAGGGCGTATCAAGAACTAAGGATAAGAATGGAATAATGAGAGTAGTTGCCCACGAGTTTGGCCACCAGTGGTTTGGAAATATCGTCACCCCGCAGTGGTGGAGTTACACCTGGCTCAACGAAGCGTTTGCTACCTACTTCGAATACGCTGCTCCAAACATAGTAAGCGTTAACCTATGAAATATTAAATGTTGCTAAAGTGTTTCACCCATGTGATATGTAGATGTGAAAAAATAATATATTTCTAAGAAACATCAAACAACTTCTGTTACATGCAGAGCTTGTGCTTAAAAAATAATATAGGCCTACCCGTTTATTCACAAATGATTGTCGGTGAATGCATTTAAGACTATAATTTTTACTACATTATTATGTCACTTACATTTTTGGATCTTGAAAGCCAGATACATGAGGTTCAATTTTCTTCTAATTTGTGAATTAAATAAATCACTTTTTTGTTTTTATAATCTATGAATATGTTTAAGAATTTGACTTCTACCTACGGATTTTGCAATCAGATGTTGAGTAATACATATGTAAAATTAAATGGTAGGCTGACACTAATTAATGTCCCTGCGTTGTTGAAAACATAGGCCATATTATGTTTATGGCCTAGCGTGAAAGAATATTTGTGAGTGTAGCGATTTCTGTCCAGCACATGGAAAAACTTTTATTTTGCACTAACCAATGTCAATATTTGTTCTAAGATCGAGAACCAATGGGGAATGATGTCTTTATTTACATATGAACAAGTTCAGATGGCGCTGATAATGGACACGTTCTTCAGGAAACCAATGACAGCGGAAGAGTATACTCCATCAGAAATTGGAGGGGGATTCAATTACGCCGTCTATGGGAAAGGTGAGATTGGATATAATACAGGTAAAATAGTTTATAGGCATAAGACTATCAGATTGCGGGGAGGTACCGTGCGTGTGTGTGTGTGTGCGAATGTGAGAACGCGAGCGTGCACGGCTTGTTTTGGTCAGTACCTGAGGTCACTGTCGTCTGGTTTGTTGTATTCCTGCTTTAGTTGTTTGGTTTGTCTTTCGTTGGCTAATATTTCTTCCATTTCTTTGCTTCCTTTCAACACTCCTGCATTCATGTCTTCGTAATCATTATCATTAATCCTGTAGCCTTTTGCAGCTAATTAGAATACAGATGATATTTAATTTAAATAACTTTTGTCAGTAAATAGTAGATTCTAAAATACAGAAAATCACCTTTTGTATCCCACTGTTTTCAGAAATTTCCGATATACGCTTCAGAACGCTTCGTTTCAGATCTACTTCAGATTGGAACAAAAATCACACTCTGATCTGAACATGAGTTGAAGCTCTTTAAAACGTTTACCTAAAATCACCGAAAAATTATGAGTGCAACGAGTGGCTTTCTATATTAAAGTTGATGTGTTAGTATTTCTTCTACATCTTTTTTAAACTTGGTTTACCCTTTGCAAGATACGACGCTGGCGTCGTCAAACGGGGAGTTTAACTAGCAATATTTTTAGTATATATCTTACAAAATACGTAATCATTGTCTTTACATTTTCTGTTGTCTTTATTAATGTAGCGTATATCTCTCCTTTGAATATTTTTTCTTGCAACAAATTTTAATTCTAATATAACCTTTCAGTCTAACTAAAAAAAAAGGACGATAGTCATCACTGTAACTCATCATTGTCGTTAAACAATTGATTGTAAAACAAAAAATACAAATGTCATAAACATTAATTCATTAACATTAGTGACAGATAGTCATATGAGAATATTAATGACACAAGTCATCAAAAACTACATTTAGCTTCACAAGGGTAACGACTTTGCTTTATTATTTAACTCGCATTGAAAGTAGAAAACAACACGCCACACACACGCGTGCGCGCACACAACACAAACATACACACACACAGAGAAAGGATAGATTTATTTATTTATATTTTTACGATACCAAAAGCAGCCCAATACAAGGGAAGATATACCATAGAATTTAAAGTAAAAAGCATGCGGCTAAAGGTAGATAAAAGAAGAAGAATTAACAATTTTAAATAAACAGCATTAGAATGACTGTAACGTATACGAGACAAATGACTATGACCCAACCCAAGTGATTGGCCAAATGACAAATTATATGAAATAAACCCATGAAATAAAAAACTAAGGAAAGTAAATATAATTAAATGTACCATTGAATATAGAAAGTACAAACCAAAAGAAAATGTTGTAATATTAGCTAAGTAAGTATAGAATAATGATGAAATAAACAAATAATAAAATACACAAACAATGATACAGAAAAGTATAATAACAAAAATGAAATATAATAGAGATAGACTAATACTCAAAATAGTCATAAACCAAAGTGAACCAAGAGTGCATGATATGAGAAGGGAGTGAATTACAAATAAACAATAAGTAATAAACACTCTGTGATAATGGTGATAACACCAATGTGATTAATACTCACCAGTACAGTGTATAAAGAAACAAAATATAAGTGTATAACACTATTGACACTAAGTACAGTGAAGCAGTACAAGTGCAGGTGTGACACAAAATATAAATAAAAAACATCAAATATAAGCAAGAACTCATATAAAAGTGAGAGTGCAGAAGGAAAGTGATTAACTAAAAATAAAACACAAACACAATCTGTATAAAGACACCAAAATAAGTGAACAATACTAGAGTTTAGTTTTGGAAAAGGACCATAAACAGTAGTAGATAAGATAGCATTATATTATATTATTATTCAGGATAAGAATCCATTAATATTATTCAAGGTATTATTGTTAACAGTTAGAGTTAATATTTAAAGGCGCAGATCGAAATTTAAACCAATAATATGGTATAAAAGAAAAGTAAGTGTAAAAAAGAAATGAATGTTACAATACTAAAATTATATAATAAATGTTTGAAAGTATTGTTATTATGTCATAAAGAAAACAGAGAAGATAATAGTAATATTATTGAAATGTGCAAATGTTATAATTGTTGAAATAGTCTTAAGAGTAAGTTGTATTATGTTGAGTGGTGATGAAAGCCTAAGAAACAGTTATGTTAAAGTTATAAATTTAGATATAAAAGGCATTAATATGTCGGAGAAGCTGTAATTTTCATATACTAAGGGATGCAAATCAGTAATCATTGTAAACTAGCTAAAACAAAGCAATAGGAAACTAGTAATACGAGCAAAATTAAAGTTTAAACAATGTCAAAAGGATAGGCAAAGGTAGGCCTAAAGCAATGTGGAAAACAAATTGTAAAATATAAACAAATAACAGTACACAGTGAGGGAAAAAGATAAGTAAACATAAAATACCAAACCAAGGAACATTACAAACCCAAAATAATTGCAAAAAACAACATAATAAACAAAATAAGCACAAAGAACAAAAATAGCCAAATGTTAAAACAGCCCAGAGATAATAGAACTTAGTCATGTTTGATGTCAGATTAATCTACATCAGAAAAGATATTCAATGATAATAATAAAAACCATATTGATAATAATACAAGGAAATTATCCTAATTAGGAAATATTTATTCATTTTGGGCAAAAACCCAAGCCATATCTAACAATGAGTACAAAACTCTTTCAACCAACGAGAAAGTAGATTTTGACAGTTAGAACTAATAAACCGTTACAAACTCATGAACAGTCCATTTTTAGCATCAGAAGAGAGCAGATAACAAAATAGTCGCTCCATAAAAATTAGAAAATAAACCAACCAGATGAATTAAAACAAATAATACTAAATTGAAATGAAAAACAACATTAACAGAACCTATTAGCAAGATCCATCCAATTTAATTGAGAATGACAGAAAATAAAACCAATATAAACTAGTGAAATAAGAGAAGGAAGACCTGAACACCAGAATTTATGAAAATAGTTTGTCAAATATCGATGAAGTTGTAATGTATAATATTTAATTAATTTACTACACCCACGAGACTGATCACTACTCTTCAAAATTAATGCACAATATCCAAAACTTGGTTCAAACACTAAAAACACTGAATGACTATTAAAACATGTAATAATCATTATTGAAAGATTACTCAAATTAATTATTAACACTTTGGGAATTAAGAAAATATTTGTACACGATATCTAACTTAACCTATATTTGTAAATTGAAATCACTATTGTTTTAAATACTAAGAAAACTGTTGTAAAGAAGGATCATAATATTTAATTAACTTGATGTGAAGGATTGTATTTTCGAAAATCATTTTGTTATCTTTTTTCCGTAATCAAAAGAACTCTTTGACTGATTACACGTTTGTATAATATAAACTCTACATTAGAGCGTGGTCAGTCAATGACCCAACGATCAATTGCCAACCGCTGAGTTGTAATTTCTTTAAAGCCGGAGCACAAAAGTTATATATTTTTTTATAATCTCATGTCTTAGTAACTATCAAAAGCAGAACCGATAATTAACATACCAATACTCAAAAGTAATACCTGTTCATTATTTCAATTAATAATATTTATGTGTTTATTTCATTAATATAGCAGCGTGAAAATTTTCTACCAGAATTACAGGTTGGTACGACTGTCGCGAGAGAGCGTATTTCGAATTTAGCAGACACCAAACGACGAGAGATACGGTTGCATCAAGAGAAGGAAGTAAAATTTTTAATTGTTTTGAATCAAACAATTTGGCGCCTATAATCGGGAAAATAACAACTACGTGGAATCAGGTAAATAGGTATTGGCGAGGTCAAAAGACCGACGAGTATCGGGAAAGCTACGAGGTTTCAGCCATCGTAAAAAATAACACGACCGGAGTCGAATAAAATAGAGTACGACTCAAGCAGCTTGTTATAAATTGACGCAACCAACGTGTGACTAGTTTAAAACACACACAGGAAGGAAGCTTGTTGTTATAAAATTTATAAATACAAAGAAAAGAAAGAAAGGTTTATTATTATTATTTAAATTATAATTTAAATATTAGAAGTATTATTATCAATATTATTAATTATAAAATAAATATAAATCAATATAGTTTGACGTTCGGTTTCCTAATTTAAACACAAATATTCCATTACTTTTAAGCTTAAGGATCCTAGTAATTTAAGTTCACATACGTTTATTATATTTTCTAACCACTGCCATGTTTTATCCATTGAAAATTATAATGTTTTTTCTTTTTTTGGCCCCATATCAAACTGAATGTATTTAAGATGAAGTCATATGAGAAAAGGGGTGGATGTTCTCTTAGATTCTCTAAATCCCAAATACAATTTTCAAGTCGTGTATAATTTTTGTACATGAGCGTTAGTTTGTGAGCAATGGCGCGTGTGTTTGTGAACTGAATGCGGGTTTAAAGACGCAAGGTTTAGATACTTTGATATACCAGATGGAAAGACATGAGTTAAAACTGGTAAAGCCAAATGTACCATTTTATTTCGTGATTTTTCAGTTTTTCAAAAGATTTCTTATAGTTTTGTTTGTATTTACTGTTTCTAAGATTTATATTAATATTTTAAAACAAGATTACTTGTATTTATGTTTGTATTAGATTAAATGTGTCCTCTGACTATCAAAATCGAGTGTAATAAGATCGTGTAAAACAAGTGTAGAAAGCAGTAAGCTTTTCTCATATCTAATGAATCTCAGAAAACCATTTACATAGGATATTATGTGTGCATAAGGAACAATGAGATTCTAACAATCAGATTAAGAGTCAATTATTACAAAACAAATATTTGAGGTAAATCCTTGTTCTGAACTTTACTAGATGTTTACACAATCTGTTTCTTATAATTTTTAGAAATACTCACACATTCAAAATATAGTCTCTAACATTTAAATAAACTTTTCTATGTTTACTTTAATACACAAAATTTGAAGTTTTAAAGAATGTTTGTACTATTTATTTTACTGTAAACATATTTAAAATTAAAAACACAAACATTTTGTACTAGGTAATGTTATTAGTACTTAAACATTTTTTGAAAATAATGTTTTGAGTAGTTTACTTGCACGTCTGTTAACAACAGAATTGTCTGAATCTGATAACAGATATCATTATTTGATCTATTTACTATTTCCAAGTATGTTTCTTATTATTTTTCAGTTCTCTTCTTCTGTCATATTTTGTTTGTTTTTTTTATTATTGTTCTACAAACGAATTTTGCAGAAGACTTCTGAGAAGAGCAGTAATAAATATCTTAATTGATGATTAGAACTGATAAAATCATTTGCAGAACTCAAACAATCAAATCAAGAAACCCACTGTTACAGCATAAATATCTAAAGACAATCTTTGCTCTAAAATTTACTAGATTGTTACAAACCTTATTCCTCCCAATTAATGAAAACAAATTACACGTAAATAGCTATTACTTAACACCGCGATTGTTTTCGTTACTTTTAACAGTAGTGGAGTCTGAATCGAAACTGTAAATTATCAACTTTTTATGAACGCGGTAAATTAATTGCTGTTGGGAATTGAAATAATATAACACAAAATATGAATATAAATGTCTAAGGTAAGTTTATTTTGAATTTACAGGTGGTTCCGTAGTGAGGATGGTCGAACACTTTTTGACAACACCCGTCTTTCGAACAGGACTTCACTATTACCTAACTAATTCATCGTAAGTAAAATGCTCTCTGTTGTTCCATATTTGCTGTGTACTTAATTTTAAGATAATACCAATCGATAAAATACACAAAGAAAATTTTTGCTTCAGTTTACTGTTAAGATCAGAGTAAGAATTTAATTTTAGTTGTGTGTGCGTGTGCGCGCGCGCCCGTGTGCATGTTTTTAGGGCATTGAAACAAATAATGTAAGTAAAAACTAAATGCATAACAGTTAGTTACTTAACAGTTAGTAACTTATCTCTTGGCTATTGGTATAGAATGTCTCTACCTTTACTATAAATAAAGCATGCAAAATCGGCAACTTCGCCCAGTGATTTAAGGAAAAAACTGCCCAAAAAATCCTACTGATCTCGATTTTTCTATACAGCTTTATTTCGACGTCCTGAATAACGTGTGAAAAGTCACAATCCTAATCGTGTACGCGCCTTGAGTTATTAAAGGTCAAAGGTCACAAAAAAGGTTTTTTGCAAATATCCCGCTCCGTATTGATCGAACGACAATAGAGGTGAATATAAAAATTGTAGATCGCAATATTCTCTATAAAAAAGGTCTTGCGTAATATTTACGTAAAACTAACCGTTTTTGCGAAATGACGCAGAGAATATATCAAAGCCGCTCAATGCATTCATTTCCGCGCCACCTTCCATGTAGAATGCAAGGCTCGTTTCTTTTACATGGTTTCCTCAGTAGGCCTAATCCATGTTATGCAGGGTTATGAAATTAATAATTAAAAACAAATTTTAGTGGATTAATAATATAATTAATTAATATTATTAATTAATTTTTGCTTTCGTCTTCATCGCGCATGTTCGGCTCAAGTTCATCGTCATTTTCTTCTAATTCTGTCAAGTTTGCGGATTAAATATCTATTGGATTAACATCATTGTCCGTGTCCAAAGCAGATGCATCAGTATCAAACGTTTCACTTAATGAGGCATCAAAACAAGACTGACCATGGTAGTGCCCACAGACTGCGGAATATTTTAAGCCAATTTTTCTGCAACCGCAATTAGCACTGCAACCTTCCGCAAAGTTGCAAAAAAATTGTATTTAGTTGAAAAAAATTGTATTTAGTTGCAAAAAACGTCTGGCGCTGATGGTAGTAAAGTTGTAATGGGCTCCAAAAAGTTGTTCCTGACAGTCCATCCGTAAATTATTTGATATTTTTTATATGTATATATATGTCTTATATATTTATTTGATATTTATCCGTAATCCATCCATTTATATAATTGATATATTTTTAATTATTGTCTTTTATCCATGCTTTTCAATGATGAAACGTCCTAGGAAAACAAGGAAGGTAGAAATGCAGTCACGTAATACGCATCAGCTCGGAGCGAATAGAATATAAATAGTGGAGTAGGCTATATGCTTTGCTCCAACATTAAGATGTGCGTTATTCGATAAACCGTTGGTTTACATAAAAATTCTATAGAACCTTTTTTATAGAGAATAGTCAGGTCTACAATTTTGATACCCACCTTTATTTTCGTTCGACCAACAGGAAGCGAGATATTTGCAAAGAACCATTTTTGTGACTCAAGACGCATACACGATTGGCATTGTGAATTTTCACACGTTATTCAGGACTTCGAAATAAAGCTGTATACAAAAATCGAGATAAGTAGGATATTTTGGGCAATTTGGTCTTCAGAATAACTTAAATCACTGAGCTAAAAAGTTAAGATTAACTTGTGATACTCTACTGTGTATAAAAAGCCAAAACACCTTTAAACGGTAACTAGCCTTTAGATTTATCCGTTATTAAAACTAATATACAGACAACTTCTCTTGATTCGGAGATTTTATTTTAAAATATATTGTGTGCCTAATACGCTATACATATTGTTACGTAATACGGGAAAAGCGTTACGTAATGCGGAAAAGATGTTACACCATTACAGACCAGTCTACGTGTTTCTCGGATGTTCCAGTGGAATTCGGCTGTAATATTGTGTGCGTATGTGATCTCAACATGCGTTAGCGAGTTTTCTTTTCTAGATACCGCCGGCCGCGCGCACTGTGTCAAGGCCGCAATCAATTACGCTCTAGTGTAACGGTCTGGTGTCTCAGCGGGGTATAAATACAAGACTTCAGAGACGCTTAGTTTAAGTTATTGTCGGGCGATTAGACAGTGCGTTTTTGTGGCGATTTTACAGAGTGCGGTCGGAAGTATTGTGGCGAAGTGTTATGTGTTTTATAATTGTGCGGGACAATTGTAATACAATTGTAGTTTACATTAGTTGACATTTTTATTGGGTGTGAACAATTTTTATTTGATTTGTTGTAAGAGACTATCTTGTTTATTACAAACTGTTTAATTACGATAATTAAAGCTGGTAAT
The DNA here is from genome assembly GCA_034769895.1 of Magicicada septendecula. Taxonomy (NCBI): domain Eukaryota; kingdom Metazoa; phylum Arthropoda; class Insecta; order Hemiptera; family Cicadidae; genus Magicicada; species Magicicada septendecula. The sequence continues at coordinate 330,661,075 of CM068373.1, forward strand.
TAGTGACCTAATTGGTGTCTTGTATTTGGTTTTACACTGTACCATACGACGATCAGTAGACCGTCGTAACAATATTTCACATTTAACTTTAACTAAGAAGATCTGACTAGGAAGAAATCAACACACCCCATGAACTTCAACGGCGTCACTGAGTTTTGCCTTTACAATTTAAATCTTCAAACGGCAGTAAGAAATATACACCGTAAAGATTTGCATTTAATGAACAAATTTGCTGATTGCTTTCTTTAAACTGTACGCAATACAGGGAAACCACACTGTTTTCAGTAAATCGACAATGACAAAAGATCAGCGTGGTTCTTTGTTTTCCAGATTTTGAAACTCCGACGTTAGACATAAACTTTTCTTCACTTTTCTCTTCCTTCACCCACTGTGAGTCCTCGACCCGACACGTCTTTCCGTGTCTGGGAGACGCGTCTGAAAAGATTATGAACGAACGCACGAGCATTGCGTAACCCTCCCGCTCACACAGCTCGTGCATCTGTCTCTTTGGCGTAGTAATATACAATGCTTATAATGCTCACCCATAAACTCCAGCGTAAACAAACTGCGCAAACGAGAATGGAGGATTATTTTATAATACAAATAAGCAAAATACAAAAAACAAAATAGGCTGACAAAAGTTATTGTCAGCAGCAATACCAGCTTTAAAATTCCACGCCTGGTCAAACACATGTATTCCCAAAAATCATATTGATTAATCGTAAGTGAATTTCAGTTGATTTTAGTTATTATTAATATACTTGTTTTCAAAATATATATTGCACTTTCCTCTAGTGACCCGAAGTCCTTGGTAGGAAGGACAGTCCACGCTTTATCTGCCTATGGACTCACAGGTCCACAGTCAGCTTAAGATTAGCAACCACAAACGTATGAAAATTGTTATGTAAACTAATGCATTATTTAAAGTCGAATAAAATAAATATTACAGAACCATTAAATGTTCTTTTAATACTTATTGAGATATTTTTTTCCAAGTATCAAGAGATACTTTGTACTTGGAGATTTCATTTGTAAAATTACAACATCACAAATGTCTAAGTTATCTAAATATAATTATTTCACTACCGACTCGGAACACAAATTTTTTTATGGGTAAAAACGTAAACGTTTTTCCTTATAACCTGAACCGGTTTTCGCTTTCGAAAAACTTCACTCTGTGTTTCGAGCCGGTACTGAAATAATTATATTTAATAAAATTTTGTGTAACGGACACGTCATGGACAACGAAATCGAAGACTAAGTTATCGTCAAGCTTTTGTACAACATTGTCTTCATTATCACTATACAATGACGGGGTGGGGTGTTTATGTTGCCCTTACAGTTGCATGTTATACGCATTTACACGTATGTGTACGAGCAGTGGTTGATTTCTAAAATTATAGGTGCCGGAACGCATTCAAAAATTCAAAAATTGTGCAGGCCACATAAACTTATATTTTATATTAGCGCATAAGTTTATATCAGGTACAAAGGAGGTCTAAATTTTAAAGCCTTATAAAATGTGTAACATACGTACAAACTTGTATCTAAAAAGGTAATAAAGTTTACTGTTTACTGATATTTTTCTAAAAGAGCCTCATCATCAAGTTACGCACGCCAATCGAAAACATGTCACTCATGATGGGCGTCATCCCGGAGCCTCAATCAAAACCTACGTGATGTAAAATGCATGTTGGTTCTTGGTATCCAAGTCACGTAGTAATAGTAGATTACAGATAAATAAATCACCTTGTATCCGTCGTGTGACTTCGTTAACGTCGATTAAAATGAAGCGTTTCGGAACATATGCTTCCGATAAATCTAAATAATAATAAATCTAATTTGATACCCCTACATGTGTGCAACAAAGGCCGTTACATGGACGCAATAGAAGGGTTCGAAATATACAAAGCATATAATAACATAAACAGCCGAGACTTCATATTGAATGACCATTTAAATTTTAAATCCAACCCGCTATACGATACAGCATTACACCTGCTTAGGCGTAATCACTCAAATAATAATTCAGTGTCCGATCGGCTTCGCTGTGGTGCGCACCATTTAGAAAGCGAGTGAGTTACATTAGTTGACAATTATGTGTAACATGTGATTTAAACTGTTAACGACCTCAATAGAGTGATTTAATCTGATGATGGAGCATGTATTCCGAAACGCGTCATTTTGATCGACATTAACGAAGTCACACGACGGATACAAGGTGATTTATTTATCTATAACCTACGTGATGGTTTCGGTGGTTAGGACATTTAATAAAAGTTTCCATTGTTTCATCATTGTGACGTTATATTGCTTGTTTCTTGACCTTTCCTTAATTTTTGTGTCCACTTCTGTATGATGGCCAGAAATGAGCCCTCTCAAATTCACTTAAAGATTGGGTGATTTGATTATTAGGCATTCACCAATCACTTAAAGATGGGTAAATTGCTATTCATTCAAGGTAAAATGCAAAATTCTGGAATGCGCATATTATCAGAAGCTCCAAATCAGTTGCCTTTCATGTAGTTTTAATTTTAAAGCAAGTTTTATTATTTCATTTTCTCCATAGGTTATTGGGACATTTTTTTACGATAGTAGTTAAGATAAAGAACAGTGCTGGTGTTTGATTTTCACAAATGTTTAGTTTTGTAGTGGGGCTGATGAGGGGCACACTTTAAAAAGTTGTAGTACATTTTAGTAATAATTAGGTTTTTCTTTTCATGTATTTGTTTTGGTAATTTATTTTGGATCCAAGAGGTTTCGGTAATTTATTTTTGGATCCAAGAGGTTCCGGAACGCCTTCCGGCGCGTTCCCCCTGAAATCAAGCCCTGTGTATGACAGATGAACACTATAGTGTCGCATGAAATGTTGACAGGGTAAACGGCATCGGGACGCCGGAGAATCTGTTCCTACATTTGGAGGCCGCTGCTAGAGAAAGGAACGCCATGCCAAAGGGAATCACGGTGACTAACGTTCTTAGTACTTGGACCACGCAGGGAGGTTTTCCTCTGTTGACAGTCAATAGGACTGGAAACACTCTCTTCCTCTCGCAGGTATTTTTTAATATAAAAAATATTTGAGTATTTAGATGTTTAAAATCCAACATTCTTTTCCTTTGGATCTCATAATCACGAAGAATATCACGCATCCGTACACCGATTTCTTGAAGGATCATCCAATCTTTACACGCAGGTTTCCCAGCTCACAGCTCATTTTGTGCAGATGTTCGACTAAGATAACATAAATAAGACTCATATTCTTACGAATCCCAAACTAATTCTGAAACTAATTGTGTGCGTGCGAGTGTCTGTAACGCTGCGTTTCATTATTGTTACACTGCTTTTCTTCAGATACTGCAGCAGTTTTGTACTAGAGCACCCTAGTTTTTGAAATGCACTTAAATGAAACAATTTAAATTTGGATCAATTTCAAATTTCAAAATTACGTAATCTACGAGAATATTAATAGATTAAAATATGAAATAAGAGTAGAACGCCTAGCCAACATACATAATAAATTTTTGATTATAAAAGCATCAATGTTTTATGGCAGCTAACCACTGCCTAAACTGCTTATCCACAAACTTACTTATCAGGGCCTGATGTAGGACTAAGGGAATTTATAACCTGGTGTTCCCAATCAATTTTGCTTACGTACCCCTTGACTTAAATTGTTTCGTTCAACAATTGCACTTACCTTTTTGTAGAGTTGATAAATATATCAGAAAAAAAAATTAAAAACAAGTTATAAAATAATAATGTATATCAACGTAAGAAAAATATGATTCATTTTAATTTACAAAATCGACTAATAGCACACCAATTGTCCACACGCGCCCGCACACACACACTGTAACAAGACATATGAGCCCAATATTTAAGTAACCAAAATATTAACACATGTCATAATAATTGAGTCAACAAGACACACCAAGTATTTAATCTAAAATGCCAAGAATGAAACTACATGAGCAACTCATCAAGAAGAATAAACTCACAACACAGGAGTTAATAAAATGTAATGGTAAATAACAATAATAATAACATATAAGAAGAAAGAAGATACAGCAAACAGTGATTATACCACAGGAACCAATAACCCAATAGATTCGGTCAGTAAGGAACAATGAAAACAAGGAAGAAACATGCTACGAGAAAGACACATACATAACAACCATGGGATAAAATATAGATTCCAAGAGCCAGTCAACTATAGGTTAACATCTTACCCGTATAAATAATAACTGAAGAACTTATAGATTTAAAATATAGCCAATAATTGACTAACTGAGATGACCCATATACAACTAATAATATTTTAAATGAGTAGGATGAGTAGGACTTTCTGTATATTAGACAGAAAGTGGAAGTAACAATAATGTTAACATAAAAGAAGCTGTAAATAAAAGCATAATGACATGTTATGCACAGCATCAATGTAATATAAAGGAGAAATAAAATTGTCTCTTAATTATAATAATTGTTAGTCAAGTAATCAAAAAATCATGTAAGATAGAAAAAAGAACTAAATAATGAATTACCAGTTGTCATTAATAACATTAGACTTGAAAAAACAAGGTTAAAAAATGTAAATTTGTATCAACTCAATACACCCATTGTTGCTACAAATAATAAAAACACATAACCTCGATACAGGTACTTTCCACTTAATTTCATATTTAATAGTAGGTAAAACATACCAAAACTAAAATATTTTGCACCCCAAATCAAGTAGAAATAATAAGGTTTCTACGAATACCAATATCAGATACCAAGAGTAATCTTTATCTAAGAATTCAAGTAAAGAAATTGAACAAAACCAGCCAAAATGAGATTCACTGTGTAAAACATAGACAAAACCACATTTTAATGCTAAATAGGAATAACAGAAGGATACCTATGTAATAAGTAAGATATAAAATCACTATTATAATAGCATAAAAGAATTATAAGCAAGGACATAATGTCTAATAAGTATAAATAAGCACACCTGTCATAGGACACCAGATGTAACTACTATTATCCAATGCTATACGCTAAGGGACAGACTAGTGTGTCAAAAACACAAGACTAACTATCAACATACTACTACTAGTAAACTATTCTAACTAAATAATGGTCTGAAAAACACTACATTCCCAAATAAGAGTTAAATTAAAGGTACACTTCATAGTGCCATATAGAGGTCATATTAATGACAAAAATACCAAGGAATAACAATATATTCCAACAAACAAAGACAAACAGTAGATGTAACAACTCAATGTTTACAACTGGGGCAATACAGAAGTTACCCAGATACCTTTTATAATAAATAATTTGTAAATATAATTAATAGACTCTTAGGCTAAATCAATGGTAGCATAAGAACTATATTTTGTCAATAAATATAAGTAACAAATAAGTAAGAAGTGTTGAAGGACTTGGAAGGCATGCTCACAAGGAGATATGATTGCCATTAAATAGTTTTAATTTAAGAATATATACAATTAATAGTGAATAGTGTAATGTGATAATCTCAAACATTAACTCCCTTAATAATGAATGGAAGCACACCATGAGTGGACTCTAAATAAAGAGCCAAGTGTTACCAATACAGTGATAAGCTTAGATTTTAAATCTATGCCGTAATAAGAAAGTTATTATTATTATAAAATATTTGTGTCAAATCGAGCAAATGTTTATAATCTCAAACCCAGACTCCCCACGCTAAGAACAACAATTAAAATATTGCGCGGAGGAGGTATGTGCATCAAATTAAAGATCGTCAACCAATCAGATCCAAGAAATTAGCCAATTTTACAACCATCACAGGACGGAACAGCAGATTGAGATGCCATTTCGAGACACTTTTTAATCAACTTTAGAGGAGAGCAGACGGCTACACGACACCGCAAGGAAACAGCTGTTTACACAATTTGCGCGCGTCACCGTTGTCAACAAAGTAACATAACCTAAATTTGTGCCATCATAACTACACTAGTATTGAAGATGTTTTGAGTGTAACAGTGCGTTAATAAGGATTGCTAAGTGTATAATCCATAGCAATTCCGGGATTTAAAAAAGGGAGTACAGTGATTTTCTCAAAATTAGTTAAGAATTTGAAAAGACGATATAATCGAACCACATTCTAATAATGTGTATAAATAAAGTATGTAGATTAAGGTGCATTATTAATATTATTCAATCAACAGTACTAATGACAACCCTCAATATAATTTGAATATTCTATTACTAAGAATTTTGCAAACAATCATTTATTATGTATAAATACTGAGTGTGATATAACCACACCTGATTGAAGTTGTTGTTTAATAAACCTAGATCAAACTAACAAGCATTCATAAGCGATTGAGAATTGTCGACTGTCTGAAGCAATTAACGAAAGTTAATGAAAGATACAAATGCTATTTATGTTTTGTAATTTAGGAAGAGTCTACTACTATTACTATATAAATATGTATATTATGAATAAGAAACTAAGGTTGTTAAGCTATATAAATACTTACAACTAAACAATTACCTTTTATAGAGTCAAAAGATGATTCAGATGTTTCATTCAACAACACTGTTTCAACATATTCTTTTATTGTTTACATTTTAAATGTTTTATCAAGAGTTCTTTTAACGTTAACAAACGTTCTTTAAATCATTTATTGTCGGTTAACTAATAAGTTAGTTAACCTAAAATGTCCAAAGCAGACATGGTTATAATTTTAAATGTTAAATATTAAGAGATGATTGAGTTGTAATCATCCTCAAACTGCCTAATAACGGTAGAGTAAGAATTCTAGTAAATAATTTGGTATTCTGTAAGCTAAAAGAACCCACATATGAATTAATTTATTTAACTAAAAAGCATTTTAATCACACACTGACGTTGTAGATCAGTTTTACCATCCTGAGACAATTTTTATGAAACAAACAACTAATGTTATTTAATTTTGAATTAAAATGGTTAATGATACTTTAGATCATTAAACAGAAGTGTTAAAAGAATAAATTATCATTGTATACGAGGAAACTGAGTCAGATAGTTCATTTGAGTAGACTAGGGTTTTCAGAATAGGTGAACGGCTCTTATTGGATAGCCCGACACGCAGCTGCGAATTTGAATACGGTAAGTCAATCTACAGATTAGATTGCTACATCGACCCTGCAAGATCGGCAAGACTCACTACAAGTAAGTGATCATTTCTTACCAAATATTTATGCTTTCAGCGAGGAATCTACGTCACGAATTCGCCTAGTCGACGGAAGAATAACAAATTAAAATAAATTAACCTAAGTTTAAAATACTACGCTAACTAACTTCCAGTGCATTCATCGGATTCATTTACATTGGATTCAATGAACGATTGAATTGAATTGAATAAATCAATAAAAATAATAAAACTAAAATTAAACTTCAATTAAAATTTAAAATAAATAAACGGATTTTAACACACCGGATCACGTTTACTTACAACACTCACACTAATATTTAGAGAGATACTAGAGCTTTTTGACGGGCATACGATCAGTATCAAGTTCAGGTTCAGGAGGTGCAAGGTACAATCACAAATTCGTGGCTAATGAGTAGATACGGTGTCACAATCAGAATTGCAAACCTGCGCTCTTTTCCTCTTGATGACATAAGGAGTGGACCATTTAAGAAATCGGTTTGTTCTTTATGTTAGTACGATGTTCAAACATCCTATTTGTTCTTTGTAACGAATTATTTTTTTAAGCTTGGCCTCAATTTGTTATTCGGACCTATGTTAGTTTCGCGCCGTGTTTGTTTCTTTATCGCCTACTCCTGAATGGTCAACTGCGTATTGTTACGGATACGTATAGTATTGTTTATGAATCTGAAGAGACAATGAATTACGACGTAGCTATTCACTCGCAGTAGACTAGCTCCTTGAGGCGATTCAAACAGCCGTAGGGGACACAAAAGCTGGATACCTGTTACTGATGTGCTCCACGCTGCAAACTGTTATTATCCCAGGTTGATCACCTCCCGTCTGCCTTCTGTCCCATTCCATCGGATTTGTAACCTACGTTATTACCAGTACACTAAATTACTCACCGTAAGAGACACCCAAGTTGTACTTAAAAGTGGATGTAAGGTGAAGAAGATAAGTAATATTTTCTTCAGCTTTTTCAAATGTTTGACAACGCAGAAAAGTAGCCTACATGTTCCTAATAATAAAAATAGACTAAACGTTTTGTTACATAATAAATCTAATTTTTCATCCTAATTTCTTAAAACATGGTGAAAGTTGGATTAAGAATAAAAACTGTAAATTTGTGTTATAGGTACCGTATTTTTGTGAAAATTAGAATTAAAATTTTCAATCAGTGTCCACTAAAATAAATGTTTATTAACATTTTGGTTTGTTTATACTTATAAAAAAGTGGTAAACGGTCTGTGTATACTAAATTTCAACTTTACATCTTACACCGTTCAATAATAATTATTTTAAACACACAGACAGGCAGACGGAAACGAAGTATTTTTCGGCTTATGTTTATTGGATATTTTTCATCCAGCTTAAAAATAAAATCATTTTCCGAAGTCTTACACCTCCTGTCGGGATCATTTTGTATAATGTGTAAATTACGTACAGTATAATTCAAAACATTAATAGCCTACATATCTACACAAGCCAAACCACTGTGTCATCTCTTCGACCACGTTCCTTTCCAGCACAGCCTTTCTTATTCCTTTACACCAACATTTAAAAAAACGCGTGTACGGCATCCAAGACAATAACATTTTAGGATATCTTCAATGCAGCCTTCTTAGCAGATGTAAAAACCATTTAAGAGAGCCTTGAATCCTATTCTGTATATTATAATATTAGTTTCTTCTATTTTTCTTCAGATTTCCACATTAGAAGCCGACAATCGAACACTTTTTATAAGCGAATCCATCTCCCCTGTATTTGTCTCCTCTTAGTATTCTTTCTCAGTGCTCGCATTTTATTTCCATATATTACTACAATTTTCGCCTTGTCTAAGTTTCTTGTCATTCCTCTCATTTCTTACTTGTGCAGCCAAATAGTATCTAGTGCCTTCACTACTTTCCTCGCGCATTCCAGTCATCACCTTTCTTTACCAATTTTACTTCCTAATATTTAAGCACGTCTACTTGTTTCACGGAACGACCACAATTCCTAATGAAATATTTATCCTTAAATTATTTTAGGTAAAATACGTAGCTTTTACAAAAAACGTTATACGAAATCATCACGGTGTTGTTAATCCTACGTTCCGTTAACATTCCTGTGCATAAAACGAATTTTTCAAATGCTTTTACAACTTCATTTCTCCTTACAGAAAGTTTATCCTAGTCTCATGGACAACAAGACAGATCTTTACTGGTACATACCTCTGACCTACACAACGCAGTCGACAGCAAATTTCCAGGACACCACTCCTAACGACTGGATGTTGCCGGGACTTCAGAAATCCATTTCTATTTCAGACAGCGGTTGGGTCATATTTAATATTCAGCAAACTGGTAAGCGAATGCTTTCTGTAATATCAGAAAGTAATATAATATCAAATACAATATCTGTAAAATTAAACTGTCTTTAATATCAGCGACGGTTTGCACATGTTAAAGCATTATCGCAAAGACAAAATAGCGCCAGTTATCCGAATTACTTGGAACTGAGAGTATCTATCTAGGATGTTCCAACAAACAACAAAACTTTAGTACAAAGTGTGACCGTATGGAATAGGCTACATACAGTACTTAAAATATATTTTTTTGTAATTACGGTTTCTTTATTATGTCAGGTACATTTTTTTACACTTCTTCTGATAATTTATTTCCGTTTCGGATGTTGGATATCATACACACTATTTTAATTTCTGTACCGTTGCACGGAAAAGTAAGTTGTATTTATGCCAAACCAGGTCTTTAAATTTCTCATTTATGAGATTCTCGGTCGCCCAACTCCTCTCTTACAAAGTACTTTTCCCTGTAATATGGACTGTAAGAAGTAAAATCTCTGTTCGTTTCTCATGAGATATCCCAGATACTGAAGCTTTCCTATCTTCACTGTGTTAATAACTTCCCTTTCTTTCCTCATATTTCTAAGAACTTCAACATTAGTTATATGTGCTGTCCATGAAATGCTTTGCACAGTATTCTACGGTAAAACCACATTTCGAAAGATTTCAATTTGTTTGTTGTGGCTAAAGTCAAAGTCCAAGATTGTACATCGTAGAAGGAGACCGAGAATACGTAGCAGCTTAAAAGTCTCATCTTTGTGTTTATTGATAAATTGTGACTTTTGAATAAACTGCTCATTCTAGTGTACACTGCTGTTGCCTTTTCAATTCTGCTCTTTATTTCTTGAGAGTGGTTCCGTTGTTCATTGACTATAGTACCACGATATGCAAATTTGCTTACACGTTCAACTGGCCTTTGGTTTATATTAAGGACGCAGTTTGTGAACTTGTTCTTAGATATAATCGTTAGCTTCGTTTTATTAACATTGATGTCTAGATCATATCTACGACTACTTTCTGTCACACTATTCATTAGTTGTTGCAGCCCCTCTAAGCTATCTGCGAATATGACGGCATCATCCGCATAACGTGTTATTTATTCTTTCACTGTTCAGAGAGATTCCCACATCACATTCAGCTAAACGTCTCTAAAAATACCGTCCGAGTAGGTGTTGAATAAAAGCGGAGATAGTATACGTCCTGGTCTTACTCCACGCAGAATCTGTATCTCTTATGTTTTCCCTTTGTCTACTCTAACTACTGCAGATTGGTTCCAAAATAGTTTTGTACACTACAAAACCAGAATTCGCTTAAAAAGACAGATCAGAAAAAACTGATAAATTTTAATTGATATAAAATGCTTCCTCGTGTAGTAAACTCCCGGCTTTTTCTGAATTAGGTTACTGAATAAACCACACAAACACAAAGAAACAGATCAGAAATATCGTTTACCGATCAGCTGTACGTGGAAGGCATGATCATCTGCAACCTGATGGACGACAACTCGTTGAGTTTCTAACTTAAAATTTATCAACAATTTTCAAGTCACTGCCCTAGATACTACAGTCTAGCGCGTTTATCTGCCTGTAACGAGCAGAGAACAAACCGGAATACAAACAGGGAACAAACAGAATATTGTTACGACGGTCTAACTGATCGTCGTATGGTACAGTGGAAAACGAATACAAGACACCAATTAAGTCGCTAATCACCAGCTTTATCATAATTAAACAGTTTGCAATGAACAAGATAGTCTTTTACAACAAATCAAATAAAGAATTGTTCAGCAATAAAAATGTCAACTACTATAAAACGCAATTGCATTACAATTGTCCCGGACAATTATAAAACACATAACACTTCGCCACAATACTTCGAACCGCACTGTGTAAATCGCAACTCAGACTGAAACTGAGCGTCGCTGAGTACTTGTATGTATACCCCGCTGAGGTTCCAGAATATTCCCTAATAGGCGTCTACTAGAAAACATTAGAACCTAATTGATTGCGGCCTTCAACACAGCGCGCGCTGACCGGTATGATCTGGAAAAGTCTGGTTGCGGACGCGTGACAAGTGTCACGTAATTTTCCTTCATCTCAAAGTAGCAGAAATATGTACACACACACACACACACACACACACACACACACACACACACACACACACACACACACACACACACACACACACACACACACACACACACACACACACACACACACACACACACACACACACACATTATAGCCGTATTCCACTGGAATAGCCGAGAAACACGTAGCGTGTTCTGTAATGTCGTAACAATATTTATTAATAAGTAGTTAATATTATCGATTAGTAACGTATAGGAACAGGTATTTCTTGATAACTGTTATAACTGAATGGTAAGAAATAAATGTCGTTTTCTATAACGTGATGTCTTCAGGTCCCTATCGAGTGAACTATGACGCCAACAACTGGGAGCTGTTAGCGCGTCAATTACTGGAGAACTTGAACGTGATTCACGTGAACAACCGAGCTCAGCTGTTGGACGACGCGTTCGCCTTGGCATCTGCTGGAATCGTAGGCTACCACGTGCCGCTCAATCTAACACGTTACCTTGCGAAGGAGAAAGATTACACTCCATGGGCTTCCGTAACAAGAAGGCTACAACCTTTCATAAACTCTTTTGTGGGGACTAATGCCGGAAACGATTTGAAGGTAATTACAATTGTAATTTTCATGTCAAATAGAGATAACGTTTAGACTAACTATATCATCATCATCTTCATCATCAGCATCTTCAAGTATTAAACCAAGAATGGTTTTATCCGGTCACGCCAGCGCTTCCTCGGACGTCCCACACCCCTCCGTCCCCTCGGCTTATAGTTCCATAGTTGTTTGGGGATGCGGCAGTCATCCATTCGGCAAAGATGTTCCCACTAATTCAACGGATACTGGACGATCCTGTCGAGTATACTCATAATATTCAGTTCCTGCCGTATATCTGTGTTCCTTCTATGATCATGGAGAGTATACCCTGCCACGCGCCTGAGAAAACTCATTTCAGCCGCTTGGATGCGACTGGCCTGGCCTTTCGTTAAAGTCCAGTTCTCAGACTCATAAAGAAGTGTGGGAAGAACCATCACTTGTAGAATTTTAGACGTATTCCTTTACTTGCTGACTTAAGGGTTCGCCTAATGGTCCCGTACATAATGTTGAACTTATGCAACTTATTCACAACGTCGTTGCTTGCACTGCATACTAACTGTATAATTTGATTTTATAGTTATCTACTTAATACCTATAGCTAATAGTTATATAGTTAATTACCTATTAGTTGTAATAGGGAAAGCACTGTAGATAGATGACTTGATTGCTACTTAAGGAATGTGTGAGATTTTAATAGCTAACATTCCATTCCCTAGCTGTCACCTAAATACATTGGTTCCTTCTACGCATAACAGAACTGAATTTATTATGAATAACTGTTTCTCGATTAATTATTTGTCCTTTCTTTGTGTATCGATGCTATCGTGAATACGCAGTTAGTCACTCACAAGAGTAACATAAAAATCACAAAAATCACTGTGAATTTCAACGCTGTAACAACATAACGTCAGCCAGACTGGATGACATATGTCGGCAGGTTTTGTTAAGGGGGTTCGGTTGTCACGGAACCGCTGGTATAGAACCAGGAGCGGGCCGCGAGTCTTTCCACTGCATTGGTATTCCCGTCGTCTGTCCACTGTACATTTCTAATATGTATAGCGTGTACTGCCGTAAAATGCGACTGTACTGAGACAGAAATAATAATAAAAATCTGAAGAATAATATTTTCAGCCACCTTGAATGTATGTGAAAAACTATGACGCAGCATTGGCTGGTTATTGACACTTGATTTGTACAAAAAAGTTAAAAACCATAAATTATTATAAGTGTGTGTCAAATTCATTAACAAGTTACAATTTGTATGAAATTTTTTTAAAATTGTTGCATTAGTTAAGCCACAAGTTGTGTTCTGTTAGAATGTCATAGAACAAATAGTATTTACGGCTGAGTAATCAAGTTAACCTAACGTTCATGAGCACATTTCGTATTGTAATAGATCTTTAAATTGCCTAATGTGAGGCAATTAAACGTAAAAACCAATAATTACGTAAAAATTTGTTAGGCCAAGCATATTTTGTGAGTCAAGGCCCATAGTAAGAGCGAAAATATAAACCGTGTTAACGCATTGTTAGTAACGAATTAAGCAATTTGTTTGATTACAAACAGTATTAGTAGTATAATATTCACTCATATTGGCCACGTGAATAGATGTCATGAATAATATCAGGTGTGAGTGTAGATGGTTATGCGTTTAGGGTTTTCGTGCTATGTATTGTGTGTCTTTGGTAAGTTACGTAGGCCTACAATAATTTTAAAATCTACCGATAGCAAATATTTCATTGACAGGCTATTGACAGTTTAATAAAACACAAACAAATGCGGGCTTAACTATGATTGTATGTACCAGCGGCAAAGACTTCTCTGTCGTTAGAATATTGTTGAATATAAAACGTATTCCATCGTCGCTTTGCATGTTATAGGCCCACGCAATCAGCCTTCTTCGGCCATACTATCAGTACTTAACGGGAATTAACGCCTCAGCCATGACTCACCAGAATTCACTGGCCCGTGAGGTTTTCATCAAGTGGGCATGTGACCTCGGTATATCCGAATGTGAGACGTATACAAAAAGTCGTTTCGATCTGTGGTACAACAATGGAGCTAGGTAAGTGTTGTTATAAATGAGTAAGCTTTCTGTACATAATATCGTTAATACTGGACTGTTACGAGCTATTTTATTAAGACGACGTTAGACGTAATAATAATATTAATAATAGTAATATTCTTACTATGTTTGCAGGGATCGTGATCTCAGAAAATGGAATTAATTGCTCTAGAGAAATCGTTATTTACAAATTTTATTAACACTAAACTATAATAGTGACACTAATAGTACAATAGTTAACCTTATTATACGATTTAAATTCACACTGTTACAAACAATTAAAGTAAATACGATTGCAGTACTGCAGAACTCAAGTAGATACTTGAAAAACGTCTACTAATACATTGTTTTATCCCACCGAATAAACATAAATTTGAACTATACGCACTCGTAATTAATGGGCTCAGTTCAGTTTTCTAAACTAGTGGTTCCAAAACTTTTCAGTCCGCGGACACCCCCACAAAAATTAAAAATTCCACGGACCCCGTCTGAGTTCTGAAATAAAACAAACAGTAAATATGATACAAACCCTTACATTTTAATTAAAATTTAATAAAATCGAAATTCTCTTAACTAGCAAAATTATAATACTAATGGTGTCAAATATAGTTTAGTGTGAACAATGAAGCTGCTTTTGAACAATTAGTTCTGCAATATTGGGTTTAATGTCTGGTAATTTCAATATTAAGTCTTTAAGTTCCGGTTGTGTAACCAGCGTTGCCAACCTCGGCTCTGACTTTCCAGCCACACGTGTCGAAATCCAGCTACTTAGGCGTAAAACCAGCTACATGGAAAAACGTTTTGCTTAGATACAGTGCTTATAAGCACGATACAAAAGCTTATACGTGGACTTACACAGAGTGATCAGTTCTGCGTTGATGCGGCGCTCTAGTCAGTTCGTCTTACAAACAGATCTGCTACACAACATGATTTAAAGACATTATTAAAGCCACTAGTTTCAAATTACTTTTACAATTACTATTATTTTCAATTAAAAAAAATACTGAAATCTTCTACTAACTGTTTTAAGATTCTAAAACTTAGTTTTTAGAGCATACAAAATCGGATAAAATTACGCTATATTTTTTTTTTCTTAAAAGTATCCGCGCCCCCTGAAACATTGTCGCGGCTCCCAGTGGTCCGCGGACCCCACTTTGGGAACCACTGGTCTACACCGTTGACATTATTTAGCCAAGGTCATTTATGTGCTGTAATGTTAATGAACACGTTCTACAAGGTTCTATGCTGGTAAGAAACTTTGCAGCTCCAGTTTGCCATATGTGTCACCTTGTCTGTCCATCAGTATGTGATAAGTTTCAAATACCTTACGTTTCACATTTAAGTCGGGTCAGCCTTACAATAGTGGATTATGATTTCATCGCCAGCATCAAAATGAGAACCCCTAGCATTGTAACACTCATTTTTTATTTATTTCTTGTGTTCTTTTTTGCTCTTTTGTCTGTTACCTTCGTACTTACAAGTTTATGTTATGTCACTTTGTTAGACGATTCTTTTCTTACATAGGTCTAAATCAACAATATATACAAATTGCGTAATAATTCCTTGTCAAAAATGCATTTTTATAACTTTTAGTGTGCAAAATTATTTTAATCTACTCTGCAAACATCGTTAAAACATTTTTTAGACATTTTGCCAAAATTCACTCCAATCATCAGCAGCCGTGTACGCGTAATACAAACCAACCAAGCCACCCAATACAACGCGTAAACAACTGTGACTCTGTATTTTAAAATGTACGCGTTACCTAAATAATACTTTCTACAGTTTGAGTCTTTGTTGACTGGAAAAACATTCAGTCTCTGTGAGTACATTTCAGAGTACACTCCATACACACCCGTCAAAATGCTGAAGAAGCTTCGCTTCCCTCAAGTCAGCTTTGTTAGTAAATCCGTTTTGTCATCACACAGGTTCTGACCCATCCACATGAGAGAGTATGTATTGCCATTATTTTGTAGATTTTGAATAATTTTGCTATTCAGGTTCTCTTTAAATGATATTTTTAATGACGCTGCAAACAAATGGCTAGAAATTTGAGGCATGTTTTTCTCGCTGATAAGCATTTTTAAAGCGAGAAATACGCCCTCCTAAAATGCATGAGCTAAAATTCACACTTCCATGGTGGGCAACTTAGTCACATTCAAAATCATACAGATAATACTCTTCATATATTTATAACTGTTGGTTTATATGCTAACCAACCGCCAAACTTGACTTTAATCTTAACTTATCACACATCGTCGTTACTTATTTATACATAACACAGCACTGTTACCATACAGTAGTAAAGAGCGCACTGTATTACATTTAATTACATAATATTGTTTTTAATAATCCATTATGTAACATTTACACTGCATTTCAAACTTTTATAAACTTTTCCACTAAATTTGTATCACTAATCTCTTTGTTTCTCCATGTACTATATTTATCTTTACTGAACGTTTAGCAGTTACTCGATCCAGTGTCTGTCTAGCTCTTTGTCTTACTTATTTTTTATCGGTTCCTAAAATCTTTCTGCAGGATATAACTCTTCCATACGTTGGAAGTGGCCGCAAAACTAAACTGTTTTTTATAGGATGTATCTATAATTATCTTCTTATGTCAGTGTTTCTTCTTCTGTCCTTCTTTGTGATCTTAAGACTCATCTTATGTACTTCATTTCCACAGCCTGTATTTTATATTCTAGTTTCTACTCAACATCCATGACTCCTAGATATATATCAAAATAAGTCTCCTAAACATCTGCACTTTTGTTTCTGTTGGAACTTTCCTTTAATAAACTTTTCATTTGTAGTGTAATACTTTTCCATTGATTCTCCAATGCTTTCTATTATTTCTATATCCTGCAATCTTCGCTAATCTATTGCAGCTCTTAAAATTGTCGGAATACTCTCCCTTGCTTGATCACATTTCTCCTAATTTAAATCTTCTTTAAAAAGTTTTAATTTGTGGTGGAACCATTCTATTTGGTGTTCTGCCCTAAGACAAGTCTTCAAATGGCAAAAGCTCTCCAAGCTGTCCTATCGCATATCAGTCTTTTCGTTTCTTCGTAACACCCTCTGATTTTAATGCTATCTATTAACTTCAATGTTCAACCCCCTCTTCTCTTTTCTCCTTCTATGACACCCTCCATGGCAGTTGTAAGCAAGCAGTCTCTTTTTAAACAATGACCTAACCAATTCTTTTCCTTTTTTCTATTACCTTCAGGATTCTTCTCTCTTCCCCTATTAATAACCATTAATAATTATAAATTCATTAATTTTATTATTTCACCAACAGTTATAATAAACTAATACAATTTACAACAGAACTAACAAAATACGTATTAAGAGTTACGCTACATATTATAGCCGAATTAAAATGTAATTTCCTTTCTATGTTTAGGATTGAGGAAAACATCAGAGGTACCGTCTTATGCACCGGTCTTAAGTTGGGAGGGGACCAGGAATGGGAAGCTGTGTGGAACATGTACCTGCAGGCGACCAATCCTACGGACAGGTTCACCCTTCTCAACGTTCTTGGATGCACTCGGTCCCAAGCAGCTATTAATAGGTAAACACTGTACTAACGACTTATTTCGTAATAAATACCGAAAGCAATGACTTCTTTTGAAAAAACGCCACTTAACATCAGCAGCGTATGATGCAGAATATTTAGCTCTAGTCGAATCAGCATTAATTGACTTATCGTGCCATTCATTACGTTCGTTAACTTTACCCTTTAACTCTGTCTGCAACTTTTCTTTTCGTATTTCCTTTACATCCCGTATTAAAGATACTTTCATCATCATTAAGTTCCTATGTTAAACTAGCTGTTACCCGCGGCTTTCACGCAAATATTTGACTTTTAGTAAGTGTTTTAATATAATTTTTATTGTCTATGTCTATATGGCGTTCTGTCAGCTCGCATAACAATTTTGTACTCATTACTCAAATTCTCTCCAAAGCTGTTTTCAATACTTGTACTGTTTTAACTTGTTGTAAATTATTATGTTGTGCAACAGCCTTTGAAGATTTAAAAGTACCCGTTTACAAATCCTTTGGTGATATTTATATAGTACCTGTTCAACAAAAATCGCTAAATTCTTTATTTTAAGTGTTACTATGTTAGAAGCATTGTATAACACATTAAACGCTATGTTTCCCTCAACCATGGCTTTTTTTATTTCAGCAGTAAATTAAAAGCCAAAGCCGTTCTCACCTAACCTCACAAATGGAAACAACACGTATTTTCGTTTTGCATTAAGTAATAGGACAATTTACAATTAGTACACTTTTCTTTTCCACATCGTAATATATCGATAAAATCGCATGTTATATAAAACATCAAAAATGTACTGCTGGAATGGATAAATGTACAGTTCCGATGCCACTAAATAGCTTTTGTTTATTTACTTGTTACTATGGTAAATATTTCTGGTCTCCATGGTGTTTTTGACATCTTTATACGCGTCAAAAAAAAGGCATAATTCGTCCAAACGGGGAAAAATATCAAATTCCAAGTTAGAAAGTGTTTTTTGCCGTGTGTCAAAAGTGCAAAATTTGGAGGCAATCGGTGAAACGGTGTGGATTTGTATTCAGTACACATAAAACCTCAGACTTGGAGTTATATATATTGCAACGTTACAAGTATTTCAAAAATTCACACAAATACATTACCATGTACTCAACGCAACTATGAAGTGTATACACCGGCCAGGTCATAGGATTTTTTTTATTCTCGTTGCGTCAAGTATATGTAGTTGCACAATAATTCAATAATTTTCAAAGAGGAGTGAGATGTTGTTAACATGAAATAATTAATTAAAACCGTTTTAAAATAATCATCTATGATTTATTAATATTGATATTAATATTATAGAAAATATGCAAATATTAAGAAATTATATTAGATAAATAAAAATATTTTCTTTTATAAGTTTACACAAATACAATGTAACGTTCTATGTTGTTCGTGACATATAAAATAAACAACCATATAATCTTACTAGCTAAATAGACATGTTAAACAAATTATGTAAACCTTTTTATTTCAGTGTCTGACTTTGACTCAAATTTTAAATAATAGCAACTCATTTACAAACAAAAATAATATTCAATCTCAAGAATAAAATTAATTGTTGCTCTAAACAAAATAAAAAAATATAACATTTACTTCCAACCTATTATTTATTTCTATTGACACACCCAAATTTTAATATACAACAAAAGATTAGTATTTTTAAATTTTCTGTTAAATTAAATTCATTTCTTTAACTACCCTTTAAATTTATCTACAGTAATTATATTTAAAACTTTAAGTTTTTACTGTTTATATATAAGTTTCTTTTTGAGAGTTATTTTCATAAACAAAAATATAATTGTTTATTCATCACCTGCGTACTGCCGACGTTACCGTTGCGCGCGCGTGTGTGTGTGTGCTGAATCCTGATAATTTGATGATGCTGATGCTGTGTCCTCTGCCCCTACGGTTTGTTGTTTGTGATGGTCCACAGTTCTTCCATAACTCTTGGTGTGTGTGGTAAAGATGTCGATCAGTCGGCAGACCGGCAGCGTGACGTTGTGTGAAGATTTCTTGAGTCTCTGAGACCGCCCCAATTTGCCGGTGGTATTTATACTGGACGGAAATTTGACAAGTCCAGGACTGTTTTCAACCTGTTAGATATTGTCACTTCGTGCAAAGCGTCCTTTTAATTACAAATCACTTTTTATTTAATTTTCGCGATTTCGTAAACATCCTCGTAGCACGAGCGATATCATCGCTTGCGTAATTTTTTCCTGGTCACTCACATATAACACACTTATTAGTTACTATTTACTTACACCAGTAATTAACATTAAATTACCTGACGTCTTCATTATTGCAAATTTCTGCAATACTTTTACATCACTATATTCGTTAAAAATTCCTTAATGTAATGGTGTTTTTATAATTGGGATAAGTCTTTGTTCACAGGTTTAAAACTTATTAATTTGTTTATTTTTATCCGGTTAAAACCTGATTAAAGAGAATTCGTACGCATCACCCTATCGTAGACTCTTGCCTGTGGTAGCTAGCGTTCACACACACAAACACACAAGCGCTGTATTCACTCGCGGGGGCAGGTGTACGCTTTCTGACAATTCTTATACCGCATAATATTGTTAAAAACGGTTCATCATATATTTTTGTATGCTAAATATTTACAAACATGCCGCCCTGGGCAAATATGCAAATATATGTATTGTTGCAATATATACGTTTAATATTTATAATGAATTTAACACAAGATATTTTTTTTCCTTGTTAGGAACATGTTTCGGGTAACATCTTGTACCCATCCTCAGCCTTCCGTTTTTTGTGTCTGGTGAAGGGCATATGTGTTGGTTGACTATTATTATTGTGGCTTCTTGTTGGCTTCTGGTACTTCAAATTGGTTTTATTGTGTGTGATTGTGGTGTATGTGTTAGTTTTTTGTGTATTTTCGATGTTGAGTGCTTTGAATATTGTGTCATGTTTTGTATTGATTTGTATTTGTTCAGGTATTAGTTTGTTTTGTGTTTTATGTTTGTATATTTGTAAATTTTCACAAATGTTCATTATGGTGCCTTTGTGTGGTATATGTTTTATTAGTGTCACATTGGTTATGTCTGGGAATTCATGACCTGTGTTTATTGCATGTGTGGCTAAATTGGATTTATATATTTCTGGTTTTTTGTATGCGTTTAGGTGTTCAAAATAACGTTTTTTCAGCTGTTTTTTTGTTTGTCCTATGTAACGTTTATTGCAATCTTGGCATTCAATTTTGTATATACCGTTAGTTGTTGTATTATCTTTGTTGTGTGGGCTATTTAGTTTTTGTAAATTATTTTTATTAGTTTTGTATGCTATTTTTACATCTGTGTTTTTAAATAGTTTTGTCATTTTATTATTTATGTAAGTGAATGTGGCCTATTTGTTGTTGTTATTATTTATGTGTTGTTCATTTTGATTAATTCTTAATTGTTCAGTTTTTATTTTATATTTGTTTATTTTCTATTTTGTTTACAGTATTTTTATTGTATCCATTTTCATAACCAATTTGGTATATTATATTGCTTTCTTTGTCAGTTTCTTGTTTGTTTAGGGGAATTTTGTACATTCTGTTAAATAGCGAATAGAATGCTGCCATTTTATGTTATGGTGGGTGGTCAGAATGATTAGGTATAATGATGTTGGTAGAAGCTGGTTTTCTATATATTGTATATTGTATGTGGTTGTTGTTTCTTGTGATGGTTATGTCTAAATAGTTGATTTTATTATATATAGTTTGATATATATATATATATAATGCAACGATACAGCCGTATGCTGTATTGAGCATTGATTGAAATAAACATAAAATTTGTAAAACTATTATAAGTTTGGGGTAAATGGACAGGTCTGAGATTGTAAAAATGTTTCATTGTTATACTAGGGGAGAAATTAACCTGTTCCAACAGGCAAAGAACGCCTGTTCGATTGTATGTGTGTTACGCGTGTATCTTGTGTGTGTTAGTGATGCATGTACAGACAGGAATCTCAGCTACCCTCCCCAATTAATTACTAAATTAATTATTTTAATTCACTGTGTGAAAACTAATTAGTGTATAAACAAACAAAAGGCACGAAAGTGTGTGTAAATTTTATAGTTATCCACAGTAAGAAAATGACGTTAGTAGGACATACTACGCGAAGTCAGTGAGAAATAAATTTGCGAAAAATAAGCAAATTACACTAAGACGCTCAAATTAATACAGTGAGTGCTTAATCAAATTAGCTATGATTTGTGCTATCTCAATTCCGTACAAAACATTGCCATTTGCTAAAAATTGCAAATATTTGAAAAGGTTCGGGAGCGGGGGCTATCATGTAATCAGCAGGTGTCGACAGGATAATTTCGGAACCAACAGGTGACAGGAAACCCTTCTCTTCTTTTCAAAACACATTTGCAGTCGGACACGCTGTCCGTCGGCAGAACAATTTTATTTTGTTTTAAGTCTCATCTACGAAAAATAAAGACGTTCAGTAATTATGTTTATACTATTTCGGGAAACGTAGAGTACCGGGACCGTTTAAGTCAGCAAGAGTATCAACATAGAAGCTACAAAGAGCGACACGAGATGCTAGACGTTAGGAGATGCTTGTTAGACGCCTAACAGCCGAACGAGATCCACCTCGCAGCAGATAGTTATTCTCTGGGACGGACCACACACTGCTGGAGAACGACGCTGGACTCTGGACATATCCAGGACTACGCCAAGCCAGGAGTAACGGAAACCCAACTCTGGACAACGCTGGACCCCGTCAATATGTCGTAAGGTCATCAAAACTCGAGGTGACATGCATAATGCATTTATAAATGATTTTTTTTAAAGAGCTCATAAAGACTATATAAAGAGACAAGGAATTAAAACAAAAAGGTTTATAATTAGGAAGAATGTAATAGAGTCTTATGTAAATGTTTTAGTCGTATGAATGAGCGATCGCATATAGATAAATATAGAAAAAAAAGACAGTTTAATTTAGAGATAGTATATTTTTTTTATCAAAGTAAAATAATTGAAATGATTTGATATTTGCATTTAGTAGAAAAGAATAGTTTAAATTTTGAATATGAAACAAATGCCAGTCTAAGAGTAAATAATATAATTTTAAATTAATTTTTAAAAAATATTGGTATAGACTGAGCAAGCTAAGGTCAGATCTGAGTTAAATTAATTCAATTAAAATAAAACTTAATTACGGTACATTTAAAAACTATATTTTTTTATTAAATCAATTTGAATAAATGTCTAGATTAAGATTATTAACATGTCTAGAGGTAAGAGTGTTTAAATGTGTGTAACACCGTATAGCTTAAGAGATGAACTTAATAATGAGTGATATAATGATCGGAGATTATTAACAATGTTTTATTATTTATAATGCTTGTTAAAACAATAAACATGAAATTTTAACTACTCATAAATTTACTACCCTTATTATAGTTAAACCTGGTATTGTTATAATTATTTACAACCTGCATACACAAATGGTATCGTTGTATAATTTTGTCTCCCAAAAGCGGGGGGATATACAATTTAAAATACATTTAAATTTGTACACAGTTTAACAAATATAACGTTGTAATATATATATATATATATATATATATATATATATATATACTTTAATATTTATAACTAAATTTACCTCAAGATATACTTTTTTCCTATTAGGAACATGTTTCGAGTCGAGAGTTCCTGTACTCTCATCTTCAGCCTTGGCCATCTTGTTTCTGGTGATTTTTTCCTAATAGGAAAAAAGTATATCTTGAGGTAAATTTAGTTATAAATATTAAAGTATTATATACATCAAGAAACGGATTGTAGCAGAAAGTGATTGAAATATATATATATATATATATATATATATATATATATATATATACCGAAGCCGATGACTTCTTTTAAAAAAACGGCAGTTTACATCAGCAACGATTGTTGCAGAATATTTATCTTAGTCCAATCACCATTAATTAACTTATTGTGGCCTTCATCATAATCGTCAACTTTACTATTTAAGATTGTCTGCAACTTTTCTTTTCGCATTTCCTTTACATCCCGTATAAAAGCTACTTTCATCATCATTAAGTTCTTATTTTACATGCTGGTGATTTAGCTGGAAACTTTTTCCTATCAGTTGTAATTATTATTATCGTAACAACCTATTCAATTTTTACACTAGTAATTTCACATATATTAATTTAAACACTTTCCCCTATATTCCTGCCTGACAAATAAATACACGATTTTGATATCTTTCCATGTCCTCTAGAATTTCTAGCATTTTATTCTTTAGCGATTTTTAACGGGGAATTAGTAACAGTCAGGTCTTTCCTAAAGAAGTATTTCATTAACCTTTACTTGACTTTAATAAACAAACACTTGGTAAGTTACACAGATGATTTTATTTTCCTGACAATTTTTTCACCAGTTACGGCAAAACTTCAGAGGTTGAATTTCAACTGCCGAAAACTGGTGAAACACTTGTCAGGAAAATAAAATCATCTGTAGAACTTAGCATGTGTTTGTTTATTAAATTCATGTATTAGGAAAATATTCTACCAAGTGCAGAGCGACCATTCAATCAGTGTAATTCGTTAATCTTTGTTGTCTTTTCTATTTATTAACCTAATTTCAAGGCCTACTACTCGTTGTAGAAGTATTAGGTTAATACCAACTAATAGGCCTATACAGAGTGAATCAAAATAGACTTCACAATTTTGAAAGCGTATTGAAATTTTTTCATGTGACCTACAGAGTCGGTTGAGGTACCCTTTTAAAGCAGAACATATCACGCTTTCTATCAGTCATTTTGGTTTGATGTGAGCACCATTGCGATACGGCAAACATCCCACCTGAAGTCAGTATTATTCCAAATTCAAGCAAGTACTCGGGTGTCACTTCTGCAACTGCGGCGTAAATGTGATTTCTCAACTCAGGGAGATCAGTAGGTAACGGAGGAACAAACACTCAGTCTTTAATAAAACCCCAAAATAAAAGTCAAGAGGGTTCAAATCTGGGGAGGAAGTGGCCATGCAATAGGCACGACCAATGCAAAGGTCTGAGAATTTGTTATAAAGAAAATCACGGAAGTGTAAGCTCAAGTAAGGTAATGAGGGATCGTGGTCATCTTCGTCTAACTGTGGATTGAGGAAATGATTTTCAAGCTTGTCCAGATCCAAATATGTTTTTATCTATTAAAAATTGTGCCATACACTTTAAATTTGATGAGGATACAAAAAACACTCCCCTTTGGGCTTTCACGTTCATGCTGCAATATTCACGTAGATTTTCGCTATCCCAGATCCTGCAGTTGTGGGTGATGAGAAATGTTGACTCATCGCTAAAGATTACATTGTCCAGGAATTTCTCACCGGGTTCTATTAGGTACAACATTTCTGCATTGTAGTGTTGACGATCGACGTTATCTGTTCCATTAATTTTTTGTAACATAAAGAATTTGTAAATTTTCAGGTGCAAACCTTTGAGTAATACGCGCAAACGGTCGGTTGTGATATGCCAACTCACGAGAAGCACGTCGTGTTGATTTCTTAGGGTTACAGGCAAAGCTCTCTCTCTCTCTCTCATTTGTTCTACAGTGGCATCAGAAACTTGCGGGCGTCCTGTTGATTTCCATGTCGTACAGAACAACCAGTCTCAGCAAAGGTTTGGTGCCAGATGTAAATTGTTGGCCTACTTGGAGGATCTTAACCAAACTCAATAAAAAATTACGTTGGACTGTAGTATAGCTCCGACAGTGTATCCTGAACAGTCATCTGCGCCGACCCAATGCATGAATTACCCCCACTAACAAGTATAGCTAAGATGTCTAGAGAGGGGAGAGGGGAGACAACGCGACAACAGTACACCGTCTCACTCAAGTACTACCTCGGTCTCTGTCACACACATGCTTCCATTGTTCTGTACACACATGCCCCCACTAACGCTGTAAAGACTGTCATGCGCATGTGTGAAATGACTGAAAATTTTGTTAGCCTCGCAACGAGGTGTTTGTACACTGCGCATCTCTAAGCCACTGTGCAATTTCTATCGTCAGGTTTCTAGCTGACTTCGTTTTATGAAACCAAAACACACAATGAGCATTTTAAACCAAAACGCCAGTAAAAGTAGCCATTTTAAACAACAATGGTGCCAGCCATTCTGATGGCTAAGTTTGGTACTATGGCACTACGTGAGTCAAAATTGATGTGTTTTGCTTTGAAATGACCCTCAACGGACTCTGTAAGTTATCTGGATAAATTTCAATGCTTTCAAAGTTAAAGTCCTGTAATTGCTTTCTAAATGTATGTAAGGTCTGTACATAATACCATACTAAATTGAAAATTTTCAATTGGATTAAAAACTATCGATTTCGAAATCCCTGCATATCAATTTTTATTGTCAAACACAAAATGCGAGTTTACACGTCCATTATTTTTTCTGACTTATTTGAAAAAATTCTTTTCCAAAATGTAAAATTTTTGGATGTTACTGAAATAATTTTTAATAATAAACTGTTTTGTATTAAATTCATCAAAGGTAAAGTTGGAAGAACAATTTCTCGTATTAATTCCGCAATATAGTTGTACGTATCTCACGTGAGTTGAACGTAAGAGGACAGCAATCAATACCCTCTGTTTGGTGATTTGCAGATATCTGAACGAGTTGTTTTCACCTGAGAGTGCTGTTCCCACGCGAGACCAGCGTATATTGGAAGCAGTTGCCAGCCGACAGACCGGACTATGGCCCATGATACAGTTCGTCGTCAACAACTATGACGTCATCGTCCAAAAGTAAGTTGAATTATGCCTTGATACACAGTCTTCTTCACTTGTTTTTGTTACTGCAATAAAATAATCCATTACTGAATCTTTTGAAATAAAGACACAGAAGACATAATTTTTAACCTTTTTGTAGTAGTAGTGAAATTTAAACTGTGTGTGTTCTCAGATCGTTTCTCATTACTGTTTGCAGGCTGGGACCATCCATGGTAGTGGGATTTGTGTACAATATTAAGACAAACTTGTACAATTCAGACGACACGTTGCGGCAACAGGTAGGCTACGTGAATTTATTTCACGCCGTTATTACGTATTTATTATGTTCAAGTATCGGATAAGCACATTTATAATTGGAGTCAGTCGTAAGCGTAAACAACAATTTGTATGCTGAATTTACTTATGTTTAAACTACTTAACTTATATGCATCGATGTATACTATATGGATTGCGTGCTGAATTTGGTCCGACCGCTGCACCAATTGGGGGCAATAATACTGCGTATGCTATACACTGTACCTGTACAAACTCTGACTTTTGTGGTTTGTTATAGCTGTTGCTGCTTTAGCGTAGCTTATTTTGGGTTAAATGGTATAGCTATGTAATATTTTAACATTAATTAATGACTCCAAAGTGGGAGGTTTTTAATAAGTTCTTTTCCAAATTAAACACATTTGTTTCACTGTAAGATTTCAGTATTCTGACACATTATTTCAGTTTATCGCTAAGTTCTGTTGGGCTCAAAAATACTTATTTATGAACATTTAATGTTGAAGCCAGACGAATAAAGATTAAAAATAAGTGAAACAAAGAGCAAAAACGTGAGCCGTAAACTTAAGAATGTTTGTTGCGTAAAATGCGTAAAAGAAGCTGGCATATACGCTCGCCATGGTCGTTAAAGTCTTCAATAACAATGCTAATTTACATTAACATTTTTTATTTTATTTAATTACCTACATATCAATTGTATAAAAATTATTTACATTAAACAATACTAAACAATACAAACTTATTTAACCTTTGGCGGACACCAAGCTTAGAGAAGGTAGCTGCAGCGGTTCTTTCCTTAGCAATATCATAGCAAAAGATTTTATAAAATAGTGTCCCTATTAATTTGAAAAGTTTCACTTTATGGCTGTCTTCAGAAAAATCATTGTTTGAAAAATGTTTTCTAAATACTGTACCGGCAAAGTTTTTGCAAACTGATGTAATCATTTTTTCGCATTAAGTTTACTGTCAGATATAATCAATAAAGTATACAAAAATTTTACAATCTTTAAAACGTTTGATGACGCTCTAATTAATTTTCAAAACAAGTGCATTACTGGCTGAATGTCTCGTTTAGTACACGTGTTAACTTAGCGCCAAAAGCTTTATTCCCCCCCCCCCGTGGTAGGGGAAGTTGTACGTGCTTCGGAACGTTTTCTGCCGTTCACTTTGCCTGTCTGCCGTTCACTTTGCCGTTCACTTTGTCAGCGTATATATATATATATATATATATATATACGCGATATATATAGTATACATCGATGCTTATATGCAAGAGTTCTTTTAAGCGTCTCCTGCAAAAATGTCTCTTCATGTAAGACCTAATCATCAAGGTTGTTGGCGTAATGTTCAGATAGAAGAGCGAGAGGGTAAACGCTGGGTATTGTTATGTCTTCTCACTTCTCTATTTGGCCTCAGAATGCTGAGCGGCTTTGTGTAAATGTCGTACCGGTGGCGTCTCCAGGTTACTTGCCACCAAGCGTAACGTCTCATGTGCTACCACCTTACGCTTGTAGCTTAGGTGATCAGAAGAAGTTGGCTGAAGTTAAATAGGGATCCATTCTTCTTAACAGAAATAAAAGATTTTGTTTATTATTAAACATATTGTTTACATCGCCTTCATATGACACCAAAATATCAATTACGGCATTTACAGTGAGCCTAACATTGGTTGCTTTTCAACAACCAAAATCAATTTTGTAATTTCGTTATTGCAAATTCTATTTCAGTATCATTTTATTAATACACATGTCAATGTCGATTTTAGTATCTATTACGGCTAGAGTTGGTAGTCTTGCTATTGCCATGCTACATCATAATTTTTTAATAATTTTATCTTAGAAATCATCTTTCACCCTCGTCAAGAACGGCAGATATTGTTACAGTAGATGAATACGTAAAACAATAGATAAATTACTGAATGTGCTAATCAAGCACATATTTTTAAAGAGATACTTTACACGAAAACATTGACTGATTGTACCGTAGATCATAGATACGGCAATAAACTTTAGTCTCATTGGTGAGACTTACACTAATTAACTTTGCAAACCCGACAGTATTTTAGTTTATCACTCTCAACTCTACATATTTTTTAAGTGTCAAGTCTGGTAGAAAAATGAGTCTCTTATAAACGATCATAAGTAATTTTAGCAATCTATTGTACGACGCTTTAGCTCCGAAAATTTGGCTCTAATTTCAAACATGAAAAATCAGTAATATAATGAAGTCCAGTTGCTGGCACCCCCCCCCACCTAGCGCCGTGTATTGCCCAGTGTCCAACATATTAGTGTCTCATTTCTCCAGCTTTTGGTTTGTAAGTCCTCTTTTATGGTACATATTTCACGGATACGACACCGATCCTAGCACAGGCGCACGCGCTCAAACACGAGCATAATTTTTTTAAACACGTTTAGTTGTTTTTCTGATTTTTAGGTGTTGTTCCAATTTTCCCTTTCTTAACTTACAACCTCACTTCCATGGCTCGAAGTTTTATTTATTTATTTTTTTAAATCTGTACCCTTTTGTGTTAAAAGAAAACATTATAAAAAGAAAGCATAAAAACATGCCTTATTATTTAAGACATGCCTTATCACATTTATCCTTTTTATCCTTTCTACAGTCTCTAGTTGTTCGTACCCAGATGCATATGAAAGCAACCGTGAAACGTTACCAACTGTTGAACTCTGTCTCGGCCTATGTTTAAGAGTTCAACGTTTAAGTCTTCTTTACATTTAGGATACATAAAGCCCCACCTCAAGGGCATTCGTTATTAGTTTTTACATGACCGAGATAACGTAAATCCACAACGTTTCTCCATATGAAATGCAAAATTTAAGTTAACAAAAGCCTAGAATCCGTTTCCAAATTACTGTACTACAGAACCGTATGCCGTGCAAAGGCGCATTTACATTGGAGTTGTAAACACATGTTGTGAACAAATGATGACAACATTTCGAAAAACGGTAGTAATTTGTTTGAAACATCTCGTGTTGTCAACAGATTTTCCGTGTTTGAGACATACATTTTGTTTTCCAATAGAAGTGGGTAAAGATCAAAGGAAGTTGTAAACATTTATTGTAGACTTGTGTTGCAGCGCCTCTATGGTGGTGAAAACATTGAAAACATAGAACAAAAGTTAAACTACCATCAGATCTCAATTCACCTGACAAAGGATCAGCGTCATGTCAAAAGCTCACTTCCACTATACTTAGCTCTCGCTTCTAATGACGGCCTAATCTTCTTGGTGTCCGTTGTTTCGCCAAAATCACACAAGCTGCTGCAGCAAGTACCACATCGTCCACACTCGACATCTTGAAGTGAAACTGGAGCAAGATTGAAGTCAGGTCAAGTCAGGTTCGAGTCCATGCGTGTAAATGTTGCAAAACATTTGTTCACAACAGTCGGTGTAAACGCAGCTTAAGGTGCCCAGACTCATGAACGGAAACGTACGTTGCACGGGAATTTGACTTCTGTGTTGAAGATTCTATATTATGTCGCGGTTTATTATGTTTGCTTGTAAAATTAAAATGAAATTATTATTTTCAACAGGTTCAAACTGTGGTAAACAATAACACCGTGAACAGCGAGCTGCGAGCCCTGTTCAACGAGATTCTGGTGAACGTTAAGCTGGCACGACAGTCGGCCATCAGTCGACAGCAACCCATTCAGCAGTGGTTTGACCAGACCAGATCTTCGGGTACACACTTGATTCCCGCACAGAGCATCACAATCTTATGCCTGTCTGTTTTATTAACTGTAGGCTTACACATCAAATGGAACACGAACAATGTTCTATTATAAATAATTTATTTTCTTTTTGTAAAAACGATTAAAAAAAATAAATAAATTTATTGATTTTATTGTTTTTCATCATCTTCATCACATACTAAGTTGGTTGCAACTCCACTTTCCCAACCACTCATTAACGGTACGACCTCTTACTTATCATAGAATGATCAACTTAGTCTTTTCAGATTCACCTTGCGGTTCCTAGTTACCTCTTTTGATTTAGAGTCAATGGCAATAGTCTCTTAACCCAACTGTTATCGGCCATACCATGCTAGCCGTTTTTTCGACTGCGTCTATAATATCAAAACGAATTCCCGTTATAGCTCTTAATATATTCATTCCTTATATCTTCTGTCTGCAATATCTTCTCAAGAGGTTTATTTCATCTGCTTCCATATTTTACTTATTTTTCCAGTTTATTTCTGTGCCTTCTGAACGGTAGATCGCTATACTCTTAACAATGGACTTGCAATTACGAATTTAGTGACCCTTAAAATCTTTTCACTCACAAAATGCCATATATTTTTTCAATAGAAATATTTCTTTGCGTCACTTTCAATTTTATTTTATCATGGTTTTCTTCATTTTTGGTTACGTTCATGCCATTTTGTGTTTTTACCGTTGCTTAACACAATATTTATACCATTTTGTGATCCTGTCCTGGCCCTCCAACTATCATGGACTCTGCCTTGTAAGCTTGTAATGTTAGACTCCATTTGTATATTTATTTGAAGCTTATAGAGTATATTAATCTCATCTTCTGGCAGGATTTCTTGGTCACTGGCAAAGTGAAGGCTACAAAGTCGATCATCGTCAATTGGTGTGCCCATGACAAACCAGTTACAACACTTTTATTTCGTTAATTTGTAGTTTTAATAGGATTTGTGATATACAACATCCTTAACCTAATTCTTTACCGATCAAAATAGCGCTTACATTTTGTTCCCAGTTTGTATGATGCTACAATCGTGTCCTCATAAAAATTTTGAACTACTAGAATATACACCTTTTCAACGTCCTGGCGTTTTGTAACTGCCTTGGCATGGAAGGCGGCTCATGAGGAAGTTATATTGTGAGGAAGTCAAAAGGAAATGAAGTTGAGACTTAAAATTTCATGCATATTATACTATGTTTTACTAGAGGTCAATATGTACTGTTTGTTTAAATGTAATCAAGCTAGGTGTACTTATTTTTATTTGAACAAATATTGAACACAAACATAATAATTTGAACACATTCTTATGTCTTCGCTACATTCAAACCCATAGTGAAGCCACTATTATTTTCTTTCACGCGCGAAGTAGTCTACAACTTGTTTAACATGACTCTGTGGGATCTCATTATTAGTTTACGTCACGCAGAGAGGTCTCTTCACCTCCACTGTAACTTTGGCAAACATGATATTACTTGCAGAACCAAGCGGCGAGACTTGCACAGAATCTGCGCAGAGTTCTCCTGGTTTTTAATAGCAAACATGTACGTACTGCTCTCGTATGTTGTATCAAAAAACTGCTTTCAAAAAGCTTCATAGAAGAATTTTAATACTTTAGAAATATTATGGAAAGCTCAGCCTTCTCCTGAAAATCACCAAACTTCTACGTAAAATCCATAAACATAATATGTAAATTACGACTGCAGAATTTCCTACCTATAAATATTCTTTTTTTAGCGTCAACAAGTCTATAACTATTAACAACAAATACAATTTACAATACTGTCGTAACGTACCCATGAAACCATTCATAAAAGCAAATGAATTGGCAGGTTAACGACATAGGAGGTCAACGGGAGACCACTCTATTATATTAAATATCCGATAGAGTTCAGATCCTTACATAGTGTTAAGGATCAATCAAAGTCCTTTCCCCACAACTTGAAACTGTGAAGGTACTGCATACATAAGGAAACTTTGACATACAAACGTATAGTAGAGGGCATAAGTTTATAAAGGGCAAACTTCTGGAAGGTAATTAAAATAAATAAATCCAGATTGTGTTGCAGAGATCTATTATTGAAGAGAATGTTGTCAACGAACTAGATTGGATTTAATCAGATTTAGACTTAAGTCCTTAAATTCTAGCTGGAACATAGGACATCGACAAAATTTCTCGTCTTGCGGATTCCAAATCAGTGCCTGTCTAGCGTTATTTTCTGGTGGTCATCTCAGGGTGTGACCGATCCACCTCCATTTTCTTCTCTTTGTCTGTAGTTGGATGGGAATCTGACTTGTGACTTCCCGTACATCTCTGTTCGAGATGGTCTTGGGCCACCAAATTCTCATTATGTACCTCAAGCAACGGTTTATGAAAGTCTGTAACCTTGTGGTAATATCCTTTGTTACTTTCCAGGCCTCACATACATTCAGCAACACCGATTTGACATTTGAGTCAAATATTCTGAGTTTTGTCTTCCTGCGTATATGCGGTGATCTCCATATTGGTCTTAACTGTGCATATGGTCCTTTTGCGTTATTTATACGACTTATCACATTCCTAAGAGCACCTCCATCCTGACTAACCATGCTACCCAGATAGCAAAATTCCTCAATCCTTCCTATAACTTTTCCGTCTAGTATCAAATCAGAATTATTTCTA
Organism: Magicicada septendecula; assembly: GCA_034769895.1. Lineage (NCBI taxonomy): Eukaryota > Metazoa > Arthropoda > Insecta > Hemiptera > Cicadidae > Magicicada > Magicicada septendecula. The sequence goes on from CM068373.1 coordinate 330,694,334, forward strand.
TGATTAATACGCATTTCCTTGGTCTTTTTGTTATTTATCTTTAAGCCTACTTGTTTGGCTTCTATTTTCAGATCGTTCAATTTAATTTCCATGTCTCGTAGGCTTTCTGCAAGAAGGCACATGTCATCCGCATAATCCAGTTCCCCCAAACGGATAGAATCAAGAATGTGGATATAATAACGGAAATGAAAATTGGCGTAGACATAATAGAAACTATAGAGGCGAAAATGTCAAAGCAGTTCGGTTACTTACCTAAGTGTACGCCAAGAAAGAGATGGACATAGGAATATGGGAATGGACACCACGGAATAGAAGGAAAAATGCAGGCCTATGTGTTTCTGAGAAAATATGTTGAAGATGCCATGAGTGCAAGAAGCCTCACACAAGAGGACTGTTTGGATCGGCGTCGATGCGACAAGCAATGGCAGTCGTAACAAAATTGCTAAACGATGATGAATTTGTTCGGAGGAACTCTATTTGTCGGTAATGAGTTCACTCATATTATTGGAGGTTTACACCTATAAAAACAGATGGATACGGCAGGACAAGTAGGTTCGTTGTCTGAAATCGATATAAAACGCTGTTCATAGCAGCACGAACGCATTATGTCATTTCCTTACGGGATATCAAAGAAAAAAACTTGGCCGATACGCGGAGACATACAAACCCTGCAAGGTTTCCAATAAAACAGCCTAGAGAATTGCAACATTTAAAATGTTTAGTATTTTTATTACTAAACGCTTTAGCTAAATACATAGGCAACTACAGTTTTTAGCGACTTTCTTCGATTTCTCTTTCCTGCAAGTGTAGGTTCCTTAGGGGGAGCTAAAGGTCTGAGTTATCAATGCCTGCAGAACTTTCAATCACCCAAAAGGAGGCGGTAACTCCTCTTTTCATGGATAGTAGAAATGTTGATGAGAAAAATCTATTGAAACCCGAAGAGATTCCTGGATTACGAAGCTAGTAAAACGAGTGCAAAATGATAAAGGAATTTTAACACAAGCGGGTCAACAGAATTACTTAGTACTTCAGAACATAGCCTAATATCCGAATGCAACAAGAAGGAAAATAATTGTATGATAAGACTGGAAAACCTTTGTACTTATATACATTGATAAGGCCTTTTGCACACAGTGTGACTGTGAATTAGGGTTTTACGCGGATTTAAGTGTGACTAGTAAGCACAATTGTTCTGTCAAACGACGCATAGTTATTCGTGTTTCACATCATTCGATAACGTATGAGGGACAGTTGAAACGTCCGCGGAGCGTAACGATAGAACTAAAATTTTCTTGTGTTGTGAGATTCATATTTCGTGTAAACACCTGCTAATTTCCAAACCTATCTGTAAATTTCTTCCTTGTTTATCAGCTGTTCGAAATTTATGTGTTACGCGTGTTTTAAAAAATGGACAAAGTCGAACTTCGTGCTTGATTTAATTGTTTGTTAAAGAAATCTACCTCGAATGGAAGATCATAATTAAATGGTAAACGTGTTAGAAGATGCTGAAGCTTCAAAAACAATGTTTGTAAGTAGACATTTGAATAGAAATGTTGTCATATGAGCACTGAAGATAATCCCTGCAATGAGCGCCTAAATGTGCAACAACTCCGGATCAGTGGCGACTCGTGAGTAATGAAATGGGAGGGGCACACAGTGGGGAGGATCTAAGGTGGGCCACCATTCGCGGTAATTAGTACTTAGGTAAAAAAATATAGAAGGTCTTACCTGGTATTTCACTTTTTGTATAACAATTCCATTCTCCTGTTTTTAGATGTAGCGAATTCCTCTATCACTTGTTTGTTGAAATCTTGAATTCCATGAATCATTTTTTTTTCTATGGATAGCATAGCCAATGCATTCAGTCTATCAGTGCCCATGGAATTTCTTAAAAATGTTTTTATTCTTTTCAATGTAGAAAAGCACCTTTCACTTTCAACAGTTGTCATCGGTATGGTAACAATTATCTTTAAAATAGTCACACACTCTGAGAAGGTACGAAACATGTTATTATCAAGGAAAAACTGTAATAAGGGTGTTGCACCAGAAGCAATACGTAAATCTTCACGACTGTATAACACTTCTAGTTCGGTTCTCAGTTTCAGACCATTTATTGTTGGATAAAATTTAATTGTAGTCTGAAAATCATTTTCCGGAAACTCAACACAGTACTGTGGGAACTTTTCAACTAAAAACAATTTGGAAACACATAAATGATCTGAAAATTGAAATCTTTCATTAATATTGTTCACAATCATATCACATACTTCCAAAGCGGCCACACGGTTGCTCCTATTACTTAATTGTTCAACACACTGTCTCTTAGTCACAGGCTCACTTACAGACACTTCACTGTCTTCATAGGTCTTACGAATATTAACCACTGCACACACAAAATGTTTAACAAATGTTCTCATTTTTATTGCATCAATGTTTCTTTGTTGAATGCAATCAAAGAAAATCGCCACATGAGGCATAATTTTGTGGAAAAAAGTCAACCAGAAAATGAACTGAGGATCCCTCAAAGTTCGTACAAATCCTGCAGCCTGGCTAGAAGCACTTTTGTCAGAAATCTCTATGTCCCTAATGTGTTCAAAACATTTTATTAGATTATCTTTATGTTCAAACACAGTATTAACAGCCCTGTGTTGAAAGTACCATCTTGTAGGAGGCACAGACCCAATTTTTTTTTTACAATTTCTACTAAATAATCCATCCTCTTTGGAGATCTTGAAAAATATGGTCCTATTCCTTGCAGGTCTTGAAAAAATATTCTACTCTGGGAGGCAGACGATGTTGAGTTTTGAAGAATCAGATTCCCTTGATGGGCATAACAATGAATAAAATTTGCATTTGGATACTTCTCTTTAACCAAACACTGGACCCCTCCTTTCTGACCACTCATGACAGATGCACCATCGTAAGTCTGACAAATTAGTTTTTCCGGGGACTTGTATATTCCTATTTCTTCCAACTGTCCTAAAATTGTCGAGGCTAAACTTCGAGCACTTTTATCAAAAGGGACTTCAAAAAAACCCCAAAACCTTTCAATTATTCTCCCTTCAATGAGATATCTCAAAATCAGTGCCATCTGTGTTTTGCACGAACTGTCAGTTGTTTCATCAGCCTGAAGTGATATGAAGTCTATCGTAGAAATTTCAGTCACAATATTTTTTCGACACACTGACAAAATGGCATCTAAAAGTTCGTTCTGAATTGTTTTCGAGGTTCCTTTAAACACTGTTGAATTTTCTAAATGATCTTTCAAAACACTGTCAAGTGCTGCAGTATAATTGATTAGTCCTTTAAAAATCCCTGGGTTGTTGTCTGCTTCTTCCGTTTCATCGTGGCCACGTAAAGCTAATTCAAATTCCCCACAAAATTTAATCGCATCAATTATTCGAGACAAGATGTATCTGTTCTTGTCTACAAGTTCGTTATGTTTACGAACAGAAATTCTGTAACCATCATCGAGTTGCAATCTAATATTTACAATACCTAGCACGGCTAAACTCATTTCATTGTCTAAATGACATTCAGACAGCGAATGCTTCTTACTCTTTTCTGGTAAATGTTTCAGATCTTTAACGCCCGACTTAGTCCACGTGTCTTCACCGCCAAACAGAAGACAAGCAAAGCAAAATAAAGCATTGATTGTGGGGCATCCGCACATCCATTCCCATTTTTCGTACACTGTGGTATTGAAAGTTCTATTATAGGTTCTGTTTTTGTCCTTAAACACTTGGTTGATAGACAACTGCGGTCTTGGTGGACCCAATTGTTTTGCTATTAACCTATCTTCATAGCACAAAGTTTTACTCTGTAAATACTTGACATCATTCATTTTGTCTCAGAGATTTACACAAGCACACAAAATACCGACACTTGAATATTTTCAACACCGTTATTTACACGCGTGCGTAACACTGATTACTGAAAACCACTTGTAAACTTGTAACACTACAATTTATACAATTACTATAAGCACTGCCACCACAACTATCGTGTAGCACATAACATAACCGCTCTAGGTACACATTCTATTTTAATATTTCCTTCAATGAGAATATAATTTAAAATTATATAAAATCGCAAAAATTATTATAATCATATTCACGATAGAAACACTATAATAACATTATTTCAAAAAACATACACTAAGAAAGTAACAGTAATTATTAGTATTATAGAACAGCTCAGATGGCGGTAAAATGTAATAGTCTACTAAATAGCTCCGATTCATATCCGTTAGTTGCAGTAATGTGGCGCACCTACAGGATTCAGAGTTTACTACCTGAAGACTGTAAATGTTTGGTCAATGGTCACATAGTCTGGGTGACCGAATGCTATGGGATTTTAGCATTACGCTCTCCCACCACAAGAGAGTTGAGAAGTGGAAGGGAGTAGTGCGACCTGGGTCACAACGGTCGCTGTGACCGTCGCTATGTTGCCACATTTGTTTTCGCGTTGCCACATTTCTCCAGACTTCGCACTGTTACAAACTATCATTTGAAACGAGGACGTTTCTACAATATTTATTTATTTATTTCGTGTTTTTTTGGTGGGGCACGTGACCATGTGCCCTTATGAGTGAGCCGCCTCTGCTCCGGATATCATTTAAACATTTTCACACACGGTAGGCCTATTGGAGATCGGCGACTGGGAGTGGATGACATTGCTGAAATCAACAGGCGTCTTACATGAGCGTGTGTATCGGATTTTTATTCTTGAACTTGGTTGAAAAAACTTTGTGCAATTTGGGCACCGCATTTGGAGTGGTTGCACTTTTTGGATGTTGACAACTGGTGAAACCCCCCCTTTATTTTCTAAGTTTTTTTGTAAATTTTTTTTGAAAATTTTTTATTTTATTTTTATTAAGTTTTTTTTTGTAAAGGGGAGAGACATCATATTTAGAACTAGGTGGAGAGCCTAGAGGAAGCAAAAGTGTGCAAGGCCCAATTACAATTACAGACATGTCCCCCCAGGTGAATGACAGGACTTGCACATGAAAAAGTCTTTTAACCAACAAGCGTAAGCTTTATTAAGCCTGCAAAATGTTACATGAGATGACAAGTTATCGATTGTACAAGCACAAAATTAACGGCAGGATTATATATATATATATCAATTAATATTCCTAATGGCATAAAATGTAAGTGAATTGAATATTAACATAAATTGCAAAATTCCTGCCTGATTATGTATGAGTCAATGGTAGCAATAATCTCATTCATAAAAAGCAATTCACTAATCCTTAAGTGTTGTATAGATTTCAAATAGGCTAGCCTTTTTGTCTTAGTAAGCACATTTATGGTTTTTTTTTCTTTTTAAATTCATAACATATTCCCCCAGCAAAATATATTAAAATTACACACACAAGCACATACACAACATGATTAACACAACATCCCTCATTTCAGTACTAAATCCCTCATAAACCCATTTCAACTACCGTAAATGAATGCACAACAATATATATACATATGTATAAATATAATTGACAGGGTAATCCGATAATCACAGCTCCTAAGCATAGACGTGCCTTGGTAATTAGCACCAGAGAATGCAAGTGACCGCCCAGAGACTCAACATACTAAACAACCCTGACTTTAATCATCAAGCGCTAAGTATATGTGAAAAGGGAAAATAGTTTCTCAACTGAAGCATCAGACAGCCCCCGTTACGTGATTAAAACTCTGCCATGACCGTATGACATGAAAGCACGAGATAACTAACTCCCTAATGGTTTTAATTAGATGAAAAGGTAGAACTTACAGCAAACTGCGGATATGTGTGTGTGTGTAATTTTCTTACACATGATAAACAGTTATAATAGATTTCATTAGGTCTAATGCTGTAATGTTCACACATGCAGTAACATAACTGAACATGAGAGTTTGTGCCAAAGTATAACGGTTAAAACTTCATGAGTGAGCTTCTGGGAGCTTCCGTGCATTCACCATGTCGTTGAGATAGAAAATAGATAATTAGAATGTTCCCACCTGGATTGTCCGGTGTACTTAGTCAATATTGGCGCTGATCAGTAATGTCTCGGTCGTATCACAAGTCCTGGGGCAGCGTAGCGTTGGAAAAGGTGTCCGAACAGTTGTTCTCGACTGACGGCAATCGTGGCTAAAAGATCGTCTCTGCCAGGAGGGTGGACAGTTGTTCGTCACACCCGACACCCATCTCGCCCTTGTTCGAGCACCTGGAGCAGAACTTTATTCAGCGAACCATAGAAAAGTCGACGAAATCCCGAACAGAAGAGTGCCGCCAGTCGAGAGCAGATGACCAGGTTGAGGGTTCGAATAGAAATGAGACAGATTCAATGTGTCTGTCCACCCAAGAAAGCTCTCGATGCAGGAATGCACAAAACAGCTGGACGCGCCAACTGAATTTCGTAGATACACCACAACTGTGTGCATAACCGGACGGCGACAAACTGCCGTGGCCGTGCGTGACGTCAACGCCGCTCGTTTTAAAAACGCTAATCATACGATGCCGAACCCAGTACGGCACACCCTCACCCCAAAAGGGCAACATGGTTGACCCAAAACAAACCAGTCCTCAAGCACGACGGCTGCGGGAATCCTGGAAAAATCTCAGATTCTAAATCGCTCTTGGTGAGTTCAGTAACACAGGAAAACGAAAAGCAGAAGGAAGAGGTGTAAGTCAGTGAATGTGTGTCTGAAAGAGAAGATGTAAGTGTGAGTCCTGCATGCTCGCCGGGCCCTGGTCCGCATGCAGATATAAGGGACAGAAAAGAACAGGAGAAAGAGAAGAATCGCTGGCGCCAGCTCTGAGTACTGACCACCAAGGCCTCCCAAATCTAATGACTGAGATCCAGGAACCCAAATAGTATTCCCCCCTTTTATGGGACAAAACTGTCATCACTAACTCATGCCCTATGGCAAAACTTTAGCTTCGAAATATGAGTGGTTACTCTTTCAACATCCCCTCCGGGATCACCCAATTTCACTGTAACGGGGGACACAAACAGAAGAATGCGGTATGGTCCCGACCAACGATAACATAGTTTAGCGGCCCTCCTATTTATGGCTGAGCTGATCGGATGGCTCTGGCAGTAGACCAAGTCGCCAATCTTAAATGGGTTCGGAATTCGCCCCTGATTGTAGCGACTACGGACGCGTTCGTGCGCACGAAGCAAATTCCTCCGGACCTCCCGCCATCTGTCCACAGTCGTGACCTCCGGATCGTTAGGTAGAAGATCGTCAATGTGCCACAAATTGTCCAATGGCAAACTCGGCGAGAAACCAAACATGACTTCAAAGGGTACGGCCTTGTGACTCTCGTGTAGGGCCGTGTTAAATGCCAATTGCAACCACTTTAAATTTAGGTCCCAACAATCCTGCTGTTCAGCATGGTAGGCGATCAGAGCTGAACGGAGATTCCGATTAAATCTCTCCGCGTGGGACGGTTGAGGGTAGTACGGGGAAGTGGTCACATGTTTGATGCCGTTAGCGAAACACATTCGCCGGAAATCTTTCGAAATGAACTGTGGTCCATTGTCAGAGACAATGGTGGACGGAAAACCGAAATGCTGAAAGACATGGGTCTGTAGCATAAAGATAGTTGAGCGAGTGTTTGCCTGTCGTAAGGGCAGTAGCCAGACAAACTTGGAAAAAGCATCCACGCAAACAAGTAGGTAAGCATTACCTGACTTGCTACGAGGGAAAGGTCCCACGTAGTCTATGAATAACTTCTCCATTGGTTTGCTCGCCACATCGGATGACAATAGACCCAATTTAGTGTTTTGAGCAGGCTTACTCAAGCCACAGAGATGACATGCTTTCACACGAGCCGCGATGTCCCTGTCCATGCCCTTCCAGATGAAATGTCTCCTAATACTGGAAATGGTCTTCGGAATTCCCTTATGGCCACCTATTGGGGAATCATGATAGTAGCTGAAGACCATTGGCACGAGCTTGCTAGGCAGCACAACCTTCGGGGCACGTCCTTTTCGTTCTCGGCAGCACAGGACGCCCTTGGACAGAAAATATGGTACCTGCACGTTACCCTCTTTTAGGTGTTGGATGATAGGACCCAACTCTTCATCATTTAACTGATGGGGTAACACATCAGTAAAGGCCAAAGGAAAATCCAGCAGAACGGAACAGGGTTGCTCAGAATTGGCTTCGCTGGGTTGGGAGAACATACGTGACAAGGCGTCTGCAACAACATTTTGTGTTCCCTGATGTGTTGCACTTTGAATTTAAAGGATGAGATCTTGACCACCCAACGTCCTATTTTACCCAGCTGCCGGGGATGAGCGAGAAGCCATGAGAGAGCCTGATTACCGGTCTCCAGCAGGAACTCAGCGTGTTCCAGGAAACGCCTGAACTTATCTAGAGCGTACACGACAGCAAGACACTCTAGTTCATACACTGAAGACTTCCTTTCTTGTTGGGTCAAGGTCCGGGATATAAATGCCACCGGCTGCCTAGCACCATCAACTTCCTGGGACAGAACCGCCCCGAGCGCAACAGAACTCGCGTCCGTTTGCAAAATAAATTTTTTTGAAAAGTCAGGCATCCTCAACACAGGGGGAGAGACGATCGCCTCCTTGAGGTTATCAAAGGCCCGCTGTTGCCTCTCTCCCCATACAAATTTGGTACCCTTTTTTCTGAGTTCGTTTAAAGGGACGGCAATCTCCGCGGCATTAGGGATAAATCTACGATAAAAATTGACCATGCCAACAAATCTGGCAACACCTTTCGCATCCCTAGGGGGAGGAAAATCTCGGATGCCTTGTGTCCTCTCCGGGTCGACCGTCACACCCCCATATGAGACGAGATGCCCCAAAAACGAAATACTCTGTTGTGCAAATTTGACCTTGTCTGGATTGATAGTGAGGCCAGCACTCCTCAACCGGCACATCTCCTCTCTCAGGTGACACAGATGCTCCTCGAACGTCTTGCTGTAGACTAAGAGGTCGTCAAGATAATTGAAGATGAACTTAACTTTCACGTCATGGAATACAGTGTCAAGTAGTCGCGTGAGGGTTTGGGCCCCCACAGCCAGACCCATGGGTACTCTAGTATACTGATAAAGATTCCATGGCACAAAGAATGCCGTATAAGGGCGGCTTTCCTTAGACAGAGGAATCTGATGATAAGCGGCATTGAGGTCAAAGATGGTGAAGTATCTGGCCCCACTAAACCAATCGAAAGCAGAATGTAAATCGGGAAGAGGAACTGAATCCACCTCAATGTTAGCATTTAGTTTGCGATAGTCTATGACCATGCGCTGTTTACCCCCAGGCTTGGGCACCAGAAATGCTGGACTTGCATAACTAGAATTGGAAGGTTCAATGACCCCTTGTTTAAGCAACTCTTGAACCTTCTCTCTTAGAACATCCATCTTTGGAGGAGGGAACTTGTATGGGTGTGAACGTACTACAGCGGAGTCCGTTAACCGGATCTTATACTCCAAAAGATGTGTGAACCCCAAGTTGGGAGTTAATACAGTGGGGAACTGCTCACACAAATGATCTAAGGCACGCTTCTGGGACGGAGTGAGATGGTCTCTTTCTGAATCGGGACACACAAACTCCTGGATACCTCCCTTAGCTCCCCGGTACCCAAGGAAAGGAATGACAACTTCCCAATTGAATTTAAAATAACAGTGGTGCGCTTGAATGTCTAAAACGAGACCACTCTTGGAGATGAAATCAGCACACACAATACAGTCGACTCCCAGAGCCGGAGAAACCAAGAATCGCCACACCCATGAAAAACACTCGATTTTAATCTTTAGGGAAACCACCCGGGAGATGGGCAGAATTTCCCGCGATGCAGTCCAGCATACCACGGAAGACCGATCCGACCCTATTAGTAAGCCCTGTTTTTCAAGGTCCTCACATACTCTAGATGAAATTATGGATCGGGCTGATCCAGAGTCAACCAAGGCTCTGAGCTGACCCTTTTTCAACTCGACCAACAGGAAGGGGCATACTGAACTGTAGTTGGGGACAGTTCGCAGGACCTTGGAGCCGGATGATTCGGGATTCACTACCCACCTGGGGTTAAGTGAAACAGGAACAGAATGACCTAACGGGGAAGACCACTCCCGACTTATCTTCCCCGAGAGCTTACGTTTTTTGAATAGTAACCTTTTCGGGAAGTCCCCTGACGCTGTCTAGCATCGGAACAATAGCGCGCAACGTGACCGGATCTATGACACCTGGAACAAAATAATTCTCGCACCTCACAGCTCTGAACCGGCGCAGACCGAGGACCCCAAGACCCGGGCTGCCCAACTCGTCGCTCTAAAATAGGGCGATCTGAACACCTCCTAGCCTCGTGGGCTCTAATATCGTCATTACCTCGTATAGTGGTTGACTCGGCGCACAGCCGGTCCAAATCGATAAAACTTTGGGGACGGACAGCAAATGTCAAACGTGACCGTTCCTCCGGCGTCACGCCCTCCAGAATAGTGTGAATAACATCCGCTTCAGACAACCCCAGCCTCAGGATCCTGGCCGCGTCTTTAACACTAGAAATGAAATGAGCAAGGGACTCTCCGCTTGCTTGGACTCTATAAAAATGTTTATGTCGTAACCGGTCGTGCAACCTTCCCGGTATGAAAGCGTCCAGGACTTCCCGATGGAAATGGTCAATGCCACCACCATCCCTAAGAGTGCTTGTCAAGCGCTCAGCCATAGATCCCCGACAGTACGGGTAAATGAGCTCAAGCAAAATCCTCTCCGACAGCCCAGGGAAATCTGCCAACTGAAAAAATATGCGCAAGAATTTCAAAAGCGCCTCAGGATCCAGACCATCGACAACTGGGAGACGCTGAATGACATCCGACAGTGGGTTAGGGAGCTTGTGATAGCTCGCTGCAGCCATATCCGAAAAGGCAGGAACATGCGCAGGGGGTTCCACCCTGGCTGCCGTCTCAACAGAAGAAGAAGAAGAACCGGAATTCGCATTCACGTGGCGACGCTGGCCGAGAGAGAACTCCCGCAAGGCCATCGCCACTTGCGGCCATTTTTCTCTAATTCCGAGGTGGTAGCTTGTGATTCAGCGTTCTGTAAACGACATAAAACATGTTGTAAACGTTGGCGTACCCTCTGTCTAGCCGTAGAGGCGGGTGCAGCCGACTGCAGGCCTTCGGCCAAATCTCGCAGTTCAGAAAATCTTTCCGTACACAGCTCCACCTCGGCTGTGACATCCGTGAGTAATACTCTCCCACTCGGTGCCTCACCGGAGGCAAGAGCCTCACGGAGTTGCTTCCTTAATGAAACAACAGTCTCCTGCGGCTTCCGTCCCCGGAACCGTACCTCCCACTCGAGCTCATCTTTCACAAACAAGTCCACATTCACAGAAATGGACATGACCGCGCAATCCACACACACCACGTAAAAGCAATAATTAAAGAGAACGACAGGAAGAACTTGATCATACAAGTGGCTCCAGAATGCTCTAGCGATACGACGAGATGGGTGTCATAAAAGCAGAGAAACAGCCATGTAAACTGCCCAGAAGAGAACACGACACAAAACAACCAAAACTAACTCACTAAATACAATCCACAAAGTACACATAAAATTCAATGTAATCGAAAATATAAAACTATCACATCCATGCCCTTGGTCGGACCATGAACGCATTCAAAATACCCGATACCGCAACGCAACGCCCTCAATAAACAAGTACTATATAACGGGGATGCTATAAAACACGTTGTCTAATCCATGAGACAAGTCACAATCAAAATCAACAAGTACTGACGGCCCTCATCACGTCCAAAATCTGCTTGAGCTCCAGGGTATGTGCAAGTGAAATCAACCAAAACACATTCATAAAAAAAGTCAATCACATTCCTATAACCCCTTTTTCAAAATTCATCTCACACTCAACATCACAAAATAATCACTTAAACACTAACACATATTAAATTATTTTAAACTTCATCAACCCCTTATTCGTTTTATAAAATGTGCTATTTTTTTTTTTGGTTATTCTTTCTATTAATTCGTTATACTACCATTAAGTTTTCTTGTAACACTTGGATTCTAATTAAAAATAATTTGAAATAATTTGCAAGTCCTAACACCAGCTGACATGTCTGTAGCCACACCAAGTTTCATTTAAGGAAATAACTGTAAGTCCCCAGATTCTAAAATTTCTCAAGTTCCAAAGAAAAGAAAAATAAGGCAGAAACACTACCTACCTAGAATCATAACCACGCTCTGATCTAACATTTGAAACCCCCCTTTTATTTTTCTAAGTTTTTGTATTTTTTTTGAATTTTTGTTTTATTTAATTTTATTTTTTATTTTTTTTTGTAAAAGGGGAGAGACATCATATTTAGAACTAAGTGAAAAAAACCTAGAGGAAGCAAAAGTGTGCAAGGCCCAAATACAATTACAGACATGTCCCCCCAGGTGAATGACAGGACTTGCAAATGAAAAACTCTTTTAACCAACAAGCGTGTGCTTTATTCAACCTGCAAGATGTTACATAAATGACAAGTTCTTGATTGTGTGAGCACACCATTAAAGGCAGAATTATATATATATATATGTATATCAATTAATTCATGATGTCACAAAGTAAGTGAATTTGATTAACCTAATTGCAAAATTTCTGCCTGATTATGTATGAGTCAAAGTTAGTAATAATCTCATTCATAAAAGCAATACTGATCCATAAGTGTTGTATAGTATCAAATAGGCTAGCCTGTTGTCTCAGTAAGCACATTTATGGTTTTTCTCCTTTTTAAATCCGTTACATATTCCCCCAGCAAAATATAGTAAAATTACACACACAAACACATATACGACATGAATAACAAAACATCCCTCATTTCAACACTAACCTCCTCATAAACCCATTCCAACTACAGTAAATGAATGCACCCTAATATGTATAGATATGTACAAATATAAATGACAGCGTAAACTGAATATCTCAGCTCCTAAGCATAGATTTGCCTTGGTAGTTCACACCCGAGAATGTAAGTGACCGCCCCGAAACTCAACCAGCTAAACGACCCTGACTTTAATCATTAAGCGCTAAGTATGTGTGATGTGTGTGAAAGAAAATAGTTTCTCATCTAAAGCATCAGACAGCCCCCGTTACGTTACTAAAACTCAGCCATGACCAGATGACATGATAGCACAATATAATTAACTCCCTAATGGTCTTAATTAGATGAAAAGTTAGATCTTACAGCAAACTGCGGATGTGTGTGTATGTGTGTAATTTCTTACACATTATACAGTTATAAGATACTTCATTAGGTGTACTGCGGTAATGTTCACCCATGCAATAACATAATTGAACATGACAGTTTGTGCTAGAGTATAACGTTCAGAACTTCACGAGTGAGCTTCTGGCGGCTTCTGTGCATTCACCATGTTGTAGAGAGAGAGAGAAATAGATAATCAGAATTTTCCCACCTGGATTGTCCGGTGTACTTAGTCCGTATAGGCGCGGATCAGTGATGTCACAGTCGTGTCACAAGTCCCGGGTGCAGCTTAGCGTTGGAAGAGTCCTAAGTTGTCCTCGACTGACGGCATCGTGGCTATAAGATCGTCTCTGCCATTAGGGTGGACAGATGTACGTCCACCCGACACCCATCTCGCCCTTGTTCGAGCACCTGGACATACAATAGGTTGTAGAGGGTGTCATAAAGAAAATACGCCACATAGGCCGTCCACATTAACTTCCAACACTAACTTTACACATCAACAGCACACACACATCGCCACTAATTCATATTAAACAGTATTAAGCTGCTCAGCTGTGACTTATTTCACTTATGTACCAACTACCTTTTAAGTATTTCGTTGAAATATGACAATTAATTATTACGCATTTCATAACTGTTAATAACACCAAACACAGCTGAGTGCGAGATGCTTTAGTATTTTCTTTATTGAAGTCAATTTAGCCCACAACATTTACACTCATATCAATTTAATTTGGTAATCGCGTTAACGCACACACGAAAACTGCTCTACACACACACACAAGTATAAATTTATAATAGAGGTTGAAACGTAAAAATATATTTGGGGTTAGAATATTTTCAGAACCCGCTGACTTGTACATACCTGGAGCTACACTTTATCTAGCCAACCATAGTGATAGTTGACGAAGTCCCGAACAGAAGGTTGCCGCCAGCCGAGACCAGATGACTAGGTTGGAGGACAGAACAGAAATGAGGCCGATTCAATGTTTCGGCCTAGCCAAGTAAACTCTGGATGTAGGAATGTACAGAAACATTGGCGCTGCCAGCTGTATTGCGTAGCTGCACAACATTTGTGTGCCAACAACAAACTACCGTAGCCGTGTGGCCGTGCGTGACGTCAGCGGCGCTCGTTTTTAAAATTCTTATAATACGCTGCCGAACCCAGTACGGCACATGCCTTTACTATTTCTACATCCTTACCATAAGGTTTTGAATTACAATCTTCCATATAGGCCTTACTGTCACCATCTAAAACTTTCTTTGCATTACGCCGCGCGTGAAAACCATCATTGCTAGGCAAAAGCGCGTGAACATGATTCATTCAAAAAATAATTAAAAATACTTAACGACATCGCAGACACTTTTAAAATACACCGTTGGAAAGGGGAAAATCTAAACATTAAATTAGTGCAATAAAAAAAATTCTTAAATTTTTCAATTGTTTGCGAAAATTTTTCAATTTTCATGGCAAAACGCAGAATCCAAACGAGAGTCTTAATACGTAGTTGTGTGTGGGAAAGCATACCGAAGACTACTTTTGTGGGTGGTGACATAATAATAAAAATGCGAGTAATAAATTCATTTTTGACAAATAATGATGTAAATACACATAAAGTAAAGCTGTTAAAGAAATTCGTTGCAAAACTAATAAAAGAAAACACCATTGCGCAATTAAAAAGAATTGATGAAATAAGGATTATGAAAAGAGAATGTGTGGCGGACATTACGCCAGAGAAAGCGGGAAAAGAAAAAGAAGTGACAAAAGTCTACAGTATGAAGAGAACAACGAAAATGACCAAGAGTATGGCGCCGGCCTTTATTTGTCAGGGACGTTACAAATTACGTATCTTAAGATTCTTAATTTTTAATTTTTCAAGATTTAACGATTTTTTCGGTACCGTTTCTCAAAGATAATACAAGATAGTCTTTGACACATTACATTCTTTACGTGCTTTGTAAGGTACAATAAACAAATTTTATATATACTTATCATTAAATTAGATTGAGCTCAAAATTTCCAAATCTTAGAAACTTAAAATCTTAGAATCTTGAAATTGCAACGTTTAGAAAAAAATTGTTGCACTAATGTCAAATTACAAAATAAAATCATGGAGAAACTAATTGTCGATCTACCTTATAAAGCAATTTTAACTAAATAATGATATGTTTTTTTTGAGACCTCTATAATTAAGAGCAGCTAAAATAATGGTACCTAAAAAGTGCAAAGTTAACATGTAAATTACACAAACGTCCTTACCACCTTAAGGTATTTATTATAGATAGGCCTACACCTTACCTGATTGTTATTTATTAAAATAAGAATAAGTAAGAGGCAGCTCAGTAGACCAGTGGGTACGGCACCTGGCCACTAACCTAGAGGTCCCGGGTTCGATTCCCGGGCCCGCAGCATCAAATCAGAGCGCATTTTTCAGCCCACAGATCGACTCAGCCTGTTAAAAATGAGTACCTGGGATAACATCCATGGGATGATAATGGGCGGGTGAAGCGTAGTGCTGGCCACACTGCCTTCCCTGTATGCCGTACGGCTCACATAAGGCAGCCTACCCTGCCTTCTCCTACACTACTTCAGGTGGTACACATGGGAGCCATTATTATTATTATAAGAATAAGTAAGTTTGCATACCCACAGAAGTCTTGTTAGGAAATAGATAAGAATTATATATTTTCCTCCACTTTTTTTCTGAAACCTGTCCTAAATTCTGCATACTCTCATGCCACTTAACGGTACTAACGATCTAGTAAACAGCGAAACTCAACGCAGGACCTAGACCTAGAAGTAAATTTTTTAGGTCATGTGCTCCGGAATTTTCTCTTCTACTTCATCCCCTCCTCCTCCTCCTCACCCAGAGGATGGTGGGCTTGGAATTTCTTCCCGGCCGAAGACAGTCTCTTAATGACCACATATCTTCTTCCTCCTTTTATCTCATACATTTACTCCTTCTGGGCCTTCCCCTCCCACTATGTCCCTTAATCATTCCCTCGGTGAAATTTGAATAGCTTTGCAGATGACCAACTATATTGCTTTTCTTTTCTGAATGGTTTCAATCAGAATCCTGCTTTTATTCGCTCTCTTTAAAATCTCATCATTAAACACTCTTTCCGTCCTCGGTATTCCAGCACCGCATCTCAAAAGCTACAAGGTAGCAATTACTCAATTTCACCAGAGTCCAGGTTTCTGAGCCATATGTGCATATGCTCTAAGTGCAACATTTTATGAATTTCTATACACTTTTGGACGCCTAAAGAGATCTTTTCTTGAAAAATGCTCTTATTGCTAGTGAAATTCTACTACTTTTTACATCACTATTGTAGGCCTATCTCCCATCTGATGTAATGGAGGTCCTAAGATATTTAAATGTATCGACTAGCTCCCCATCATTGTTCGGAATTTCTCTGCTTTTAGTTTCCTCTTTCTAGAACATTTAATGATTTTTGTTTTTTCTTATTTACCGTCATGTTGTACCTATGTTTTATGATCATGTTTAGTTGGTGAAATGCATTTTGTAGTTCTTACTCGTTGTTTCCTAATTCTCAGTGTCATCTTCAAAACGGAGTTTTGCGACATACTCCACTAATTGTTATTCTACTGTTGCTGATTTCCAAAAACTCTTTCATCACGTACTGCACATACAAGTTGAACAGTAGTGTGGGTAATCCACAACCTTGTCTAACACAGTTCAATTTCGTTTGAGTCCATCCCGGCTTGTGAAAACTGTTTGATTCTTGCAGAGTTGCAGGGTAATTTTTCTATCCCACAGTCTACTTTTATATCCCTGAGGACTCTAAACGTTTTATTCCAGTTGATGTTGTCAAAACCATTTCGATATCAACAAATGGTATGCTACATGCTACGTTAAGTCTAAGAGAGAGTTCTCCGTAATCATTCACAGCGACAATATGGCATGTGTTCTCCGTTTTCTTCTAAAAGCATCTAGTTATCTTCACTTTTCTTTTTTGTTAGATACCTTTCCTCTCATGATATTTTTCTGCAAAATATTCTTGAAAGCAAGGTGTTGGGGAGAAAGAAATTATGAGGCTGCCTGGTTTGTCTTAGTTGGGATCTGTACGACCTTGAATGATGAGTAAGTGCGTATGTAAAAGGAGGCATGTATGTCCGGCTGGATGATGGTACATTCCTCTAGCGCAAAACAAATTATGAAAATGTTAAATGTTGAGAACAACAATATCAACAACATAATTGCTTTTTCTTAAACCTAATACACTAGTTCTTGTTTTAATAGCTCTGGTGGTTTCTGATATCCTAATCCCACCCCGCGGTATTACGCCATTGACTGTAATAATGATTTTTTTTCAGGATTATGATGATGGATTACAATACGAGAGACCTGTAGAACTGTTTGAGCTTTTCAAAGAGAAGTTCAACATAACCTACTCAGACAACGGGGAATACATTAAGCGACTGGAGATTTTCAAGGAAAATCTGCAGAAAATAAAAGTTGTACAAGAACTAGAACTTGGCACAGCCAAATATGGAATAACTAAATTCGCCGATCTTACAGGTAAAGGATAGATTAATTAGAACATAACAAGTAAGAACAGATATATCTATTGCCGTTTAGTGTTGTTTGAAAGAAATCGGTTTGTGAAGTATATATTTTCTAGCAGATTTACGAAGTAAATCTATGATAGTTGTAGTAGCTTAAAGAAAACTTCATGCAGAAAATTTATGAAAATTCCTTTAGGCCTATTTATCTGAATGTAAATTTCTACTATTGTGTACCAAATCGCTAAGTTTATCACACACTTATCGTTCCGTCCATCATCCGATAACAATTTCCGCCCGCTGCATTTTGGATTTCTTCATCAGCGTGATAACGCCGCTTCTCAAGGCCCAACACATGGATACTGCTTACGGCACGAGGTCAGTACTGTAAGATAGATGTTTGCATTCCTCTTCTAACTCAAGTTTTTCAGTGTGTGCCCTCGTGACGTGGTGGCGTCAATTTGACACTGCAGACGCTCAGAGACGATGTAGGGCACACTTCCTTTCGAAATACACGAGTCAGCTGCAATGTCGTCCACTGTGATTCGCCAGTTTGCAAGCATCATTTGGATAACACGTTCAACGTTGTCGTCTGTTGTCGAAGTTATTTCCTGCCGTTAATCTTTCTCGATATGCATGTAGGCCATTTTCGGACAACTTGGACCATTCTGCGATGACCTGGCGTGACAGTGCTACACCGTACACTTCCCTCCACTGGCGATAAAGTTCACTTGTGTTACACCTGTTTGCCTACAGGAAACAAATCACTGCGCCGGTCTCGAATTTGGATGCTACGTGACATATTTCGTGGGTAACAACGGATTAAGCATTACTACCACATTGGAAACGTTACTACAGTTGACGGGAACGAAAATTTACCAGTGTCAGCAACAACTTCCGACAATATGTCTGTTTTAGAAAACAAAATACGTAGAGTGCATTTACCTTTTTTACCATCCCTCGTATTCAGTTTTTTAAAAATATTTTTTCTCGAAATCCACAAACGATACCACTGGATTACGAATAAGACGACAAACGTTTTATGTGACAAGGACAAATACTGACTTTTTTCAAGTATAAATACTGGCTTCTGTAAAATTTGGAATTACCAATTGGAATCAGCTGCTGTTTTGAAAATTTTTAAAAAAACATTTGGTTTGTTTTGTACTTATAAAAGGAATGGTAAGTATACGGTGTACCTATACCAAATTTCTAGTCCACTTCTCCACACCACAAACATAGGCCTATATACGAGGACGTTCACGTCAGTCCGGGACTTTGTTAGACTGTGCCGGTATAATTCCGGCCGTCGAAAATTGTAGAATATTTAAGGGTAAAATAACGCTAGAGCAAGGGTCGGTTGAACCGAACTTTGTACGAAACCGTTAAAGCTGCGCGCGCACCTCGTAGGGAGGTTTAGCTTGGTTAAACTGTAACAGCGGTATTCAGGTATTGCCCGGCCAGCAAGAAACATCGACTCCGGTTTCCGAACAGTTTACTGCGCAGTTATTTCTTCCACTCTTATGGCAGGCTGAAACTTACGAGACTCCCGGTAAGAGATTGTATTATTGTATGCGTTAAAAATAATTAAAATTAAATAAATAATTAATAACAAAATGTATGCAGCCGTATGAGAAGGCGAATGCATGTGGGCGCGATCCGACAGTTTCTATATTAAAGAAATTACTTAATGTTCAGTATATAGCCCATGTTCTTTTCTTATTATTATAATACTGTAAGAGTCACTGTAATTGTCATTGTCATGGTAAATGTATAGAATGTTATATAAATTCGAAGGTAAAGTTAGTGCGTAGTTATGGAATGTAAGTGTGCTCAAACATGCATCAGATCGCTTGTGTGACTCTCTTTAATTAACTTTGCAGTAAAAATAACTGGTGAGAACACCCGTAGAGCAAACATTATTAATATTGAAACATTCTTAATACTGTGAGTGCCTTGAAGTTAATCAGTTTTTGGGCAAATTGCAATAATGGTGTCACCACGTGGCAAGCTAACCTGTTGCTTTCTGTCGGAGCATGTTACGAGCTCGCGCTAATGACTTTACTCTACGCCTTTTAATAAAATATTTTATTTTTAAATTAATCATTCCGTGGCAGATTTTTTTGTACTCTTTAAGCAATTTGCAAAGACTTTATTACCGCAACTTTGTGCTGTAATCTTGAGTTGGTTGAAGGCCCGTTCTGAGGTTAATTACCTGAACTTGGGTGTACATTTTTGGGAACATCTTTTTCTAATTTTTATGAGTTAACAGGGTTCTCGATTAAGCCGGAGATGTGGCCTTGCTGATTGACCTCCATCCTCATCAGCCATGAACCATTAGAAACGAACCTGTTCGGAGAAGGAGTCGGGTGACTAGCTCAAGATGTAACTCTTAGTCAGCACAATTAAGGTGTATGCACTCTTTTATTTTCCTTTTGGGGCCGGGCCGGCAGTGCTCCTGATTTACCGTAAAAATCTTTTGAAACCATGTGCCCACGTGGCCAGACAGTCTGCTATAGAGGGTGTCAACTGAACATCATTCTGAACATTATGTGTTAATTTCAAGGAACACTTTAATAACTTAATTACATAACACTAAGTACAATGCTTGTAATTGTGTGCTGCACTGGGGGAGCGTGCTAGAGATATTTTGTACACTTAGACATTTTCACTGATTGCATATAGTTATCACCTTACTCACTACAAAATTTATATGACATGTTAGGAATTCTGTTCCGGCTGGAACAGAATGGAGTTGATATTAAATTCAATTTGGGTTCAACATTTAAGGGCTGGGGAGTTTATCGTTTTCTTTTTTGGCTGTTTTCGGGGGAATAAAAGGGGACATAGTTTTTGCCAGGCACAGGTTCTTGCAGTCTAAGACAGGTTAGATTCCTGTCAAACTTGGTTGAGCACATGCGGGCGCGCTCCCACAGCTGCTAGGGCACAACAGTCCTTATTGTAAATTCATTATATATATATATATAGCCAGTCAGATTTTAATAGAAAAGAATTTGCACATTTTTTCTGGGCATATACTAATTAATTTTGTACCTTACGAAGGTCTATCCTGATTAATTTTTTTTACTTGTAAAGCATCTACTGATTAATTTTTCTACTTGTAAAACATATGCGGATTAATTATTTTTACTTGTAAAGCATCTACTGATTAATTTTTCTACTTGTAAAACATATACGGATTAATTTTTTTACTTGTAAAGCATCTACTGATTAATTTTCTACCATGTAAAGCATATTCTGAAACATGAATACATTTGAATTTGTAAAACAAATTAACGTTTAAGAACCGCATAACAATTGCTTAAAATCAGGTGATGCAGTTTTTTTAATTTTTATTTTATGCTGTTGAAGAAACTTGAAGATTTCATATGCTCATGATGGGGCAATTGTCAGTGGATTTCTATGCATATGGGCGGTCCGGTCTCGCTCTTGGGTTATGAGCGATTATCATTCTTTCAGGGGTTTTTCGTATTTATGCAACTTAATGAAATTGATAATGACGGTGACGGAAGGGCGACATGTATGACTGCTGGTTTTAGGGCATGGTAGTAACACGGCCTGCAAGGCAGGTGTATTCCAGGGGTATTCGTTTTTATAATATTTGTGTATAATTATGAGTATACGTGACTTTATGTTTCTGTATGTGTTGTTATGTTTCGGTGTATGTTAAGCTAGTCATACAAAGGGGGGGAATCATATATTTACTGAACGTTATCTGATATACAGACCTTGTCTTTTCACACTATTAAAACATGGGGCTTATTTATTTAGGATATATTTGTGATTTATTTGTGATAATTATGTGATAGAGTTTCATCTACATGTAGCGAATGATGGGATACAATAAAAACTGTTATTGTTATATTACAGCCGAGTTTCATTGCAAGTCCCGTCATACTGGACTCAGCACAATTTTGGCTTCTCTAGGCTCCGGCCTAGTTCTAATTAACTTGTGGCTTCTCTTTCAAAAAAAATTAAATAAAAAGAAATATAAAAAGAAATAAAAAGAAGTTTGTTTTGTACATAGAAAAGGACATAAAAGGAAAGAGGGGTTACAGATGGTAGCAGAGCGTGGTTCATTCTAGAGTTGAACCCTTGGGTCCTGGTGTGTGACGGGGCTTGCAAACTCGGAAATATTAAAGCGATTGTTATGACATTGTTTTCTTAGGTATATGCCCGTGGAGGCTAGTTGTAGGTCGTATAACTTGTGAGTCTGGTCGCACCACTGAGGCGGTTATTTGTGTTGGGAAAATGTGATAGTTTTTACTGCCGGGGAGTCTCAAGCGGGGCCTGGGTGATGGAATGTTGCGGATTCGGGGTCGGAGTTTAGCGTGTGACATTAGCGGGATGCGGTACCGTCACCGACTAAATTCCCGAATTATGAATTTTGATTGTTAGTTGGTTTTGTGAGTTATGTGTTGGTGAGACGTGTGTGTCGAATTGATGTTTGATGTTGTGTGTGTTCAGTATTGTTGGTTGTCGCTTGTCTCCTTCTGTGGTGTGAGTAGATGGTTCAGAATAGGCCAGGTCTCCGCAGCGCTAGAGAACCCGGGGGTCCACTCAAAAGAAGGACAGTACTTGGGTTTTTCTGATTCTTGTGAATATGTTTTTGTAAGTATGTTTTGTGTTAAGTTATTGTGTGATTCTGGCGGGGGTAGGTTATCAGAGACTACCCAACCCTATTTCCGGCATCCTCCAGAGACTTCCTGTGGTGGATGGAGAAGATGAGGGCAAATTGTTGGTTTTTCTGGACATCGTCCTGGAGTTGGCGGATTTTCCGTGGCTGTCCGATGAGGTCCTCTTGTCCGTTATATATCCGTACTGCCGGGGTGCATTGGCTGAGCTGGTCACCGACACTCTGCGTCGTGGTGGCAGTATCGACTCTCTCCATGGGGAGGTGTTGGACTCTTTCATACCCCGTCGGCAACGTGAGCATTTGAAACATAGCCGGTTCTATCGTGCACAGGCCAACGGGGAGGCGTTGGGGGACTTTGTGCAGGATATCCGTAAAAGTGCTCGGATTTTGAGGTTGGGGTTGCCCGAGAAGGACATCGTTAGAATTATTTTAGAAGGGGTGACGCCCCAAGAGAGATCCCGTTTGGTGTTCGCGGACCGTCCACGTTGTTTTGCGGACTTCGAAAGGCTGTGTGTGGTTTCGAGAACGGTGCAGGGGATTGACGAGTCCCGTGAGAAAGTAGCACAGGGTAAGGTAAGACCCGAGAGGCATGGGGGGCGAATTGTTCCGTCCTCATGCGGTACTGAAATTAGAATTATAAATTCTTGTAGCGAGAGGCGCCGTCGTTCGCCTAATGTGACTTGTTTTAGATGTGGTAGGTTGGGCCACATCAGACGATTTTGTACCGGGGTTGGGTCGAGTCCAACGTCCCTCCACAAGGCGCCCAAGGTCATTCAGAATAAGGTCAATGAGGGGAAGATATGTCGGAGTTCTTCCCCTTCCTGTCGCGGGTCTTCTAAGGTACGCGCCTCCAGGCCAGTTGTAGGTACCAAGTCTTTGGGCATCAAGGTCCTCCAAACCATCTCTAGGCCCACTTCCGTATGCCCCTTCTTGCTGTTGGAGTTGAAAAAGGGTCAACTCAGAGCATTAGTTGACTCCGGATCAGCAAGATCCATCATTTCATCTAAGGTGTGCGAGGACCTTGAACGACAGGGTTTAATTAAAAGGTCAGCACAGTCTTGCGTAGTGTGCTGGACGGCATCCCGGGAAATTCTGCCCATTTCCCGGGTAGTTTCATTTAAGTATAAAATCGAGGGATTTTCTTGGGTGTGGAGCTTTCTGGTTTCTCCTGCTCTGGGAGTTGAATGCATTATTGGTGCCGATTTCATCTGCAAAAGTGGTCTCGTTATTGACATCCAAGAGCACCAAAGTTATTTTAAATTTAATCGGGGAGTTGTAATCCCTTTCCTTGGATATCAGGGGACCAGGCAAGATATCCAAGAGGTTAAGTGCCCCGACACATCTAGAGACCACCTCTCCCAGTCCCAGCGGTCCGCTTTAGATCGGTTGTGTGAGCGTTTCCCCACTGTATTAACTCCGGCCCTTGGGCTCACACATCTCTTGGAGTATAAGATCCGCCTAACGGACTCCAAGGTGGTGCGCTCCCACCCTTATAAATTTGCCCCTCCGAAGATGAGCATCTTGAGGGAGAAGGTTCAAGAGTTATTAGATCAAGGGATGATTGAACCTTCTCAGTCCAGTTATGCCAGTCCAGCGTTCCTAGTGCCCAAGCCTGGAGGTAAGCATAGGATGGTCATCGACTACCGCAAGCTGAACGCTAACATTGAGGTAGATTCGGTCCCCCTTCCTGACCATCATTCCGCGTTCGATTGGTTCAGTGAGGCGAGGTATTTTACCATCATTGACCTCAACTCTGCATATTACCAGATTCCCTTGACGAAAGAAAGTAGGCCCTACACGGCATTCTGTGTTCCGTGGAACCTCTATCAGTACACTAGGGTTCCCACGGGTCTAGCGGTAGGGGCCCAAACACTCACCCGTTTACTTGACACCGTTTTTCACGATGTCAAGTTCAAGTACGTTTTCAATTATCTTGACGACTTGCTGGTGTACAGCAAGGGGTACGAGGAGCATTTGGGTCATCTTGAAGAGGTCATGTGCAGGTTGAGGGGTGCTGGCCTCACTGTCAATCCCGAAAAGGTGAAGTTCGCCCAGACACAAATTTCTTTTCTGGGCCACCTGATTTCCCATAGAGGTGTCACTGTGGATCCTGAGCGAACACAGGGAATCAGGGACTTTCCCCCACCAAAGAATGCCAAAGGCATCGCGAGATTTGTGGGGATGGTCAATTTCTATCGGCGTTTCATTCCAAACGCGGCGGAGATTGCGGCACCTCTGAATGAACTCCGGAAAAAGGGCGCCAAATTTGTATGGGGGGAAAAACAACAGAAGGCTTTCGAGACCCTGAAGGAAGCCATCATTTCCCCTCCAGTACTGAGAATGCCAGACTTCTCGAGGCCGTTCATACTCCAGACGGATGCGAGTTCGATTGCGCTCGGGGCGGTTCTGTCCCAAGTTGTTGATGGTGCTAGGCAGCCTGTGGCCTTTATATCTAGAACTTTGACCCAACAAGAACGGAAGTCTTCAGTCTATGAGCTAGAGTGTTTAGCTGTTGTATACGCTCTAGATAAGTTCAGGCGTTTTCTGGAACACGCTGAGTTCCTGCTCGAGACCGACAACCAGGCTCTCTCTTGGCTTCTCGCTCATCCCCGGCAGCTGTGTAAGATTGGACGATGGGTGGTCAAGATCTCATCCTTTAAATTCAAGGTGCAACACATTCGGGGAACTCAAAATGTGGTTGCAGATGCTTTGTCCCGTATGTTTTCCCAACCCAGCGAAGCCCAGCCGGAGCAACCCTGTTCTGTTTTACTGGACTTTCCTTTAGCTTTTACTGATGTGTTACCCCATCAGTTAGATGATGAAGAGTTGGGTCCGATCATCCAAAATCTAAATGAGGGTAACGTGCAGGTCCCTTACTTCTTGTCCAGGGGCGTCCTATGTTGCAGAGAAAAAAAAAGGACGGGCCCCGAAGATAGTGCTGCCTAGCAAACTCGTGCCCATGGTCCTCAGCTACTACCACAATTCCCCGGTAGGTGGACATAAGGGGATTTCGAAGACCATTCCCAGTATTAGGAAACACTTCATCTGGAAGGGCATGGATAGGGACATAGCAACTCGGGTGAAGGCATGTCATCTCTGTGGCTTAAGCAAGCCTGCCCAGAACACCAAGTTGGGGCTGTTGTCATCTGATGTGGCGAGCAGACCGATGGAGAAGCTATTCATCGACTACGTGGGACCCTTCCCGCGTAGAAAGTCAGGAAATGCTTACCTACTTGTCTGTGTGGATGCTTTTTCGAAGTTTGCCTGGCTACTGCCCTTACGGCAGGCAACTGCTCGATTGACCATAAGCGCGCTCCAGAGTCATGTATTTCAGCACTTCGGTCTTCCGGCCATCATTGTCTCGGACAATGGTCCACAATTTATTTCAGGCGATTTTCGGCGAATGTGCTTCGCCAATGGCATCAAACATGTAACCACTTCCCCCTATTACCCAAAGCCGTCCCACGCGGAGAGATTCAACAGGAATCTCAGGTCCGCGCTTATTGCTTATCATTCAGAGCAACAGACCACCTGGGACCAGAACCTTAAGTGGTTACAGCTAGCTTTCAATACGGCCCTGCATGACAGTCATAAGGCCGTTCCCTTTGAAGTTATGTTTGGTTTCTCGCCTACGCTTCCCTTGGCCAACTTATGGAACATAGACGATCTTCTGCCGAGTAATCCGGACATTAGGATGGCAGATAGGTGGAAACAGGCCCGGAAGAATTTGCTTCGTGCGCACGAGCGCGTCCGTAGTCGGTATAATCAGGGGCGTATTCCAAATCCCTTTAAAGTAGGAGATTTGGTCTACTGCCAGAGCCACCCGATCAGCTCAGCTGCCGATAAAAGAGCCGCCAAATTGTGCTATCGTTGGTCGGGACCATCCGTATCCTAGGATTCACTTCACCAGTGACGGCGCGGTTGGAAGAGCCGGGTAATAATCCTAAAGAGATTACTACACATATTTCAAAGTTGAAACTGTGTTGACGAGGGTGAACGGGGGGACACGGGGGGAATGATGGTGGTCTCTGTGTGAGTGGGGATGTTGTCAATTTTAAGAGGGTGTGCCCCGGGGGCGGTATTGAGAATGATATGGTAGCGGGTAGATGTTTCCCACAGTCCCAGTGGGTTTCGTCTACTTCAGGGATGCGCCCCTGCCTGCGCGAGCCGTGGTTTTCTCCAATTGTCCTTATGTCCGGAGGGAGACATGTCCTTACCTTCAGTCCCAGCCCATGACCGTTTAATCATCCTTAACCATCTACCTTCCAATTTTCCTAACCTTACCTAAAAAGAAAAAAAAAAAAGGAGTTAGAGAGAGCGGAGGGTTGGCGGTGTTCGTCGTGGGGTCGATCTTGCTCCTCGTAGCGAACATCGTCAACCGCATGCCCTGGGCACACCTTTGGATTATAGTTTCATGGAGACCGTCATGTTCCCCTTTTCCCTTGCCCCCTGCCGTGATGGCATTGTTTAGAATGGGGGGGGGGGTCGTATTAGAGAATTACCCCGTAGGTATATAGGGCAGATGGCCCTGTTAAGGTGGCTATCGTGTTCTGGCTTGAGTGGACAAGCCTCACGAGGTCGGAACTCAGGGAGCTCCCTAACTTTTCTTTCGTCTTTCTTCTCTGTCCCTCATTGCGGTGGGATGGCCCTGATCAGGTCAGCGTGCCGCACCCACACACTTACATACTACACGTCTTCTTTCTTCTCTTTCGTTTTCCCTTCTGAGCCTCTGTTCTCCTGAGAGCAAGTGCCGCCGGGCCACCATATCCACAAAGTCCACCAGCTTGTTTTGGGAAGGGGGTACACTGCAGGGTACTCTCCCGAGTTTCAGAGTGGGGCAACCGGGTTGCCCTTTCGGGGTGGGGGTGTGCCGGTATAATTCCGGCCGTCGAAAATTGTAGAATATTTAAGGATAAAATAACGCTAGAGCAAGGATCGGTTGAACCGAACTTTGTACGAAACCGTTAAAGCTGCGCGCGCACCTCGTAGGGAGGTTTAGCTTGGTTAAACTGTAACAGCGGTATTCAGGTATTGCCCGGCCAGCAAGAAACATCGACTCCGGTTTCCGAACAGTTTACTGCGCAGTTATTTCTTCCACTCTTATGGCAGGCTGAAACTTACGAGACTCCCGGTAAGAGATTGTATTATTGTATGCGTTAAAAATAATTAAAATTAAATAAATAATTAATAACAAAATGTATGCAGCCGTATGAGAAGGCGAATGCATGTGGGCGCGATCCGACAGTTTCTATATTAAAGAAATTACTTAATGTTCAGTATATAGCCCATGTTCTTTTCTTATTATTATAATACTGTAAGAGTCACTGTAATTGTCATTGTCATGGTAAATGTATAGAATGTTATATAAATTCGAAGCTAAAGTTAGTGCGTAGTTATGGAATGTAAGTGTGCTCAAACATGCATCAGATCGCTTGTGTGACTCTCTTTAATTAACTTTGCAGTAAAAATAACTGGTGAGAACACCCGTAGAGCAAACATTATTAATATTGAAACATTCTTAATACTGTGAGTGCCTTGAAGTTAATCAGTTTTTGGGCAAATTGCAATAATGGTGTCACCACGTGGCAAGCTAACCTGTTGCTTTCTGTCGGAGCATGTTACGAGCTCGCGCTAATGACTTTACTCTACGCCTTTTAATAAAATATTTTATTTTTAAATTAATCATTCCGTGGCAGATTTTTTTTGTACTCTTTAAGCAATTTGCAAAGACTTTATTACCGCAACTTTGTGCTGTAATCTTGAGTTGGTTGAAGGCCCGTTCTGAGGTTAATTACCTGAACTTGGGTGTACATTTTTGGGAACATCTTTTTCTAATTTTTATGAGTTAACAGGGTTCTCGATTAAGCCGGAGATGTGGCCTTGCTGATTGACCTCCATCCTCATCAGCCATGAACCATTAGAAACGAACCTGTTCGGAGAAGGAGTCGGGTGACTAGCTCAAGATGTAACTCTTAGTCAGCACAATTAAGGTGTATGCACTCTTTTATTTTCCTTTTGGGGCCGGGCCGGCAGTGCTCCTGATTTACCGTAAAAATCTTTTGAAACCATGTGCCCACGTGGCCAGACAGTCTGCTACAGAGGGTGTCAACTGAACATCATTCTGAACATTATGTGTTAATTTCAAGGAACACTTTAATAACTTAATTACATAACACTAAGTACAATGCTTGTAATTGTGTGCTGCACTGGGGGAGCGTGCTAGAGATATTTTGTACACTTAGACATTTTCACTGATTGCATATAGTTATCACCTTACTCACTACAAAATTTATATGACATGTTAGGAATTCTGTTCCGGCTGGAACAGAATGGAGTTGATATTAAATTCAATTTGGGTTCAACATTTAAGGGCTGGGGAGTTTATCGTTTTCTTTTTTGGCTGTTTTCGGGGGAATAAAAGGGGACATAGTTTTTGCCAGGCACAGGTTCTTGCAGTCTAAGACAGGTTAGATTCCTGTCAAACTTGGTTGAGCACATGCGGGCGCGCTCCCACAGCTGCTAGGGCACAACAGTCCTTATTGTAAATTCATTTTATATATATATATAGCCAGTCAGATTTTAATAGAAAAGAATTTGCACATTTTTTCTGGGCATATACTAATTAATTTTGTACCTTACGAAGGTCTATCCTGATTAATTTTTTTTACTTGTAAAGCATCTACTGATTAATTTTTCTACTTGTAAAACATATACGGATTAATTATTTTTACTTGTAAAGCATCTACTGATTAATTTTTCTACTTGTAAAACATATACGGATTAATTTTTTTACTTGTAAAGCATCTACTGATTAATTTTCTACCATGTAAAGCATATTCTGAAACATGAATCCATTTGAATTTGTAAAACAAATTAACGTTTTAGAACCGCATAACAATTGCTTAAAATCAGGTGATGCAGTTTTTTTAATTTTTATTTTATGCTGTTGAAGAAACTTAAAGATTTCATATGCTCATGATGGGGCAATTGTCAGTGGATTTCTATGCATATGGGCGGTCCGGTCTCGCTCTTGGGTTATGAGCGATTATCATTCTTTCAGGGGTTTTTCGTATTTATGCAACTTAATGAAATTGATAATGACGGTGACGGAAGGGCGACATGTATGACTGCTGGTTTTAGGGCATGGTAGTAACACGGCCTGCAAGGCAGGTGTATTCCAGGGGTATTCGTTTTTATAATATTTGTGTATAATTATGAGTATACGTGACTTTATGTTTCTGTATGTGTTGTTATGTTTCGGTGTATGTTAAGCTAGTCATACAAAGGGGGGGAATCATATATTTACTGAACGTTATCTGATATACAGACCTTGTCTTTTCACACTATTAAAACATGGGGCTTATTTATTTATGATATATTTGTGATTTATTTGTGATAATTATGTGATAGAGTTACATCTACATGTAGCGAATGATGGGATACAATAAAAACTGTTATTGTTATATTACAGCCGAGTTTCATTGCAAGTCCCGTCATACTGGACTCAGCACAATTTTGGCTTCTCTAGGCTCCGGCCTAGTTCTAATTAACTTGTGGCTTCTCTTTCAAAAAAAATTAAATAAAAAGAAATATAAAAAGAAATAAAAAGAAGTTTGTTTTGTACATAGAAAAGGACATAAAAGGAAAGAGGATTTTCAAGACTAGAGTGTAAATGGAGATTCCTGCGCATTCTGTTGGTCGTACATATGAAGTTCAAGTGTCAGCTATAACCACATGGCGCGCTGTATTGTTTACACGTTAAACAATAACAACAGTCAGACGTAAAGAACGTGGCGTCCAATGCGCATGTGGAACAGCGTGTTGTAATGAAATTTCTAAAGAATGAAGGTGTAAAACCCGGTAAGATATATTCACAACTCCTTGCGCAGTAGGGTGATGAGATTCATAGTCGCAGTAAAACATTTGATTTGTGCAAACGTTTTAAAGAAGGCCTTATATCAGTGAGTGACGATCCCAGTCGACAACATGTCTTGTGCAACTTCAGCGCGGAGTTTTTTTAAGTTACAGCAACCGTAGCACGAATTGTTCAGCCTCCACGTTTCATTGTAAGATCTTCCTTCAAAATCTGCGAATTAGAAGTCTGAGGAATCCCCGCATCTTCTAATTCTAGGTGTAGGCCTAGCCGTCGATTTCGTTTATTGCAGCCCGCACGTGTTTACGATTTTTGGGTGTTTGCTTGTTAAAAGCCTTCCAGAACGTGTGTCACTTTCCAGAGATTCCCTTTAATATTTAAAGCTTTTTGTACAATACTTTTATGTGAGGATCACTAGTTGAGTCCTCTCCGAAAACCTTCTTAACTTCTGTGACAGTGTCTGCGGTCAAACGTTCAAGTTTTATGGAAAATTTAATACAAATTCGCTGACACATTATGACTACGAAAGTCATAAGCAAAACGTATTTACACAACAGAGTCCCACAGCTAACTGAATAATCCAATACAATGGTGAACGTTTACGCATGCGTGAAAAATCCAGTCTGCAGAGTCACAATGACGTTGCACAATCAGTTACCGTAATATTGGAAATGGTTGGTATTTTCCGGTCAGACCTCGTGAATGATTTATAGTAGACTATACTGTAGTTCCAATCTTCTGACATTAATTTAGCACATGGGAACACATAAAAATTTATTTTACTGAATTCGTTTATTACAATCTCTCATGTTTGTATAAACCTCGAACTAACCCTGATTCTAATTAGTTTGGACTGTCAAGATTCTACTTTAATACGGCACTTTAAAACTTTCTTTATCTCTTCTTTGTTTTACAGAACATGAATTCAGACAAAAGCATTCGTGTTCACAAAATATGGATAGTGACAGCGACTGGTCTCGTAACGGACTGCAGCAAGCCGTCATTCCGAATGTCACGGAAATACCCAAGCACTTCGATTGGCGCGACCACAACGCTGTAACGCCAGTTAAAGATCAGGTAAAGTCAACCAGTGGCGGCCCGTACTTAGGTTGCACGGTTACACAACCCCCATTAAATCTCTAATTGTATTTTAAATTATACAATTATCAATAAAACAATAAATAATAATAGTGTTTTCAAGCTAAGTCATCGTAATTAATAAATTGCCGATTGAAAAGCGCAGAGCAATTACTAAAAACCGTACACGCTCTTGCCGCGGTGTATGACGCGTTTTGTATATGAGGAAATACAATAGAGTAGTGCTCTGGATGGCTAGACTCGGGTGTTCCTATTACAACGATATAGGTTTGTTTGGTGTGATTATGGACTGCAAACCCCGGTTGTACGTCACGGCGCCACCAGTTTGTTGGTAAATAACTCGTGGTGCGCCAGGTTGGAATTTGTAAGGTTATGTTGTTTATGTTAGTTGAGTTCGTTAGTGTCGGTCGAAGTTTTTGTAAAGTTCGTTGTTAGTGTCAGTCCAATTCATCGTTAAATGTAAATAATAGTGCAAATAAAGGATTAAGGTGTCGTAGTGTAAGATATTTATTATATTTAATTGGTAGGACACAGTGAATTCTGTCGAAAACTTAACGAGAATGCCGCTCAATTTACGTCCTATTGAGGAAAAACTGAAATTATGAGAGTAGGTAGGATTACACCAAACCTTTAAAATTTTAATCAACGTGTAAAATCAGGTAAGAGAATATTTAATCGTCAATTTAAACAAGATTTATACAATAAATATTTGTGGTTATGCGGGTGCGACACTAAAATTTCATTATTTTGCTGTCCTTGTTTATTGTTTGGAGGGGAGGAGACTTGGACATTTTCTGTTCAGAGAACAAAACAATTGGATATCATCCAACCTAACTGCAACCCCCAAATTATTCAACCACCAGTCGCCACTGAACCTAATACTGAGTACTGCAGCATGGGTTTTACACACACACACACACACACACACACACACACACACACACACACACACACACACACACACACACACACACACACACACACACACACACACACACACACACACACACACACACACACACACACAGGGCAGGGAGAACAGTACTGAAGTTTCGAAATTTCGCCCTATCAGTTTATTGAAGGTAGGAGCGAAAGTGTTGGAAAAGAATTGGAAAAGTATTGTCTACTTATAAACAGAATTATGCACCACGTGTTTTCTAAAGATTTAATCCAGTCTAATCAGTATGGATTTACACCCCAGAAAAGTACAGTGGATGCAGCTATGGCAGTTAAGGAATTTGTTGAAAGATGGTTGGTGGAGAAAGTGTTGTTGTTCTCGTTAGTCTTGATGTCCAGGGCGCTTTTGATGCAGCGTGGTGGCCGTGTATTTTGAATACTCTTAAACAATTCGAGTGTCCTAAGAACTTGTATTGTCTCTCACAGAGTTACTTTGGTGGACGGAAGGCAGTTCTGTCTACTCCCAATACATCAATGGAGAGGGATGTCAGTAAAGGTTGTCCTCAGGTATCTTGTTGTGGGCCAGGATTTTGGAACATTCAGTATAACTCGTTGCTCAATTTAGACTTCACTAAACGTACAAAACTTATAGCTTTTGCAGATGATTTAATTGTGTTAACAAGTGGTAAGTCTCTCTTAGAAGCTGAAAATTATGCCAATTTAGAGACGGTAAAAATTTCAAAGTGGGCTACAAATAACAAAGTTTCTTTTAATGAACAAAAATCAAAAATACTCTTGATTTCTCGTAAAAGACTTCAGAATTCAGAATTAAGCATTTACCTTAATTCAAAAAACTTCAACAAGTTAATAAGTTCAAATATTTGGGTTTCATTATTGACACAAAATTCAATTTTAATGAGCATATCCAGTATGTGGTCGAAAGGTGTACAAAACTGATTCATATGCTATCAAGATCTGCAAAATTAAACTGGGGGTTGGGACATGAGGCACTTAAAACAATATATAAGGGGGCAATTCTCCCCCTTTTATCATATGGAGCACCCGTATGGATAGACGCATTAGAAAGGAAAAGTAACCAGATGAAGTTCAAAAGAGTGCAACGTCTCATCAATATTAAAATTGCGAAGGCTTATCGTACAGTGTCCCATGAAGCTTTGTGCATTTTGACAGGACTGACTCCAATAATAATAAAGTTGAGAGAGATTGTTAGTGCTTACAGAGTTGCTAGAGGTTGTGATGGTGCTAATATTTTGATGGACACAGTAATTCCGTTCAGGGATTGGCCTCATCCGGCAGATACAGTTCTTATAAACTCGAGCCATGAAAGTAAAGTATACACAGTACAAGCATATACAGATGGCAGTAAGCACAACAATGGGGTTGGGTCGGGTATAGCCTTGTTTGTTAATGGTGAGCTCAAATATGAGATGCAGTATAAGTTGGGTGTTGGGTGCTCTAATAATCAGGCTGAGCAATTGGCAGTCTTGAAGGCCCTGGAAAAGATAGCTGAATTAAATTATATTATAACTAATTTGAGAACGGCAGCTGTTTACACCGACAGCAGAGTGACGCTGGACTCACTTAGGAGCTCGAGGAATCATAGCTACTTGATAGAAGAAATAAGGAATAAGTTAAGACGTTTAA
Organism: Magicicada septendecula; assembly: GCA_034769895.1. Taxonomy (NCBI): domain Eukaryota; kingdom Metazoa; phylum Arthropoda; class Insecta; order Hemiptera; family Cicadidae; genus Magicicada; species Magicicada septendecula. Next base: position 330,728,273 of record CM068373.1, read on the forward strand.
AGGCGGTCAACTGGTCAATTGATTTTGGTTGGGTTAAGGCACATGTGGGTATTTATGGTAATGAACTGGCTGACAATCTGGCTAAAGAAGCTGCGTCCAGTAGCAGTATGGTGTGCTATGAACGAATACCAAAAAGTGCAATGATTAACAAATTCCGTGAGGTGAGCCTAATGGAGTGGCAAAGTGAGTGGGAACAAACATTAAATGGAATGGTGACTAAGTTGTTTTTCCCTAGTGTGAAGCACAGACTGTCCTCAATGATATGCATATCTTGAGGTAAAAAATTTATAAATATTAAATAAATTATATATGCATAAAGAAATAGACTGCAGCAAAAAGTGTTTAAATATATATAATTCAATAAGTGTCTCGCATGAATTGACTGAATAACCGTAACCTTTGTGTTAATGTGTGTGTTGTTTTTAACAGGGTTCCTGTGGTTCCTGCTGAGCTTTCTCCACGGTCGGTAACATAGAAGGTTGTGGGCGATCAAAAATGGGAAAAAAGCCGTGTCTCTGTCGGCCCAAGGTATTTGTACACTACAATGCTATGTTGCCTAATGCCTTCTTCTTCTGCTGGTCCTTATCCTCCTCCTCCTGATCTGACTGTAGTATTTCACCTGCGCTTGCAGCCACTGCCTATGCGGACTAAGTAAGCAATAGCCCTGAGGATTCTGACGCGCCGGATGTAGGCCTACAGGGAGCTATATAGACCGAATTAATCGGTACTTTTTCAAAGTAAGCGCAACTGGATTAATTCGATATTTCGATTATGCGATAGTCGGTAACGGTATGTAATGAATCTCGCATATAATTTTATTTGAATAATAAAAAGTATGTTGACTTATTGGATTATGATATAAAATTGTTTGCTTTTAGCTGTAATTGTTTTTCATTATAATATATGTTTTACACGAAACATTTCTACACGTAAACATTTCATGGCTGTGGCAGAAAGTGTTGGTGTTGTTATGTTAACAGTTAAACTGAAAGGACTCAGACAAACCAATACGCATTCAAAATAATACTCCTTTTTTGTGTAAATAATCAAAAAACCCAATTTGAAATAAGGGGCAGTGTCTATAAATGGCTCTTTTTTGTAACAGAAGTCGCTTTTCCTTTTGAACAGTAAATTTTAAACATGGATTTTTCTGTTGCCGAAATCTACTTGTGGTTGTTGCGTATACAAAATTTACAATGTTTTATGAATGTTTATGTGTACCTTGTACAATACGGTTACAATAAAATCGATAAAGGTATGTAGGCTATTGTGTTTTAATCACAATATGTTTTCCAAAAAAAGTAATGTTTTCGTTAGCAAGGTTAGATATGTTAGGTAGAGTTTAAATATAATACCACAATAATAAGTACACCGAGTATGAACATTTTAAGTGTAGGTCTGGAATGTATGTGAATGAAGAAGAAGAAAACATTTGAAAAAGCTTACAACAATGCTTAGTTCACTTTGCTTTTAGTTGCGTTTTTTTAATGGATGCTGAGTTTGTCGCCAAGTGTCAATATGTTACAATCTTATATTTACTTATTAAACGTTATATATTGTTAACCATAAGTTTTGTTTACTTTAAACAATAAACTAAAAAAACATCGACACTTTGTTACCTACCCTCACGCATTAACACATTACTTACTTTCACATTAATAAATTATCAAAATAATACCAGAACAAATTCAAGCCAGTGCAACACAAGACACAACTTTTAAAATACTAAATACTCAAAACAATATTCATCAAAATCAGTCACAATAATCTTCTCCTCACACACACACACACACACACACACACACACACACACACACACACACACACACACAGAGAAAATAATGATGATGCTGGCTCCTTTTGTACCCGTTAAGCAGTCTACAAATTCGGCAGGGTAGGTTATCTTCATATTTAACTAGCCGTTCAAAAGTGTGCGTTCAACAGCTTTAGCTGTCCATTATTGCCGCAGAACGTGAGTCGAATTGGGGCTGAGAAACGCACATTGATTTTATGGTGTATCCAGGTATCCAACCCGCGGTGTCTACATTATTACCTAAGCGTCATACCACTGTTCTACTAAGCCAATGAATACTTAAATTTATTAAGTAAAAAGAAATGATTATTGTTATTTGTGCAGTGAAAACTTTTTATACGGCATTAAGGTGCCCGACTCGCATCCGTACACCTCGGGCACCCCTCTGCTCCTAGGGCACTAAACTAATTAAACGTGTAACGAAACATGCAACGGAACATGTAACTAAATAGATGTAACGAAAAACAGTGTTGCCAGGTCTATCAAACCTCTTTTGGCTACATAGCTACCCGAAAGTTTCTCACTGTCACAAATATGTGTGTTTTAAGCAAAGCGTAATATTTTAAAGAATGTGAACATAATGCAAATGTTTAAGAATAACATAAATGTAAATAAGAATTTTATTTAGATTAAAAAATGTACTCTAATGCTGATCGATCGAGCTAAATACTAGTTGAAATTCTTTACATGCACTTAGTTTATTATTAGCCTAATATATATTTGCACAACGTCATGAAAATAATTTATTATCAGTGCCACTTATTTTTATTATAATATTTGTATTATCGTCAATGGGAAGGTTTGGATACATATCTGAAATGCCGGAAGAGTACAATTTTGTACTTTTTTTTTACATTGTACGTTCTTTAGTTAATCCATGGGTTTGATTCTGGTTTCCGTATTGCATTTAGCTGAAACTTCTTTTGTTTCAACGTTCGATTTAATTAGTTAGCTACACTAAAAACTCGTTTATCCGAATTTGATAGGACCGCGCACGTTTCGGATAAACGAAATTTTGGATAAACCGAAACTTCTATTTAAATGATAATACATATGTAAGTACAGAAACTTTATTTAATAACAATAATTTAAAAGTTACTTACAGTGAATATGATATCATACACTATAAAACGGCACCGCACTGTAAATTATAGTTTCTACATTACTGGAACAGTCCTATTGCTTGTTCGTACACTAATCAATCATAGTTTTTTGCCTAAGCTTTGAAGCTCGTTTCCTCGCTGCCCGATCTCGAAGTCCTTTCATTGTTAGAAGTTCTGCAGAGGAAGTTTCAATGTTTACATTTATGTTTATGTTACTTTATGTGTAGAATATATGAACATAATACTTTATGTTCAAAAATCCGAGCAAATCGATAATTCGGAGTGCCTCTTATCATAGTTAGTTCTGATTATTGACTTTATATTATGTGGAATCGCTTGTCTACGTTATTAAATATAGATTATAGCGACAGGAAAATGCTTTTATGTATTTTTAAAATTTACAAAAAATTGTTTCGGATAAACCGGATTTTTGGATAAACGCAATTCGGATAAACGAGTTTTTAGTGTATTTTATAATTTGGAAAAAATTGAATTATTATACTGCGTATAATAATAATAATATAATAAGTCTAATAATATAATATGTAATATAAATATTATAAATACATAATATAAAATATAATTATAATATAAATATATAATAATTATCATATTATATTTTTAACTAATTATTTCGCAAATCATAATGTTACAATGGAAACATAACAAATGTTTGTTACATATTGTTTCTGAAAATAAAACGTGTGATATGATTATTTATGTTTCACTGTAAATATCTATTTCTTATAATGAAATACATAGAAACACTACTTTGGCCTCGTCTCATTTAACTATCCGTTCACACTTAATTGAATCTTAATTCTTTATAGCAAAAATCTCTTTTACTTCAAGTACATACGAGCAACCTTTTATACGTTGAATCAGTTCACTCACCCCACGATATTGGAGTCATTTCCTTCCACACACCCAGTTTTTTGTTGTACACGTTTCTCTTTATCTTATCTTATTTATTATTATTATTATTATTATGATCATGATCATCATCATTATCAAAGTTGTACGGTGTTGCAGAACTGGTTGACTGTGATGTATACGATCACAACTGCACAGAAGGCAAACCGCCTTTTGCGTATCGCGCAATTGTAGAACTTGGTGGACTGGAAAAAGACAGAGACTATCCTTATGTAGCAAAGCTAATGAGGTGCGCATTCGACATAACAAAAGTAGTAACGACCATTTCGCATGGATTACGGCTTCCGCTGGACGAAAGAGGAATGGCGCAGTGGGTTTACGCACATGGACCGCTATCTGTAGGATTCAACAATAAAGGAATACAGGTAGGCGAGAGAAATCAGTCATTAAATAAATTCTTTCTATGATCAACATATACAGTTGAATGGCGTCTACTGTGGAATATAAGGTTTGATAAAAAAATCCGTGCAATTTTCTGTTTATTTTAATTGATTCATTTAAATTTATATTTCCCCGTACACAGTAGTCTTAGCCGGATTTATGTTTTTTTCAGCCTTCAAACATTTTCCGAATGCAGTTTTTGGTTAGCCTTGAGTTTGCTCAGCGATTTTTGTTTTACATCTTCTACAGTCGCGAATTATTGTTTTTTCGTGGTACTTTTTATTATTGTTGGTCAGGTGAAAGGTTGCACTGGGACATACGTGGCGAATGTCATTACCGATGCGGTGTCATTACAAAGTATTCCTGGGTAAAATTCTAGAACTAGAAACGGCCTGTTTCATTATTGAGGGGGGTGCAATTTCCGTAAATCTGGCCGTTTCATACGGACAGAATCTCACAAGTAGCTAAACATTGCCGAGTACTTTATATTTGCCGTTGCATCTAGTGATGAAGATTTAGGAGACACAATCACAGTCTTCAAGCCAATCACAGCAACAGTATTTAAAGCTTCTTACCGTTTCTAAACCGCAAAATATTGCTTACCAAGTCCGCCGGAAGCCTTCTTCAATTTAGGACATAAGTTAAAGGACATAAGTTTAGCTGTAAGTTAAATGTCTTTTCTGGCTATTATTAACTAGCGAGTTCATAACGTTTAACTTATAACACTTAACTTATAACTTATAACAAAAGGACATTTTACTTATAGCTTGTTTACAAAAATGTGTACGCGCGGTAGGGCAAGTGGGGGTATAAAGAAGTTGTCTGGTCCTACTATTGTTATTTCCGATCTGGTGATGAGCTGTGACGCTTGAAGGCACAAATCGGAATAATTTTTCTGTAGTCGTACCCAACAGTGTTACTTCTATTTGTGATTATAACCACTAACGCAACTTTCTTAAGTTAAGTAAGTAAGTTAAGTTAAGTAATTAAACTACAGTAGAGTAGTTTATCTTAGTCCTTATATAAAATGTAATCCAAGTTCTTTGATTGTGCATTGTATGATTACAAAAAATCGCCTAATACACTAAAACATCCCTTATAAAACTAGCTGTCAAACTACTCATTCACCAAAACTATATGTTTAAACGATTGTCACTAAGATGTGCATCAACATCACATAATATCATCACATTTGTAGCTTGGGAAATAAAAAAAAAATACACAAACGATTTGATAAAACCTTGTATATTAACAAAAACAGATTATGGAATAAATTCGAGAAAATTAACAGGACTTTGAAAGGGCTAAAAAGGATGGTATAGTTTAACGTTTAAGAAACTAAGTCATATTTTAGCACCAAATACTTGTAATTTGGTGATGGTGATAATGGTGTCTACCAGGGTAAGTTAAAAAGTAGAGGAATATTTAAAAAATCATTATTTGTACTTGCGCATTGCCATCAATAAAGCCCGTGTTATACTTATGCATAATTCTATCCCACTCCTATAGACCTGATATATGGCTAAATGAGCTTTTGAAATTATTCCTGGAAGAAACTATTTGTGTTCGAGTACGCCGCTTCTGTAACATCTTTGTCTAAACAAACATGTTTTCGTTGCAACTCTCGGATAAAAAAATATAAAAACACTTTGAGCCAGATCAGAGTTACATTTTGGAAAGTTCAACGGCTGATAACCAAGATCTTGCAGTCAAAGGGCTGTTTTTTCTTCTCTTATGGTTACGGTTTATAAAAAACCAATTAATGCTGTACTCTACCTAATGCAGAGAAAAAAATGTCTATTTACTTTTTGAATACTTCTTGTAATAACTAAAAAATTAAAAAAATCGGTATGGAGAACCATACATGACTTCCATATTCTAAGATTTATATTTAAAATCATTTTCGAAATGAAATATTACCATAGAAACTACTTCTTTCTACTTACTGCTTCAACCTTAACCACAGTACTGTGGTCACTAACGTATACCACCTCACGTTATCGCACTCGATTTTCACTGATGATGGAAGTCGATGGCAATGCCGAAACGTCTGGTTTTGTAGAAAACATTGGACTACGGCCAAATATCCCGGGAAGGAATTTTAACAAAAACTACTTCTTTGTTGCCGATAACGTTGTACACATATATATAAAAAATATGCATAAAATTAATGGCTTGTATAAGTTAATGATTGATCTCCATTAAGTAGTGCTCAAGTTTCCAAAGTTTTAATATTATGATGTCCGTAATTGAAACATCAGAGCAGGTTTAGTGTGTATGAGGCTTCACCGTGGACAAAAATGTTCAACATTTCCTATTGAGCGTTGCTTAGAATAAATCTGCGAATCTACAGTGTACGTTTCACAGAACAAACACGCGGAAAAGAAGGAGCGCTCCGAAGTCACTCATGGACCCTCAGCATCTTGCAGAGGGTTTATTCCCTAAAGACGAAAAGTCTGTCAATGAATCGTTCCTCTGTAAACACGTGCAGTTACACTGCTCAGCGATCCACAGGAAGGAAAATCGCTATCCACGCTGGACACTTTTTCGGCTTGCACGCGTTATGTTGGTATGGGTTTCGGCACTATCCATTTAAAAAGCGTGCAAATGTAAGAAAGTAAACATGAATGAGGCCAGAAATAAGCGACTTTTGTGTGTGTGTGTGTGTGTGTGTGTGTTCCCTGCCTTTTTATTGCGGTAGTGATAATAATAAAATGGAAACGTAAACATTACATAACTGAGATATGCTTGCCTGCCACGAACGATATATTTTCTCACATACATGAATTACATTAAAATGAAAAAATTATAATTTTATTGCCTGGCAACAAAATTATTTTATTTTTACTTCCATATTCCTTAAGGAAATGGAAGTATGGTGATGGCAAAAAAAATCGTGTTCGAGATTATTGCAGATTCTGATTGTACTACACTCAAAACATGAAAAAAGTCGTTTTTCGAAAAGTGTGTGTGTGTGTTTGTCTGTCTGTGTGTGTGTGTGGATTTTTTTTCTATGGCAAACGATAACAACCGAAAATTCAAACAGAATCAAATAATTCTTTGCATACGACTCTGAATTGTAGAGTTTTCAAGACCTGTTATTTTTGGTGAAGATCGGTTAAGGGAAAGGGGAAGTTTACCTGCAACGTTTTATGTTTTAACAAGGGTAATTTTTTTGACGAACCATAACTGCCGCATATTCAAACAGAATCAAATCATTTTTTGCATACATCACTGAATTGTAGAGAGCTCAAGGTCTTTTGATTTTGGTGAAGATCGGTTAAGGGGAAGAGGTAGTAAACTACCCCTTCCCCTTAACCGATCTTCACCAAAATCAAAAGACCTTGAGCTCTCTACAATTCAGTGATGTATGCAAAAAATTATTTGATTCTGTTTGATTATGCGGCAGTTATCGTTCGTCAAAAAAATTACCCTTGTTAAAACATAAAACGTTGCTGGTAAACTACCCCTTTCCCTTAACCGATCTTCACCAAAAACAATAGGTCTTGAGAACTCTACAATATAGGGGTGTATGCAAAACATTATTTGATTCTGTTTGAATTTGCGGCTGTTATCGTTTGCCATAGAAAAAAATCTACAGACACACACAGACAGATAGACAGACACACAGACACTTTTCGAAAAACGACTTTTTTCATGTTTTGAGTGTAGTACAATCAGCATCTGCAATAATCTCGAACACGATTTTTTTTGCCATCACCATACTTCCATTTCCTTAAGGAATATGGAAGTAATTAATTATTTTCCTTGGGAACTGGTTTCAGCACACTAAGGATCTAAACTGGTCAAATTAAAACAGTACCAGAAAACAGTTGAAGATTGTTGACGGCTGTCTCGGTCATCATAGAACCTTCCGGGTGTAGGAAGGGCGATGAACAAATTGTGACGCAGGATCTCCATCCACCTCGATGCCGGAAAAGGCAGGCGGTGTCCAGGCCTTAAAGGAAGCCTTCCGCGAAGGAAATGGCTCGAGAGTCATTCTAACGGTCATCGTGTGAGCCCGCCTTTGGTATCCGGGGTAGCTGAGGCCTGATTCCGCAATAAACGACTGGGTCTTAGTCCCTATGACTCGCCCAACCTGTCGTCGGGTGACTCGGTTATGGGCATGAAGGGCGACGGCCATGTCCTGATGATGAAACTCCTGCGTCTCCAGGACTATCCGACTGCAGTTTCACGACTTGGCCTAGCTGTTGTTCACGAGATCCGTCCTCACCGCCGCCGGGATCTGAGGACGAACTGCGGTGACCGCCCTTGTCTGTAGGGCTCTCCGATGCCCGAGTCAACAGTTGGCATTGATTTTATGGAGTGGTATTTTAATTTGTAGATTATCTTCAGAACGTGTTGAAAGCACTACCGCACAACATACTAAGTTTAATATTACGTTATTAATCATAATTTAACTTGGAAATAAAAAAGCACAATTGTCATTATTACGTTACCATTTATCGTCATCTCCATTTGTCGTTAGTTAAAAACGTTATTGCAGAAGTATTTGTTAGAATCAGGAAAAAAGAAATTTCCCAGCCTTCTCGTTTTCTCATTAATATGCGACACGTAAGTGTATGATGCGCGTATGGCTTGACTTCTAAAACATGGGCGCGCACACACGCACGCGCACACACACACCGAGGGAGTACTAACCGAAGCCGATTCGCAGTCAGCTCAGTTAGAGGTCATAACTTCTGTTGTCACTATGACGTTGTAATGACGACATCACTTATAACATCACGTCTTGGCCCAGTATCCAAAGGGGAGTGATCCAGCTATCGTGAAGTCACGTTCTGGCTCAGCAGGCTCTCCAACATGATACTACAAGCAAATGCGAAAGGCTTTCCAAAGACATACAGTATTACAAGCATGAAGCCAGAAATGATGAGAAAGATCTGTGTGTGTGTGTGTGTGTGTGTGTGTGTGTGTGTACGTACATTTACCTGTAAAATAAAAACCAACAGGTAACTACGTTAGTCTTCTCCAGACATATTAAAATGTACGTGATGAAGGAACAAAATAATTTAAAATAGAAAATTATGAAAAATAACAAAATCGATCGATATTTGTCCATAAGACTTGTGTAGAAGTGTTGAGAAAAAAAACATTCTAAGTTAATTAAATAAATCTAATTCGATTTTTTACTACAAATTGTCTTTAATATTTCTTAAAAGCAATTTATTCCTCTTCTTCTTTGCCTCGGTCTTGTCTATCTGTCTTTATCTAGCTTCTTCTGTGTTTGACGGATCATTTCATTCCAACTCTTTTTCTTTACGTACTTTCATTTCTACTCGAACCAAGATATTTTTCTCTTTCCACTTAATTTCATCAGTTTTCTTTTCTTTCTTGTTCTCGTCAATTCTTCCTTGTTTCTCTCTCTATCAATTATCAATCCATTTTATCTTAATCATTAATCACACGTGGAAGTTGTCTATGTAACTTCTCCTGTATTTTTGCTATTGCATGTTTCACTACCATATAAAATAATACTCCAAACAAAAGATTTAGAACACTTACTTTCTCTTCCCAACCGGAAACCTTCTTGCTGTCAGCAATGGTTTCATTTTTTCAAAGCTGTGTTATGCATAGGTATCTTACCTCTGATTTCCATGCCATGTCACCGTACGTTCTAAATACTCTATCAAAGTACGAAAGTACTCGACGAAATAAAGCAATTTACCATTTATTATAGAGGGTGAGATTAGCAACGTAGTTTGTAGCAGCTGTCACTGATTTATTTCATATGTTTCTTTGTTTCCAGTTTTACTGCAACGGTGTACTGCATCCTAGCAAGAAAATGTGCGACCCAGAGAGCATAAATCATTATTCTCTGATTGTCGGGTATGGAATTGAAAGTGAGTATTTATTGGTTTTATTTCACCCGAATGCGTTCTTATAATCGGGGTAACCTTTTTTTACAAGTAAAATTATTTCTTCATGTGATGTGATGTGATGAATACGAATAGTTGAACCGAACTGATGAGTCAAGTATGAAACGATTCGCTTCCTTCTGCCGAGTGTCACTTGCTACGAGTTTAATTTTAGTTGCACAACTTTATATGTGCAGTAGATGTGTAACTAAGAGCTGCTCATGCTCTTTCAGTGGTGGGGGGAGGATAAGACAAGTTTGTAAGTTGGACTTTCAATTTCATTCAGGATAAATGGGAAATTCAGGATTTTCCCCATATAATTTTATAAATATATATTTTATAGTGACTTTAACTCAAGATGTTTTCTCCTTATTTGGAACATGTTTCGGGAAGCCTTGTGTTCCCATCTTCAGCCTTCCTGATTTTGAGCCTTGTGAGGTATTTGTGTGTTTGCTGGTTTCCTTCTGTGTGTTGGTTGGTTTGTTTCTGTGGTTTCCTGTTGGTCTCTGGTTCTTTAAATTGGTATTATTGTGTGTGATTGTGGTGTATATATTAGTATTTTGTGTATTTTCTATGTTGAGTGCTTTGAAAATTGTGTCATTTTCAAACACCGCAACATTTCAAATTTTCAAAGCCAACACACAGATACCTCACAAGGCTCAACATCAGGAAGGCTGAAGATGGGAACACAAGGCTTCCCGAAACATGTTCCAAATAAGGAGAAAACATCTTGAGGTAAAGTCATTATAATATATATTATATACATCAATCAAGAGACTGTAGCAAAAAGTGTTTGAATTTTATAAATTATAGAATTCATTTTAAACATTTTTTGCATCTTAAAGTTTTTGAGTAAACCAACGTGAAATATAAGGGTTAAAAATATATAAAAAAGCGCTGATTTAAAAATATTCTATCTTGCTTAACTGGCATTCAAATTGAAGGTAATAAGTATCATTTGATGAATTAAATACGCCTAAATTTATATTCTTAATACATCTTGTAAAAGTGACTCTTTCTAAAGATATTTTGAAAACACCAGTTTATAAGCCTTTGCACTTTTAAATTAAAGCTGTTGTCACAAAAATATTTTAATAATCTTACTGTTAGTGTTAAAATACGTTACTTTTTATGTAACATTCAGCGATAAAATCTTCTAATTTTTCCAAATCAAAGTCAAGAAACTGCTGGTTTACCTGTGAAAAGACGACGGTTCAAACCATAGAGATAATAGTCTAGAGGAGTCATAATGTAGTCAGTCCTGTAAGGAGAAGTGTGTCCAGGCGGAAAAGATAAATGTAGATTAATGTGCTCTGCCCTTGTTTTCTGCCGCTTGTGTAACTTTTTTTGAAGGCTGCAAATACACTAAATGTTGAGCGACTGTCATTATTGAGGAAACTTTATTTTGTTAATTTACTAATATTGTAATTCCTTTTATTTCAACAATTATTTGTACGCCTTATTTTAACACAATTGGTTTAGAAACAGATCTATGCTAAGTGATTATTAAATTTTGCTCAAATTTTTAATAGGTTTGGGGGGAGATTGACTCCTTTGATCCCTCCTCCACCCGTAGTTACGCTACTGAGAAAGAGGAATAATGTTTCTGTCTGGGAATGTTTTTTCGACAGCTGTTTTCGATGGGTGTTAATAAGGTAAAATGCTTAACACTTTCAGCATCGAGTTACTTTACTCTGGCAAATAGAGAATCCTGCTTTTAAGGTATTTAAAAAATGTTTTAGTGGTTTCAAAAATAAGAATAGCGTAGTGTGGAATACACCTTTCAAGATTAAAAAGAAAACTAAATTTAAAATTAGAAAAATAATTACATATTAAAGCTGAAGTATGAACACAATGAAAGACTACCTTGCTCTCAAAGACGTAATAGCATCGGGATGAAAAGACCTAGAGTTGGTCAAGAGAGACTAGGTAGGAAAGATTAAAGAAAGGGATTCTAGCCAAGACAGGTTAAACAAGGTGAGAATCCAACTAGATTACACGGGTGTGCTAAACCCGTATCAATCAGGTGTGAACCCCTGATGATATTATTAAAGTAAATACGATAAATATTAAATTCATTTTTTCAATATAACGTAACGGACCCGGACTGACAGTTCGAAATATCTGTATTTGATTTTTGTTCATGTTGCAGCCAACACTTCTCTAATCACAGTTGCTACAGTAACATCTTGTGGGTTTTTGCATTCTCAACAATCCTCCTAAATTATGCCTTTTCTTTGGCCATTCCTTTCCAAATTCTTACTCAGATTCAAATTTCCTCCACGCCGTCTCTTCAGCTCTTCTTAAGTACACTATTTTCTGCAAAGGTTTCTACTCAAAAGTCTTTTTTGTAATTCTACTCTCATCCATCCGAGCGTTAACATGCGATAAGTAGCGATTTAATATCTCACCACGCCAGCTCCTCCTGTAATTTGTGATTCATCCGGATCCTCTATATATTTTTTTCTTAACACCTTTTGTTCAAGTATTCGAAGCAGATGATCATTATTATCTGTCATGGTACACGCTTCATTACCTTAAACTAATTATTATTAAATTATTAGGGTATGTGCCTTATTAAAGGTATGTGTAAAATCGACCTTGTTTCCGATCTATCACTTTATATGTCAGTAACGTTTTGTATCCGTACTAGCAGGGAAGATAAATATATTGAACGTTCGATCTATAAGTTAAGCAATCATATATAAATTGAATATATGATAAGTTCCAGTCTACATTTTAAAAAGTCTCAAATCATGATGAAGTTTTTGTACTTGGAGAGATGAATGCTAAGCTGGGAAAATTATATATATATATTGCAAGGGTACATATCTTCAACATACATTTATGAAGCAACATGATAAGAATAAAATACTAAATGATTAACACTATGAATAAAAAGGGATGAGTCACAGATAAAGGAATGGGTAATTAACATAATTATGCGATCAAACGGATAAAAGTAATAATAAAAGTAACCTCTGATAAGAGAAATGTAGCAAGCAACAAAACAAAACTTGAAAAAAACGATAGTACAATGCGATTTAACCAAAATAACCCAATAGATATGGTAAGTGAGTAGGTAGGACAAGCACCAAACCCAGTGAAAGGATATATAAAACAAATAAAGTAAGTGGGTAGGTAGAACAAGCACCAAAACCAGTGAAAGGATATATAAGATAAATAAAATAAGTGAGTAGGTAGGACAAGCACCGAAACCAGTGAAAGGATATATAAAACAAATAAAATAAGTAAGTAGGTAGAACAAGCCCCAACCCCAGTGATAGGACATATAAATGAAATAAATGAAATCAAATGAGAAAGTGAATGAAAAGGAAACAAACAATATATAAATGAAATAAAATGAGAAGGAATGAAAAGACACAAACAAATAGTATAGAACAGAAAAGGAGAAATGTTACACTCAATAAAGTAATGAAAAAGAAACCAATAGGTAATAAATGTAAATGATAATTATTAGTATCAACAAATTAATCAATGTAAATGATAAGTATGAAAACCCAATGAAGTAATGACAAACTAAATGTACACTAACCAAATAAACAGAGAGTAAATATTATAAATCACTCTATAATGAGATGAACTTGTTAATAGTATAACTAACCATTGTAAAGTGAGAGATAGTTAGATAGTCAACATGAGTAAGTGAGAACAAGAATTTAATGCTAGGGAATACCCACTAGTAACACTTAAATAGAATATAAAAAGTGCAAAGTGACAGTGTAAACCCCACAAAGTAAATAGAAACACTATTGATAGGTATAAACACCCAAAAATCAGTGAAAAACACTAAAGGTTATTGGTGAATAGTGTTAGTAAATAAGGATATTGTTATTATTAGGATTAAGATTAATTGTAGGTGAGAAATACAAGGATATTCAGGGAAAAAATCCCAGGAAGAGTAAAAATGTTAGTGTTACCATGGTTAGCTAGTAAAGATTAGAATAGGAAAATATAGTAAAGAATAGAAAGGCAAAATCAATAAATATCCTATGTTCTAAGGGATAGTTAATTAGCTAAAGTAAATGACGTAATGATGTTTATCACAAAAAAATAAAATAAATAAACAAGAAGTAATAAATTGTAAACAAGAGTATCATAATAACTGTTAAAGAATTGTTTGATTAAGTTTATGAGTAGGAATATGGCTGAAAGTTATACAGACCATAAACATAAATGTTATGTTATATTTTATAGAGAATAGTAAATAATAGACCAATTATAAACAATGGGAATAGATAAGAAAAAAGATGAATTCATGGAAACATAATAATACTAGAAAAGCAGTTAGAAAATATTAGACAAACCATGATTTTGTAAAATAATGAAAACATACAATTATAATAAAACAGACACAAAACAATTCAACAAATAACTAAATCAATTATGACACAAAATAAAACATGTATAAGGGTAAAATAATATGTAATTTGTATAAAATAAGAAAATATAGCCAATTACTACCTAGGCCTATGAAATGCCTAACTGTAAAAAACCAATAACAGCAAATTGTAAGAAATTAACTAAGACATTAGCAAATCCAAGGCAAGTAACTAGTCAATGATAATTACTGAATCATATTAAGAGATAAATGTTAAATTAAGGACATAAAATAAGAAAGAAATGTAATTAAATAATATCAACATAACTGTCAAAATATAATACATAAGCAAACCCAGCTTTGTGGGATGTCAAAATGATCTTTGAAACAAAATACGAACAGTTGTGATAATATCTCATACTTAGATAAGAAGACAGAAGAATAATAGCAATCAGAAGATATTTAATCATTTTGAATAAAAATTCAAATATTATTATAATGGGCTTAAGCCATGAATAGCCAATCAAAATCAATCAGTTACCATGACAACTGAACGTTATTTATGAATATTCCGTTAGAAACTCTTAGTCCATTATTGAAGCCCAAAAGGAATAGACGCCAAGCCGTAAATGACTCAGTTTTTAATTTAAAACAATCAAAAGTAACCAAATTTATTAAAGTGAAGAACCAAACTATCTGATGAGGAACTAATACATTCAACCTAGGCAAGAGACCAGATTAATTAACTCCAAATTAATTAATTTCAATCAACTTATACGGAAAAGAAGCCAGGCGTCATTAAATCCCAAGATGATTGAAGATTGATGAACAAACAATGACCCAACCTAATTCAACTGAATGACACTACACCTCAAGTCTGATTGATAAGTATTGCTGACTTACCCGAATTTAAAAAGTTTAAACTCTCTTTAAAATTTTCATAACACTTTGAACTCTCACTATAAACTGATGATCTTATTTCTTTAAAAGATTAATTAAAAAATAAAACACTAAACTTATGTGAACGAGAAAAATAACCTGTACAAAAATTACGAACTTTTGAAACCACTTTATAACACTCCGAGAACAAATTGTAATTACTCCTTATAGTATATAAGTACCAGTATTGTAAGGTAGTGTACTTTATTGTAATCATAACTGATCTTTTTTCGTAAACCAAAAGAATCCAGATTTATTGAACGAAAATTTTAAAAAGTAAACATTCTCTAGGCGCCATGTCTGACTAACTAAAATCGTTCAAAAATAGATTTCGTCAAGCCTTGAGAATAATTGTCTCACTGTCGGAGCAGATTTGTTTAATAACCAAATATAATTTTTTATAATACTAAATAATTATTAATCACAATTTAATAAACTAGTACAGAGTCGTAAGCACTGTTCTTTATTCCATAGGAAATTGTGTTATATGATTTGTGTACACTAGGGACGAGCGACAGTGGCGGTAAACGCTAGACATCGGAAGCTCTGCGAACTACATAACCAATTCGCACGCGGCGGGAATAATTGAATCCACCATACCGTCATAGCCACAAACGCTCAATCGTCCTATTTTCCATTTTAATTTTTTTCAGTTAAAACAATTGGGCGCCACCTGGGAAATACAAACACTTATAGAAGAACAGGTAAGGATTCCACTCGCGTGTACTGGCAATTCGAAAGATCGCTGCGGACATCGTCAGAGTGAACATAAAGTAACGACCACACGTGTGAGGCGAACACACAATGCATACAATTTAAAGAGTATGCAAAGATCTTATTGTAATTATATATATATATATATATATATATATATATATATACATATATATATATTGTAACTAGACCTGTAAACTGTAGTTACAAATAAAGAGAAAGAAAGAAAAAATTTTTATTAAAAAAAATTTTCTGAAAAAAAAATTTTATGGTTGTTTATGGTGTATATAGTTTGTAATTAATTCTGTTTTATTGTTTTAAAACAAATTTCTAAAATTCTGAAAGGTAATTTTGTTTAATTTGCACTTCTGGAAGATATTAACAAAATCCGGAGTTAAACGGATTAACTCCTGTCAGCAATCGATTAACGACTTTCCGTGTTGCTCCAGTATCTCACCTTTCGTTAATATTTTCTTCTTTCAGGAAGTCTCGTGCTTAATTAAAAACCTTAAATTACAATGTGAAATAATTTACTAATCCATACAATTGAAATGAATTGATTTATTAACATTTATAAATAATAATCGATATTAAATCGATTTCGAGCAATGGTCGACTCCGTCTCAGGGATAAATCGATATGTTAAGACAGGTTAAAAAATTCATATAATTATTGTAAAAGGTTCTTGGAGCGATTATTTTATAATAGTCAGAGAAGGGCAGGACGAGAAAGTGTAACATTTACAATAAATAATGTTAAATAATTAGTATCTAACAATTTTTAATAATATATAGAAAATGTTTAATATAGTTGAGTTGCAAACCAATCGTAGACTACGACGTCAGTCGAAGTTGGTGGCCGTGCCTCTTTTTCCATCATGGCCGCTCACAGAAACGAAGAGGTTAATTGCAATATTCGTCGCGAAAAAATCTTACAATAAAATCAACTTTATAATTGTTTTAAAGATCCCCGAACTTGTGTAAACTGTCTAGTATGTTGTTTGAGGTAGTCTAGATGAGTTTTCAGTGTCCACTGGTGTAAATTGTTTGATATTAGAGGTGTTCACTTATGTCTGTTCGTTACGCAAAAATTGGTTATTCTGTGGTATATTGAATTATTACTAATATGTAGTTTTAATGTTTTAATTCACTGGTATTATGTAGTGTGGTGTTCGTTGTCGTTGAAGTTTTTAAATGTTTTGACTGGAAAAGTGTTTATTTAAGTAACTCTCGTTTCTCACAGAATTTTTTCTTTAACCTTAGCACTTCCTTATACGGTTTTAAAGAACGCCATTCGGCATAGACTGTTCAGGTTGAAGGTTAACAAAGAACTAACTAACTTCCTCCACTTTAGTAAAAATCTTGCCAAGTTAATATTGGAAAAGTATTGTTAAAATAATTCTTACTTCCCATATACATGATTACAAAATACATTATATATGGAATAATTTTAGTTTATTATTCGCTTTTATGAACTATTAACCATATAATTGGTTTATTTATCTCATTCTGTTTAATTTGATATGTCATAGTCCATATTTGCTGAGATTTTTGTTAAAATTACCAAATTTCTTTCTTTTTGGAAATCTAGGCCCAAAACTTTGTTTCCGCCTTCCTATACTTTTACTGCCATTTTAAGTGTTATTAATATAATTATAATAAATTTCAAATGGTCGCAAATCCCTTCCTTTTCTTAATTACATATAAGTTTAACATTTGAACTGGTGTTTAGTGATAATTTCTGAATTTAACATTCCTCTTTAAAAATAGTTAATTTATACATTTCACAAATTTTCAATAATTTAAGGTATTTTTCTATATTACCCTTTCAAATCATAGGTTCATTTACAGTAGTTGTTAATTGACCTACCTTACCTAAATCTTGTCAGTTTACATGATTCATTGGTGAATTAACTGGTTTATATGAATTTCTGTGAACTCATAATTTGGCCTACAGTTTAGTATTTTACATGTATGGTTTTTTCAAATAAATTTACTTCTACTCCTCCTCTGACTCTTAATAGTTATCATGACATAAAATAAAATTGTTTACAAACTTATTGAGATGTGTAGCATCTAATTCATGCTACTGTTATAAAAATAATAATTAACATCACTCAGCATTATGTAAAGTTGGACATGTTTGCTGAAATTGTATTTAACATACATTTAACTCATTTTGTTAATTAATACAGCATACATACTGAAACATTTTAATTGGTATGTATGTTGTTATTTAACTAATATAACTTATTCTAAACATATAAATCTTATTGTATAAGAACTCTTTCAAAAATATGGAGTTCATGGCTTTGAACAATATTAGCCATTTAAACGTTTTAACTCTATTAACACTTAAACTATTACCAGTCCTTTCTGATATTACCACTATTATTTAACATCCCCTTATATAGTAAACATTTCCACCCATACTTTAGTTATTGTCATTTCTACAAATGTCTTGAGATAACAAAGTGACCTAAAATAATAAAATATTGGGAATACCTTCCATTTTATTATTTCATGATTTGTTAATTATCAAATATTAAAGTGGTTTTATAGCATATAGTTTAAGTTGTAGTAACACTACAACTTTAATTTTATTATATTTCAAAAACACTTACACTAGTACACTTTCACTGGTGGTTCTGACTTATATGTGAGTCTTATTATTCTCAGACCAGACCTTTAGTCATAATGGACTGTGAAGATTTGTTTATTTTTCATCACATAATAACTTTAGTTGGTGCACCTCTTATCATACTATACAACACTTTTGTTTATTAATAATTACAATTTTATAGGGTTTCGGGATGTTATACTTTCTTTAATTGTATCTATTGGTTTGGGGTCAATGGTAGTTAATAATAGGTTTTTTATGGTGTTTCTTCCATCCTATTCTTCCTTTCTTCTCGTCTTCCTTCTTGTTTTCAACCTTGGGTAAACCAAGGTACTCAGTGTTATCTTGACTGATGGTTGGTTCGGAGTATCTTCTTTATTTTTTGATATTGACTTTACTCTTCTTTCATGGTTTCAGGGTATCTTGTTTATCTCCTGATAATAAACCTTACTCTTCTTTCTTCTTGTGTTTGGGGTATTTTGTTCATCACAACTCCTATCTTATTCTTTTTTCTTGATTTTGGGGTATCTTGTTTATTTACTGCTCCTAACCTCCTGGGTAATCTCCTGGTTGTTTAATATGAGTTTTCCTTAATTCTTTCTTTGACTTTTAATAGTGGTATTTTTTATAATTTAATGATTGTTTTTCTTTTATTGTGGTTTTTTCTTTGAAGTAATTGAATTTCATTCGATATTCTTTTAGTATATGTAATTTAATTATTTTTTATTATCTTAAATGGATTAATTATTGGTGGAATATCTGTCATGCTACAGAATATGTATATATATATATATACACATACATATGTATGTATATATATATATATATATATACATACATGTAAAAGGATATATTTGGATTTCTCAGTTTCCACGGTGAAACCATTATTCCAAGGGTATCAGAGTTGCTCAATTTTCTACTGTTGACAATTTAGTTGCAATACGCACATGGTTTCCAAGGAAAAATATTCATAAAGGAATATGGCGATTACCAGAAACGAATCAGACAATTCGAATTGATCACGTATTAATTTGCAGAAGATGACGTAATGTGTGTTAGCCTACATCATATAGGAGTCCCAACAGTCAGCGTGATCCACTATCTTGTAGGTGTCAGGCTAAGGCAGAAATTATCTAGAGTTCCCAAAGGAACAATTAGTAAGACAAATAAATGTAATGTCGAGGCGTTTAATGATAGACTAATAATGTGAAACAATTATATCAGAATAAAATTAAAGATTGTTCATGTAAGGTTAATTTTTCAACTGATATTGATTCCAAATATACAGACTATTGTGCATAATAACCGCTGACGAAGTGTTGGGGAAAGAAAAGAAAACTAGAAAACATTGGTTTAACGATGGATGTCGAGCAGCTGCAAGAGTTAAAAACGAAGCTCCACCACAACGTACAATTAAACACAAGTTTCAATCTTGCTGAATACAACGAGAAGAAAAATCATGCGGCCAAGATTTCTCGTAACCTGACAGGTCCCTCCTGATCCACAGTCCTGAAAATGTTCAATTCAGGAACTAACGGACGCCTACGGACCAGTGTGCAGAAGAACGGTCCTGGAAAACTACTCTGGCTTGTAATCCAACTGAGCGCAGCGTCAGTTTGCTATATCAAGCAAAATAGTTGTGAAAACAGTCGACTCAATGAAGAAGACAATTACAACTTTGTTGTGCACCGATGGCTCCAACCGTTAACTTTGTACATATCTCTTTCATTTTATAGAATAATAATTGGGCTTTTTGAATGCTAAATGTCTATTGAAGTGTGGAATGCATCTTTATCGGAAAAACCAAAATGTTTCAAATAACCATTGTCTTTGTGAATCCGGTTTAGAACTTCTGCAACAAAATTACAGGTTCAGGTATGATCATTGGATACGTTTGGAACCAGTAAGCAAATGACTGAAGCCGTATATTTAAAGCCTTAACAAACAACGTATTCTAACAAATTTTTTGAGTTCTCTTTAAGCACGACGAATTGATATTCGGAGTGACCGATAACAGCACCAACAGTCTCATCACTTACATTAGGCCTACCACATTTTATTTCTAATCAACAACATTACCAGAGTCTTAAAGCTTTATATATCAACCTTTAATGTTTCAATACAATGTTTCAATATTTGTATTCTGTGAGTAAACAGACTTGACGAGTTGATGATTTTCATATTTATTGTATAATCAATTATTGAAATGTCGGAAAGGTCTGTTACTGAAACAAACTATTATTTAATTGACTTTATGTTTACGATTATTTATTTAATGGAATATTTAATTTCACATATATTAATAGAACTAATGTAATTAACAGCTGTTATTTAGCAAAAAGCAAATTAGAAATTAGCAGTTAGCAAACGCTGAAAGGAAAACATAGATGTTAAGGTTAGTCATTTATAAATTTGGCCAAGTACACGTTTTCATAATTAACAAATATTACAAATAAAATTATCTAGTAATTCTTTTAGATATATAGCTAATAATTTATCTTATTTTACTTAATAATTTTATTAGAGTTAATAGTTTTATAATAATTTTAATGCATTTTTTATAAAAGTACAGAAGCTTTAATAAACAGAAAAAATGTTTCAAAAATGATTTAAATTTAGAGTCTAAAAATATTTTATTTAACCTGTTCCAGTATCACGACGGGGAAGAATACCTTACTGGATCATAAAGAACAGTTGGGGCAGATTTTATGGTGAAGGGGTAAGCACGACTTCCTTTACAAATCTCAGGTGGTGCCTTGTATAGACACGATTATAAATATTAAATATTTTTATCAATTTATAGGGTAAATTATTGACACTATTAAAAAACTTGAACACCTATTTTTTAATGGTCTGTATACATTTGTACGTACGTAAATGATTACAGTCCATTTAGTATCTAGTCTCTAATCAAGGTTTACAATATTTAAATAATAATAATAACAATAATAATAATTATTATTATTGCTATTTTTATTATTGTTATTGTTATTATTATTATTATTATTATTATTATTATTATTATTATTATTATGATACTCCTACAACAACAACAACAACAACAACTACTACTACTACTACTACTACTACTACTACTACTACTACTACTACTTGCTACTGCTAGGGGAGTACCTGGACTACTAGGACCCATCTTGGTGTTCTTCTGCATCATGTGAGTCGGTCCAACACCGGCTTCTTCCGTCACAGAATAGTCCTCACAAAGATCGCCGCTTTATCCCAGGCCTTCCTTTTCCTGAGTATGACGCCTATAATGGCATTACTACAGCGATGACCAACACTGCAGGGTCCGAAACCGTTCTGTAGGAGCTGGCGACTTGAGTTTTCCTCTCCTTTGTACCTTAGCCATCAGCTTATAATACTTCTCTTTCTTTAACGCGTCGGTGCAACTTCGCACCCGTAATAGAGGATCAAGTCGGTGACAGACATCAGGAGTCGCCGTATCCCAACAGCTGCACCTCCCACATTCGCCAGAAGTCTTAGCGGCTTTCTCCGAAATGTACTGAATCTGTTCGCAGAACAAAAACTTGGTATCTAGATCATCGACAGATACTTGACCGCAGGCTTACATGTAATCCACTTGTCCCCCACCAAGAACTGCAAGACTCGTGACCAAAGCTATTTCCATCTTCTCCGTCGCAAGGCTCAGCATCTGACCCTACTCATGACCTGGTTGAGCGAGCACTGCGCGTCTCTTAGTGACGCTACTCTGCACTATACAGCATGGTACAGCAAGTCTGCACTATACAGCATGGCACAGCTACTCTGCACTATACAGCTACTCTGCACTATACAGCTACTCTGCACTATACAGCATGGTACAGCTACTCTGCACTATACAGCATGGTACAGCTACTCTGCACTATACAGAATGGCACAGCTACTCTGCACTATACAGCATGGTACAGCTACTCTGCACTATACAGCAAGGCACAGCTACTCTGCACTATACAGCACGGTACAGCTACTCTGCACTATACAGCATGGCACAGCAACTCTGCACTATACAGCATGGTACAGCTACTCTGCACTATACAGCATGGTACAGCTACTATGCACTATACAGCATGGTACAGCTACTCTGCACTATACAGCATGGTACAGCTACTCTGCATTATACAGCATGGTACAGCTACTCTGCACTATACAGCATGGTACAGCTACTCTGCACTATACAGCAGAGTAGGTACCGCCATAACATTAGAAAATTTAATTTTGATTTTTCGTCTAACTTTATTTTGTAATGTTCTTTGAATACTCCTACAGATGGATCTAAATTTACTCAACTTGTTCTTCACATCTCTGTCTAAACCCCACAAGATATTACATCTCATATACTGGAAATCCAGTATCCGCTCCAAACAGTAATCGTTTACTACCACTTTCGTCCGCACTGGATAACAGCTGCCATTACTTTGGTTTTTAACGGTGAAATTGTCTGTCTTATGTTCGTGGATCATTTGGTGAAATTGAAATTCGACACGTTAATTGTTGGTGATCAAAATGTAAAGTGTACAAATATTACGGGGTAAGCAGTTTTAGTAGAGTGTTTACCTGACGGCTCTTTGCTGTTTTTATATTAAACATGTATCGTGTTTCAGGGTTACGTCAAAATGTATCGCGGTGACGGCAGTTGCGGGGTGGACAGACACGTCTACACAGCTGTTCTGTGAAATCTTCGTACGAGTAAGTAAACCATTGTAAAATGTAGTGTCCGGCTACAGGATCTGACGGTTTTCAAAGCACCACAGAATAATGCTAAAAAATAACATTAAAATAAATAAAAAACAAATAAATATTAAAAATATTAAAATTTTCTTAAAACTAAAAACAATTAAAGATCTTTGTTTTTAAAATTACATCTTGTGGGTGTTCATCACGGAATTTTTCCAGGAACATTCCTGCAATGTTCGATGAAAATTCTCCACGACCCCCTTAAGCATTCAGGATAGTGGTTTAAATAAACTATTTTATCCCGCAGTTCATGCTTCGGTTCTTTAGTTGTTGCTGGTTTCTTGAATTGCTTGTGGTCTGTTTCAATAAACTTTGCCTTTTAGATAATCCCAGAGATATTAGTCTGGCAGAGTTATATGAGGAGATCTCGCATGCTACTGTAAATCACCAAACCTTGAAATCAGCTTCCCGTTGAAGACTGTCCGATAGTTTTTCTTGACGTGTTTTAAAAGAATTCATTCACGACAACGTGGGCACTGACATCCACGGATAGAACATGGGCATAAGGAGCATATTATTTCGGGGAGGGGTTAACAAAAAGTAGAGAGGATAAATACTATGGTTATCTATCTTTTAACAAACGAAAACAACATTAATTATTATTGCTGACATAAGTAATATTCATACATACCTACCTTAAAAGGAAGTGTATCCCCGCCTAGACACTTTAAAGAATCGCTCCATCACAGTGTCTACACCTACAGAAATATTGCGATGCACCAGTCAGTCTGTTCTGATTAGATGTGTTCCTTAAGTAATTTGTTAGGTCTTTCAGAGTAGAAAATGATCTCTCATGAGTAGCTGCAGAAACAGGGAGTGTTGTGAAAATTTGAAGTAACTTTTTCATATTGGGAAAAATGATGGGGTTGCATGAAATGAATGCATGAAGCTCGTTGTGTGGTCTTGAACTTGGGCCTTCTTTTATCCACTTCTTCTTGCACACACCGAATTCTGCACAACTGTAGCTGGCCCAGGAAACAATTTCTGATAAAATTCTCCTAGTAGGGTTATGTCTTCTGTATTTGAATTTATACATTTTGCCGGTATTATTTTTTCTTTGGAAACTATTAGGCTTTCATGAGATTTAAACCTACCTTTAAGATTAACAGTACCATGGTTCGAAAAGGCAAGAACGTGTTTCTACGATAGCAATCCTCTGGAGTGTCAGCAGGAGCATTGTTGCATTGTTTCATCGAAGAAATATTCCTTGGTTTTGTTATTGAAACAGAAACTCTTCCGCAAGTTTTGATGCATTGCTGAATACTTCAGCAAATTTTGAGTCACGGCACTTAGGTTAATGACACGCGCAAACATAATAAAATCCTCACGGATCTTGCTCTCTTCTAAATCCACATAACGAACGCACAATGACAGTTGCTCTATCCCTGCAATATCTGATGTTTCGTCGGCAAGAACGGCAAAACACTTTGACGTGTTCACTCTTTCAACAATCTGTTCACTTAAGATGTTATCGCAGATCTCAATATTCTGATTTTAAATGGTGGGACTTGTAATCTGCCCATTCCTAGGACCACTTTCAAGGTGGTTTTCTAAAACCAAGTTGCCAAATTGAGTGCGAAATCTCAAAAGAGCACATTTCTTTATTTATAGATGTATGCATTAATTTTTATTTATTATTTCTTATTTAGTATACAATACTATTCAGTTATTATATTATAAAAGTAATCACACATTTTCAAAGTTAAGTAATATTATTTTATTAAAACACGTTTCTAAAGGTAAAAAATGACCCTATTAAAAATTTGAAAATATATAAACGTAAAATAAATAATAAAATAATATTTGAACAAGCTAAATTAATATAAAAAATAATTGTAGTTTCAAATAGTTAACTTAATACAAAAATAATAAATATTTATATTATATTCCCACATTCATTCAACGTATTATTCTAAATGTATAACATATTCTTTTATACATATAAAGATGCATTGAATATATTTTATATAAAACCGCTGTAATAACAATTATTTAAAAAATATTATTAATTTGTATATTCTGAAGACGACAATTAATAGGCTTATTTTAAAAGAAAAGAGTAAAACTATGTAAAAAATATATAAAATATATTCGTGTAGAAAACAAAGTATTATGTATTAGTAATATTAAAAATTACGTATAGATGTAAGTTATTACATTATTATTTATTTAATTATTATAAGATTTTATGAAATAAATATAAATTAGATGTGAATGTTAATAAGATGTTTTAGCAAACGCCAAGAGGCCACTCCAACAGTGAATTATATTCACTGAAACTGCTCACAAAAGTCCAACCAATAAAATCCAGTAGCAGAATTCAAGCAAAACACAGATAGTTCAGCAGCTGACAGGACAGAATGGCTGACGATGAGTGCACTGCATGATCCTCAAAGCGTTTATAGTTAAACAGAAACATTTTAATTGTACGCTTATTTAATATTCACTAATTTATACACTTGAAAATTGTTAGTTTATGGGAAATTAGAGAAAAATTTATAGAGAAGGCATTTGTTTGGTGATAACATCTTAATAAACTTAATTTAATACCCTGACGACCTGACTGTAATCAGAAAGGCAGAAGATGAATTCCTAAGGGATCTACATCAATTACGAAAAATCAGCATTAAATATATGATTGCAGTAAAGACTGGAACCAAAAGTTAGGAGTTTTTAGGTACAATCGATTCGTGTCTGAAAAGTAAAACAAGAAGAGAGACCAAGCTGAAATTTTATAAAAAGCTAGCAGTACCCATGGCAGTGTAATTTGGGTTAAAACAATAGCGCAAGAAAACGAATACAAACTGAAGAAATTAAGTTTCTAAAACGATTCAGGTAATTTAACCGGAGAATTATATTGCGGAACAAAGTATTTAGAGAAGAACTTCAGATATTTAATTTAAATGAAAAATAAAACGGATATAGTCTTGAAGTTAGATGAAGTTTCATGAAGATTCAAAGGACGTAACCTGAGTAATATAATATGGAGCGATGAGAGACGTTCAGAGTTAAATTGAACAAACGTTTACATGTAGAATAGAAGACGATAATTACCTTCCAAGGCAAGAATATACAAAGCACACGAAAAAGAAACAGCGCGACCGAGAAAAACATAGGAACCGTGACGGGCAACAATGCCTAAAATGTGAAGGGGAGATCATGATGATGATGGTAACGACAACAGTATTAGTTATTGCTATTTTATAACTTTCTTTAATGATTTATAAGAATACTTTACCAGTAGAGAACCATGTTTTTTTGATGTTGTTATTCCTAATCACGGCTATCGTTTGGCGTTTTTTACTAACGTATTATTTATTAAACTTTATTTTCAACGAGAAAGCATTTTTTTTTTAACCGTGATCAGACAAAAAGTGTAAAATTTTGTAATGACTATAATTATTAACAAATTTAATTTTTTTTCAGATGCAGAAGACGAAGACAGAAAACTTAATTACAGGATTATTAAAAACATGTTTTTAATCGAAACCACGCTTTTCAATCACTTTATTTTCTGGTTGATGGATTTTACTTTTTGTTGTATTAGATAATAGTAGTTGTTTATTGAATAAAATTAAAATAATGCCTTTGACTTTGTATTTTAGTAACATCTTTCTACATCTTTTGCATTTTAGTATCGTAGTACTTGTCCACAAAACCTGAACAGCGCGTTACTAGGACCAGACTCTGAGACATTTTGTGGTGAAGGGGACAAATGTAGCCTGTTAATATGTTATTTTTTTAAATTTCTGCTTTCAAAAATTGTAGTTTTTGTCACTGAAATATAGTTTTTGACCATTCTTTAATGGCATCATTATCATTATCATCACCTCCACTCCAAAGAATAGGGCCTTAGTGGGCTTTTCTAGGACCATCTCCTCCTTGGTCTAGCGATGTCTCTCTTTGCAATTGGCTCGTCTCCTAAGATTACTACTGGTAGCCTTTTAAGTGACACGCGGCTTAAATATTCGCACTATCCACTTTCTATACTCCTTGATGATCTTATTTAAGGAGTGGATCCCTAAATTTTGTCTGGTTTCATCATTCCGTTTATTGTCTAGGAGGGAATAGCCCTGGACACTTATCAGGAACTCTATTTCTTTCCTCGTTCTTCCCGACCAGTATGCTGTCTACACATACAAAGTGTTTATGTTTTTTCACTGTCTGTGTTAATTGTTAATTAAGATTAGTTAGTAGGGATGTGTAACGGTGACGCTACGCATCGACCCTAACGACTGGTCTCGGTATAAGACTGTCTGATGGGATTCAGTCTTCTTACCACATGTTCATATATAGGCTAATGGATAACTTAGTCACTTATCTTCTTACGCGTAGCTACTCAATTTCGCAGGAGCGTGGCGCGCAAACACGAAACCCGCGCGCGGCGACACACACACATACAAACAAATATATCTGCATTTCTTCTACGTGCACGGTATGCAATGATTTGGGATTGTGATTTGTACACTGAAGACTAATGTAATGTCTTTTCATAGAGCTGATCCCATACGAGCAAAATCTGTTGTAGATAGTAGAGGTCAGCAACTTTGAATATCTGGACTGTAATGTGTCACACACTACAGACCATGACGTGTTGAATAAGTTACTCAAATTTAGCCATACGTGCGGTACCATCAGGAGAACTTTAAAACAAAGGAGTAATAAGCACGCCTGAAGTTCTACAAGATGATGCCCTTCCCCACACTTCGCTGCGGGTCTGAGAATGGATATATAACCAAAGCCCAGTCGTATTCAACAAGCCGAAATGCGATTTCTCAGGCGCGCATCATTGTATATTCTTCAATATCGTAGAAGAAATGCAGATATATTTGTTTGTATGTGTGTGTGTCGCCGCGCGCGGGTTTCGTGTTTGCGCGCCACGCTCCTGCGAAATTGAGTAGCTACGCGTAAGAAGATAAGTGACTAAGTTATGCAGTAGCCTATATATGAACGTGTGGTAAGAATATTCAAAAATTAATTTGAACGTATTCTGCAGACGTGTAGTTAAAATGTAAGCGTCAAGACGGAATGTTCATTTTGTAAAAATCTATAAACGAAATAGCTTTTATTTAATGCCTCATACAAAACACAATTAGAGAACAGACTTGTCGCTGTGACCAGGAAAAAAAGGTTTCTGACTTAATTCCCCAATCAGACTCTAAGCTCTTGTTATTTCAAGAAGTGACTATTTATAAGACGTTCCATTCAGTTAGACGGTATTAAAAGACGGAATGAAAATGGAAACGTTCCAATTAATTTGATATTCTTTTAACGGAATAATTTCGCCTACTCTCTGAATGAAAGTGACGAGTACAGGCTATTCATACTTCCCTATATTTTGTAACCATGACACGCCCTGCAGTAAAAGGGTCATTGAAATTATATTATATAGCCAACATTTTCTTTATGGCTATTTTAGCAAATTATCGCCAAAATCCATTCGCAAAAAATATAAAGCTCCAGCTAGAGATATTTAAAAATGCCTTCAATAAGGAATAATTGAATTCAAAAAGTTAAAACTTTTATAATAATTATTTATAAATAATACAGAAAGCACAATTGAAAGTAAAAAATTAATGGATAAATTTCTGTTTGGATAGAGGAAAACACTGATTGCTTTTTTATAAGTCATAAACTTACAGAGTTTCTTTAGTGGAATTCCCGTATATTATTAACCGAATGAAACAACAAATGCAACATCGGATGAGATGGAAGCAGAAAAGAAATATCCCCTTCTATTTGAAGTTTCCTTACCTTGCACAGAATTCTTTACCTATTACAAATTCCATTTGTTTTAAAATACATTTATTTGGGTAAAAGTTAAACGGTTTATCCTGTTGTCCCTAATAAAAATTACAAAGCATTTTTACAGAAATGCCGCAATGTTGTTTGGTAGAATTTTTGTTACATCTTGCATATAGTTACGACGGTCTACTGATCGTCGTACGGTACAGTGGAAAACAAAATACAAGACACCAATTAAGTCGCTAATCACCAGCTTTAATTAATCTCAAACAAACAGTTTGAAATCAACAAGTTATTCAACAAGATTATAGTCTTGCAATAATTCGAGTAAATCTGCCCACACAAATAATAATGTCAACTATAAAGAATTCCGCACTATAATCACTTTCACTAATACCCCTCGAGACGCACTGTATAAATCGACGACAATATCTTTAAACTTCACTGGAATAAATCGCCACTTAAACTGAAACTAAGCGTCGCTGAATGCTTATATTTATACCCCGCTGAGATTCCAGAATAATCCATAATACGCGTCAACGCTACTAGAAAACTCTAGAGTTTTCTATTACTTGCCGCCTTGAACACAGTTCGCCTGGACCGGTGAAGTCTAGAACAGTCTCATTTCGGACGCGTGACAAGTGTCAGGTAATTGTCCTTCATCTCAGTGCAGCAGCAATATATACTCAGACACACATTAAAGTCGGCCCCGCCGGAATAGCCGAGAAACACGTAGAATGTTCTGTAATGGCGTAACAATATAAATGTTATAATACGACACGTTTATCCCGTACTATAGTAATTGTATAATAATTTGCCCGTGTTATGCTTTGTATATGTTAATTCGTAATAAATAGTTGTAAATAGTGTATCAGTTGATCGTGGAATATTTATGTAGTGTGTTTTCAAATGTGATTTAACATATAAGTTAAAAGAATTGAATTACTCTGCCTTGTTTTAATAAACAGAATTATAATTGTTCCAATTCAGCAGTTAGAACTCCAAAATCAATTCAAAAATAGCGGTCGAGTCATCCCAAACAATTCTCAAGTCACCTTCGATATTAGGCTTTAACCTATTCTTTGAGGTTAATCTTGGTTTTGTAGTTTGCGTACTTCCAATGACTCCCCGACGTCTCCTTATCCTTGTTAATTATAAAGTAAATGTTGATAATATATTATGTTCATGAAATAATAACGCATGGATATGATTTATTAACATAATTGTTTAATCTCTGTAATATGAGTTCAAATTGGTAGAAAATTCCATTCGATACATACGGTTGTCACAATCGATATTTACCTCAGGAGTGAATAATTAAATAATGTTAATATATTTCGTGGGAATTCTTGTGGCTGCTACGAAAAGTTCCATTACATGATAATTGACAATATATAGTACCTTTAAAAATCATCTATTACTTATAATCTAAATAAATTACAAAAATTATATATTAAATAACATACAAAGTTTGACGATATTCAATACGCTTCGTAAAAAGCATGTAGGTTAGAGTGACGTCATCATCATGTCTGCCGTTGTCCGTTTCACAGAATAATGAAGTTTATTAAATGTGTACAAATAAATGTTTTCCTTGTAATCACTGTTTCGTTCAGATATGGAATTTGTTTTCACTTGTTAAAATGTTTACTAGTGATTAGTGTTAGTGTGAATTGGTGTATTGTCTAGTGGTTGTTCCTTTTTGGATAAAAATATTGTCAATGATTAAGTCAAATTATACTTTACACATCTAGGCGATATTGCTAAACGTCTTCTGGTTTTCTTTGTAATTTCTTGATGGTGTGTGTTCCTGGTTAGTGTATTGATTGTAGTGGAGGAATAATTTATCTTCAATGGTGGTCATACAAATCTTCTTTCACAAACGGTTTATTAATTTTATATTTTCATATTAATAACATCTCGACACGCACTATTCAACTGTTCTTCATCACAATTAACAATTAAGTGTTATTTCTTCTTTTTTAGTCACCGAACTCATCCAAACTTCTTAAATTTTGATTGGCCATTTATGTACAGGTTAAATGTTATAAGATGGATACCCATTAATCACTTTACATTTTATAAATTACCTTTAATAGATAATTTTATTATTATACTTTAATGATACATGCAATGTTTATACAATTATTAATTAGATAATTATAAACAATTTGATACTAAACATGACTCAGTTTATAACTGTAAAACCTTATTAATTTGAATTTCTCTGATATGTGGTGCAACAATTTGTTATGGTTGATCATAATTTCTACCTTGACTCCCTGAGATAAATATATTTGAATAAATTAACTGGTAACATAAAATCTTATAACATATAACAAAACTCTTAATGATAATACTTGTTTTTGACAGTTTTAGTTTATTTATACTGTTAAACTATTGTCTGTATGATAAACTAAATTTCTGTCTAATAATAACAATAAAACACTTTTCATAAAAAATAATTAACACTGTTTAACGGTAGTCTGTGTCACTATTTATATTATGGCACTCATATCACTGTAAAGGTTTGTGTCCCTTTTTCTATCCTTAATTATAGGCCTATACAATTTTATTTAATACAATTTTATATATATGGATAGGTACTCTTTAATGGGTTTGGTTGTTATTCAGGGTAAGTTGATTAGGCCTACTAGGTTTATTTATTTAACTTATTGTCTGTTTACTGCCCTATTCTACTGGGGATCTTGTTAGTATTAAATAAGTCAAACCAACTAGGTTTCCTTTAATTGGCTATCAATTATTATTTCTTGTTCCCTCTCTGGATCGGATTTCCATTTATATTTACAATACTTTTGTAACATTTTGTTTCGTTACAATGTATGGTAAGAATGTTCAAAATTTAATTAAAACGTAGTCTGCTGACGTGTAGTTAAAATGTAGGCGTCAAGACGGAATGATCATTTTGTACCAGTCTATCAAGGAAATAGCTTTTATTTAATGCCTCATACAAAACACAATTAGAGAACAGACTTGTCGCTGTGACCAGGAAAAAATGGTTTCTGACTTAATTCTCCAATCAGATTCTAAGCTCTTGTTATTTCAGGAAGTGACTATTTATAAGACGTTGCATTCAGTCAGACGCTATTAAAAGACGGAATGAAAATGGAAACGTTTCAATTAATTTGATGTTCTTTTAACGGAATAATTTCGCCTACACAGTGAATGAAAGTGACGGGTACAGCCTACTCATACTTCCTTATATTTTGTAACGATGTCACGTCCTACAGCAGAAGGGTCATTGAAATCAGTTTATATAGCCAACATTTTGTTCATGCATTGTGACTCTTTTAGCAAATTATCGTCAAAATCCATTCGCTAAAAATATAAAGCTTAGCTGGAAATATTGAAAATGCCTTCAATAAGGAATAATTGAATTCGAAAAATTAAAATTTGTATAATAACTATTTTGAACATAGTGCCACCAGCCTAGGTGGTTGACGCGTGATAGGTGACACGTCTTTTGAAATTGTCTTTCATTTCAAAGTAGCAGCAATATGTACGCTCGCACACATTACAGCTGGGCTCTGCTGGGATGGCCGGGAAGCATGTAGAATGTTCTGTAATGGCGTAACATATATTACAATTTTTCAATTGGTTTTAACTGCAATCTTTCCATCAGACAGCGAAAGCGTCTGCCTTCCTATGATTGCTGTACACTTTAAAACTGAAACGCGTTATTAGTAAAATGTATTACGAAGGTATAACTGATTCACAGTGATATTAATAACTTTTCTTAAAAATCATAAAATCACTTTTGTCTTATGATCAACAAAGTATGTGACGTGAAAATAACAAGTGTGAACTTCCGTTCTAGAGTAGTTGGCTTTTTTGCTAGAATTACGTAGTGACAAATACGTAAATGAGGTGCTGGCTACTGTTTCACGTGCCTTCTCTCTCCTGTAGCACTACAGCCCTTGTTGGGCCCTGGCCTTCTTCAATTTTTCCTCCCATTCTCTTCTGCATCCTCCTCATCCACCGCGTCTTCCCATCTTCATCTCCCACGTTACCTCGGTCTTCACACTGGTGTTTTTCAATGGATTCTGGTATTCAACAGTTTTCGTTGTATTCTATCTTCCCCCCATCCTGGCTACATGACGAGCCCACATTAGACGCTGTAGTTTTATGTACTGTGTTAGCGCTTGTTCTTTATACATTTGATACAATTCAAAGTTATATCTTATTCTCCAGCCGTGTACGTTGTTAACTGGTCCCAGGATTCTTCGTAATATTTTTCTTTCAAAGATTTCGAGAGTGTTTGCTGCTTTGGAGTTCAGGCTGGGTCTTATTATTGATTTCTATACCCTTAGTTTCGTGTGTCTGTGGATGTCTTTGGATCTGAAGATACTTGATGTGGCGAAATACGCTTTATTGGCTTGGACTATCCGTTTCGGATTTTGGCTTCTTCTGTGCCGTTGTTTTCTAATTTGGTTCCCAAGTATTTAAAGTTGTCCACCATTTTGATATTGTCGATTGTTCTGTAGCTTCTCTGTCTTCTAGTCTGCACTAATATTTTTGTTTTATCTATGTTGATTTTGAGGCCTATATTGCTAGCGTTTTCTTTGTGCTCAAAGTGATTTTCCTCTGCTGCACTTTTGTCCGTGCTGGCTACTGTTTTCTGTTTCACGTGCCTTGATTCAGTACAATTTAAGAAGTTTAAAACTATTAAAACAAAGAATGCAACGCACACAGTAAACATCCTTCTAACTTACACGTTGGAACTGATAAATAGGGTTCAGTTACCCGCTGCAGCTAAAAAATAAAAGTGTATGCCGTTCATAACGAACAGTATCGTATTACGGTTTTCAATTTCTCTGCCCACTTATTATTCTATTTGTCACCATACAGCTATTCTGTTTGTCTCGTTAAATTCTTCTAGGGTGACCAGGCTCATGCTGGAGCCGTAGCGGGTAATTCGTCGGCATCAGGTTTCTTAATGTTCGTATTCCGTAGTCGTTTTCCATGTATTTCTTCCAATATTTTGACACCGCTGTGTATCCCCATTACTTTGCGGATTATTTCATTAAAAAATATTTGTAATATTCATAATCTTGTTGAGCATTTAAAAAACGCAACTCTGTAGCCTCAAGCGGCCTTTGTAAATTGTAAATTAACTGGCATATATTGACAGATACAAATAATACTGCATTGTTAACACATACACCCCAATCTCAAGTATACGTATTGGGAATTAACTCAGTGTTATTTTCCTGACCATCTACTGCTTAATTGTTATTGAAACTTGCCTTGGTATTATGAATAATATTAGATAGGATCGCACAGTATCGGCTAAAAATTATTAGAAATTTTTATCTGAATGGATGATTGCCAAATTCCGAACCAATTATTGAATTAAATCCAAAAGGACGGAGATATGTAGAACATCTAAAGTAACATTGGAGTAACCAGCTCTAATCTGTACGCTTGGGACCGGAACAGAGCATTTTTGGTCGAATCCTTGTTGAGGATAATGACCAGAATTTCGCATCCTCAGTCTAGTGAAACATCTATTTCAAGAGAAATAAAATGACATGTGTTAAACCAAAAACAGTGTTGTTAAAAACACTATATTTAAAAGATAGAATGGCCCAAATACAATAAAGCTTATGTAGGCCAGTGGGCAAGACAAGAAGACCAATAATTAATCGCTACATTGTACAGACAAAAAAGCTTATCTTAAACCAACACTGTAAAAGAACAACCTAATATTCTGGTCTACAAACAGATAAGACCCTTTGCGTGTTATAGGAAAAATTTAACTTACAAAATCAATCCTTAGGGTGACTTAGTATCCTTAGAATCCTTAGTATACCTAGACAACGAAAGTACAATTTAAATTTAAAAGTTTAAAAGTTAAATATAATCACGAAATCACAACTATTCAAGTGCTTTTAGTTCTAGTTGAGTGACTCGTGTTAAAGGCCCAATGGCAACCCTGCATCCCTTTTAAATGTTGTAAGTGTTACAAAATTTGGACTGTACTCGCGGCCTGAAGATGGCTCAGGCAAAACGTAATCAAAGTTGAAAGACGACTGACTGTGTGCTAGCCGGAAGGGATATAAAACTTTTTACCGGCTTTTCTTTCGTCAATTTATAGGCCATTCTAATTTTGTAACTTTAATAACATAATTCCTTACGTTAATTTTTTTTATGTTCTAATGTAAAAACCAATTAGAGAAAATGAAAAGATACATTAATTAACGGATTATAAAGGGAAACATGATTATCTGTACAACAAAATGTGAGTCAAAAGTTTCTAAACAAGAAGCCTGGTCTAGCACAGTGCAATTAGTTTTACGTCAGTGGTAAGACCATACTTACTGGTAGTAGTAAAATTTGCTACACATAGTTGTATCTTTTGTGAGAAATTTAATCCCGTTTGGTCGCATGCCATTGTCGTCTACAAAATATAGTCACACTTGTTCTGTTACTTTTGATATGTAAATTTTGTTTAGTATTAATATATATTAGGTCCTTCAGTCTTTCGACTGGTTTGTACCCTCGTAGCATAAACCCCTGGTGCGTGTGTTACGGAGTCTCTCACAGGTATATAGGACCTACAGTTTAACGCCGGATCCGGCCGGCAAAGTTCAGGAGGGCTTATACTAGGCAGGGTACCTCTCACTGGTTTGCCATTGCCTTGCGAAGGGGAACGGTCGTATCTAAATCGGATGGCCTCGGCGGAAATCGAACCCGCGCCGATATCGTAGCAGTGCCACACGCTAGCCATTATGTCACGACCGATTATACACCATAGTATTAATAAATGCCACTAAATTCACCCAATCCAAATTACTGACGCATTAGAAGGCCGTAGCATTGTTAGATTTTAGCACAAAGTTTATTAGTTTCCCAGCTGCCACTAATGCAAACAGCATAAGAGTGCTTAAGAGTCCAAAAAAAGAGAGACGAGGCTGAAAAATTTTAAGTGAGACATGCTCGATTAATAGAAAGAGCAAAAGAAAAGATACGGGATGTAACTGTTTTGGTTCAAGACCTTGGAATTTAAGGAAATTCAGTTAAAAATACTTGTAAAGAATAGTCATTTTTGCAAAGTGAATAACTAGCTAAATTTTTAAAATTTATTTTATAGTACATAGGCTGTATACCTACGAGATGAGTAGATATTTTGAACCTAATTAAAGTTAATTGTGAACTTTAAGATGAGTAAATCCCCTCGGTTAGTTGACTAGTGGGCCTGGCTACTTATCCACGTCTCGGTTTCCATTCATCTTTTCTAAGATAGCAGAGCAGCTAAGATCATCTTTGTTTTTAAGTCGTTTTCTCACTCGAAAACACAGGATTCAGCTGCCCTATCACTATTTTCCTATATCTTCTTTTGTCATTCATATCTTACCCATTATCTTTAGTATTCCCTTATGTATTCTCCAAGATATCAAACAAATAGTGTTTTATATATCATGCAAATCAACCAACATATCGGATCCTTCATTTCCAGTAACCTACTTTTCAGTTTTCCAAAACTTATATCGGGGCAGCAAGATTTACATTCTTCATGGTATTTACATACCATCAGACTTATACACAAGGACCCATTATTATTGGTAGCTTCTTTTATTTCCCTATTTGTCATAATCCTTACATTTCCCGTCATGGTTGAATGGTGTCCTGTTGGATTCAAGAATAATGGATGTGAGGGGTAACGTTGAGATGGCAATGGATAGGAGACATTGGAGAAGATTTGTGTTGAAAGCCAGGGATCACGTTGGGCTGTTGTGCTAAAGAAGAAGAAGAGAATATCCATTGTGAGGCTCCCTCTATATTGTAGTCTTTTAATGTACAAGACCTTTAACATTCACATATATCGTGTATGTCATTTCTCCCCAAAACACCATTGTGTTACAAAATTGTCACTATATTGACATCTCTAATGTTCTATCAAAACGTTTGTCAGTCTAAAAAATGTATAAAGCTTATGACCGGACATACCAGAAACCGGAAATGTATACTGTAGGGTCAAATTTGACATAATCCCCACAATGGCTAGCCATTAGAGGGATTACACTCATACGTTTTAGACTTCAGTGTTAGAGGGAAACTCTGCCGAACATTATCATGTGCTGCCTAAAGGCTAACAATAGCTATGATATTAGTTATAAAAAAAAAAAATAGTAAAAATAATTACTAGTAAGAATGTAGTAAACATTTGTATTTCCCAAAGGACCCAAGGGTTGACCCTAATCTTAACCACGCTCTGCTACCAAATGTAACCCCTCTTTAACTTTGACTGGTAAAAAAAAATTATTATTTTTTTTTGAAAATTTTTTT
This sequence comes from Magicicada septendecula, assembly GCA_034769895.1. NCBI lineage: Eukaryota > Metazoa > Arthropoda > Insecta > Hemiptera > Cicadidae > Magicicada > Magicicada septendecula. The sequence goes on from CM068373.1 coordinate 330,765,803, forward strand.
TTCTAAAGAGGTGCCACAAGATAATTAAAACTAGACCAAAGCCTAGAGAAGCCAAAAATGCGCTGGATCCAGTGAGACGGGACTTGCAATTAAAACTCACAAAATTAACAATCAATAAAATCCTTTTTATTATTCTATCTCCTTTCTGTTACCTACAAAATCAATAAATATAACATTTAGATTCTATGTTCCCCTTAAAATTGTTGATTAAAAATAATTTATTCTCTTTAAAAAAAAATTAATTGAAAATTACTAGAGATAGAATCTATTTACTCCTTGACAATGTTAATTAAAAATAATTAATTCTCTTGAAAAATATTAATTGAAAATTAATAGAGATAGAATCTATATTCTCCTTTAAACTTGTTATTAGAAATTAATAAATATATATATAAACCCTATGTTTATATTTTCCTTTTAGGCCCTATATCTAACCCCCCAAAAATACACACGAATGTACAATACATATATAACCCCCAAAAATACACACACGAATATACAATACATATACATGTTCCACAATACAGGACAATTATAACATATATCACTTGCCACACCCTTTTCTACCCCATTAGGTACATCATTAACAATTTATGAAAATCCATATTAGGTTTTAATTTAATATGTGCATAACATATTAAATGTGTGTCTGATTATATATATGCAACACCAGTAGTCCCCAGGACATAATAAATTCAAAATTTGGCCAAGTGCCTAATACTATTATAAAATGCTGCCACACTGGGCACTTAGACTGGGAGAAATAAAATTTAGAATACAGTGAACACCCCAGTGATCTTAATTAATTAAAAGAATTTAAATATAGATAAATTTAGTTAAGTCTTGGAAATAGGAAAGTGTCATAAAGCTTATAACCCTTTTTAAAAGTAATTTTGGCCCAAAGGCCGACATGTTCATAGGCAAGATAGTGCATAACTCAACCTGTCCCAACAGCATGTTTAACTCTGCATGAAAATGCACCTATACAGGATTAAACTGGTGACCCGACCTAACTAACAAAGAAACGTCTATCCCTATATAATCCAAACTGAATTTAAAAATGAGAAATTAATACATAAAATGAAAACTAAATTGCACCGGTGAAATTACATGTTAATTGACTGAATTAGTACCACTAATAAAACCCTTATACTGGAAATAAGAAGGAAATTACACGTCTGAAAGGTGAGCAGCCACAGATGCATGTCAGCCCCTGGGCTCACAGATTATACAAACAAATTAATAAAATGTACAAAAGATTCCCCCCCCCCTAGTCCACGCACTATTCTGTCCCGTTAAACGGGGACCCAATTAAAATGTTTAAAACTTAAAGTCATTGTTGTAGAGGGACTCAATGTCCACTGGTTCTAATGAGTTACATCACACTGTGTAAAGAATATAAATGGGTTGATTTCACCTTATTTTTTTCCATGGGTGTGACGTGGTGATCTTCTGGCCTACATCATAGGGTGTTGTGGTTAGACGTCGCTATTCTCCTCCGGCAGATGAAGTTGAGAGAGAAAATCTGGATGTTAAAAGTTCAGGTTGGAGCTGTCCCCGTCTTCAGCGGAGGACCCTGGTCATACAACATATTATCAGCGAGAGTTCACAAAACAAATTCCCCCAGAAACCTCACACGCACCACAATCCATATGTAATATAAACACAGCTTTAGGGCTATTTAAAAATGATAATTGACACACTTGGCAAAGGTTATATGGCCGCCAGGGCCTTATCTTGAAAACATTTAGTTCTGTTAAATTTCATATTAATAAACTTTACCCCTGTGGGTTAACATAATTCAATTTTGATTATATAATTATTCGGTTTGTTATACGATTAATAAAATTTACACATAGTCTGATTTTTGCCACATGGTATGAGCAATTACCTGATTACTTCTATTACTGTACTTATTAAACAAATACTTTTTGGCATTTACATTCTTCTCAATTTTGGTGCCTTCGTTAAGACATGTGAATTTAATATAGTATTGCTATATTACAAAAAAAATTACCTTTAAATTACGTATTGCACAACTCACCACGTGGTGGCGTAAGGTTATCTGAATTTACTTACTGTGGCCTTATTAAACAATTTTTCATTCGTAAAACTTTAAATTGAAGTATATAAACATATTGCCATAACTTACCGCAGATCTGTAGTAGTTTAGCCTGCCATAGATGAAGAAGATGGTAAACTAAAAACTCCTTTCTGTCCGGAGGAAGAAATGCCACGAGGCGTTTGGTTAAACTCCCAGCCAAAGACAATTCTTTAGAAACGCAGTTCCGCTTTATGAACTCGCCATCAGTACCGAGTACCAGAGGGCAGCACTTATCGGGCGCACTTAAATTATAACAGCAGCAGATAGTTTATCTCAGCTGCTACCGCTAAATACAGTACAGCATTTAACGTCTTTTTGACGTTAAATACCGAACACGCGCCGATCTTATTTTAGACTCGGCACAACGTTTAGATAAGATTAGATATGAAATTAACAGCGTGGAATGTAAATGCAACGTCCGTGAATAATTTTTTACGTGAAATACAGTTTTACAACAAATATTTATAACTGACATAAAAAACATAAATTAACTTAAATATATTAATCACTTAAGACATGCAATGAAAGAAACATTTTCACTGACTCAGGCTTTAAACTGTTGTACTAATAAATGGTTCGTTAGTTTTATAATATACGTAAAATTGCATTAAAATATATTAATTATCAATACTGAAATTTTTACAACATAACTTTTACATTTTTATACAAATTGAAACATTATAGGAAATGGTGTAATGTTGTAGTAGAGCCAAAATAATAATTCCCTTGCGGGTCATGTGATGGGAGGCAGTTTTCAAACAAAAAACCAAGAACTAGATTTTATTAAATATTTTTAATAGCATTTCAAGACTGTGTAGTTGGATAACGGTACAGTTGCGGAACAAAATCCTAAGAGGATCAGAACAGATTTTAGTCGGTGGCTATTAGTAACAATTGGAGCACATAATCCCCGGATGTTGAATAAATCAGAGTCAGAGAGGAAATTCAAGCGGAAATTACTGTTAACTTTTAGTATCACAAGTCTGAGTTTAGCTTAATTGAACCACGATTGTAATATTTATATCCTCTTAAAGACTGACAATACAATGGGGGAATCACAAGTCATTATAATAAAAATTTTGCAATGAATTTCAGGTATACATCCATTATAAAATCTTGAATATTTGAGTTGTGGCAGTAATACAGTGCTTACTTTATCTCACGGTTTAAATTTATTATCTATGCAAACCAAAATATTAATTACAATGGTTATAAGATTATGAAAAAAATGAAGTTTTCTAAAAATATTTTATTAATGGTTTGGGAATTTCAGGTAATTTTCATGTAAAAGATAATCTTATTTTTCAGACATCACGGATAGGCGTCATGTATCACCAGGGTTTGAACGCCACATGTATGTTTTAAACATTCAATGAGACTTAGTCCTGTAGGTTGCAGAATACGTTGGATTTTAGAGTCCTGAGGTCGTGTATTTATTTACTGGAAAGCCAGAATATTCAGACGATTAAAAGAAGATGTCTCAATTTATTATGTATACGTAAATGCTGAAAACCGTAAGAAGTAATACTGTTTGTAGTTCACAGCGTTATGCGTTTAAGTTCAATTAATATGAAACGTAATAGCAAAACCTATTTGATTCAACATTTTTTTATAAAATTTAAGATACTTGCAATCTAGTTGTTAGATTATATAACGTTATCGATTCTCGAGGCAACTGTTGTGTTTACATAGTTAATAAAATCAATAACTTAGTTTCAAAAATGTATTAGTTTCATTAACAATAAATCCTGAGAATGAAATAATATTTACTAAATGCGCTTAGATATGTTTCTTTATTTACTTAGAGTGTCTAATTTTCCTTATTATTTTCTTAAGATTTTTATGTAGGCTACAGCAACTATGAATACACGACATATTAATTTTTTCTAACTGTGTTCTCTTATGTCTCATTCAATTTTGACAACCATATATATATTCGAAAAGATGGCTGCTTGAAAAAAAAATGGACTAATAGCTAAACACAATTAACCGTGACAGGTAAATGTTAAATTTAAAACTATCAAAGTGGAGAAGAAATGGGTGGATTAGAAGCAGAACTGAGTCGAGCAACATTCAAAAATAGGGAGAGGGGGCAAAGTTATTACATAGTTTTGCACAAAATAACTTTAAACAACAAGACAACATATGTGATAAGCATATTGTGCACTGGTGACAAAGGGAACACAAGAGTGGAAGATGACAGCTCCATATGATGTTGACTAATGGTATGGTGAACTGACGGCCACACAACTGGATGTGGAGTACCAGGAGCATAGATGTATATATAACCAGGAGATGCCTATGTTTAATGCCATTTACAAATCTGCTAGATTAATGGTTAAATGAGCGTTCCGTTCACATGTTGTCGGATATTCGGGGGATTTAGGTATCCTCTGATCTGCCAGAAATTTTGTCTATGACATAAGTAACCGAAGCCCATATTTAAATCCATTTTTATGAAATAAACATTTTTAATTCAAATTTATTATTTTGGTTTGTCTTATTCTATTTCAGTACAATAAATAAATTGTTGGTAAGCAGGTCCACTACATATAAAATGTGAAGTCTTTCGCACCCGAAAATTACAGTAGAACATATGTGCTAAGCAATGGCAACAATTTGGCTTTTCTTTTCAAAGTGTGCCGTGAGCGTGTGACGTCAATCTCCCTGTTCTAAGAGACCGCCGGTAAATTAGTGTGTATCCAGTGCGTTGACGAGATGCTGTACAAAACACCATATTGACTGAGTCCTCAAATTTTAAATTAATTTAAATTTATTATTGTATTCTCCTGCAAATAATTTAATTGTTAGTTTGCAGTGGTAGTCTTGTGTCATACTATACAAGGAAGTTTAGAATCATAATTTGCTTTTTTAAAATAATCATAGTGTGGCATACTGTTTAATGTTACCAAATGAAATCATTATACAATTTTAAACTTTCCTACCATTTCTTTCAATAGTAGGAAAATTATGAACTAATATTTATTGTAGGAAAGGTCGTTTATGCAAAAAGCAAAAATGTAAGGAAAACACACATTTAATTAGGGAATTATATTATGAGAAGACTCAATGATTAAAAGGTTACCCCTCTTTGAATAAACTTATTTGCTAGCCATGGGTCATTTTTATCAATGATAGGCCTGCATGATCAAGTAATGGCCTCAATGATTCAAAACATTCATTGAAACGGTGGCTAAGCTTGAGACAACCAAAACTAAAGTCATTGTTTATTTTACAACCATTTGTTGTTCCCACAAACCGAACTGATATTTATCTGGATAGTCTACAAACTCCGGAAACTTCCAATCGAAATAAACACGCAGAAAAACAGACATTACCATTATTTCCTTTATTAACCAATTTTCTGAAAAGCAAAAACAGAGTTGCCTTTACGCAGATATAATAAGACTACAGAGAGATTTACAAAAGGAATTATTATTCGAATGTTAAATTATATATCGCAATATGGTAATCATCATCCGAAGCATAAAGAATATTCAGCAACATATAAAATGTAGGCTACTGTTACGCTGATACGATGGAAAACGTGTGAGCTACGTAACGTTTTGCACGACTTATGTGAGCAGCATATTATGCAACTCTCTGGCACGTTCTCGACCTTTCCAGATGCGCCTTGCACATTGTGGTCGATTATTCTACTGGCATCCAGGTTGATGCTACGTCATAGAGGGTGAGTGTAAAATAGATGTTTCGGAAGAGGCCGGCCAGTTAGGTGCATTGTGAGGTGCGTATTTAGAAACGAAGTGGTAAAAGCGTATTACAGTTGAGTAGTTATGTCTTGCGGTTTGGTGCGTGCGTTTTATAGCCGTTTAGTGTAAAGTAGTAGTTGTAAATTATTGTATAAAAAAGAAGAGATTTCCTAAAAAAATCATCTTATAAAAAAAAGTTCGACAAATAAAAAAAAATTACTCATATCCAAGAACATTAACAACAAAACCTCAGAACAAGTAATAAAGGAAAACGGAGTGAGATTATTCTGCTACGTCAAGAGAATGAGTGAGAAAAGAAGAACGTAGAGGTAACAGAGCGTAGAGGTAATATCAATAAAAAATTAAAGCAGAGCAAGCTCTAAAAATACATGACGGGAGAAAGTTGTAAAAACACTAGAGGAAAGGTGGTATACTGAAAAAAATAGAGGCTTGAAGAAAATGTGTGATATGTGGGTGAGAAACCCACATTCAACTTCACAATTCAACTTATATTTATCTCGGTAGGCAGGGCGTAAGGATTAACGTCGGAGAAGAAAAAACATTTATTAAAGGCAAAAATAGAATGACGTTTTATGGTTATTTAGTATTATTTTCTCTTACCTCAAGTTATGATAACCAACAATTTATCAAATAAAACACAGTTTTATATGAATTATATTAATGTCAATTTTACTTAATTATTTGTTCATTCATTTTATCTACTCATTACTCATTTGTATCACCTTAAAATTTTTTACTTTAAAAAAATAAAGGACAACTGCCTGTAAAACAAAACAAATATGTTGTGCACATGAATAAAATTTTAAACTTAACTATCATTAAGTTATTACGTGTTTTTTTAAAGAATTCTAATTTTTGACTTACGCACAGAAACGTTTCATGAGATTCGTGAAACTCGTATGTGATAAGGTAAGATGTTTAACTTTGTTAACAGTACAAGTGACAATAGTGCTACTATTGTACTAATGACAGTGATAAAATAAAATCAACACGTGGCAGCAACAGCTAATTTTAAAAGCGTACGATTTTGGGATGGTTGGAAGAGGCTGTACAAGTTAAAGAGGCGAGCCGAGATTGGATGAATTAAAGTAAACGTTAATTAGTTCCATTGGGAATACGTTAGTAGCGCGTTCGCACCATTGAGATGTCTGAGTTAATACAATTTTGCTGTACTAAAAAAATACGGTATTCTTCTGCTTCATGTAAAGAGGTACGAAAAATACTAAAAACCGAATCTTAATTTAAAATACGATGGAATGGTTAATGAAACTTCGTTACATACTCTATACATTTTTATTTTGTACGTAGCAAAGATTTAGAATTATTTTTGTCTATGTTTATTTAAATTTAGATTTGAGATAAGCAAAACTAAGATGAATTTATTCTGTGAGTCAATACGTGATTTTAAACATGGAGAATGTAAAAGTTACACAATCTAGCAATAACAAATTAACTTGCAAAATATTTTACACCTGTTAAATAATATCACGTACATAGCTATTTTATACAATATTGTAAAGATGAAACACTTTCACAATAGAATAATAGCTTCTTATAGTTCGATGATTTTGTGTGTCTTACTGAATTGATGAACCTTATATAACCTACGTTGTACTTCTTACGTATATCTTATGTATCTTATTGTTTATTTTAAAGTCATTGCTTATGTTTGTCATTTGTATGTTTCTTATGTAGCTTATTTTTCTTACGTTTCTTATGAGTGGGATACGCTAAGTAAGGGACAACCTAAAATCTTGTGATATATGGAGCTTAGATATCTTATGTACCTTAGACATCTTAAGTACCTCAGATATCTTATGTACCTTATACACTCATGCGTCTTGTGTATTTTATGACTAGATCTCATGTAATTCATATACTTCATGCACCTTATGTATTCTATGTGTGTCACACACGCATACACAGAATCGCGCGCACACACACTTGTGTGCGTGCACAGTCACCAGGTGATGACGTCACAGATTTTTTGATTATGCGTAACTATTTTATAATGAGACAACTGCCTGACTGTCGAAAACAGTAGTTTTGCTGACATCATACCGTCAGATAAGAACAAAAAACTTAAGAACACAATGAAATGTTGACATATAAAAAGATTTGTATCAAGAAAATAATTATATTAGGAAAAAGGTAAGTTAACCGTTATCAGATTCAACGAAAGTAGCAATTTAACTTTTTGTCATATCTATATCTAAAATATACCTTAAAGGTACAAAAACTACACAAACAGTCTTCAGGTAAGAAATAATAACATAAAATAATGCTTACATCACAAAAAAACTTGCTTTAAAATGAACTGATCAGTTAAGTAGTCTACTCTTTGCAGTGATGGGAACACACACATTTCTGAACTGATGTTTGTACGTGCCAGTCTCGTACAGAATAAATAATAATCTTCAAAAACATTCTTAAGAGTTAAAAAGTAAATTATACCAACAAATAACATTGACAATTGTTGAAAATACATGCCTGATACAAGTAATAAGTGACAAGTATAGAATTTTTGACAATTCACTATCAAATAAACGTATAGATAATTTAATAGTTCAAACAAGTAGATACAAAGGCAGAAATCGATTACTAATTAATGTACTTTGATTTACCTACATACCAGCATACTCTTTGTATTTTAAATACAGACTGTTCCACTTTAATAATTGACTGTGATATGATAAGGTACGTTTGATATTATAATTTTCCCTGTACCGTGTGACAGTTTATAATTTTATCTCAAGTAACAGAATCAGGAAAAGGGGTTTTAAAAATTTCCAAAAAACCTAATATAAATATAATGTTTGAGATAAGATAAAATCTCTCATATTGCTATTTTAATCATTATCTAACAAATTAAAAAATTTAATTTTTATTGTATCCGATAACAATTAAATTAGTATTTTGATACCTCATTTGCCAGAATAAAAACTGCTTTAGGTTTATTGGTTCTTGCAAAATAATAAATTTTATATATATTGTAACAAATTAATTTAAATTTGTGGATTAATTTATATAACATTTCTATAATGGCGTGTATGAATAATTGGGGTGTAGGTGTAATTATAATAAGAGTAACTCTTTTTTTTACGAATTGTAATATGCTTCATTGATTATTTGAAACAAACAAACAAGAATATTATAATAATATGAAAATCATGATTAATACGCCATGTGATCTTCATTATCGATGGTTTCAAAGTGTCTTTACTATTCGTGTCAACATTACAAACATATCTTAAATTCTAAATATTATATTACTTATCGTATATAGACTTTTCGTCAATATGATAATGTTTCTTGCTTGCTCAATCTAAATGTGTGCTTATTTGAAAGTTATTACTGCATTCTTATTCTATCTTTCTTAATACCTTTGTATGGCTTTAAAAAATCATTTTAGCACAAATAATTTATTACTATAAATGACTCTATGTTATGTGGTTTTATCGAGAAAAATTAAATAATTCAATTACTAATTTCAATGACTCTACGTTATGTTCATTACGAAAAATAATTAAATAACCTTTTTTGATTACATATTAATTACTTTAATTTTATTTATATCTACATACTTATTATTAATGTTTACAAAAATTGTTTTGACTTTTAGAGTCTTTCAATGTTTTTCTCTTTGAAAATTATGTATTGGTTTTTCTTCACCTTAATTTCTGTAGAGTTGTCCCATGTCCTGCAGTGATTCCTTCGGTCTTCTCCTCCTGGATGTCCTCTTGTCCTCACTGCTCGTCCTCTCGTCTCTCGTCCTCCACATAATTGACTGCTGTAGACTATGATGACATGTTACTCTGGATCTGTAGCCGTTATTATAGAAACGTCTCCAGTCCTCTGCATCTCCTTCCTCTGCTAGTCGTGCTCTCGTACTCTGTCAGGAGTTGATGTACTTAGATGTCGACTGCTTTTTGACGTCCGACGATTTCTTCGTTACGGTATTTTTTTTTATTATTATTGTTTTTATTACTTCAAATTAAAAAAAAACATTACCGTGATACTTTATAAGTTCAGTTACAAAATCTTACTGATGTTAGATTTTAAATCTAACTTCGTCCACAATAGTTTAAAACATTCGCGTTTCCGACCGGCATAGCGTACCGCCGCGACTACGGTGTGTTATGAGAGAGAGATTAGCTCTCCTGGGCTTCTATTTATATCCACACAGAAAACTGCACCTGTCGATTCAGGAATCAGCCTGTCGACATTTGAAACATGGTGTGACAGCCCCCACTCTCGTCTCATTTCACATAATTGCACTTTCTTACCAATCGCACTGTTTAACGCGGATTTCACGTTGATAAAATAGTATATCTCATTTAATGACTTATGAGATGTGCAATTATCATGATGCTCACACTACTAGCATAATTATGATGCATTAAAAATCGCACTGTACTAGCATTGATTGTCCGAATTACGTACAAATCGCATTGCACTCGTGTCCGATTTTTACATATTTTTAGAAGTTTTTACCTTCTCACTAACATTTATGGTTTTCTTAAAATTAATTATTTTCTTAATTTGTCATTGACTTGAGGGGTGAGATTGCAACTTTCAGGATCAGACAGGCTTCACGCACACACATTATTTACTTGTATACACACATGCAGTGGTATTCGCGTGATATTTGCCCGTTGGTTCCTGCTTGAAAACCCGCTTCCAATCTCACACCTGCTCGTCTATTATATATTATTGAAAATAACATAAATATTTATAATATATTATGTATGCGCATTACAGCCTTTGCTTGTATTGTCACAATATATATATATATATATATATATATATATATATATATAGAATCAAATTTAACATACCGGTAATGACACAATTATTTCATAACAGGCCAGTAACATTGAGTCATCTGCTTTGTATTTATATGCATTTAAAGAACAATCGAGCATTATTGTAAATTATTCTTCGGCATTTCTAGTTGATTTAATGCTGACGACGGAACAGTAAGGCCCCTTGGAAAGCGGATACTTTGTTCATACTTTATACTAATAGTATTGTGTAATTATTTCGTTTATTTTCGATATGTAATTTATGCCATACGATTGATACAAAATAATAAAATATTCTTTAAAAACCTAAAATCAATACCTCAGTGGAATCAAATACGTGGTGAATATCTCATTTCATTAAAAATCTACCAATTCCATTGCCTGAGAACAGTTCGACTTACTAAAATAAAGTGACATGCCTACAGTATCTGCTACAGTTCTATCATATGACAACTTATTTTTAATTTACTGACTTCAAAGTGATTCTTTTTAGATGCACTATCCTACGATATCCAAATGCTTAAAAATAATATGAAAAGTACATAAAGTAGGCTAAAAGAGACAACAGGAAATTTTTTATTAGTTAACATTAATTTTAAAAGGGAAAAGTTTGGTCTTTATTTAAGCCTTTTTCAATTATAAATTTTAAACTACCATTACTTTTTTTTTTATGAAATTCTATAAGCAATACACCAAATATTGGAGAAGCTAATTAGAATTGTAACAAAGTCTGTTTATTGATCAATTAAAGATGAAACAAAAAAATTTTGTTTAATTTTAATTTATTGAGAACATTTTTATTTTTTATTTTTTATTTATTATTTATTAATTATTTATTAGTTTATGAGTTATTGTATTAATCCTAGTTGTTATATTAATTCCTTCTTAGAGTACTTATTTTGGTTGGTGATGAATAGCAGTTTGTTTAAAAACGTTAAATAGATTATGTTATTTGAATAAACGATTTATAGTATTTGTAGATTCGGTGTCTTTACTCCTTTTCGATGTCGTTCTCTTCCTCCTTGACGTCCAGGTTTCAATTAATATCTGAAATTCTTTTAATTACTTTATAAAGAAATAAAACTCAAATATGGAATATTTAATTTAATTTATTGATCTTATTGCGATTAGTCGACTTTGAGTCGAAATAATTATTCCCGGCTCGAACTCTTATCTCAGGTCGATTTGAATCGAGTAATTTTTCTTTTTAATTTAATAACATTTTAACATTAATAGGGTTCTTTTCACTGTTATCAGAAGTCAGGAAAGGGCAATTCTGAAAAGTACAATACTTACAACTAAAAGTTCTTACTTTATAATATAGAAATAATATTTATCATAAAAAAGCTAGTAAAATGGAAATGTTCGAACCACAGGCTACGCATGGGCTGACGTCATCACAGCTGATTGGAGTCGTCTCAACATTTTGTCTCATCAAAATGGCCGATTCCTTCACCTCGGATTTATACAAAGATCTTCTCAACGATTTTACTCCAAATAAATGTTTATTATTTACGTGTCACTCATCAGAGCAGTAGTTATTAATTTTCTTCGTTGTAGTGTGATTATTCAGTGTTCGTAATCCGTTTTTGGTTTGGTAATAGGTGTTCGTTAAAAGTGTCTTCGTTTCAAATAGTTCATCCAGAATGTCGTGAGGATTTTCACAGCGGAATTTTTTCTATTAGTGCCTTGACCGTTTCTATATCTGTTTTATAATTGCCATCTTCATAAACGTAATGGTTTGGTTTGAATTAGTTAATTTGTGTATGAACAACTCATATTTTAGATTTCCTTTCTTAGGCTAAGTTCTTGTCAAAAATGTTTATCTTTTTCGCTATAACATTCTGATGCGTTCGCTTTGACGTTTAACAATCAACTCGTAGTTTTTTTCATCATTCAAAAGGTCCTGGCTGATTTCTTAGTAAATTTACATTGTTTTCAGTCAGCTGACACTTAAGTCTCAAGATTGATTTTGTTCAAAAAAATTGAATTTTACATTATATTACAAATTACATTTTGATTATTATCTATTCTTATTGAATTCTAATTACATAATCACATTGCTTATTTAATTCTGCATAATTTAATACCATACATGATATATTTTAGTGTAGTTTTAACTCAAAAGTTATATTTACATAATACTTGCTTGTAGGCCTTTACCTCCTTTACTTCATTACAAATTAAATGGTTTACAGTATATGTTAGATCCCAATTATCATTAAACAAGATCATTGATTGAATTATTATGATTTGGTTTCTTTAATTCTCAGTAATTTGATGATTTACTTAGCTAATTTGAACCCTACCTTCAATTTAGACTTTTCTCTAGGCCCCAGTGTTAGTACACTTGCCTCATTCTAATAATATCCTATACATTCCTTAATTACTTTCACAAAGTGTTGTTACATTTATAATAAATTGTTAGTGTGTTAAATTCAACATTTTTCATTCATTTAATTTGTTTCATTAACTTATTTACTATTAATTTATAATGTTGGTGAGGTTTATAATTTGGCCTATGTATTGATGTTAGTTCTATCAGTAAGTTTATAATTATTTCAGATTGCTACAACCCTTTCTGACGTACAATTCCAATAAAATTCTAACAACTAAATTGCCCTTACTTAACTACAACATAGTCTATGATTAACTAACATTATTTAAACATAAAAAAAGTATTCTCTTAAACTAAATTTAATCCCAAGCATTCAATGCTATGGGTTCAGTGAACCTCTAATACAACAAACAAATCTGTCTTCATCTAAACAGTTTATTAAAATTAACATTTATTCAGTCTATTTCTGTTTTTGTTTATTGATTTAGGGATTTACCCTGGCTGCCCTCACTATTCACTGTATTCCCTAATCTTATCTCTAATAATTTTATCTAGTCTTGGGGAATAAGAAACATCACTTAATTTGCATTATTAATTGTTTATCAACTGCACTTCCAAGTTGAATTATGTATTGTATATAAAAAAATAACTCAATTTCTTGTTCACCATTGATAGCTATTATGCTGTTTGCTTATTAGTAGTCACTTTTCACAATAAAATAAGTTACACTTGTCCACCTTTAGACATATAATCTTATGACATAATTGCTTTTATCTTTTCTCTTGAGGTCGTCTTATATCTAACATCTGTACTTAAACTTAAGTTACATCGTTTTTATTTTATGGTATTGTACCTTTCTTATTTTACCTTTTTGGGGTTTTATGTTTACATGTAGAGTTATAATTAAACTATATTTAGTTATTTTGTCATGTTCTTATGGGTTTCATCGTTCATTCTTTTAAATAATTTAAAATAATGGACTCTTTTAAATAATTTTGGTAATTCGTACATACGGCCCTTTATAATGTGGTATTGTTTTTCAATATTTATTTTTCGATTCAGTGGGTTTATTTATTCATGGTGTTTCCTCACCTGCTCATATTCTATCTGGGTATATCTACACTATAAGTTGGATTATAATCATCTTCCTATTATTTATTAGACATTGTATGTTTAGTTTTAATGAATTTGATTTCTTTGGATCTAGAATTTCAGTTTACTGTTGTTATTTAGTAATTACTATATTAATTATTCTTTATGCCAGTTTGTTTTTATTTTATATTTGCTTATTCTTGAGTTATAATAAGGTAGATTTTCTGTCATGCTACAGAATGTATTAATTGTGTTACTAAGTAAACACAAATCTTTAATTATTAATGTAAGATATTATTAATACTGAATTAATTAGTAGCTAAAAATATTAGTCAACATTAATTACAATGATTTTTATTTACGTACCATTTGAAAATAGTCGTTGTGTTTAGTTTATTCCTGTCTTTTTACGGTGTTTTCGGAAACTCGTTTATCTACTTTAAAAGAGGAGAAGAAAGAGAAAACGATATTTTATATTCTGATGATTTTATATTCTGATGCCTGCTAGCTGTCAAAAAGGGAAGCATATATAAATCACCCAGGCATTGGAACAAATGTCACAGGACGTTGAGTGCATAAAAAGTGAAAGAAGAAATTGTTGCAGCTCATCACTCATATTTTTAGTAGCCGCAGAAGCGTGGCATTTACGACACAAACACATCAGATTTTACATACGACAATGCGCCAACACGATATGCATACAGAATAAAAGTCTGTATTCCGCAGACTTTCTACTTAAGTTATCACAATTGCAATACATATTTCTGCAAGGCTATTTTGTTTAAAAAAGTTGATAGCGTCTCCAGCTTAGTTTAAACTGAATAGCACTATCGGATAATATCCCAGTATCGATTACTCAGTTACACAATAATTGTTCTTACATGTTCAGACGTTGTTCAAAAGTGATAGAAGAAAACTGTTGCAGCTCATCACTCATATTTTTTCAGTAGCCGCAGAATCGTGGCTTGTACGACACAAGCATATCAGATGTCACATACGGTAACGCAACAATACCATATTCATATGGAATGGTATCCACGCATTTTCTATGAGTTATTACAACTGCATTATTCCTGCAAGACTATTTTGTTAAAAAAAGTTGATAGCGTTCTCAGAGGTCTGAAAGAGTTAAAGTGGATAGAACTATCGGCTAATACCCCATCATCAATCATCATCATCATCAACCGTGGCTCTACAACCCTTGGTGGGTCTTGGTCTGCTCCAAGAGTCGATTCCATTCCTCCCTATTGCATGCCTTGGCTTTCCAGTTTCTTATGTTCAGCTTCCCGAGGCCCTCCTCTATCTGGTCTTTGAATCTACTTCGGGGTCTTCCCCTTTTTCTACTACCCATTGGTTTCTGGTAGAACATATGTTTCGCAGGCTGTCTTACCTCTTATTCTTTCTCTGTGTCCAACCCACCTTAGCCTGCGTATTTTGATTATCCTGACAATGTCCGGTTCTTTGTCTTTGTCGAAGCTAATATCCCAGTTTTAATTAATCAGCTACACAATTCGTGTCCTTCCATGCACGCGGGACTCAGTAACAATGCGGAATTAACTTGAAACAGAACGTTTGAAAATAAAATAATTGGAAACGTGTAATTCAAGTTCTGTTTACATTAGCAAAAATTGCTGCTAACTAAGCGAGACATATTAAGGAAACAGGACTCTGAAGGGAGATTTCTCAATCGGGCTGGAGGACGCACAGCAGAAACCTAATTAGAAATACAGATGTTGATAAAACTTTTAGGATTATAGTATCAGTGATAGCAATACAAATTTAACTAGAAACAAGTTATGTAACATATACACGAAATAAGGTCAAACCTGTTAAAAGTTATAAATCGCTGGAAAAGACCCACAAAGTTCTGTTGCAAAAGAAAATTGTGTCGAATATGTCGAATACCAAAATAATTTCCCATTCCAGCATGCCTTCGTTCCTTATATGGTTAAACCCGGTCGGACTGTTACATCTTTACCAAGAATGTATTTTTATTGTTTTTGTTTTTCACACACTTTTCTTGCCTATTTCACATACTTCTTAACCGTAAGTCCTTATGCTTTTAACTAATAACGTATACATTACAAACTTTACTTACTCTCCCAATATTGGAAATTAAAAAAATACGAGGATTGTTCAATTGAAACATGTTTAAAGTGTGTACAGGATTTTTTATTCAACGATTTAAAAAGAAGTCTCCATTAACATTAAAGCATGATTCCCACTGTTGCATTAATCTGTAGATTCCCTACTGGTAAAATTCTTGCAGCTGCTTGCGGAAACTTCGCTAACAGCAAACTCTATCTCAGCGTCCGATTTGAACCGCCGTCCTTTTAGTGATTTCTTTAATGGGTAAAAACCATGATAATCGCACGGGGACAAGTCGGGAGTGTAAGGTGGATGTTGTAAGACTTCCCAATTTATAATACCAAGCACATCTTGAATCGCCTGGGCTACATAGGATCGAACATTTTCATGCAGAAGAATGACACCATTTGTGAGCTTCCTGGGACGTTTATTTTTCATGCTGACCCGTAAACGTTTTAAGCTGTCTGCATATTGTTCAACGTTGATGTTGACACCAGGTTCTTTAAAATCTAAGAGCAGTATACCCTGATAATCAAAAAATACTTTTCCTGCCGAAGGTTGGGACCGACATTTTTTCGCCTTCGGATATTGTGCATGCTTCCACTGCATACTCTGACGTTTAGATTCTGGTTCGTAGTAATAAGACTAAGACTCACCACCGGCAAAAATTTGGGGTGTAGAAAGGCATTATCAAATGCTGTTATGATAAAGCCAAACGAAACTTTTTCTACTCATCAGTAAGCAGTCCTGGAATCCACTGAGCAGCAACTTTGTGATAGCCAAGGCACACAAAGATTGAATGATGCCAATAACATCGTTCATTTAATGATGGAATGAACAGTTCCCACGCTGATGATCAACATTTAAGAACGTTCTCTAACTTTGACGCGCCTATTCGCGCGTAAAGCAGTTTCTAGCTGACTCACATTTTCTTCTGATGCTGCAACACGTGCAGGTCCGTGACGGGCCAGATCTTTATTGGATTCTCTTCCTTGTCGAAATTTATTGCACCATTCAACCACTGCCGTATGAGAATAACTATAGGCACCATATACAGCTTCCATTCTCGTAAAATTTCTATTGCTGACGACTCTCAGGCGCCAAAAACTGAATAACGGCACTCAGATTATAATCTTTGGACGGATTTTTTACCATAGATGCCATATTTCAACCCAGTCACAACGCTTAGAAAAGAGCAAACTGTAAATATTTTTGACAGACGCGTCACTAGTACTTAAACAGACAATATAAACAAATGAATTTCGTTTCCATTGCGACGAAGTAACGGCTGCGCAGATCAAACGTGTTTCTATTGAACAATCCTCGTACAATTTACTCGTCTAATAGCCCCATTTCTTTCAACCAGTCTCTTGGCTATGTCATCAAAATTTCTTTCATTTTTTTGTCACATTCAAGCGGCTTAGGCTAGTAGCCTGTTCCAGTCTCAATGGAATTCATCCAACCATTATTCATTGTCGGGGTCTTCCTACACTTCTGTTCCTCCTTGGATGATAGTCAAGGGCTTTTCTTGAAAATCTAGTTGGATCCATTTTCTCTGCGTGTAACCGCCGCTCCGTTTTGTATGGAAGATTTTCTCATTTAAGTTTTCAGCTATGCCTAGCTCCATTCTAATATGAACATTTCTGATAAGATCTCTCCTGGTACAACCCATTACAGCCCTTAAGAAACTCATTTAAGCCTAAGTATTTATATTACTTTGCATGTTTCGTAGTCTCTAAGCCTATCTTCAAAACCGCCTGTGGAACTCTATTTTGATATACCCATTTTTGTAGTACAATGTGTAAAAAGTTCAAACCATACAGTTGTAACTATACTCTATACTGGTGTTTAATAATTGGTGTGGCTCTCGAGTCTTCCTGGTCTGAAACACTTCCTTTAGTTTCCCAGTTGATCGAGTCCCAAATGTAGCAAAACCTGTCAAATAGTGTTAAGCTGTTGAAGGTATTTATGTGTAGTATCACAGAATGTTTAAAAAAAAAAAATTGCTTGTTGAAGAAATAAGAAAAAATTGTGTTTAAAAAAATTGTATAATTAAACAAAAAATTCTTTTTATCAATTAATTAATTAAAATCAATTAATTAATGGTGTTTTGTGAAGTTTTAAAACGTGTATCACTTCTCTATGAAATTTTATTGATGTTCTTGTATTTTCCAATAAACTACAACCACTCATAAGATTGTCTCCAGGACAATCGATATTTGTTTACTTTTTCGTTTTGGAGGTTATCTTCCTTTGTACGTAGTAAAATTCTGGTAGATTGTTATTAAAATTACGTCAATTGTAATTTATTATATTAATGAAAGAAAGAACTATTCTGAAGTGAAAAGTATAAATGTTTTATTAAATAATTGAATAATGGACTCTTTTCGATTATAAAATCGACTCTCAGGGTATCGAAACTGTTACAAGGTTTGATATATAAAATTCAATAGGATTCTTTAAACAGCTAGTTATGGTTAAAGTCGGAGAAATCGGGCCAATATTAAAAAAGTATAACGTTACAAACAGTAATTACTAATACTAAGTACATACATTGAATATAAAGTGAAATAAAATAATTTGTTGTCACCATACAGCTGACGGAAACAGGAGGCGTTGCTAACGACAATTGCAAATGGCTGCCGTCAAGTCGGTAAAAATGTCCTTCGTATATGCGACGTTCCAAATAAGATATTTTCTGGTCATATTCACGTCCTGGTGTCTGCAAATCTTCCTTCTGATGTTGTGTAGTGTCTTGAGTGAAGTTTCTGTGTTGTATTTTGTATATCTGTGTATGTATAAGTTAGTTCACTTTTCTGTCATTCGGCACTAATTAACGGTTATATTGTATACTGTTTTCTTGTGTTTAAGAGTGTTATTCGGTGTAGTTAGGTGCTGTTCAGTGTTATTTAGTCTGTATCAATTGTTTTTGTCACTATGTGGACGTTCCAGAATGGTTTTACTCGCCACTCGCGATTTTCAAAAACGTGTCGTTCACTGACTCGCCATTACCGTACTCTTAGTTAGGTTAACTGGTTATATTCCATTCGTCAAGTTCACCGTACAAATACCAATAATCAACTCTCTATTTCCTTCACTTTCGACTAAAATCTTAGCCAATATAATATTATTCTTTTCATTGTTCAAATATAATTTTGCATCCTGTGCATGTTTCCAAATACATTATATAACTGCCTAAACTTTGGTTATTAATCAATTTTATTTGCTAGATGTAATTTAAATTAATCCTTCAGTTCATTCGGTGTATTTTAATATTGAATAATGCCGTTTTATTATGTTTTTTTGTCTAAAGTTAGTAATTTTGCTTTCATTTTGTATTTAGTAAATTTCCAAAATTAACTTCCTGTCATTATGCAAATTCAGCCATTTATCAGTTATATTTATTATTAATAATCTCATATTGTATTAAAAGGTTTATATTCCCTTATTTTCTTGTAATTACTTGAATTGGTTAAATTCTAAAATATTATTTTGGAATATATGACCCCCTCTCCAAATTTCTGAGTTTTGTCATTTTCATTTTTATTTATAATTCTGAAAATAATTTTATAAAATCTTTCTAAGTGGTATGTGTAATATATGGCTTCATCTCAGGTTTAGTTTATCTAAATCCCTTTTGTTTAGTTGCATTTAAATGAGTAATTTCTCTGTTTTGATGAAGTTTGGTTTTCATTCTTTTGCCTAGATTTTTTAACAAGTTTTTTCTTACAAAATTTCTATACAAACAATAAATACTGTGTTATACCCTCTCTGACTTTTAAATATGGTATTATAAACTAAACATTGTTTTCAAATAACACAACAATAATTAGTATTGGTTTCAATACAATGAACAGTTAAACAAATAAGAAATATTTTCAAATAAATGGTTGTCTTCAAACATTCAGACATTTTTTACAATCAAATACTTATCACTAATATAGGATTATTATTCACAAAAGAGGTTTTTTACCAACTAACATCTTAATTACTTATTACTATTAACACAAGTAATAAATATATTTACAGTTCTGATGTTAGTTGTTGCAAATTAAAAAAAATATCCTTATATCTAATACATTTTTAAAATCCTTATACTATATTTACAAAACCTTATATCTATATTCTTATTTGCTAACTATTATAATAAGTGGGATTATGTAGTTTTTTAAACTGTCTTTTAAATATTGTATTGGGAAATTGTACCCTGTCACTTGTATAATTAAATCTGTTTTTTCTCATTCTGTAACACAAAATGTCACTTCAAACAGATTTATATCTTGTTATTATCAACTGTAACATATTCACATAGTACAAATTTTAAGTCACTGAAAGTTGCATGTTTCATTGTATTCAATGTTTGTGATTGCCAAGAATGAAACATAATGTTTATTTTTTATAATACCCAAAACTAGCACTGGTTCACTTTACACTTTTATTTTGTTATTTCTAAATGGTTGTGTAGTCTTATTAACATCAATAAATTGGTTAGTGTGTTACAATGGAGATTCGTTCCTTAGGTACTATATTATTGTTTCATCTTGGTTCACTGGCAACTCTTACTCTACACACTTTTCTCTCTTAATTTTATGTACATGTTGTTACTGTCAAAGACTATTTCGTTATACTTTTATTTGTATTTTACTATTTATTTTGGGATATAGGGATATGGGTGTCTTTTATAAGAGCATAACATCTTCCTCAGGATGCTGCCTTCTTCTTCTTTCTTCTGTCTTCTAGGACTGGTATCTTCTCCATCTTCTTCTTGATGCCATCGGGTTTCTTGGGATTTCTTCATCTTCTTCGGAATTTTAGAAATACATCACCTTTATCGGTGGATCTTGCCTTATTCAGGGTTTCTTTTCCATTTATATATCCTCGTTGTGGGTTTAGTCATACTTTATTGTTTCTTTATATCCTCCTTACCTTCCTGGGTTATATTTTTTAAAAACCTTGGGTTATTAGACTGGTTTTGGATGATTCATCACTGGTAACTTATTTTATTTGAACTTATATTTTTTTAAATAATAATGATTGCTTTACACAGTTGCTATGAATTAATTTTTTATATTAAACTTAATGCTTTCTTCCAGATTTAAATGTTATAATCTTATTATTCTAATGATCAAATGCCATTCATTATTATGCATTTATCTGTCACGTTACACAGTGTATATCTTGTTTTACCCAGAATTACTTGATCACTGGCAAATTTAAGGTTAAAAAGTTGATTATCATTGATTTGTGTACTCCTGATACGAAACTTTCCTTTCCACTAACTGAGCGTCATGCTTAGCTTAATTTAAAAAGGGTTAGTGTTATACAGCCTCCTTGAAATAAACGTTTACTGATTCAAAGTGGCGCTGATTATTTGGTTCCTCTTTTTATGCTGGTAGTCATATCCTTAAAAAACTTTGAACTGGCTGCATATACACCTACCTAATACTTTGTTCTTATACCTGAGCAAAGGAATTTTTATCGAAACACTAACATAAGACGTTTGTAAAATCAAGTAACATAAGTATTAATATATTAAAAAAAAAAAAATATATTGATTAGAATCAGGTGGACACTTTTCTTAATAACTCACCCTCCTTTTCAGACTTCTTTCCTTTCATTTTCTATAGCTTAAGTAAGTAAACACCGCCATTGAATATTATTTATGAAAGGCGTAGAAATGAGAAAGTAGAATTTTCATTGTTATTTCTACATTGCAACTGTATTTTCTCAAATTATAAAGTTTGGTTTACAAACACCTGATGTCTTATACTAAGTAAAGTGAATTTATTTGGAAAACAAGAAATTATTCTAAAATTATCATGTTATTTTCATGTTATAATAATTACTGATTTATGATGGCTTATAGTCACTGTAACATAAAATAAATAATGAGAAAATATAAAAAATTAAATAATTTTTTTAACAAAATACTATATTTTTGTTGTTGTATTTTTAACCTGTTAAAGGTGGACGCTGAAGTTAACGCTAGAAGAAAATTAAGATTGGGTTTAATATCTTATAAATATAAATAATAAGATAAAAACATTGTCACATCGTTTTATTCACAAATGAATATAATTTTTTTGCATAATTTATTTTACTTATTCTTCTAAATACTCGTGGGCAAAAAAATATTCTTTTGTTGACATGTTTTTCTAAACAAAAGATAGAGTTCTGTAAGATGACCTGTGGATAGAAATATTTAATATTAAATACACTTATTAATTAAAGTCTTTTGTTACAGTAGAAGTATTTTTATTTACGACAATATTTACATAAAGAATGCTGTAACGTTAAGGTAGTGCCATTTGTCTCCCAGGCACTTTGCACCAAAAAATGACACCATTAGAAGCTGTTTTGATGTCAAGAGAAAACAAATGTGTACAATAAGCCTATACATAGACAACATAACTACTTTGGCTTAAGTGTAAGCCAAAGTTTAAGTAAAATTTATTTAAGAGCTTTTGTATTTAAAATTTTACGATAGGCCTACAAGAGTCTGGATGTGTCTACAGACTGTTGAAAATATAGCATCTCACAAATGTGCGAAAATTTAGAATAAAAATAGATCAGTGTTTCTATCTTGTCATTTGAAAAATATGGTAATATTATCTACAAAAAGTATATAGTACGTATTCTGTATAAACAACTGAAAACCTGCCAGTGAGTTGTTATACATTTGGCAATCTATCTCGTTCAGTTTTGGGGGCAAATCGATAAAAACCATTCATTAATACTAAATGCCTGCAAAAATATAAAAGTTGATTTAATTTTTCCATATAAGATTAATTTGTCAGGCAGAACGTGTCAATATGAACAAAATGGGTAAAAATGACGATCAATTGACTCAGTAAGATAAGAAGAATGTATTATATTTTTATCTAAATCATAAAGTTTTAATAGAGTTCTAAAATGTATAGGAGATACTACTTTTTTAAGTTTAATAAAACTGTTTATATACATGCATCAACATTAATAATCCAGAACAATATCCCGAAATTAGGACCTCTATTTAGTTAGACACAGTATTGTTAGTTTACAATTTTAGTGTTCACTTGTAATTAACATTAATATGTCGCACAAGTCTGGTCATATAATTAAAAATTTTATCAGAAGAGTTAGGCCGGACAATTATCATCTTTGAAATTTATAACAACGTTTCGACCACTAAACGTGTGTATGTGTGTGTGTAAAGTTGTGTCAGTGTGGTCGCGCTACCCGATTATGTCCAACGTGCTTAGAGAGTAAGTTTCGGTTCTTTTTACATAGTTTTTCTATAGCTTTGTTTGTCTGTGCAGGTCATAATGGCTTATTAATTTTTTGCGGGACGTTTGTCAGTGAACTAATCTCGGGTAGGTTTAAGTTTGCCTATTTAATGTACTAGTTTAACTAATCTGTTTAATGTTCTAAACGTTGTGTAATAAATTCTGACAATGGTAACTGTCTGACCTAACGCTTTTGATAACATTCACGTCCCATCAAAAGTTAGATTAAAAATTCAATATTTTATTCCACTTTATGGTGTATGTTTGGTACTTGCTACATATTTGTTCACTTATATCTACTAGTTACACTTTATGTACCCACTTTGTATTGAGTACAATAAAATTTCAGTATTGTTTACGTAATTAATTACAGTGATTTAGGCTGCGACGTGCGCTCGCGTATTTATATTTAAAGATGTTCCTGAAACAACATACAACGACAGTTTTGTTAATTGTATTGCCTTTTTATTCATTGTATTGTATTTATAAACTTATTGTATTTACATACTAAGGCCGAAATTAAAATATTAAGAATATTTCTGGAACTATCTTGAAATATTACAATATTTTGTCGGGATGTATAAATACTACATTTGGGGTCGTAGAGAAGTTTCATAAGGTTGTTGAGCTCTTCAGTTAACTCACTATGTAACCACATCTCCATTGTCATAGTATCGCAATTAAAGAAAAAGAACTCTTAATGACTAATGTTGTTCTACTGTTAATTTATGCTGAGTTACGTAACAAAATTCAGTTTTAAACGTCTGTTGACTAATCGGTTTTAACGAGTTTGTTGTAGACTGAATATACAAATAAAATTCATCATCATCATCAGCATCATCATCATCACCTTCACAGATTAAACCAAGGATGGTTTCTTCCGGCCTCAAATAGGCAAAGATTAAAGCTGGTCACTCCAGCGCTTCCTCCGACGTCCCACACCTCTCTGTCCCCTCGGCTTATAGTTCCAGAGTTGTTTGAGGATGCGGCAACCATCCATTCGGCAAAGATGTTCCCAACAATTCAGCCGATTCTGGGGGATCCTGTCGAGTATACTCACAATATTTAGTTCGTACCGCATATCTGTGTTTCTTCTATGATCATGGCGAGTATACCCTGCCTCTCATTTCAGCCGCTTGGATGCGACTGGCCTGGCCTTTCGTCAAAGTCCAATTATCAGACCCATAAAGAAGTGTGCAAAGAGCAATCACCTTGTAGAATTTTAGGCGTGTTTCTTTACTTGCTGACTTAAGGGTTCGACTAATGGCCCCGCACATAAGGTTGTACTTATGCAACTTATTCACAACGTCATTGCATGCATTATAAGACTGTAGCATGTGCACTGTAGCCAGGTATTCAAAATTGCTAACTTGTTCCAGGACAGTACCAGCTATAACAATTCCTGCCCGCACGGGATCAGTTCCACGTAAAGCACAGTTGGTCTTACGTGTGGATATTTGTAATCCAGAGTCGTTGCGGATTCGATTACAGTAATCGAATTACAGTACTAAGTCCAAGATCAAATCCAATACACGAAATTCCGTGGAGCGATAAAGGAATTAAGGGACAAAATCATATTTGTAACTTTGACATTAGAGATGGTGTGGTATTTTTCTCTTTTTTAACGGTAGAGTAAAATAATGCTACAACGCTACAAACAGTGGCTTCGCGTATAAATAGTACGGTCTGTCGGCTGAATTCTCGTTTCCAAGCTAAACCTCAAAATCCGTGGGTTCGATCCTATCCGGTATACATGGATCGAGGAGAAGGACCGGGCATTGGCTTATCAGTGAAATTGACAACTACGATTGTTAATTTGAACGTTCCCTTATTTTAAAAAATATACTAATATATGTTGTTAAAACAGCTTTTATTAAAACTATTATAGTGAACGGCTAAATCTTAAACACGTGTTTGTGCAATCAACTGTAGTTGCGTGTATGCCAAAGAATTCTATTCAAGAACTGCTTTAAATTAATCTCACGTGGACAATTTTATTTTTTCAATTATTTCTTAGTTTTATATTATGTTTTTTAAACATTACTCCTCTTACAAGATTTCTATTAACCTTTTTTTACGAACATTATTATTTGTATAACACGAGTGTCGTTTTATGTACTTTTAGTTAATCCTCCTAGCGTTTCGATTTTCAAACTAGTAAAAAACGAACGGAAAAATAAAAATTATGAAAAAATAAGAATTGAAAGAATTTTAAATACAATTGAAGGACATTTTTAAATGGTTTGAACGTAATGTATGAATGGCAGAAGAGTAGTGAAATATCACCGGGAAAGGAGAAAGTAGGAAGACCCTGATGTTTGTGGGTCGATTGTATAAAATATGATATGGACGACATAATCTGGTGTATTAACATGGTTTTGAACGAAAACTGTTACAAAAGGAAAACAGAAAAGTAGTAATATTACATAAGTACAACGTAGTTAAATGAATTTCAAAGAATGCAGTATAAGATGTACCTAATACTGCCTATTAGGTATTTACCTGTACCCGTTTTTATACACAAAACGCGATCCCACTTGTCATCTACCTTCTCGGAACTTCAGTGATCTAAAACAGCTATAAAACAGTAGTCTATTTATATTTGTGATGGGATTTCTGAAATATTGTTTTGAGGGTGTTGTAAGGTATTAATTTTGTCAACCTATTGAAGATGCCAAGTTTGTATTTTGAATAATATTACTCATCAGGTGCGTAGCCAGTTCCTTCTGGAAGGTTTGGCTGGTTCTTGGGAAGACGGTAGTAAGATGGTTCTTGGCTGGTTTTTGTAGTTTTCGTAAATTAAACTACAAAAATTAGAAGAGAATAAACTCGTTATTTGGTACGTACTTTTTGTAATCAAGAAGATAAATGTAGAGACAGAAGGATTACATTAACAGGAATCTAAAGTTTAATATAGTCATGAAACAGTGAAGATGATATATTCAATTACAACAAAACTAAGATACGACACAAAAAACGTTTCTCCAGTCTCCTGCAGACACTTATAGAGTTAAGTGTTTTTTAAACATTTTTTTAAACTTTAATCAGTATGTGTCTGTAAATATTTGGAGAAAAATATACAGGAACAAATCAACGAGGCACTATAAGCTCTCAAAAAATATCATTTCAAAATCGCTTTACGGCGTACGCAATATGTAGTTTTAATTTTTGACATTCCTTTTTATCTTCCTACTTGTGCTCCACAATTGTGAAGCATCTTGTAGACAGAATTAACGAGTTTTTGGCAGCCGGTTAGCACCAGAAGAAAGAAATAAGCGGTTCAGTAGTAACCCGTAAAAGTGTAAATGGGACAATTATATAAAATGAAGAATACTTTACGTCTTCGAAGAAACCGTAGAAAGACAGGTAAGCACGTTCCAGTACATGCTTCAATTTGATTTATTTATTCAGAAAATTCTTACGCTACCACATCTGTTATGTCGTTGCTTATTTTGAGGGTGTTCTGCAAAAGGCATTTGGCACAAAGGAGTGTTCAACAAAACGTCTGACAAACAAAAGACCGGAGGCACCTGCCGCCTTATTCGCCAATAGGGACAGCGCTTAAATATTCACACACCATCTCAGGCTATCTAGTGTATATAAGCTTTGGCGGTTTCCTGAAAAAATGGGTATCAGTCTGGTGAGCAGCACTGTTTATAATTTGTCAGTGTCATAGGGCGTAACCCGGACGGTTCAACACAACTATGGCAGCAAGACGCCTGCTTAATTATAAATAACCACGACACCTCCACCACACCTAACAGACCAGACAGAATTGGTTTTAAAAGCTGTTACAATGTGTTGCAATTTGTGGAGAATAGCACCAAGGATTTACTTAATTTTTATTGCAATTTAAGAACTTTAACTTAGTATTGTCTTCTTATTAACTCCATAAATAGTCACTTAGTACAGAAATCTTAGTTTTTGCTAGTGTCAGTCGCTATAGTTTCGAATTAGTTGCTCTAAAGTAATTATACGCACTTACAATTTACAAAAATATTAGGCTATATGAATTGGGTCAACAACGCCTTTATACAATAAAGATTACATCACCTTCAAGTTCTTTATAATCATACAAAAAATTAAAGCCCAAAGAAGTTACGTGTGTCGGTAAATAAGGAAATATTCACGCAAAAAAAAAACAGTAAGAATCATAAAAGCGGGGAATATAATGACAGCAGCAAAATTCGATAGAAATCGTTGACATCGACATGTGAACAGAAAGAAAATGTAACTGCTGATAAACAGGAAACTGTATGGGGATAGACGGATATACCGATAATACAATAAGCAGATGGGGTGGTGAAGATCTAAGGATACTAAAAACGTACAGGAATAATTTTATGGAAGCAATAAATGTGTGAGACCGGATAAAATGGAAGCATGAAAGGGTTATAATCTTCTAATCTGCATTCTTTGTTGCTATATAGAATTCTCATTATAAATTCCATTTAATTGAAATTAAACTTCTTTTCAGAGGAGTAATAAGTTTCATCCTGTTTTCCCTTATAAAATTTCAACAGCCTTTCTTAAGAAATACCGTAATTTTGGATGGTGGTTGGCAGAATTTTTATGAGTATAATGTATATATAACATTTTTTATTGTTTTTAAAGTAACTTAAAATTTTCCATTGCACAGTAAAAAAGTCGCCCTTTCTACTTATAACGGTATTATGCAAAATATATCTTTTATTTAAAAATATGCTGTAAGGTTTTTTTTTAAATAACTTCTTTCATATCAGCAAGAAAGAAAATGAAGAATAAAAGTACACACTAAACAATTTATAAAATAAGCTTTGTTATAGCCAACATCATGATCATCTTCAATGATTAAACCAAGGATGTTTTGTTTCGATCTCAAATAGGCAAATAGGAGCTGGTCACTCCAGCGCTTCCTCGGACGTCCCACACCTCTCCGTTCCATCGGCTTATACTTCCATAGTTGTTTGGGGATGCGGCAGTCATCAAATTGGCAAATATGTTCCCACCAATTCAGTCGTTACTGGGCGATCCTGTAGAGTATACTCATAATATTCAGTTCCTGCCGTATATCTGTGTTTCTTCTATGAACATGGAGAGTATACCCTGTCACGTGCTGAGAAATCCCATTTCAGCCGCTTCGATGCAACTGGCCTGGCCTTTCGTTAAAGGCCAATTCTCAGACCCATAAAGAAATGTAGGAAGAGCCATCACATTGTAGAATTTTAGGCGTGTTCCTTTACTTGCTGACTTAAGGTTTCGCTTAATGGTCCCTCACATAAGGTTGAACTTATGCAACTTATTCACAACGTCGTTGTATGCATTATAAGACACACTGTAGCACAGGTATTCACAATTGTTAACTTGTTTTAGGACAGTCCCATCTATAACAATATTGCCTGTACGGGATCAGTTCTACGAAAATCCATCACCTTGGTCTTGAGTGTGGATATTTGCAATCCATAGTCTTTGCCAATTCGATTTAACAAATGTATACCCATCTGAAATATGTTTTCTGAGTCCGAGAATATAGCTTGATCGTCCGCAAACAATAAAGTGTCAATTGTAGACTGACCAAGCATAAAAAGTTCTGGAAGACACATCTAGCAGTTTTGTATGACACTGTCAATAAGTTATATAAATTAAAAAGAGGAGGTGATAATGGACACACTTGTCGTACTCCACAATTCATCAGGCCAACTCTAGGAGCTGTTCTCGGTTCTCTCCTTCTATTAAGATTTTATTCTCGACATAAAGACTCTGTATATGTCTAATTACATGTGGGATCCCTTTCCTTGCCATTACTGCCCATAGTTTGCTCCGATTTACTCTGTCAAACGCCTTCTCGAAATTGATAGAAGCTATGTTTTCATAGCTTTTTGTTATTATTTCAAAGTTACTTATGAGAAATGAGGCAAGTATTATAACTTAACTCTCGGCATTGTTAGCCGGGGTCCAGTGTCCTATCTTGATACGCAACCAAACGTATCTACTGTGTTTACGTAAACATATTTGTTGGCGCTGCAGATGAACTGTCGAGGCCTGTGTCATTCGTCCTGTAGTGATCGACGTTTACGCGCAACTGAAATTGAAATCGATAAAAATTTTAAATCGATTTTGATTATTATATGTTTGTTGCAAAAGTAGAATTAAATTTTGATATTTGTAGAATATGTCGATTTGAAATACCAGTAAATGTCATTTACTCTGAAATAAAAAATCTGTTATAACGTTATATAAGGTAGCCCATCTATAAAGAAGAAAATACCATTTAATTGAAACGTGAGTTACAACATTAAAGGAATAAAGAAAGTCAAAGTATGAAGGAATTAATGAACAAAAATATTAAAATATAGCACAATAATAACTTAAAACCAGGACAAGGACTGAGACGTTGACAAAACCCAAGTGATTGGCAAAGGGAAGGATAAAAATAAATAACTTTGTGACCATATCACAACCCCTTGTCAACCAATAATAAAATAGTAAATGTAATTATGAAAGTACAAAGCTATGTTATTAGTGTGAGTAGTCCCATGTAAGACTACCAAGACATAAATGTAAATTAAGTAATGTTAAATAATATTGTTATTAGAATATGAAGGGAATAAACCCCTTATATAATAAATACCCAATGTTAATGATAAGGTGAGTGGTGTGGTTAGATCCAAGTGAAGAAAAGATAGAAAAACGGTGAATAATATAATATTAAAATGAATAACAGAACCAAGAAAAATATACTAACTGCAAGTCAGCAGTAGTAATAATGTGTAGAATGAATAATAATTAATGCTTGAGTAAAAAATGATGAATGCAAACTGTGAATAAACTGATGCATAATAGGCCTATACAAATGGAATAGGTAGAATGTGTTAAAATACGAAAATAATAGTTAAGTAATAGTTATAGTTATCTGTTTGTGTTAAAAAGAATATATAGAAGGGTAAAAAAAAGCATGTTTAATAAATAATAGTTAATGAGCATAGGGAGATAGGAAATGTATTAAAAAATAGCATGTGCATAGCATGTTAGAAACAATACTATAATGTTTTGAAAATGATTATAAATCATTAAATGTTACATGTTAATTTATTGTACTTAGGGTTAAAATAGTTCTGTTTCATGAAATTCTAGAAATATGTTATAATAACTGTATAAGGAAAGTTAGGTGAGCTAGGCCTAAGGAGCCTATAGGAAAAAGGCAGTAATTTGTAAAATTTGATATAATAGCAGTAATAATTGAGGACAAAATGTGGGGAATACTATTAAAATTGATAATATAAATTTAAGGACACCTAATGTATATCAAAAGAACCATTTATAAAATAATTAATATAAAAACAAAATTGTTAAATTAGTAAATCAGTAAATACTGAACCGAAACTAATCATGTATGGTTTCTAATTAAATTATAAAAGAAATGCAATGCAATAATGTTATTATCATAGAAATTCAAAGTAGTATAAAAAACTTATTCTAATTTAAAAATACTTGTTAATTTTGTAAAAATTCAGGAGCAAGATCTAACAATGTAAACAATATTTTCCACCAATAGGAATCTGAGGCTTGCTGCCTTGACAACCAAACATTAACAGAAAAAACCTTTAGTCCATTATTAGATTCAGAGAAGAGCAGATCATAAAATTCATGCAGCTCAATATAATAATATAATAGTAATAAATCTACTAGAAATGAAATTGCAATGAACCAAAATGAGATGATGAATAACAATAGTATGGAAAAAAGAAATTTAATAACCAGAATTATTTGAAATTGAAAGAAGAAATCTACTTAATAAATTATAAAAGAAAAACGAACTCAGAGAGACAAATCAGATGTAAAGGAATGTAATAAGTATAAATTAACTTAAAAAATTAAAATGAAAAACGACAAGCCTACACTGTGACACTTTTTCACTCATTAATAAACTTTATATAAACACTCACTTAAGGAATAAACTAGGGACAATCAGTTTATATCTTTATTCACTTTTTAGTTCATGGTGATCAAATTATTGGACATTGGAATCATATTTTAAAACGAACTATTAACCTAGTCACCCACGTTGATTCAACACATGTAATATAACCTATGAAGTGATTTATTAAGAAACTGTATAATATTTAAGTAAGTTTTATGTGAAGTTTTGTACTTTCTAAAGATCTTTTGTTAATATTCCTGCAATCACAGGAACCCAATTGAATTAAAATAAAACATGGCATTTTAATCAACCAGACCCGTAATACTAAGAGAACACTATTGCCAACCGCAGAGCTAGTAAAGAACAAGAAAAGAAGCAAATATATAACCATATTTCATGTTGTTTAAAAAGAAATTAATAAAAAACATTAAAGGAATAATACAGTATTGACTATTATCAATTGTGTCTTTAATTTGTGTTAATATTACAGACAATTTATTCCTTAATATAGCCAAGGTGAAACTTTTTTTACCAAAAAATAGAGGGTGGTCCCCTGATTTTTTTAGAACGAAATTCAAAACAACTACAAGACACAGGTGAGTTGGATTAAATTAAAATAAGAGAAAAGGAGAAATAGGTGAGAAGAATCATTGTAATGGTTTTGGAATTAAAACAATTTGGAGCCTTAAAATCGGGAAACAAACCAAATACAACATATCAATAAAATAAAGTAAGGTAATAGATTGGCGAAGCAGGGTGAGGCTTCAACGGGTACGACTCCGGTTCGTAACAATATTTATTATTTGGTGTTCTGCCCTAAGGCAGGTCTTCAAGCTATCGTATCGCATGCCAGTCTTTTCGTTTCTTCGTAACACCCTCTGATTTTAATGCTATGTATTAATTTCATTCTTCTACGGCCTCTTCTTTTTTCTCCTGCTATGACACCCTCCATGGCAGTTGTAATCAAGCAGTCTCTTCTTAAACAATGACCTAACCAATTCCTTTTCCTATTTTCTATTACATTCAGCATTCTTCTCTCTTCCCCTATTCTTCTTAAAACTTCGTCATTCCTTATTTTATCAACCCACCTCACTTTTTCCATTGCTTGCCAAACCCACATCTCAAATGCTTCTAATCTTTTCTCATCCTTTTTCCTCAGTGCCCAAGTCTATGCACCATATAAAGCAACGCTGCACACATAACATTTAGCCAACATTTTCCTTAAAAAATCTATATAATTACTTTTAATTAATTTGAGTGTCATTTTCTTTGATTAAGATTAGCATGTAAATTGATTTACACAAAGTTGGTAAGTAGACGACTTATGGTATTACAGCTTAATAAATTATAATTTTTAATAAATATATCTAATTTTCATTACCACGATTCATATATATTAATAAGGTGTAAATACACTTAACTGCAATAACAGTTACAACTTAGGAAAATATGTTTACACGATAGTTACAATGCCGACGACAAAATAGGCCAGGAGATGTCATCTTGGAAAAATTACTTTAGTAAACCGTAAGATTCTATCCTCAAAACATCTTATTCCTCAAATAGCAAAAATTCCTACAATAAAATAATTTAATTTATCATTAAGTGTACACTAACCTGTATGTAATGCAATAGAAGGAACACTAGGAAATACAAAACTATTGTTGATGTAAAAACTAACTATAGTTAAGTGTATGGTGATGAAGCCACCAGGCGGGATAAAATACTGAACTACCAAGAAGGATTTATTTACCAAACAGTTAACTGTTAGTGTCTTTAGTGTCATGGGTACTCGTGAGATAATTAGTAATCTAGTAGTTTGTGTGTCTTATTCATCATTAATTATCTGCATTTTTGTTACTGAGCATTTTAGTTATCATCTTTAAAATGACCAGTGTATTCTGCAAGTTACAGGTCATAAACGCTATACCTCTGTCTTCAGGCTTCAGTCCTTATCTCTCCATACGACACCCCGCATTCGGGAGCTTTAATCATAGTTTTCTTTTTTCCCTTACATTTTTCTTCTAAAATTGCCAACTGTATTCCGTATACAATAGTGGAGGAGAACCTTTGAGGGCAGGGAGTTTAAGAATAGCTGAAAGAAGACGAAATAATTCTTTTAATGTCGATAAAGTCAGCGTGATTAGAACGCAAGATGTAAAGCTGAAGATTAATTTAAATACCTGTGCCAATTGTGACTGCAGGCAGAAATTTGGATGACAAAATAGCACACAGAATTTAAGTAGGATGGTTAACTACAGACAGACGTCATGAAACCGTAGTAACCGTAAAACTCATACTAAAGTTATGGGCAAAGTATATTGTTACGTAACGCAGTATTCTAGAATAACGTAGAATACGTAATATTCTAGTATTTCAGCGAGGTATAAATATAGGCAGTCAGCGGCGCTTAGATCAGTTATTGACGGCGATTTACACAGTGCGGTTCGAAGTATTGTGGCGAAGTGTTATGTGTTTTATAATTGTGCGGGACAACTGTAATACAATTGTGTTTTATATCAGTTGATATTATTATTGCGTATGTACAATTTTTATTTGATTTGTTGTAAGAGACTATCTTGTTGATTACATACTGTTTAATTGTGATAATTAAAGCTGGTGATGATTAGTAACTTGATTGGTGTTTTGTATTTTGTTTTCCACTGTACCATACGACGATCAGTAGACCGTCGTGACAATATAAAACTGTTGTAACACCAGCAATGATGTATGGTTTTACAGTGTATGGACAGTAAAGAACGTACAGAGAGAAAACGTGATGTAGCAGAAACGAAAGTACTTAGGTAGATGTGTGGGGTAACTAAAACAGATAGGGTCAGGAACAACATAATACGAGAAACAAGTTTTCCTAAAACCAAACTGATCTTCTGTCAAACGGCTCTCTATGTTACTTACTATTCTGCGAAGGATGATTCGGGTAATTATTTTCGGTGCATGAGACACCAGCCTTAACGTTCTGTAGTCTTTGCATGGTCGACTTTTAGGTATTGGCACTATGATTGGCACTTAGAAACGTCTTGTGGCAATCCTCCTGTCTCATAGGTTTTGCAGACCAATTCGTACAGTTCTGTCTTTGGTTTCTCTCCTCCCGTCTTAAGCAACTCTGCTGGAATATCGTCAATACCAGGTGCCTTATTTCCTTTAAGCTCATCTAATGCTTTCTCAAACTCTTTCATCAGAATATTGTACAAGACAAGCATCCATCATGGAGCTGCTGAAACTAGGGATATATTAAACATATCTTTGATGCAGTGGTTTTGCCTTTGCCTTCTGCATCCAATGCCGTTGACGTATACCCGTTCCTCCGCCTTTATAAGTGATTTATCACCCCTAGGACAATAGGGTGTCCTGTCCTCTATCCGCTCATCTGCCCTCCTAGGAGAAGGAGGCCATTGGCACTTGATAGAGGGGATCACCTTATCCCGGGTGATATTCGGTATCTGTGCTCGTTAGCCGCTTGATATACAAACGTTGCCTCCTCTCTACCACGGGGAGGTGAACATCAGGATTTTCTCTTCGTCAGGTGTAGGACCATAGTGGCATTTCCTAGACCTTCCACCACTTTTTGAGAGAAACTACATGAAACTGCTTATGGTCGATATGAACTGGACATCATATTGTGAATTGAAAAGAAAAGCAGAGAAGCGTGAAGATTGACGACCTGCTGCCAACCAGCCTATGGGCTGCTAACCTAGAAGAGACCATTTTTTTATTATTATTATAAGGATGTTTTCATTAATTTTCTTATCCAACGACTTTGTTTGTTTCATCCGTCTACAGATTCCAGCTTGTCAACCCTATCTCGGTTTAATTTCTTCACTGTTCGTGTCTCTGATCCAAAGTGTACACACTCCATTTAAAACACCTCACCATTCATTTTCTCAGGTCCAAGTGCAATCTTCTACTTAAGATTCCTGACCACATAACTGCAATATACAGAAAAACATATAGAGAAAATTTAGATTTACGGGTTGCACGTTGGCGCACATCGACAAATAAGTTAATATAATTGAATAGGCCACAGTACTGACAACCGTAACAACAATGGATAATACAAACATTTTATTACTCAAATGTTGCTACTAATATTTATGGTATGCACTAAAATATTAATAAAACAGTGTATGTACGTCACTGTTTTGCACGCACGATCAAAACGCGATCATTATCTAATTAACCTACACTGTTGCTGTCTGTTGCGTGACAACGTTTATGTTACACATGTGGCGTGCCAATTTTCTCTTGCGTTTGGCAGACTTGCCTCCACAAGCGAAAATGTACCGTCTCCCACCCCCTCACGACAGATTGAGAGACTTTCACAATTACTACCACTTTCACAATCACTACGAGGATGCAGCGGAGTTAAGAGAGGAGCGGCACCGCAGGTTTCCATTAATGTTACCAGCGGTTCCGGCAAAGGAACAGGCGTTGCGTTCAACGCCATTTCGGGCGACCAAAGTGAACGTCGAAGACGCAAATAGAAGTAGGAAAGAGTGACTTTCACCAGCACTGAAACACTACACAGGCAGACAAAGAACACGAACACCAGACGCGCACTGCCACGAATCACAAAAACACTCGCGCACGGCACAATTCACTGATGAAAGTGTAGCACACTGACGATGTAGAAGACTGAAGTTGATGATAATGAAGAAGACAGGTTGATGATGATGAAAAATAACTGTTAATTTTACAATCGCAAATGCGAAACAGAGTAACACAGCCTACCCGGGCAACAGCTCTAGGTAGACCCTTCCTGTGGCGTGTCGTACATTATGTACAGCTTTTTCAGTCGCGCGCGTGTGCTCACACACACACACACACACACACACATATACACACGGATTTGTCTTACGATAGGCTTCAACTGAATGACCTTCATGCTTCTCGGTCCTCTGAATCTGTCATAATTTTTCTAAAGCTCCTCCCGTTTCTATTATGTTCAACAATTATTAAAACCTTTCTTCTTTCACTCCCGTAACTTTCCATCCACATTTCCATTTATGATCCATGGCTACAGACAGTTTCTACACAATACAACCCCCAAACAAGACGCTTCCCATCACCTAACATACTTGACATCATAAGTTAGTGGAACTAGGGATAAAAGAAGGAAGATCTTTAAGGTGATGGTTTCGCTTGCTTTACGCATATTATGATATTGAACTTGATCCAAAAATAATGGAAACCGTTTCACTTTACGAAAGAGTTTTTTCTGTAGTGTTTTTACTTTTATATTCTTATTTAATTTAGTTGCAAAGAAACTGCATGTGTTAATCAATAGTGTAGGACCGCCAACCTTTCCTGAACAGTCACCTGCGCCGACCTAATGCATGAATTATCCCCACTTTCAAGTATAGCTAAGTTATCTAGAGAGAAGAGAGGGGAGACAACGCTATAACGTTCACTGTCTCACTTCCACATTATTTTCCTCTCTGTCACACACATGCTTCCGTTGTTCTCGCCAGTCTTGTTGCAGCCGATGTTCACGCTATGAAAAACAGCACAAAACTGTTCTGCGCATATGCGAAGTGAATGACAACTTTGCTAGCATCGCAACGAGGTGTTTGCCTACAACGCGTCGAGACCTGAGTGTTCAATTTACATCGTCCTGCCTCTTCGTCATGGAACCACTTAAAAGCTGCTTAAGGTCAATGAAAGTGGAAAATGATGATTCACAGCCAACAGTCCTAAAAACAACGATAGCCCATCTCAGCCCAAAAACCTTATGTGCCTTGAAAGCTTTTTTCCATAAATACAGAATTTTCATAATTTATTTGCGGTATTTTATTTGATTTATGTTTCTTATAACAAGTTGCTATAGACTACACTAGGTCAAGTAGCGAAAGCTTGGATTGAAGTTACATTCAACTATTGTAAAAGATTAATATCGTTACGACATTACAGAAGAGTCTACGTGTTTGCCGAATGTGCCAGAAGAATCTCGCTCTAATGTGTGTGACATACGTGACTGTCAACGCCTTCGCGAGAGTTTTCTCGAAGCCGCCACCCGCGCGGACTGTGTCAAGGCCGTAGTTAATTACGTAGTTCACACTGGCGCTAATAAGACGCAATTAGAAACGTTCTGGTCTGTGAGCGGAGGTATAAATACATGGCGGCAGCGGCCTTAGTTTTCAGTATAGTGGCGATATATTTACAGTGCGGTTCGAGTTATTATCGGGCGATATTACTGTGCGCTTTCAAGTGGTTATTAGTTAAGTGTTGTGTTCTATAATCAGACGGTATATTGTAATACAATTGTGTTTTTAATATTAGTTGACATTTATTTGCGTGTGAACAATTTTTTTATTTGATTTGTTATAAGAGACTGCGTTGTTAATTACGAACTGTTAACTGTGAAAATTAAAGCTGGTGATTAGTTACTTAATAAGTGTAGTGCATTTTGTTTCCACTGTACTACGACGATCAAGTAGACCGTCGTAACAATATGTTAATAAATTAAAAACTGCTACCAAAAACCGGGCTGTTAGGCCGTGGTCGGTTGCTGTTAAACGTTATTACGTGGGCAACGTTTCGACTCCCGGTCGGGAATCTTCTTCAGGCCGCTAAGAAGCGACAGAGCGTAAAAACACAATAGAGGCTGGTGTACGCCGAACACTACCCGATACCTGTATCCTGTGAAAGCAATAGGTTGATTTTTTAGGTCTTTTTGGTTGCTTTCACCCGATACAGGTGTCGGGTTGTGTTCAGCGTACATCTGCATTGTGTTTTTACGCTCGGTCGCTTCTTAGCGGCCTGAAGAAGATTCCCGACGGGGAATCGAAACGATGCCTACGTAACGACATTTAACAGGAGCCGACCACGGCCTAACAGCCCCCGGTTTTTAGTAGTAGTTTTGAAATTTATTGGCACCGGCCGTGCGAGCTTCAGACAAAAATTAAAGATTTAGTTGTACGTTATATGAGCTAAAGACAGTAATTGAATATAATATTTAATTATATTATTACTGACAATATAAGAGAATATAATTTAGTTAATTTTCGACAAATACCAACCTTTACCATAACAAAATATCGCCTCTTTATGCAGCCTATATGTATCATTGCAAAACACACACACACACATATGCGTTTTGACAAAATTTATTGTCACAATCACGACCTGTATACAGGAAGAATACACCTAATATGAATGTTTTTGTGTAAATTCTTTTTTAATTCTATCTAATTAGTAACTTGGCGATATAAAACTTTCATACTGAAACATGTAAAAAAATAATAATTGTTGTTAAGTAACTTATGACGTACCCACTATCATAAATTTTCCGTGGTAAATCGTTTAAATTGTTTGTAACGTTTGTTGGTGTGTTTATACTATTGTTAAAATTTTCAAGTATAGTTAATTATTTACTGTTGTTACATACAAGTTCTGTGATACCAAGAACATCCGCAAAGGTACTTAGTTTACCACTTTTTGCTTCGTTGTTGATTAAGACATTTTTTACGACTAAAACTGTAGAAAACTAATGTTCCTACAGACGAAAGAAGAATTTGGACTGAAGAAATAGATAGTGCAGTAAAGATCGCTTTTGTTGAACTGGAAAAAGCATTTGGTAATGTAGACCGTCAAAACGTTATGGGATATTATGGATAGAAGAGGATATCCACAGCATTTAATAAATTCAGTTAAGATCCTTTATCGGAGTACATCTATAGTCCTGCATCTGAATGGTAGGCTCTCAAGTGACATTCCAATAAACAAGGGAGTTAGGCAGGGATGCTGTGTTTCCCCAACCTTGTTTAATATATACATTGACGAGATGTTGAGAGCATGGCAATACAGAGTGACTTCGGGAATACAGCTTAACAAATCAATTTGTATGGGTTCCCTGCTATATGCGGATGACATAGTTCTTATTCAAGAAAATGAGAATGATTTACAAAAATCTATGCTTCAATTACAAGTGGCAAGAGTGTACTCACTGACAATTTCCGTAAGAAAAACCAAAACCATGGCCTTTTGTAGGTAAACATTCAGTGAAGACTAAAATATTTCTAAACAACAGCACTTTAGAACAGCCGTTTCAAATATCACGGGTGTGCAGTAAGCTATGAATCTGAATATGATATAAGAGAGAAGATAAATAAATTTAAAAATATTTGTGGTACGATTCATAGAAATCTTAGAAATAAAACCAGACACAGCAGAAGGATTGAATTTTATAAAACAATTGGGCATGGGTATGACTAAAAAGAAACTCAGCAAAATTCAGAGTGCTTAAATGCAGTTTCTTTAAAGTACATTAAATTATACATTGCAAGATAGAATAAGGAATGAAGACATCGCAGCAGACCTCGAAGTAAAGGACATAAATGAAATTATTTCAACTTACAGAAGACAATGGTGGGATCATCTGCAAAGGATGACAGAGGATCAATTGCCGAAAGCGGCACTGAACTATAAAGCAATTGGTAGAAGAGACGTGGGTCGTCCGAGAATGAGATGGGTGGCGGAACAGGTTTATATAACCTGAGTCTTGAAGAGCATAAGATGAAGAAGAAGACTCAAGTTCCTCAGGCGCCTACGGTTTGTGAGATTCTCACCAACCAAAATCACAAACCTTTACTTCTTGACGTCATTACACACCTTTCGCGTTATCTAACGTGGTGTCAATCATAATTTGCCTGGAAAACGCCGTCAAATTTATTCCTCCTGTACGGGCAGCTCATTCAAGTTTGCGTGGCTTCATTTCGTCTCGTTTCGTGGGTCGTAGAACATATGCTATGTACCTTAACTCACCGTACCGAGCCACCTTAACCATCGTTCCTCGCTACTGAGCATTATATCAAAACTATTATCAGGGGTAATGTGCCCGACTTCAGTTTGAGGCGTTCTCGTTGTATCACCCATCGGCGCAATTCAAAGACTCTGTGAAACGCATCATGCCTAAGCGAATCACAACATATATGACACAACTTTCCCCATGTTCTTG
Organism: Magicicada septendecula; assembly: GCA_034769895.1. NCBI lineage: Eukaryota > Metazoa > Arthropoda > Insecta > Hemiptera > Cicadidae > Magicicada > Magicicada septendecula. The sequence continues at coordinate 330,806,100 of CM068373.1, forward strand.
GGGTAGACACAAAAATGCGTTAGTTCCTAAGAAGAACTGCGTTAGGTAATTGCCCTTGACGTATTTGTAGTAACTGTAATCTCATGTTAAACCAGACTTCACATAAAAGAGCTTTGTGTAGTTGTTGCAACCTACAACTACAATGTTATTTGAATTCGGCATAAGGGTGGATGAAATCGTTGGACAAGACAAAACAGTATTAAAACCAATCATCGCTTTTGTGTGTTAGCGTTCTTTTAGAGGAGGACAAATGTCGAAACAAAGAAGGCAAGCAGTTTTATAAATAACCATTTCGTTATCGCTTTGTTCAGCGCTTACACAAAAGAATCATGGCATCAAACGATTGATTATATTGTACTGTCACAAAGGAGAATCTTTTCTCCCACGCAACACCATTACAAACCCCCTATAGTTTTCCCTGTTAAATCAATAAATTAAAACAAATTTATTATTAAAATAACAATATTCCCGTCTTCAAAAAAACTATTTATATGTATACAACATTATGCTTATTAACGTATGTTCTATTCAGTTAGAAAATGCTATTACTGGAGTGTCATCTCAAGTGTGTACAGTAGTGGTGATAATGAAAATCCACAAAATAATTTTATGTTTTCATGTAATGCTGTGTCTGTGATTAGTATGCGCCGTGGAAGTGGACATGATTAAGAAAAGGAAGGTAAGAATGCGAATAAGTGGGGAAAAGAGATAGAAAAATAAAGAAAGAGTGAGTATGTGTGTTTATGTGAGAGGGGGAGAGAGCGTGAGTGACATGGGGGGGAAGTGGCAGCGACATTTTGTTAGAGAACGGGCGACAGAGTGACAACTATTATAACAAAAGTTTATGAAAAATTCTCTTGCATCATGTTATTATTCCGTTTTGACAACTGACAACTATTCGATTATGTGTGTTTATGTGAGAGGGGGAGAGAACGCGAGTGACATTGGAGGGGGGGAGTGGCAGCGAAATTTTCTTAGAGAACGGGCGACAGAGTGACAATAATTATAGCAAAAAGTTACAAAAAATTCTCTTGTACCATGTTATTATTCCGTTTTGACAACTGACAACTATTCGATTATCACCCCACGATCAAACCATTAATGTGTAATATACTTACTGTTGTTGACTGTAAATACAACTTTTATAGTGATAAAGTAGCAATTGTCGACTACAGTAAACCAAAGGAAACGTGAAAACCTTCTCAATGGCTTGTTGATTTTGAAGGTTATGGTTATCGTTCGCGCCAGCTTGTGTGCAGACACATGCGTTCCACGTTTATTCACACAGCGTGCGTGCACGTAACTCCCTTATCTAAGTTTGCACTTATGAATGTTGTGGTCGATATTATAATGGATTATTATTAATATAATATTTACAAGTATAAGTTTACTATGTCTTAAAATTGTCTTAATTTTTAGTCGTTTGTAACATGAAAAAGCTATATGATGCCCTGGAAAAAACCATTATGATCCTACTCACACTAAAGTTATATCAACTTGTTCGAAGATGACAACGATAAAAGTTACTAGTATTTGGTGAAGAGGGTGCAAAACGTTTTTTTTTTAGTTCTGTAACTTAAGAATAAACAACGTATTGTTAAGCCATTAAAAAAAGGTTTCTGCAGGTTTTCCGGCTATGCCAGCAGAGCCCAGTTGTAATGTTTGTGTGCATACGCGACACTTAACATTCTTCAACAAACCGAGGTTTATTATATATACAATCTCCAGATCGCATATAAAATTCAATTAAATTTAGTATTTAAAATATACCTTATTTAGATCCGTCTAGCGATCTTATAGTTTAATATTATACTACATGTTTCGGGAATAAATTCCCATCTTCAGGAAAAACTTCTTCTTCCTAGTATATAGGAGTCGTCGGCGAAATTATTAAAAACACATACACGCACAAACGAATAAAACAAACACAACTGTTATAAATAACATAATTATAAACCGTAAACACACAACTATCGAAGACAGTGCGTACTGCCCGACTGTCGCATTTCAACTCAATTTCAGATGTTCTATTATGTTCTATTACTACACTGAAAAACTGGGCTACTGAATTTAAACGTGGTCGTGCAAGTTTGGAAGATGGCCCGCGTACTGGGAGTTCAAAAGTGCTACTACACCAGAAATCATCAATAAAGTGGACGATATTGTTTTGGAAGATGCGTCTGAAATTGTTAAGCCTGTAGGCATCTGAGATGAAAGGGTACATCACGTTCTTACTGATGAATTAGGTATGAAAAAGCTGTCTGCAAGATGAGTGCCGCGTTTGTTAAGTAACCAAAAAGGCATACGAATGCAAGCTTCTCAGGAAAGTTTGGAACGTTTTAAGAAAAATCCGATATATTTTATTAGTAGATTTGTAATAACTGATGAAACTTGGGCCTATTAGTTCACTCTAGAAGCAAAACAACAGTCGAAACAATGGATGCACAGTGATTCGCCACCTCCAAAAACGGTAAAATCAATTTTGTCGGCTGGAAAGTGTATGGATCAATTTTTATGAGATGCTAAGGAGATATTGTTACTAGATTGCCCTGAAAAGGGTAAAACGTAGAGTATTACACTAACCTTTTGGGCCAATAAAATGTAAAAATTCGAGAAAAAAGATTAGGTTTACCAAAAAGGAGAATTTTTCATCAGGATAATGCACGTCCTCACATATGCGTTGTGTCTATGGCAAAAATCGGCGAGTTGAAGTACGATCTGTTGCACCATCCGCCTTATTCGCCTATTTAGCGCCATCTGACTTTCATCTATTCCCAAACCTCAAAAAAGTTTTGGGGGGAAGTGATTTTCCTCAGATGACGAGCTGAAAGCGGCAGTAAACGGTTATTTTGAGGACCTAGATGAATCGGACTTCCTCAACGGGGTAAGTGGCGGGGAATGACTCGACGCTTCACTGCTGTTCGTGGGGCAAACGTGGCGCCACGATGGGATAAAAAACAGTAATGCCACACATTTGTTTCTATGGTAGGGCGGGAACTTTCCAAATCGCCCTCGTATAATTCACAAAATGTTAATTGTGACAATTAAAACTGATTATTATTGATTTCATTGGTGTCTTGTATTTTGTTTTCCACTGTACCATATGACGATCAGTTAGAGAGCGTCGTAACAGTATTACAGACAGTAGTGCTCTTAGTTATATTGCCTGACACTATTGTTTCTACTCAAAAGGTTTCCATTCAGTGATAATTATTTTGCTTCTGTACTATTTAGATGCAACTGTCGCTTGTATATCCGATATCATCAACTTTTGTTAACCATTAACGCTCATTAACAAATGTTTCTGCGTCGTTTCTTGTAGAAACTGGAAAATTGCTATAATTATTTACACACACTTTTCTTAAATCCTTTTTGTAAATTTTTACAACGGTCAAAATCAAAAACTACTTTATTCTATTTCTTGAGGGAAACATTGACGGCTTTATAAACATCACAATTATAATGTTGCACGTTGTTATGGCAAATGGGTGACATACTCAGATTTAGTTTATAAAAAGTTTTTAAACGCTTAGAAGTTTTAAAATCTATAAACTTATAGGCCTATATTTACAAACATTCAGGCCTTTTAATTGCTGAAAAAGAAGATAACTTGCAAAGAACTTTTCATAAATAATATAGAGTAGAAAATTTTTTACCATCAGATATCGACGAGCAAAACCAAGTCCATAGCACTGCAAAGCTTTTGTCTTTTAAGGTAAGTTTGTACTAGAAGGAAAACAAAGAAACAAGTCAGTACTCTTACTTGCCTGTGTTATCGTAAAATAGGGACGTTGATGTCGAGAAAACAGAGAAACGTCCTTATTTGCGGAAGAACGTAAAGATATCTTGAGGGAAAATAATAAAAAATCACAATGTACAATTTTATAAATTTATGGCTCAACAGCCATAAATACATACAGGTTGTACCCTCTACATACACCCATAAATACATACAGCCATAGAGGGTAATACAGGTTATACCTTCTAGTCTGTACTGAAGCGAAACGTGGACCTTAAGTACTAGAATTTGCAATATATAGTCCAGTTGGTTGAGACAATGTTTCTAAAATCAGTTGCAATATAAATTACTATTCCAATAGAGTACTTACAGATTCAGGGAGAACAGACCTACGTAGACCTTGATGGAATGGAGAGTCAATTTATACAATAGTGAAGATGAAGATTATTGACGGTTTAAGGGTCTTCGCCTCTTTTCATTTTATGTATTATGCCAACTTCTTTTGGGTTAAATCACGTGTCCTCTTTCTGGAGGCCCGCGATGGAGAGACAGTATTAACTACTTAGATTAGATGCTTTTAGGTTTTTTTAGTGTGTTTGTTTATTAAACATACAAGGTATTTTCTTGACCCAATTTTTGGCTTTGTAATATGCCTTGTGCTCAATGAGCATAATTTAAACTGTGGACAACTTTCTACATACAAAATACATATAAACAAATATAATTTCATAAAACGCTTTAGAGAATTGATAATAGAGCATTATATAATTTATTTTTTGTTTATCCATAACCAATCCGAGTTTCAATTAAAAAATTCAATTTTCCTCGGAGTGTCAAAAACTAACATAATATGTCGCATATAGTCAATATTAGACCTGTTTCTACTTATTGTAAGTTCACACACAAGTGAAGGAATACACAGAATCACTTTATGAGTATACACTAATTTCATTGTAGCGATTCTTTGCCGATGGGGACTTAATCACGGGTGTAGCCGCTTCTCGTGTCCAAATGTTCATAGAGATTCATGTGTTTTGATTAAAGGTTGTTTTACCTCCTAATCGTCTTCCTTAAAACTTGGAAGAATCGTCTTAACATTAACGTTCTCTTTCAGATAGTGTGTAGGCATCTCTGTTTATAGGTGGTGACTACTGCCATACTTTATTCCATCTTCTTCTTCTTCTTCTTCTTCTTCTTCTTCTTCTTCTTCTTCTTCTTCTTCTTCTTCTTCTTCTTCTTCTTCTTCTTCTTCTTCTTCTTCTTCTCCTTGTTCTTCTTCCATCAGGAGAATAACCTGTGCCAGTCCTAAAAGATAATGCCCGGAAGTAGTAATTTCTAGTTCTTGGCGTAGATGGTTGTAATAAGCGTGAAACGTCGTATCTCGGGTGTTGATTGGTGAACGAGCAAACGGGTACATGCGCCTGAAAGTAGAGACTGGGTTTATTAAGGAAATTATTTTTACAAGTATAGACCTATACCAATTGCGTTAGTTCACTGATAATGGAGTTTAATGTTTATATTCAGACATTATAATTAATATACAGTTTCTTTCTTTAATAAAATATTATTTGAATATTTTGAGATGTACGTCTTTTAGTTCATTTTATAAAAGCACCGTTGCTCATGTAGGATGCACAGTAGGATGTAGTAATTATCACTCTATTCTTTGACTGTCACTCGTAGATATGTCATAATTCCAACATAGGGATAGGGCCATTTTTCTACATAGGGATAGAATTCGTCTTTATAAATTCATTTCTTCATGGAGATTATAATCTGCATAAGTTACTGTTCGAATAAGATAACAGAGCGGTAGGTTTCTATAAACTGCTTCCTCATACAGTAACCTTCATTACTGCCTCCATATTTTTTTTGATTTTCTGTACCAATTTACAACTATTCTAATTTTCATATTAAATAATAAGCAAATTTGAGGAACGAGATATCAAGGTTACATAAGTTATCTAAAGACTATCTTCTTTTAGAACCAGTGGGCCGACGAGGCGACTTTAAATTTCTTGGTCCGCAGATTGGGGAAGGTCAAACGGCCAGCGTCTCTTCAGTCTCCTTGTGATGGCTTGCGGGGCGCTCAAATCTGTAGCAAGTACGTTTTCGTGTGCCGTGGACATGAAAATGCTGGGTGGTACTGTGTTCCTGATTATAAGCTTATACACTAAGCAAGTACATGAAAATAGCTACATATTCCTCAAAAAATTCCAACCTGATTATAAGCTTATACACTAATCAAGTACATGAAAATAGCTACACATTGATCAAAAAATTCAGGACTGTTTGAATTTAAGCATGGACGAAAGAAAAAAAGAGAAAGAGAGAGGGAGAGAGAGTGGAAGAGACACACTGACATGCAGATATTTACTGTATGCCGACGGCAATGCACTCTCAGTAAATAATATGAATTATACTCACTTCGAAGAGACAGAATCAAAATATCCAGAATTGTAATGGACGGACAGAGGCTTAAAGACTTATCAACAATGTCGTGCAATTTTAAAGACTGTTATGTAGGGACAGTTAGACAGTTATTTTCGTTTTATGGAGAAATCCTAATATAACAGAAAGTTAGAATTTATTGTTAAATTTATTAAAGTGTATCGTTTACGTTTCCTATAAACGATTGTTTAATAGAACTGTACATACATTTTTAATAGTGGTCATTTACATTACTCTAAATAAAACAGTCAACATCTAGACGTATTACGAGAAAAGATGGTGCAATGTTGATAAAATATACTTTCATAAAATATTCCCTTGCATACAAACACAGAAACGTCTGGGTCAGTCAATCTAGATGATAAATGTTTTGCCGTCTCATGAGCAAGACATGCGGTCTACTTTATTTCCTGACTTAAAAACGAGATTAAACAGGGTTTCCTAACAGTTATAAAAAACAACTTTACACATAGCTCACATCAAATTAGAAATCTATTTTTTAAAAAGAACAGTTAATAAGGTAATCTGAGTCAGATTAACTTAATTCTTCCCAAGATAACAAAATTATTTGAAAAAGCAAAATAACGCTTCTTCTTCTTCTTCTTCTTCTTCTTCTTCTTCTTCTTCTTCTTCTTCTTCTTCTTCTTCTTCTTCTTCTTCTTCTTCTTCTTCTTCTTCTTCTTCTTCTTCTTCTTCTTCTTCACTCGCACACATACACACATATTGCAGTGAATCGTCTATAGCCTATGTATGCAATCGTGTGTATGTACTTATTTATACAAATATTATGAAATACAAACTCATGAATCAAAATTGACATCATTCATGAACAGCCAATTATTTCATGAACTCGAAGTTCAACCAACTGTATTTCCTAATTCGGAGAGAGGAGTGCGGTTGTGCGTGACGAGGGGCGAACCCGTGTGCTGCGTCCCGAGCTTCTAGTAGAGCTCCTGCGCCGAGGCCAAGACCACAGATACGCCGAGGCCGGGTCCAAGATTCCCCTGCGTGACGAGGGTTGATGAGGGGAAAACCCGTCGCCAGCCCGTGTGCTGCGTCCCGAGCTTCAAGTAGAGCTCCTGCGCCGAGGCCAAGACCACAGATACGCCGAGGCCGGGTCCAAGATTCCCCTGGCACAGATGGGTTGCGACAGAGGGCTCTAAGGTGCGGGAGGTGCGGTGATGGAACTTTCTAGAAAGTGTTCGTGTACTGGCGTCCAGGGAACAGACATGTAGGAAGTCTCGGATAATTTTATTCGATGTCAGGTAGTGGGCTTTGCACGCCCAGCCAGCGCAATGCTCGGTCCAGGTGAGACTGAAGCTTTTGCTTATGAGTCTTGCCCAAGTAGCCCCATACAGTAATCGCGTACGTAACCATCCGCGTCACATACGTGGTGACGATAAGCTTCCCTAGGCGGCAGGTTTCCAATACGGTTAAAATTCAAACTAAATTTCAAAAGAGGCTCAAAGTAATTCGAGAGATGTATGTGTAAGAGGTAAAAGTAAAAGAAAGTAAAAGAAAAAGAGGTAAAAGAAAAAGAAAAAGAAAAAGAGGTATGTGTAATTACATATTTCACATATGAAATATTCACATGTATTACATGCGTTTTATTACTACACTACGGGCGCACGCACGCGTTGTAATTAATACAAATGACGAAATTTATTCCGATAAGCGATGTGTAAGTAGGCCGAATACGAATTGCAACAACGCTAATAGAATAGTGTTCAAAATTCAATTGTATGTGTATACTACCTTGTGTGTACTAATGTATATACTACCATGTAATAGGGGTTATTAGGTTTTTACTCTTTACAAATTACACATTTACTCTTTACTTTTGTTTTTTACACAAACAGCTCAATTCAGTTTTATCCCTTATCGCACTATTGTATAGGCTATGCATGCCCCATTGAAAGACTGTTTCTATAAAACCATAAATGTACACGGTATAGGTTACGATTTCATGCAAACGTAAACTGCTGTAACCGTGCCTGTATGCACGCATTATATTTCTACTTAACAGATGCAAAAACTCAATGCCGGAAAATTTCACACCCAGGATGAAGTGAGAACTGGCGTACAGAACTAGAAAGTAACGACTGTGATAGTGGAAGTGAGACACAGTGTACAGTGGACAGAGAGAAAGAAAATCGATTTCGAATTTTAAAGAACACCAACAAAATATGGGCTTTCGAAGATTAAATCTAGCATTACCCATGGTATAATACTATGATTAACAGTGTGTATTTCCGCAAGGATTACAAAATTCAGGACAGTAGAACTACACAAAATTCCATAGAGGATTAAAATATAAAGTAATATTTCAAATTTATTATAATAATTTATTGTAACTTCAAAGTTAAAAACAAACGGTTATTTATTCTAAACGCGTGTAAATTTTTGTAACACAGACGCAGAAACTGAAACACTCGGTTTCAATATCTGAAAGATAACGTTATCAGCAGCTGTTAAGCGGTGCTGACCAAAATGTATTCTCTCTAAATTGTTGCCGTAGTATTCCAAGTTTTTCTTTTAATAATTTAATAACATATTCTACCACTTTATACAAAGTGGTTGATGTTTTACAAATCTAGGAGTAAAGATTTACCTTCGAAATTTATTGTTTTAATTAACAGTACACGCTATCACAAGATGACAAATAAATTTCTGTGTTTATCAATAATATTAACATAGATTACTAGTATATCATTTAAAGACTGACCATCGTCTAAACACGTTACAAAGTAACTATAAACTAGTGAACGAAAGTTATTATTTATGAATACTTAAAACAGTATGTGCTCAGCGCACGCAAATATTAAAACAAAATCTGTAAATTCTGGCATAATGTTTTAGAATGCTCAGCCTCTGTGCATTTCACAGAGAATAACTACAATGAAAACTATAATTACTGGCTTGATCAATTGTGAAAATTGTTTAACTGCTCTGTTTATGTAACACAGAGTGACACATTTGTTATCGATAATAAAAAACGATATGTATAGCCTAGGTGTTACCGGTGTTAACCCTATTAATACTGAACGCTTTGTTTAACTGTTCTAGTTCGCATAAATATTTTACAATTTCTACGTTTATAAATGTGTGTAGAGTTGTTTTATGCTTACTGGTAAAACTGCACTGGTGCACAGATATATGCAACAATTAATTTAACTAGTCAAAACAAATGAGTACTTACGTTATTATGATTGGCTTTTTTCACAAATAAGAGGCCATACTTCAGGTTTTAACGCCTCTGTTTTATAATGAATATACTGTGTCTTGTGTATCTAAATAACGTAACAGTTTATTTTTGTTCTGTTTAAACACTTAAAAAATCTCCACTATTTGAGAGTAATATTAGTCTACAGGAACGGTCGTCATTACATGATTATATCACATGCTGGGGTGGAGGGGATTTGAAGAGGTAGTACCTTTGTACCGGGTTGACTGGGCACTGGTCCTCAAAAGTTCCCAGGGTTCGATGAAGTGATGTTAGCTCTCAAAGGAGCCCACAGTCTCAATCCAACCAAGATCGTATTCCATGGTGAAGTGCTACATCCTACAGGAGGTGACACTTTTCATGAAGAACAGTACGGATCTAGAATGGAAGCCACCAGTACCAAGTTAGGGCGAATGGGAATGATCCTGAAATGGCTTATCTTTGGAATATTACAGACAGAAATCTAGTTGGCTTTAGTCGGCTGCAATACTGAGGCTATTGTTATAGGATTATGTTTTGCTGCTGCCTTGCAGTTGGGTGTTGTGTTATTAAAGGCTATGGAAAGACAATCCTGAATGAAAATTACCGGGAGTCATGGTCAGTAAGGGGATAGTTCCTCCACATGACTTACCCATCTATAGGCTGGCACCCTATAATGGGGAAATTAATTTAATTACTTTAATTAAACTAATTAATTACCTCACGTAATTCACCCAAGTCACCGCGTAGGAGACCCAACTCTGCGGTAGTATGTTCTTGCAACTAAATTTGCGTCACTTGAAAAAGAGCTTCCGATTTATCCGCTTTCTGCTTACGTTTCCCGTCTTGTCGATCTTCCGCCTCGAGCAGCAGTGCTTTTTGTCTTTCTTCTGCTTCTAGCATTAGTGCTTTCTGACATTCTTCAGCCGCTTCTCTTTCCTGCCTGCGTTCTTTATCCTATCGTTTTTCTGCTTCTTCCGCCTTTTGTCTGCTTTTCTCATCCTGTCGTTTCTCTGTCTGCAACAGTAGCGCCTGGAAATTTTCCAGCATCTGACTGGCATGCATCGTTTACCGATTAGTTACGAATTACACTCGTCTTGTACAACATTTCCACTGTTTCCACTGTTAACGGTTCTGTCGCACTTCTGACCCACTGTTACGATGGCCTATCTGATCGTCGTATGGTACAGTGGAAAAAAAAATACAGACACCAATGAAACTAATCACCATCTTCAATTAGTCACAAACAATAGTTTGTAATCAGCTTGTACAATAATCCAAGTTACATTTGTCCACATGCAATAATAATGTCAAGTAGTACAGTTGCACACTAATTATAACACAATAACACTTCGCTTCATCCGCCACTCGATCCGCACTAAGGAAAATCGCTCAACACAACTGATCTGACAAAACCAGCCTCTGTTCCTTATACACGTAACACATGTGTTCTAGAAATTTTCCATCCTTACAGTGCTGATGCGTATTCCTGGTGTTCTCCAGATTGCTGTGGAACGTACTTGAGTGCGGCCTTGGATGAGATACACTAGCTTGACTAGAGCGGGACGGGTGGAAGACTCTCTCGTATGTTCAATGTTGTTCCATTCGTTTCAATATTGGAAACGTAAATATCCAATGGAATCTTTTAAGTAATTAATAACTATTAGATAGTATCGGATCTAAAGTTTGACTAATTTGCTGATTCCTTCAGTAATTTTGTTTAGGTATTTAGTTATTTCAGAATAATGAATTTGTTACTGATAATACTGTCGTGTGGTCGTATTTCAGTCGTTGTGTCTAGAAGTATATTCTTAGGGAATAACACAAGAGTCTACTAACACAATTGTTTTATAAAAATCGTTTCGTGTTATAGCATAAATTTATATACGTAGCATTACACCGTGAGTGCAAAGCTTAAATAAAACAATCGTGTGTCACGACAACCAATGTGAGCAGATTGTGGACAGAAATTCCTTTTGGTGACTCTGAATTAGAGGCAAACGTGTGTGTATTGGTTATATTAAATTTTCTGTTTCATTCATATTGTTACGACGGTCTAATGATCGTCGTATGGTACAGTGGAAAACAAAATTCAAGACACCAATTAAGTCACTAATCACCAGCTTTAATTATCACAATAAAACCGTTTGTAATCAACAAGATTACAACTAATCAAAGTCTGTTACAACTAATCAAATAAAAATTGTTCACACGTAATAAAAATGTCTACTAATAGAGTTCCGCACAATTATAAAACACTTCGCCACAATACTTGGAACCGCACTGTGTAATCGCCCGACAATAACCAACTTTACCGTCGCTTAATGGCTGTATTTACACCCTGCTGATTTCCAGAATAATGTGTCACTTTGGATGACTTGTTGAACAAATGGGCACTCTCGAGAATCCACTAGAAACAGTGTGTCCTTGGTCTGGTATAGACAGTTGACGCGTAATTGTCTTTCACCGCAAAGTAGCAGCATTATATACGCAGACACAAATTACAGCTGGAATATTAGGGAAACTTGTAGAATATTACGTAACACTTTTTCTGCATTACGTAACAATATTCTTAGCATAAACACTATGAAAATATATAAAGTCCTGTGAACTCCTAGAGTCTACCAAAGTTTTAACCGTTAAGGCACAGCAACGTGCCACAGGATATTTTGAGTTGAAAAAGAGACATTCGTTTCACAGACAAGCAACATGGGAATGGCCCGCAACATAAATAAAAGGACTCGCTAGAAAGGAGTGTTGGCTTTCCCAAAGGTATACTTTAGTAAGAACATATTGCGTATGTCATTTACACTTCTATAAAACATATATTTTGTGGTATATTGTTGTATTAAATAAATAGTGAATATATTCTTGTGACATGACAAGTGCGGATCTGCTATGAGACGAGACGTATTTCTGTCACTGAACGTCATATAAGTTATGCATAATATACACAATGGCATATACATATACATATTACTCACTGTGGAGTAAAAACTCACTATGAATAGTTATATGCATAACATAAATATACACTTATGAACACTTTATTTAAAAAAGTGAATATAACATAACTTTTTTAACATCAATTATAATAATATTCATTTTGTTACTAATTAGTGTTAGTAGTGATCGTCTCAAAGAGCATGACTTGATTTCGTTAGACTCTCTCTCTCTCTCTCTCTCTCTCTCTCTCTCTCTCTCTCTCTCTCTCTCTCTCTCTCTTCTCTCCTAGGGCACTACAGCCCTTGTTCGGTCCTAGCCTCCTTCAATTTCCCCCTCCCTTCTCTTCTGTCGGTAGCCCTCCTCCTCCAGGAACGCACTTTCAGTATTTCTTTCGCATCCTCATCCACCGCGTCCTCCCATCTTCTCCTAGGTCTTCCCACTGATCTTTTTCCATGGATTCTAGTATTCAATAGTTTTCGTGGTAGTCTGTCTTCTCCCATTCTGGCTACATGACCAGCACACCTTAGACGCTGTAGTTTTATGCATTGTGTTAGCGGTGGTTCTGGTACAATTCAAAGTTATATCTTATTCTCATTATCTTATTCTTATATGTACGTCATTAACTGGTCCCAGGATTCTTTGCAATATATTTTTTTAAAGATAATAAGAGTATTTGCTGCTTTGGAGTTCAGGATGCACATTTCGCAGCCGTAGGTTAGTCAGGCTTTAAAGATATTAACGTACATTACTATTTTGTTCTACTTATTACAGCGTTCAGTTCTATTAAAGTGTTCTTAGTAATTTCGAATATAGCGATATGTGTAAAATTGAAATAATGTGTGTGTGTGTGTGTGTGAACAATGTGCAATCAAATTAATTCATCGGGATGTAGTAGAAAATAAAATACATAAATGCGTTACCGGTTATTAGCGTAGTCAGTTCTCTTTCCTTAACGTGTATTAACACTTAGATAAACCACGAGCACCCCCAGATACATCCGCGTAAGCAAGGCCAAGAATCCACTGCGCCATGGCCGAGAGGGACGGTGGTTGAGGCGGACAGTTAAATTTGCATCTGTTTGTAAAAAAATGTAAACTATGGCTGAGCCGGACAATTCTTGAAAAAGCAGGTAAGTCGGGAAAACCCCTTCTGTATGGAACGATTCAATTGGTTCCTGTCATATTGTGCCGGTTCGTCAACGAACCAGCGCTTATATAAGAAAATTATATATGTATAAAAATAATATTTGTGTCAAACGCAAATTTGTTCGCGGTATCTTGATTTAACGGGCGAAATCTATTATGCCGTTGAACCTCCCAGCGCATTCTAGCGGACGGTATACGCATGATTCGTCGGACTGGAACCGAATTACGTGTCTTGCTTCGCCTGCCATACTGCCTACACCTGTTTCCCTTCGACAGAGCTGGAGTCTTTTGATCGATTTATTTCACTATCTAATGGCTAGATAAACTAGTACAGATCTTCGGTGAGTAACTTTAGAATGTCTATAATGGTTTGCATAAAGTAAAATGTGAATTGGGGTATGGTGAGAATGGATGAAGATAGATAAATTTTGGGACACGCACACCGCGTGGCGTAAACTTGAAGTATTCAGTATCATAGTATTCTAAGTTATTTAAACTCTTATGTAATTAATTTATATCTTAATTAAAATACAGTAATTGCCTATCACTTTAGTGCAGTAAAATTATGTAATTTCGGCAGACTTATAAGGTCAAATGCATTAGCACGTGGTCGTGTACAAAACTAAACAGGTTATAGTGTGCCAGACTTTCTGTTCATGTAGGCCTAATTAAGTAAATTTGAAACTTATTAATTGAGTTATGGGCGTCTGGAAGTATAGTATAAATGTCAAAAGAGAAGACGTTATGTTTTAATTAAAACGAGCATGGTTTAAATGGTCACGGGGGCCTGTTCAAATTTGTTCTGGACTGGTTCAATCAAGAGTGCGTGTGTGAGTTGTGCTGTGAAAATAAGTGTTGGGTCATCCATCTAATTATCTATTTATGCTTAGGGTCCCGCGCCCAAGTCGAGGATCCAGCCCAGGCATGTCCATCTGCTCCTGAACTTATAAAAAGAGGCTCTCGACTTCACCTGTCGTAAGGAACGGTAAGACCATCATGCCACAGCAAAACTCCACAAACTAGATGTTGGACTCAAGGACCACAGCTTAATTAAAATAAGGTGATATTCAACCATTTATTATTTCTGGCCTACATAGACACCACCGATTTGTGCAGATAACAATTAATAAAACTTGTGGGGGATTTTGTGACACACATGATATTGTTTTCATCTTTTAAACGTTTTAATGGTGACTATAGACGGATTTCGGGGACTTTATATATAGAATTAGTTACATTCAACATTAAGTATACGCCCGGGGGGCCGGCATGTGTCCGAGGCTAATTAAATTTTCAAGCACCACATTTTCTCACTCGGATATTAAAAGGGGGGTTGTTCAAATATTAGGGGACCGGAATTTCAGTGATATTGATGGGTGTTGTTGGTGACAGGATGGACCCGACCGGCTGGTCTCGTTCAGTTAATTCCTGTACGGTTATCCATGGTAATTGCGGTTTTATTACATATTCACATTTGGGTCATATAAGGGTTATAAGTTTTTTTATTCAGTTTCAGTCCGGTCCCCTCTTTAGACCTTGCGTAGGCAGGTTTTGCATGCAGATATATGCAGGCCCCATGCACAGATAAATGTATGTACCGTCATGCTTAGGAACATGTCGGCTGTCTGGCCAAACCAGATATTCTTAAAGATTATAAATTATAATATGGTAAATTCACACAGGCTGTTCATGTCACATAAAAGTTGTACCTCGTATTTTTTTTTATTTATTTGTCATACCAGATTTCTTAGAAAAATATTAAATTATCATGTCACAATATTCACTCATACTATTCAGGTCACATAAAGATTGTAGCTTGCTTTCGTTTAGAGTTATTATTGTCAATTTCTGATTATTATTTCTGTCTGATTCTATTATTATTATCTGATTTTCTCCAACAACTTGTAATTCTAAATTCACTAAGTTATACGCACGGTTCAAGGGCATTTAAAGTTGTAACCTGCATTCTGGCCAACCAAGATTCTGGGGGCACTAGATATATGTATACTGATGTATGTATATGTATGGCAGTTGAAATTTCCATATGATGGGGCGATATATGTATAGAGACAAAAGATATATAGGCGGGTGGCAAGGCTTTAATGTTATAAGGGTGTTTGTTATTTATGTGGTGATATTGAATATGTGTCTGTGATAGGTGTATATATTTATATGTGTAATTATGTGAATCATGTATGTGTTATTTCTATGTGTTATGTACGGGGACTGTTTATGCAACCATGCAATTATAAAGATTATATTAATATCAAATAAAATTTGAATTAAATATTAAATTATATTATATTAGATTATAAATATTAAATTGCTAATTTGGGTAGTTTTGGGGAAGTTGGAAACTTAAAATAGGTGCTGACTCAAATGTTACAATTAAAATTTATATTTATATTTTATACCAAATTGAATTATTGAAAATTAAGATTTATATTTATATTAAACTTGAATTGCTGAAATTTAAAATTCATGTTTTGGTATTAAGATTGAAATTGAAATTTAGGAATTGTATCTTATATTGAAGTTGATTTATTGAGATTTAATTGGTACTTTTGAAATAAAAGTTGTTATTGGTTGTTAATAGTGAGTTTTATTTGCAAGTCCCGTCTCACTGGACCCATCGCTCTTTTGCTTCTCTAGGTCTTCTGCCTAGTTTTAAATATTTAGTGACCCCTCTTCAAAAAAAAATAAAAAAAAAAAATTTTATAAAGCATAAAAAGTTTAAAGAGGGGTTACAATATGACCATATACGTGGCAGGGTATATTCTCCACGATCGTAGAAGAAACACAGATATACGGCAGGAACTGATTATTATGAGTGTACTCGACAAGATTGCCCAGTATCGGCTGAATTGGTGGGAACATCTTTGCCGATTGGATGACTGCCGCATCCCTAAACAGCTATGGAAATATAAGCCGAGGGGACGGAAAGGTGTGGGACGTCCGAGGAAGCGCTTTTGTAATCAGCTCTAGATTTTGCCTATTTGAGAACGGAACAAACTATCCTTGGCTTAATCCTTGAAGATGATAATGATGATGATGATGAACATTTCTATCGTTATACGGAAATACATTTTTAAATGCGATAACTTTTTTGAAAAGTCTTTAGTTCTTATTCTTATTATAGCAATATTTTCACAGCCCACAGTTATTTCTGCAAGAGTTAACACCGTTCTTGCAAGTAAAGGTAAGTGTAATGTTAAAGTTACTCTAAGTTTTTTACACACACACAATTATGTAATGAATTATACTGTAATACTATTTTATATTATTCATGAATAGCAGAGTATAAAGGTGCTGTTGTATGGCAGGAACCAATTGAATGATTGCACACAGAAAGGTTTTTTCATTCAATTCTAAACCTCTTTCTTCTTCTTGCTTTGTGACAAAGCAACTATCATTTGTGTTAAACTTTGTTTCCTATCCCAGTCACGTTTTATCTGTTTTTTAAGGAATTGTCAGCCTCAGCTACAGTTTACATTTAATTACAAACAGATGTAATTCAACTGTCCATGGCGCCCTATAGATAGGTCAGCTACACCACTTCGATAATAGCAGTTAGAATAATAATATCGACTAGAACAAGTCAAGTTAGGATTGAAATAAGAAATCTCAGTAAATTATTATGGAGTAAGAAACTAACGAAAAAGTAAAAATAATTCTAGCAGAAAACATAATAAAAAATTTTGGACCGTACGTTGCAGAAGGGTTGGAAATTAATTAAAAAATAAATTCAAATGCCAAGACGCAAGTGCCAACACGAATATCGAAAACAATTAGAGTTAGAAGGCTAAGATTCTATGAACACTTTCATAAGATGTGAAATGGAAGACGGTGTAAAAACATAGTGAATGTAGGCACTACAATTTGGAAGAACAGATGTAAACCGAATACTACATGAACATAGAACATGGTGAAACAATGAACGAAAGAGAATTAACAGATTAGGATTGTTTGGGCAAGCAAAGCTTATAAATTGAGAGCGTGGGATGATGTCAACAATAAAATAACTTTCATTAAAAGCTTTAGAGTAAATACGATTTTTAAACAAAATCGTTCGTTGCAAATAAACAGAATTCGTAAAATAGGATAAAAGGACTAGGTAAAGTCAATATACTAAATTACTCCCAGGCCTCCGCGTAAGAGCTTCCACCTGCTACTACTGAAGTCCTAACAGTAATGTCCAATGTTCGTGGGTGTAACATGCTACTGGGTACCGCAAAGAAAATTCGAGAAATTTTAATTCAAGTCTGTATGGTTGCATTAGAGTACGCCACATTAATTCTACGTTTCAGGGCATGTTGTAAATACACAACACAACTTGAATATTTATTAAAGTTCTATATTTGTAATTTCCTTTTCCGTGATATCAAAAGAAACGACATTGAGTTCATTAATACACCTATGTAGTGTGTTTGATGGAAATGAAAAGATTCTGTTATACTCGTATGTTTCAAAGCATGGAAGCTTTGACAAGATAATTCTATAATTGCTACTTTGACAAGACAATTCTATAATTGCTACTTTGACAAGATAATTCTATAATTGCTGCTTTGACGTCCACAAAGATCTTCATGTCTTCTGTGTACACGTGTTTGTGAAACAAAAACTATTTACTTACATGTAACGATTATTCCATACAAATTCTATTCTAAGAATTCTAAGCATTGTAGAAGAACATTCTTTATACTAGTATATTTAAAGAAATATTTGCTTGGACTTCTATAATTTTAACACGGAATTAATACAAAAAACAGCTTACTTCTAAACACTCATTTACTTGGAAGTTGTTGAACAGTCTTTCAATCAGCGTTCTGTTTATGTGTTAAATTTAAAGAAGGAATACCAAAAACCAGATGCATAACAGAAATAAAATATCAATAAAACTTAATTTTCTTTAATAACACTTATCGAAAATGTATATATTGAATGCAACTCCGCAGAGTAATACTTTAATTTAATATATTAATTATTTCAATATTTTCTTTCAATACTTATATGTAATATCTGTGAGTATACAATAACTGAAGCTGAGAAAAGTGAAACATTTTCTGCACGGCTAAGCGCAGTATGAGTTGTTAAGCATGTGTATGTGTATAAACGGCATGATTTCTTCTGCCCGATCCTCATTTGATGGTAACAATAACGGTAACGGTACCGACGTTGCTAAAAAAAAAGGTAATTTTCAAACTGAGTTTTCAAGTAGAAAAAACACAATTACATGTTTGTAAACTACACGAAATACTTATTATTAATACAAAAAATAAATATCTGCAATACACTAATTTGTATTATAAAACGAAATCATTTTTATGGAATCTGTGTTTCAGTTAAATAAGAAACACTTTTAAATTAACAAAGTTAAAGTTAGCCAGACTAACATAAATCAATAAAATCGAAAAATAAAGTACACAATTGTGTTTTCCTGAAAAGGTGGCAGTCAATAATTGTTTTGAATACCTACTCAGTAAGTGTGTCTCTTAGTTTTCTGTTTCGCAATAAAAATTTTTGTTTTGCAAATAAAAATAAGTTTTTGTAATGCATCAGCAAAAAAGCAGTTGCGATTTGACGTTTTGTAATTATTCAACTTAAGTAATAAACGCTAGAAGTAAAAGGAATATCTATTATGTGAATATTTATTATGTATTGAAGCACATACATCACAATCCGATACTGAGGAAAAACACTTATTAACTGACTGTGTATAATTTACTCCTAACTTGGCTCTCATATGGTTTTTAAAATTAGCTTGAACGACCGTTTTTAAGGACTGGTAAAACCCGATGTTAGATAAAAATTCCCTGTGGACAGATACGGGAAAGCCCGGCGAATGGCAACACTAGGTAGCACAAGAGACAGAAACTAACAGTAAACATTGAAACTTTGATATACAGTAAACATTTATTTAAAATTTGATATAAATACAATTTTTCCAGTTTGTTTCAACATTACAACACATGATTTAGAGTCCGGTCAGCGGTCTTGATTCTAAAGCGATAAGATGTGGAGGTCTGTATCCACCTCGGCGTTTATCACATATTATGTCCAGTCTGATTGGGCAGGGTAGGAGCCGGTGAATTGTCTCCCCATGCAGTCGGAAAATACCTCGACCTTGTTTTCTGACAAATACACAACACCGTCCGGAGTTTCTAAAGGATTGCGAGTCCTCTTCTCCCGAATCAGTCTACTGTCATTTTCGTCATTTTCCAGCCGGAGTCGTAATGTACGTTCGGAGACTCAAGGTACGAGTCCCATTATTCATAATATACGTTTATCATCAATTGCTGGCAGTAAATATTATTAAGCTACTGCAACATTATAAAATTATAAAGGTTTCACTGTTGTCATGGTGCGGTTTTCACTACGGCTACAACACCTGTAACCTACTAAGCTGACAAGACCTGAAATTCCGGCCTGAAATTCCTGGTTTCTGGTTCTTTGCCATCTTCGGCGGAGCTTATATAATAGCCAGATAGCGTTAAGAGCTTCTGGTGGGACGGCCAATTTTCAATAGATTACCTCATAAGCATGAGATTATTGATTCATAACACACTAGACCAACTGCTGAAGATAAGTGGCAAAGAGATCCACATCGCTCAAGAGTAACGATGGGGCCACTGGGACAAATGGAAACCGTCAAGGCAGTTCGTCGTTCTCGCGCTAAATTAACGAGATTAGGAGGTTGGGGTGAAGCCGACAGCACTCAAACCGTTACGAAAGAATGTTCTGTACTATGGTGTTGGTCCAGGTGTTCAGGAGGGCAGCAGGTGTCTGCAAGGGCTTGCCTGAATTGTCTTGGTCGAGGTTACATGTTTCGCAGGGATGGCGGAGATCTAGGACTGGCCGTTATTTTGCTTACCGGTGGTAAGTGAGAGAACAGCGAGAGCGGGCAACTGGGTTAACTGAGCCAGTGAAGAACATCGGCCGGAGGCTTTTTAGTGGTGACGAGTGCCTTGGTTATTGCTCGATGAAGTGGAAGGTTGGATCAGAAGTTTAGCTGCGCGTGATAGAGGGCTTATGGCTCCCAAGACAACCCTAGTGGCCGCGGAGGCTGTTGGATAAGTGCCTGTGAGTGGATGAAAAGACTCTCGTCAGTTGGGAGTAATGGCAGCAACTACAGACCTCTACTCACCATTGCGTGGAGGGAGTCACTGCTTCCTTTTGACCTCGATAAACGTAGGCCTTTCTTTATAGTTGGTCGGATGCAAGCCCTCGCTGTTAAAACAATATGGCGTCAAGCCCGTCCGTATCATACCCGCTATGGGGCCCTTTCCACAACGCACGCAATGCGGAGGCAACTATCAAAAGGCAGACGAGTGGCGAACCCCTGCCAGTTCAAACACTACAGGGGGCCGCGTCGATGTGTGTATGTGCACTCAAAGTGCAGGAAAGATCGATGACCATAGATCTCCTCGAAGTACCTGTACTTCCCTTGTAAACATTTCTAGAAAAAAATTGACGGCACGTTCCTTTTGCCTTTACTATCATGAAAAGCGACGGAACAGTTGGCGCTTAGCTGATAGCGGCCAGTTCGTGCATGATGGTAGGAGGTGAGTGTGTAAAGAATATCCTGAAAAACGATTGTGATTTCTCACCTCTTAGGGACAGTAAAGGTGCGGAAGCAAATATTCCGCTCCGACAAGAAACTCTGTAAACACAGAAATTATTTTATAATAAACAAATTTGTATAATAATACGCTTTAAAAAATTATGTAGCCTAATAATCCTTTCGAATAATAATCCAAAATAAAATTCCTAAACTGGAAAATGAATAAATAAGTAAACAAATGTTACCTCAGTTTGCTTACCAACGGCGTAGTCTTCGCTCACTCGCCTGGATCTTAACTTTAACATATTTTATGTGAGTTAGTGCTAAAACGTTTCTACGCTCTGCAATGAGGCATCATCAGTAGGCCCACTGAACTAAATCATGATTTCTTACATGATCACTTTCCTGTTTGGTCAGACGTCTCCTTGCCCAAAATTCTTCGAAATAATTGTAACTTACAACACACTTTGAAGTGACTTAATTTTCAGTACAGTTGTATAACTGCTAAACAGTTATTAAGACAACAACAGAAAAGACAGAAGTACAGTAATGAATGGAGATATAGGTTACCATAGTAATAGAAATTTTAGAAGTAATAAAATGTTTGAAAACCCTATTATAGAATTTGACATACAAAAACTGTTATGTGCGATAACGGATAAGCATTCTGAATGTAATTCCTGCCAAGGACATTTAATAGTCTTTTGATAAATATATTCTCGTTGTGACCATGTGATCATGCAATTGTGATCTTAAAACAGCGAAATAAGATCTTCAACGTCAAATAAGTCGATACTCACAATTAAAATTACAGCTTATCTAAAGCGGTCCCACTTGTTTTACTACAGTTTTCCAAATATAGTAGAACCGTCTTAAACCGAGCCCGTTAATTACGCTATCCCGTGTAAGACGCGCTTTCCGCATAGTCCTGCACATCTCACATATAGAGACATTATGATATACCACGTTTATTACGTTTAAATTCAGCGTAATCCGCTTTTCGACTTGTCTAAAGCAGACTTTCATATAACCCACTGTCAAATACAGTACTTTACTGCGTCTGTAGAGATTTTTAGTTTTCTCAGACTTTATATTTATATTTGCTCGAGGTAAATGAAATCAGATTGATCACTAGAACAACAATGCAGAATTGTAAACATCCCTTTACTTTACCAGTTTGTTTAACGAATGTAAATATTTATATTGACGAACGCCACATGTGATGTTTGCCGAGAGGTCAGCAGTGACTTCGATGACATGTTACCTTAACAGTTTTTGTTGAACAGCCGTCCTATAAACATCCATTCCCGCTCACTACTCACGCACTATCCCATGTTTTTATTTTTGCTGGTGAGTGTCCAGTTGTGCTTGTTGTAATACGGTTGTGAGCGTCACTGCAATGAGCATTAAACGGAAAGCACTTTCTGTATCAGACAAATTGGAAACCCTACGACAACACGATAAAAACGCTATTCTAAATCAGAAACAACTTGCTGATTTATTAAAATATAACACAATTTATAATTCCATTACCGTACTGCAATGTAAAATAGCCTTCACTAGAGCTACTTTAATAGTGAGATGAGCGTAAAATTAGATTATTAATATATGAAAGTAAATTTGTAATAATGAAATTATAGGCCTACGGAACGTTGTATTGTAGTTTATAATGTAAGAGCTTTGTAAGTTATTTGCTTGCATTAGCACCCCTTTACAACCGACGGCTGTCGATTGCTTCAGATATTTATCCTTTGTTTGTTAATTTTAGTATGTAGTTTCCTCGCAAGTATTCAGCATTGCCTTTACTTCGTTTTGCGCTTCTTAGTTACATGTTTGAAAGTACTCCTAAGTCATCTAGAGTTTAATACAATACCAGTTGTAATAAGCTTCGTTATACTAAAGCCTACTACACTCCCTTTACATAAAATTAAATCAGTATACTAACGTAAAGTAAAGTAATATTGATACACAATAGGGGTTTAATAAGACCCACAACCCTTTGAATAATTGGGTGATTTAAATCATATCCATTTTGAAAGACAGAGGTAGAAATCAATATTTAGTAAAGGGTTTGTACATGCAGTGGATTTACTTCATTGTGTTTCAGTGTAAATATGTACCTACTTTTTCAAATTACTCATCTGTTTAAATTCGTAAATATTTATATTCATTGTTATTGTAGAATATTTTATAACACTTATAAAGGGACCGCGTATTAAGCGGGATCGCGTATTAAACGATAGATGAACAAGTATCAAAGTTGTTTACCGTATTACTGTATATTCATATTTTGACGTATAACTTACATTAACACTTTTATCGGAATACTGCATTTAATACAATATTTTAAACAATGTGTCTGTCTCTTTCAGTAACTTATTTTACCTCTAAATATTTCACTTAACATTAAAAATTTATTTTTATCCTTTTCAATAAATAATCACTTTTTCTACACGATTTAAGTATACATTCACAACAACTGACATTTTGTCAGAAGAAGCACTTATACATTTTCATTTTATTCTTATCATGCGAGAACTTCCTGTCGTGTGGGATGTGATTTATCTGCATCGTTCTTATCTTCGTCACCTGCGGCATGGTTTTCGATTATACTATCTACGGCAACTATTTCTGAAGTCACTACCCTATTGTCTATAGACATGAAATCCTCCAAGTTAACGTCTCCCAACTTTTCGCTTAGAGCAACCCAATCCTCATCGTCATGATTAGATCAGAAAAGGGGTTAGATTGAGCGACTAAATAATCGGAATCCTGTAAGATAAAGAAAAAGGATGGTAAGTGCGGGAACAGAAAATACACTGTACACATATACTTTATTAAAAGCAAGTTACTTACCTTACTGAAACCAGGTTCTCTGTAGCAATTAGTAATGGTGAGAAGCTGGACTCATTCCCATGCAGCACTGAAAAAACTTAAAGCATCCAGAAAAATGACACGATTTGATTCCCCATTGTCAGTGTCTTGGAGATACAGCGGGACAACCCGCTTGCGATACAATTCCTTGAGCACTTTTATTATACTTGGGTTTATAGGTTGAAACTTACTTGTTGCACATGTAAGTAAATTCACAAGCTCCACTTTTTTGAGGTGTACTATCTTTGGGTGGGCGGGGCATAGTCTATGAACAACATAACTTAGCGTCCGGATTTCACTTTTTTGTTGTCCAAATTCTTTAGCCACCAGTGAGAAACAAATCGGCGGTCATCCGTGCGCGTAGCAGCCTCTTATAAACACAATGAAAACTTTGATACTTTTTTAAAACATCATGGTTTAGCTGATTTTCCCACCACGACTAGAGGCATATGATAGGCATCAGAATTTGCAGCAATGAGCACTGTCTTTACTTAATTTTAACCCTTGAGACTTTTCTCCTTTAAAAATGCAACACAAACTATATTAGTCCGCACTAAAAGTAGTACATGGTTCGTACCGCAAAATTAGATTAGGCAGCACTCAATTTTGCTACTCACTGACGTCACTTTCATTGAGAGACTCTGACTACAGGACTTTGTGTTTCCCGCATTTAACTTTTATTTGCTGGTACACACTTGACGTCGTAGCTGCAAGGATATTGAGTCGCGGTTCTTTAGTATTATTGTTGACATTTGGATTCCTAGTAAATCAGCAAGTTGTTTCTGATTTAGAGTAGTGTTTTCGTAGGATTTCCAATTTGTCTGAAACAGAAAGTGCTTTCCGTTTAATGCTTATTGTAGTGACGCTCACAACCGTATTACAACAACAACAACTGGACACTCACCAGCAAAAATAAAAACACGGGATAGTGCGTAAGTAGTAAGCGGGATTGGATGTTTATAGGATGGCTGTTTAACAAAAACTGTTAAGGTAACATGTCATGGAAGTCACTGCTGACCTCTCGGCACACATCACATGTGGCGTTCGTCAATATAAATATTTACATCCGTTAAACAAACTGGTAAAGAAAAAGGGATGTTTATAATTCTGCATTGTTGTTCTAGTGATCAATCTGATTTCATTTACCTCGAGCAAATATAAATATAAAGTCTGAGAAAAATAAAAATCTCTACGGACGCAGTAAGGTACTGTATTTGACAGTGGGTTCTAAGAAAGTCTGCTTTAGAAAAGTCAAAAAGCGGATTAAGCTGAATTTAAACGCAATAAACGTGGTATTTCGTAATGTCTCTATATGTGAGATGTGCAGGACTATGCGAAAAGCGCGTCTTACACGGGATAGCGTAATTACCGGGCTCGGTTTAATACGGTTCTACTATATTTAGAAAACTGTAGTAAAACAAGTGGGACCGCTTTAGATTAGTTGTAATTTTAATTTTGAGTATCGATTTCTTTGACGTTCAAGATCTTATTTCACTGTTTTAGATCACAATTACATGATCGAAACAAAAATATAGTTATCAAAAGACTATTAAATGTCCTTGGCAGGAATTACATTCAAGATGCTTATCCGTTATCGCACATAACAGTTTTTGCATGTCAAATTCTACATTATGGTTTTCAAACTTTTTATCTCTTATAAAATTGCTATTACTATGGTAAACTATATTAGTATTCATTACTGCACTTGTGTCTTTACTATTGTTGACGAAAGCAAATATCAGCAGTTTAGCAGTTATACAACTGTACTGAAAATTAAGTCATTTCAAAGTGTGTTGTAAGTCACAATTATTTTGATGAACTTTGGATAAGGAGACGTCTGACCAAACAGGAAAGTGATCGTGAGTTAGTTCAGTGGGGCCGCTTAGGATGCCTGATTGCAGAGCGGAGAAACGTTTTAGCACTAACTCATACAAAATACATGTTAAAGTTGAGATGCATGTTGTAAATAATACAAGTAAACATTTTTACGAATGAGCCATGACTATGCCGTTGTTAAGCAAACTCAGGTAATATTTGTTTACTTCTTTTTTACATTTTACAGTTTGGGAATTTTATTTTGGATTATTTTTGGAAAGCATATAAGCAGAATTGTTAGAACATAAAATTTTTAAAATGTGTATTACTATAAAAAATTGTTTATTTTAAAATATTTTAGGTGTTATATAAATATGAAAAAAATTCAATAGCATACTGTGATAATAAGAATGGTTGTTATTTTGATGTTGAGGTACACTGATGGAAAGATAATAGATTGTATTTCCAGTTGTCCACCGACGTCACGCTATGTAGTTTTCATGTTTTAAACCACATTGGTACGGACAATGAAAGCACCTTTTCACTTGCCACATAACATTCACTTTAATTTTAACTCTTGCCAGCATTAATAGCCATTACAATCATAACCGACCTATATATTATACTCGCAACTTGAAATTGGTAATCCTTTTGCGGTATTTTCAGTACAGGTCTTTCAAATCTTCATAAATTTTACATAAACACGAAACTTGCACAATCAAATACCGTTTCCAGAAAAATTGCTACGAGGGTTAGAGGGTTTGTTACTCGTTGTTTATTTGATACCTATTTGAAGTCTGTTATTTTCAGGACGCCAAATACTTACTCTCTTTTCCTGATTGTCACAAAGAATTTCAGAATCGTAGCACCCTATGATCCCTTCTTTAATTCACGGATTCTATTTACTTCATTTATTTAATCTCTTTGCTACTTCAGTAGAGACTTTATACGAAAAATTCTCCGAATCATCTATACCAGTGGTTCCTAAAGTAGGGGGGGGGGGGTCCGCGACAATTTTTCAGGGGGTCTGCAGACACATTTAAGACAAAATTGAATATGCCGTAATTTTGTCCGATTTTCATGCTCTAAAATCTAAATCTAAACTTTAGAATCTTGAAACAGTTAGTGCATTATCAGTTAGTGCAATGTACAGTTAGTACATTATCTTGAATATAGTATTTTTTTTAAACTAATTGTAATTGTAAAAGTAATTTCAAACTAATGCCTTTAATAATGTCTTTAAATCTTGTCGTGTAGCAGATCTGTTTGTCGGCCGACAGTACAACAACAATATTAATTTGCAGAAATTTCAACTTACAGTTCATTAAATTACAGTTTTGCAATTACAGCTAGCTAGCGTCTGGTTATATGTAATGACTGACTATCCTCATTCCTCAGAGAAACTAGGAAAAAGAGCTTTGAAGGGTTAACTATGTTTTAATCTACTTATTTGTGTAAAACGGCAGTCTCCATGCTCACGTACTTAAAGTCAAAGTTAAGAAATAAACTTGATGTCGAGAGTTACTTAATATTGAAAGTATTAAAAGGGTCAGACATTAAACCCAATATTAAAGAGCTAATTGTGCAAAAGCAGCTTCATTGTTCCCATGTTCACATTACGTTTTGTTTGATATCACTAATATTATAATTTTACAAATTAAGAGAATTTTGATTTTAATACATTTTAATTAATATATATGAGTTTTTATCATATTTACTGTATGTTTTATTTCTGAACTCAGACGGGGTTCGTAAATTTTTAAATTATTTGGGGGGGGGGGGTCCGCGGAAAGAAAAGTTTGGAAACCACTGATCTATACTAATACAAAAAATATCATCCTTAAGGAAATAAAATCTAAGCAATATTTTAAATTTTAGTGCATAATCCTAAAATTAGTAAGAATTTAACTTATTTGCTTGTGGTAGGATTATATCAAACTCATGTTTTTCTACAAAGTAAAACTAATGGATAGTAAGTAAACGAGACAACGCCGCAATACCTTATTCATATACATCCTCTTTTAATTACTAACACGGAATTATTTGTTGGATGTTTCTACTGTTTTACTGATGAAAATATCGGTATGGAGAACCATACATGAATTCCATATTCTAAGATTTATTTTTAAAACCATTTTCGAAATGAAATATTACCATAGAAACTACTTCTTTCTACTTACTGCTTCAGCCTTAACCACAGTACTGTGGTCACTAACATATACCACCTCACGTTATCGCACTCGATTTTCACTGATGATGGAAGTCAATGGCATTGCCGAAACGTCTGGTTTTGTAGAAAACATTGGACTACGGCCAAATATCCCGGGAAGGAATTTTAACAAAAACTACTTCTTTGTTGCCGATAACGTTGTACACATATATATAAAAAATATGCATAAAATTAATGGCTTGTATAAGTTAATGATTGATCTCCATTAAGTAGTGCTCAAGTTTCCAAAGTTTTAATATTATGATGTCCGTAATTAAAACATCAGAGCAGGTTTAGTGTGTATGAGGGTTCACCGTGGAGAAAAATTTTCAACATTTCCTATTGAGCGTTGCTTAGAATAAATCTGCGATCTACAGTGTACGTTTCACAGAACAAACACGCGGAAAAGAAGGAGCGCTCCGAAGTCACTCATGGACCCTCAGCATCTTGCAGAGGGTTCATTCCCTAAAGGCGAAAAGTCTGTCTGTGAATCGTTCCTCTGTAAACACGTGCAGTTACACTGCCCAGCGATCCACAGGAAGCAAATCGCTATCCACGCTGGACACTTTTTCGTCTTGCATGCGTTATGTTGGTATGGGTTCGGCACTTTCCATTTAAAAACCGTGCAAATGTAAGAAAATAAACATGAATGAGGCCAGAAATTACGCGAATTGTGTGTGTGTGTGTGTGTGTGTGTGTGTGTGTGTATGTGTGTGTGTGTCTTCCCTGCCTTTTTATTGCGGTAGTGATAATAATAAAATGGAAACGTAAACAGTACATAACTGAGACATGCTTGCCTGCCACGCACGATATATTTTCTCTTATACATGACTAGCAGAATACCCGTGCTTCGCTACGGAGTTTCACGTTGAACGTAATGAAAATGTTAGTTTAATTAATAAAGTTTAATTAAAGTAGGCTTCTTAAAAATAAATAGCTGTTGCCCACAACTTCGTTCGCGTGGTATTCAATTTAATGCGATAATATATTTAGAACAGAATCTATTCTATTGGGTTGCCATAGTAACCAGATCTAATAGTTTTTTAAGACCGCAAAGGACCCCCCAGAGGATCGTATCGAAAAAACACCTGTCCTATGTTGGTTCTCCCGTTGCGTAAAATATTTGTGCCAAGTTTGGTTGAAATCGGTCCAATGGTTTAGGTGGAGACGTGGAAGACCCCAAAGGACCCCCCAAAGGATCGTATCGAACAAAACACTTGTCCTATGTTGGTTCTCCCTTTGCGTAAAATATTTGTGCCAAGTTTGGTTTAAATCGGTCCAGTGGTTTAGGAGGCGATGTGGAAGACCCCAAAGAACCCCCAAAAGGACCCCATCGAAAAAACACCTATCCTATGTTGGTTCTCCCGTTGCGTAAAATATTTGTGCTAAGTTTGGTTGAAATCGGTGCAGTGGTTTAGGAGGAGATGTGGAAGAAACCTTCGCGGACGTGCGCACAACAACTCACCGAAGTTTCATCGCAATTGGATGAATGGTATAGGAACGCATACGGGACAAACAAAGAAACATTCATTTTTATATATAAGATGTAAACTATACCACTTACTTGACATAAACCGTGATAGCTAAGCTAATGTACAACATATATGTATTAATTATACACATAAATGTTCCTCGATAGGCACTCTATCTATTGGCGAAAACTTGAATAAAATCCGGTCAGTACTTCCTGAGATTAGCGATTTCAAACACAGAGAGAAAACGGACCGACTTTACTTTATACTATGTACAGATTTACATTCAAATGAAAAAATTATAATTTTATTGCCTGGCAACAAAATTATTTTATTTTTAACAATTACCATTGTTTGAAAAAGTTTAAATGAATTTTCAAGTAATTTACTCTTGTTAAAACGTAAAAGGTTGCAGGTAAACTACCCCTTCCCCTTAACCGATCTTCACCAAAATCGAAAGGCCTTGAGTCCTCTACAATTCAGTGAAAAATGCAAAAAATTATTTGATTCTGTTTGAATTTGCGGCAGTTATCGTTTGCCATAGAAAATACGCTTGATAAAAAACGTTGCTGGTAAACTACCCCTTCCCCTCAACCGATCTTCACCAAAAACAATAGGTCTTGCGTACGCTAAGAATCACGGCCGTATGCAAAAAATTATTTGATTCTGTTTGAATTTACGGCTGTTATCGTTTGCCATAGAAAATACCCTTGATAAAAAAACGCTGCAGGTAAACTACCCCTTTCCCTTAACCGATCTTCACCAAAAACAATGGGTCTTGAGAACTCTGAAATTTAGGGCGGTATGCAAATAATCTTTTGATTCTGTTTGAATTTGCGGCTGTTATAGTTTGCCATAGGAAATACCCTTGTTAAAACATAAAACGTTACAGGTAAATTACCCCTTTCCCTTAACCGATCTTCACCAAAAACAATAGATCTTGAGAACTCTACAATTGAGGGCTGTGTGCGAAACATTATTTGATTCTGTTTGAATTTGCGGCTGTTATCGTTTGCCAAAAAAAAAATTTTCCTTGATAAAAAAAAACCGGTGCTAGTAAACTACCCCTTTCCCTCAACCGATCTTCACCAAAAACAATAGGTCGTGAGTACTCTGCAAATCAGGGCTGTATGCAAAAAATTATTTGATTCTGTTTGAATTTGCGGCTGTTATCGTTTGCCATAGAAAAAAAACTACACACAGACAGACAGACACACAGACACACAGACACACACACAGACACTTTTCGGAAAACTACTTTTTTCATGTTTTGAGTGTAGTACAATCAGAATCTGCAATAATCTCGAACACGATTTTTTTACTTCCATGTTCCTTAAGGAAATGGAAGTATGGTGATGGCAAAAAAAATCGTGTTCGAGATTATTGCAGAATATGATTGTATTACACTTAAAACATGAAAAAAAGTCATTTTTCGAAAAGTGTCTGTGTGTGTCTGTAGATTTTTTTTTGGCAAACGATAACAGCCGCAAATTCGAACAGAATCAAATAATTGTTTGCATACAGACCTGATTTGTAGAGTACTCGCGACCTATTGTTTTTGGTGAAGATCGGTTGAGGGAAAGGGGTAGTTTACCGGCAACGGTTTTTTTTTATCAAGGGTAATTTTGTTTGTTTGGCAAACGATAACAGCCGCAAATTCAAACAGAATCAAATAACGTTTCGCACACAACCCTGAATTGTAGAGTTCTCACGATCTGTTGATTTTGGTAAAGATCGGTTAAGGGAAAGGGGTAGTTTACCGGCCACGTTTTTTGTTTTATCAAGGGTATTTTGTATGGCAACGATAACAGCCGCAAATTCAAACAAAATCATATAATATTTTGCATACGGCCCTGAATTGTAGAGTTCTCAAGGCCTATCGTTTTTGGTGAAGATCGGTTAAGGGAAAGGGGTAGTTTACGAGCAACGGTTTTTATCAAGGGTAATTTTTTTCTATGGTAAACGATAACAGCCGCAAATTGAAACAGAATCAAATGATGTTTTGCATACAGCCCTATATTGTAGAGTTCTCAATACCTGTTGGTGTTGGTGAAGATCGGTTAAGGGAAAGGGGTAGTTTACCTGCAACGTTTTATGTTTTAAAAGGGTATTTTATATGGAAAACGATAAGAGCCGCAAATTCAAACAGAATCAAATACGTTTTTGCATACAATCCTGTTTTGTTGAGTACTAAAGACCTATTGTTTTTTGTGAAGATCGGTTAAGGGAAAGGGGTAGTTTACCTGACACGTTTTTTGTTTTATCAAGGGTATTTTATATGGCAAACGATAACAGCCGCAAATTCAAACATAATCATATAATATTTTGCATACAGCCCTGAAATGTAGAGTTCTCAAGATCTGTTTGTTTTGGTGAAGATCGGTTAAGGTAATAGGGTTGTTTACTAGCAACATTTTATGTTTTATCAAGGGTAATTTTTTTTTGACGAACGATAACTGCCGTACATTAAAACAGAATCAACTACTCTTCTGCATACCTTTTTGAATTATACAGAACTCAAGGTCTGTTGATTTTGTTGAAGATCAGTTAAGGGAAAGGGTTAGTTTACCTGCAACGTTGTATGTTTTAACAAGAGTATTTTTTCTATGACGAACTATAACTGCCGTACATTAAAACAGAATATACTAATGTTTTGCATACAGCCCTGAATTGTAGAGTTCTCAAGACCTATTGTTTTTGGTGAAGATCGGTTAATGGAATAGGGTAGTTTACCAGCAACGTTTTATGTTTTATCATGGGTGTTTTCTATGGCAAACGAAAACAGCCGCAAATTCAAACAGAATCAAATAATTGTGTGCATACAGACCTGAATTGTAGCGTACCCAAGACCTGTCGTTTTTGGTGAAGATCGGTTAAGGGGAAGGGGTAGTTTACCTGCAACGGTTTTTATCAAGGGTAATTTTTTTTATAGTAAACGATAACAGCCGCAAATTCAAACAGAATCAAATGATGTTTTGCATGCAGCCCTGTATTGTAGAGTTCTCAATACCTATTGGTGTTGGTGAAGATCGGTTAAGGGAAAGGGGTAGTTTACCAGCAACATTTTATGTTTTAAGAAGGGTAATTTTTTATATGACGAACGATAACTGCCGTAAATTCAAACGGAATCAACTAGGTTTTTGCATACCTTTTTGAACTGAAGAGAACTCAAGGTCTGTTGATTTTGTTGAAGATCGGTTGAGGGAAGGGGTAGTTTATCAGCAACGTTTTATGTTTTAAAAAAGGTAATTTTTTTTATGACGAACGATAACTGCTGAAAATTCAATGAGAATCAAATAATTTTTTGCACCCTTTCCTGAGTTGCAGAGAGCTCTAGGTCTATTGATTTTGGTGAAGATCGGTAAAGGGAAATGGGTAGTTTACCAGCAACATTTTATGTTGTAACAAGAGAAATGTTTCCATGACGAACGATAACTGCCGCACATTCAAACAGAATGAAATATTTTTTTGCATGCTTCCCTGAATTGTAGAGGACAGAAGGTCTGTTGATTTTGGAGAAGATCGGTTAAGAGAAAGGGGTAGTTTACCTGAAACATTTTATGATTTAACAAGAGTAAAGTACTTAATTTTTATAAATAAAGTATCCTGATAAGAAGCTCATAGTAATCCACTGTAGAAACGTAGATTAAATATATATAAATGAAGAAGTTAGGTGAACGGGGTGGGGGTAATTTTCTATTATTAAAAATTATAGTTGAAGGTGGAGGGGAGAATTTTTTGTATGTGTACTACGTTATCGGCAACAAAGAAGTAGTTTTTTGTTAAAATTGCTTCCCGGGCTCTTTAGCCGTAGTCCAATGTTTTCTGCCAAACTAGACTTTTCGGCAGTGCCATCGACTGCCATCATCGGTGAAAATCGAGTGCGAAAACGTGAGGTGGTATACGTTAGTGACCACAGTACTGTGGTTAATGCTGAAACAATAAGTAGAAAGACGTAGTTCCTATGGAAATATTTCATTTCGAATATGATTTTAAATATAAATCTTAGAACATGGAAGTCATGTATGGTTCTCCATATTATATGCGTACTACGTTATCGGCACCAAAGAAGTAGTTCTTTGTTAAAATTCCTTCCCGAGCTGTTTAGCCGTAGTCCAATGTTTTCTGCAAAACCAGACTTTTCGGCAGTCCATCGACTGCCATCATCAGTGAAAATCGAGTGCGAAACGTCAGGTGGTATACGTTAGTGACCACAGTACTATGGTTAAGGCTGAAGCAATAAGTAGAAAGAAGTAGTTTCTATGGAAACATTTCATTGCGAATATGATTTTAAATATAAATCTTAGAACATGGAAGTCATGTATGGTTCTCCATACCGATATTTTGCCATCACCATACTTCCATTCCTTAAGGAATATGGAAGTAAAACTAAACGAGGATCGATCAATAAATATAGACACAAGTTTTACATCATTTGTGCCGATGTTTCGACATTATTTATTGCCCTCATTAACGCCTGTTTACGGACAGTACAAAATAATGAAACATATAAGCAGAAAAAGTAACTAAGTGAATGTGTGTGTGTGTGTGTCTGCTGTGTGAGGAGCGCGCGTGCGCGTGAGACACCGTGTGTTACGTCAAAAAAATATCAATTACTCTCACACATTGTTACACTTAAATAGATAGATATGATGCTAATATTTATAAACTCTTCTTAACATATTATTACCAATAATAATCAGTATTTATTATGGTTATAAATACAGATCGCATAATCATAATTATAAATTCTTTCGTAAACGAATTAGTATGCGTAGCAATACATGTCTAAAAATACATTACGGCTGAATATAGAGTGTAAGAATGTTTGAATACGTAAATTATTAATACAATTTTAATAATGTTATTGTTATTCTCACCCAATAGAAAAATTAAACATTCTGACTTAATACATACTCATTGTAGTTTTAAGACATTGATATTTGATTATTGGCTACGTCATTTAGCCCTTTTGAAACATTACCTTACATTGAACAATATAATATTAAAAATGAATATATATTAATTAAACCGACCGATCGCGGGTTCGCGAACACACACACACATTCACTCAGTTAATTTGTCTGTTCATGTGTTTTATTATGTATGTATTGTCCATACACAGGTCTTGATGATGGAAAGAAATATAGCCAAAACATCGACAAAAATTGTGTCTATACTGCCAGACCTTGCTAAACCTTTATCAATTAGTATTGATAATTAGTGGCGATCAACACTTATTTAAGAACATTTTTGACACATACAAAGTTTATTCCCCTTTTGTCATATTCCCTGGCACTGCGCAAAGTCACAATATAACTTGTTTCCTCCTATATATGGTGCTTTAGATTCTAAGTTTTCTTTGTGGAATTCTACCAAAAATTCTAACTTTTAATGTCCAAAACTACTTTTTAATAATAAACTAATATTATTGTGTGTTTTACTAACTTTAAATTGTATTGAAGCTTTAATTCATTGTTTTTGCGCTTTTATACTTTTTATCTGTTTTCATACGCTACTTTTCTGTCGCCTTCTATTCCTGTCGTTCCACTTAAAACTCTTCTAGTCACCTTTAAATTTTCTAAAAATATGACAAAATTATGAAATATAATTGTAAGTTAATATTTCATTTTTTAAGGGTAAATTGTTTTTATATAACTCAAATTAAAATACTTGCGTTACCTCCGTAGAATGACATCCGTTCTCTAGAGTTTACTTCTAACGCCAATTTTTAGTCTTGGAAGCGTTTAGGCTATACTATTTTTAAGCAACTTATTCATCCGCACTAGATCCATAATACCTTTCTGCAATATTTTCACTATCTTGAAGCACAGTATATTATGTTTTGTGCTAAATTTGTGTGTATGTAAAATGTTATAGGCCTATATATTTTATTTAACAAAAACGAAGGCTCATTTCATATAAAACTTTTCTAAAACAGAAAAACGCAGGTTACTTTGTTGACTCTCAAGTCTAAATTATACACCCAAAATATGGTTATAGGTTTACACAATTCTCACAGTCAAGCCTATCAGTACCATAAAGCAATGGTTTTTACGCGGGAAACTTAAAATTTCACAAATCCTTTCTTTCAACCAATCCTCGTTTAAATTTTATTTATGTTTTGGTTTGGCTTGAGGCAACTTATAATACTTACGCATAACTCGATTGGAAGTGCATAATTGTCTCGTATAATGGAATACGTGACTCGCCTGACACAAGTAGAAGCAGCCACACAGTTAATAAACGAATACGAAATAAAATAAAATGCAATTTAGTACAGGTAAAAATAACTACACACTGTATAACGCTATGTTAGAAAATTAATGGCTGGATCCTGTCATTTATAACAAACTCTGTTGAATACGTGTTCAAATAAGCGGACATTAAAAAGTTTCTAAACTTTAACGCGACATTTGCTCGCAACTGCTACAATTACATACAGGCATCAACTAAACAAATCCAACCGTGAATACCATCCCTTATGACATCCGTGACTTCAAGTTTTTGCCATCATTTTTGTATTTATAATGTTTTACACATTGTCTCTTTATGTTGACAAAAAGTTTCTGCAAAATCTTTTTCTTGCTCAAAGTTTACTTCTCCCCTGCAAAATTTGGAAAATCGGGGAAACCTATATTATCATAATTTTTCTCGTAGAACGGGTCTCGTAGAATGTGTAAGAGAGTTTATGATATGTTTACATGATAATAAAACATAGGTAAAAATTTTAAAATGATAAAAATAACTTTTAATAATTACGTAATTGAACATCCCTATAATCTGTATTTAGCTAAAACATATTTTACTATGCTATATGTATAAACGGTACATATATACGCTACATACATACGGTATGTATATACCGTATGTATACGGTACATACAAACGGTAAAAATATATGCTGTTTTTACTGGTATATGTATAAACGTTTTCTGTACCAATTCTAATATTTAATTGTTGATTACTGCTTTTATAATTAATTACAAATATCATTACATTATGAGTAATTTAAATTGTATAATTGTATAAATTAATGTCTGTGATATTATAACTTTCTCGTTGTCTTTAAAAAAAATTGATGATGTAAAACAAACTATCCCAACTCGTTTACATATACGATGATACGCACACTTACGGACGCACGCGCGCCCACACACATTAATATACACAAACACGTTCACTCAAATATTTGTTCTGATGTGTTTGACATTTCTTTTGTATTTATACACACGTCCTGATGATGACAATAAACATTGTCGAAACGTCAACACAAATAAGTTAAAATTTATGTTATATTTTTGACCGATCCTCACAAACCCTTCACCGACAAAATTCAATGATTGACGGTCACTACGAATTTAAGGACTATAATTTATAACAGTGTGGTTACCGATCAGAACACAGAAAAATTTGTTATTCCCGTAACATATTGTTTATGAGAAAAAATTTTACACTGTGAAAATAAATAAAATGACTGTCAGTAATTCAAACGCACGCATTGTGATATAATATAAAGAAACAGCCTAACGCAAGGATCTGCAATCTCGGCAAGCGTGACACTCTAAATGATTTTCAGTGGAACAGTAGACGGTTTGCAATATGCAACACAAAACCAATAGAAATCTATTCTTCTAAACATGGATTTTTAGAAACTAAGTAGTACAAAGAGTTGCAAGTAAAAGTGTACAATATGTAGGTACAGTAGCTGTAGTTAAGAAATTCGCAAGTCTGACCGAAGTTGATCAAGTAGCCACACAATACTGAATAATTTTTCAGGATATAAGAAGGACAAAAATACCATTACAGCAACGAAACTGAGAGACGATTTTAATAACAAATGTTAATTTTTGATAAATATTACCCAAAATGTTTTAATAACATCTTCATAATTTTAGTTTAAATAAAACAGACATTAAATTCAATTTTGTATTACTCTGTTTCAAAAATATTTAATTAAATGCTCCAGAAAAAAAAATTTTCTATTTTCATCAAATATTATTTGTGTAGATATTAGCTAATAAGAATAGTAAAAGATTAACTAATTCTTTTTCTGCAGTTACTGTAGACTGTGATGTAAATGTATGTTTTTGTTCATTAATGCCGGTCTACATTTAGCACGCTTTGATTTAGTTCACGTTGACAAGCTGAAGAACACGCTATGTTTTAGAACCACACACCCAAAAGACTACTGAATCCCGCAAAGACTAAACGGTTTTGATTAACTTCATTCATTCAGAATAAAATCATAGAAGCTTCGATCATTTTGGAGAACAGGAGTCATATAAGTGGTGTATAGTATATATTATAATAAATAATTAAAGTAGTTATAAGTGGAGAACAGTAGTGGAATAGGAATGAAGGCTCAGACAGGATTAGATCTAAGCAGTAAGAGACAATCGGTGTCGAGTGAAAAGAACGAAAATAAAATGTTAGTTTAACGCTATTCTGATTAATAATGAGTAACGTAATCAGCAGGTAAACGTTTCTACAAGCACGAGTTTACGTTCTTATTAACCGCGTTTTCCAATTAACCGTGTTACCATAATGAAACAACCTCACACTACCTGTTAAAGTAACCTGTCAAAATCTGCAAATATTAGAACTACGTGTCTTTTCAGAGCACAAAGATTTAATCCAGTACTTCGACAAAGATCTTTTTATACACGAGGATAAAAAGGTTTCTCATTTAGAAGCACAGTGATTATATCACCAGTGTATTATGTAGACATTTTTATTATAAAGTAAGTAGACAAAAAATAAATTTTACCTTTTCGAAAGAAGGATTACCCAAAAAACTGGTTTATGTTTGAGATTAATTGCACCTTTGTCAGTCGTATTTTATAAGACACGAAAATTCCAGGAACTTAATTAAAATAAACGTTCATTAGAATCTGAATGCTTTTAAAAATCAAATTCTGTGTGTCCCTCTAATTAGTATTTGCTGGAGACTGGTATTAACGAGTTTTCATGCTGATGGTTGTAAAAAAAAAATATGTATCTCAGATTGTTGTGTTTTGATTGGTTTTAAGTATCTGTAGGTTTAATGTATACGTAAAAGAAGAGTGCTGCACACACAGGAATATAATTACTGAAACAAGTGTCTGAAGTAGAAAACAATTTTATCACAAAATACGGAATTCTGATCAAGATTAACATTACACAGTATAAAATGCCAGCATAATCTTGCAATCAAACTATCATATAAGAAAGTAACATAATGTGATTAAGTAAAACAAGTTTTTGGAAATGTATAATAATTTCTGTTTCTTTTTTGCAATATTTTAGATTGTATATTGTTAATCTCCGAAGCAAAGAAAGCATACATGTTACAGCTTTCCTTTAGTCTAGGTTGTAACAACTTAATCTATGTTGTTAAGAGAAGCGGAACTCACATTGAAGTACTATATTTGCTTATTTTTTAAAATCTGGTGGCTTAATATTAAAACACAGTAAATTTATATTTTTAATTTATTTTAATATATTTTGATACCTCTTAACTTTGTTGAAAATTGTGATTAGACTAGCTGAAACATCAACATAAAT
Source organism: Magicicada septendecula (assembly GCA_034769895.1). NCBI lineage: Eukaryota > Metazoa > Arthropoda > Insecta > Hemiptera > Cicadidae > Magicicada > Magicicada septendecula. The sequence goes on from CM068373.1 coordinate 330,845,060, forward strand.
AATTAAAATGAAAAAATATAATAATGGTTTGTTAAAAATTGTGAATTCGTGATTATAATTTTATTTACAGCAATAAAAACATTATTTAAACTGTATAAATAAAAATTAAAATAATTAAATGAATGAATAATTTAAATAAAAAATTAGTTAATAATAACAAAATAATAAAGAATAATCCTTTTACGACATTAATGTTTGTAGGTTTATTTTATTTTTATGTTTGTAGGCATGCACATTATGTACATAAAAGTGTGTGTACTTTTTTAACTAGTTGTTTGCGTTTAAATTATTAGGCAGGAGAATATTGTGTATGCATTTAAAACAAAATAGTTACCGTCTAATTACTGGAAATGTGCTATTGGGCTATTAATATTGTTACGACGTCACAGAACAATCTACGTGTTTATCGAACGTTCCAGAGAGATCCAGAATGTAATCGTGTGGCGTACGTGCTACTTTACGCATTTTGCGAGAATCTTCTCGACTGTGCCGGGCTTCGCTCGGGCGCTCGGCCTGTGTCAAGGCCGCGGTTAATTACGTAGTTCACACGAGAGATAAGACACAGTTTGGAAGCTTCTGGTGTGTGAGTGGGACTATAAATACATGGCGGTAGCGGCCTTAGTAGTTCAGTTTTAGTGCGAGATATTTACAGAGCGGTTCGAGAGTTATAGTAGCGAGATTACCGTGTACGTTCAAGTAGTTATTAGTGAAGTGTTGCTTTTTATAATCGGGCGGTATAATTACAGTTTTGATTTGATTTGTTGTAATAGACTGTGTTGGTAATTACGAACTGTTTTACTGTAAAAATTAAAGTTGTGATTAGTGACTTAATTGGTGTCTTGTACTTATTTTGTTTCCACTGTACCTACGACGATCAAGTAGACCGTCGTAACAATATGTTTACTCAAATTATATAGATAAAATTATAATAATAATAATAAAAATTATAATGAGAGTAATTTACTTTATGTAATAACAAAACTATTAATAAATAGCTACAGTAATAAATAACAGCGAGACTAAAAGCTTACTAAATTTTTCCGGATAAAGCATTTAACGTGTTAATAAAAACATACGGGAAATTTTTTAATGTAGTCCGTTTAAAAAATGAACTTCGTGTGTATACGATTCCTCCAAATTGAGTGCACTGTGAGTGAGTGATTGAGTCCACTGACATGATCTAAATCTATACTTGCGTGCCAGTGGACTCAATCAAGGATTGTCCGAAGTTACGTAACTGTGCGCCTTTATTCTTACTATTCCTGTAACAAGTGCCGCTGTAGAACGATCGTTTTCAGCCCTTCGCCGCATACATACATAGCAGCGGAACACTTATAGCCAAAGAGACTGTCTGGACTGTCTCTTATATCTATACACATTTTTTATAGGTATAAACACTTTTTTAGAGAAGAACCGCAAAATCGAGTTGCAATACAAGTAACCTATCACTGGAAGGTAGCGGTAAGTAAACAAAACTGGTAATTTAATTTATTGTAACATTTATAACATAGGCTTAACTCTAACAATAAACACCGGCAACAAATCTAATTTTCCCACGGCACGTCACTGTTTGCGAATAATAATACACACCGGTCGTACGGCATTTTTGAGCTTGTACAGTGTTTGTTATCACTCACTCAAATAATTCGTCAGTGTCTCCTGCAACACAGCACTTCGGGGTTCCGGAGAGAAAACGCTAAGAGCATCAATCAAGTTGTACGGCCTAAGCCATTAGCACGCGCTTATATAATCGGAGTACGAATGATTGTTGCCAAAAGCATCCCTTTTCTTCACAACCAGTGGTTACGTAGATTATGTTTCATTCCTTCAATGAGGTATATTAAGTTGCTATTGTAAAATACCGTAAGCTCTCTTACTCTTTCTCTAAAATTATTTTTACCTTCGTCTCTGTTATTCGTTTTCTGTAAAAGTTTATATAAATTTATATATATTTTCATTCATTTACACTTTATTTTTTAACGTTGTTTAGAATCCTGTAAGGCGGCTCAGTAGACCAGAGGTTATGGCACCTGGCTACTAACTTAGGGGTCCCGGGTTCGATTCCCGGACCCGCACCATAAAATCAATTTGCGTTTTTCAGCCCCCAGGTCGACTCAGCCTGTTGAAAATGAGTACCTGGGATAACATCCTGGGGATAATAATGGGCGGCTGAAGCGTAGTGCTGGCCACACTGCCTTCCTTGTATGCCGTACGGCTCGTATATGGCAGCCTACCCTGCCTTACTCCTAAGCTGCTTCGGTGATACACATGGGAGCCATTATTATTATATTGGAATCCTGTAAACACACCCATATAGCCTACGGTTTTCTCTGCGTCTCTTTCCTGGTCTAAGGTTATTTTTATCAAGTTTCCTATAATTTTCGTCTGTCACTTCACTAGCAGAATTTTTAAGGCCTTAATATAGATATAATTTATAAGTATTTCTTTGTGTCCTTTGCGTAACATTTTTTTCTGTACTTTCCTAGTACACTTTATAATTTTCTAATATATAAATGAAGGTTCATATATTTATAAGGTATTATAACATATAGTTTTATATATTACTACAACACACGGTTTTAGGTTTTAATATGTTGGCCCCTCGCTTTTGGAAGCCATTTTACAACATCGCAAATATAATGTGTTTATTTAATTGACGTGTGTTAAATCTTTATATACATTGCCTCACATTAAATTCGTGTGTGTGCAAGAACGAAGGTTGTAATCATAATAATAATACTTCGATTTCATTGGTTTATAAATTAATTCAATTTTTTTTAACAATTTTCATTTGGTTAGTGGTTTAGAAACTCATTATTATTTTGACATATTTATTATGAGTAATTTATAATCTCAGATTACACGTTACTTTCTTATTTATTTTACAATACCACATGATTCGTATTTTTACATACCTACTACGTATTATTCGTAGTCTTATTTGACACAAAAAAACAAATTATAACATCTTATTACTAATGCATTATTATAAATTTTCTATACTGCTCTCAGCTAGCTCAATTTTCTTACTGATTATCTACTCGTTTAATTCTTTATATTAATTACTTCTCTTTGTTATTGCATATGCATTGCTTCTTTGTGTTATTTTAGTAAAATTCGTATTTCTTCAATAAAATATCAATCTTTTCAGTAAGTTATTAGTAAAAGAATTTAAATATTTCTGTGAATATTACTTTTGACTGTTTGAAACTTACCCTAATTAATATACAAGAAATGTTACATTTACTCTTATAATTTCCATTCTTATTAAATTAGAGTCATTCTCTTATTATTCTCTACTTGTGTTACAAGATTAAATTGTCTTTTATTCAGTCTTTAGTTAAGATGAAAATATGGCTTTCTTTCACCTTATTAGTAGTGGTTCCTCAGCGTACCCTCCTGGTCCTGGTCCTGAGTCCTTTACTGGTGAATCCCTCGTAGACGTGTGGCCCCGAGTCCGTTTCTCGTCCTGGATACGGATGATCCTCTTCGGTCCTGGAAGTCCTGGGGTCGGGTATTCTAGGAGTCTTGTAGTCTCTCGTACTCTGGATTCCCTGGATGCTCGTACTCTGCTTGTGGTTTCTTACTAGAGTCTTTGGCTGCCCAGGACGTCGATCATGTCTAGGCGTTCCAGTTGTTGGACATAGCCTCCGATCACATCAGTAGTTGAACAAAGAAGAGTTGCAGTTCTTGAGCAGGGCCTCCGGCCGCTTTGATGGTCTGACGAGAAAGAGAATGATGTTTGCGCGTCTTCGTATTTATACCCAAAGCGCAAAAATCATGTCTCGACAATATTCTGCCTGTTTGAAAGTGTCGAGAGCGTCACTCTTAACCCACACTTTCCTGTTACATTTATTTTGCTCGTCTTCGCGAATTGCGAAGTCTTTGGCACGTTACCTGATATTCATTCGATCGGTAATGTTTTAGGCGTTCATCACGCACAAACCATTTTTTTTTCTTCATTACTTTAATTACTATTGATTTTTAATTCCTTACAATAACACTTTTTGTTCGTTTTACATAATTTTTTATATACTTGTTCGTTATTTTTAACCACACATTTTGGTGTTTTTAATTTTTCGCTACGATGCACACAAGACTTAAAAATTAATTAAATACAAATAATTTATATCGTTAAAAAAAGGGTGTCGTTTTTCATGAATGAACCAGTTCCACACACACACACACACACACACACACACACACACACACACACACACACACACACACACACACACACACACACACACACACACACACACACACACACAACACACACACCTTTTACGCGTGTACTCACATGCAGAGAGCAGCTGGCTATACTCCTTGTCTCAACATGCAAATCTGGCGTTTATATTACAGTTTAGATTGCAGGCTGACTTATTATTATTACCAAAATGGATTATTTATTTGTTCAAATTACTTATTTAAATTAGCCTATGCAATGCACAGTACCCAACATATTTGTACTTTTGCAATATATTCAATTCACAGAAGAAAAAGAAAAACATTACAAAATCAACTATTTAAACATAACTATCACAAGATACAATAACCACCTACAATATGCAATATAAAGAATACCAACTTCACGACATCATTATACCTAACCATTCTGACCACCCACCACAACATAAAATGGCAGCACTCTATTCACTATTTTACAGAATGTACAAAACACCCCTAAACAAACAGGAAACAGACAAAGAAAGAAATATAATATTACCCCAGTCGGTTTTGAGATCGGAATAGAGTTACAGTGAATGGATTTGAATGAAACCTTTTTTATTATCTTAAGTTTTGCTCAAAGATCAAAGTTAAAAAAGTTAGAAAGTATGCTTTTAATTTTTTAATTGTTTAAATAAACAATTAAAAAGCAGTTAATTAACAGTTAGATTACTCAAAAAGTATAAGAGATACGAAAACGTTGTATAAAACATTTTGTGTAGCTTATAAAAAGACCTTAAATTTGAGCTGAGACCAGTTTCTATATGTTCAAATTTGACCAGGTTATGGCCATTTGAAATTTGCGCTAAATTTGCAACTTTTGCGACGCGCGCGAGTTGCGCCATTTTTCTTCGATCATAACTTGAAAACTAAAGCATTTAGACGGAAATTGCTTTTACACTTTTTAAAGAATATTAACTTATATTTTATTTGAGAGGCATAACTTTTAATTATATGTTGAAATAAGGAAGTTATGACGAGTTCACCAAAAACGTTGGTGAAATAAAAAGAGGTGTTACTAATTTTTTTAAGTTATACATACTTTTTAAATAATTTACGTTGCTATATTTTACACTAAATCGCCTATTAATAATGTAAAATGAAGAAGATAAAAAATCTTTATTTTAAAATGGCCATATTTGGCTAATTATACAATTTTGGCCATTTTTCGACCATTTTTTGCAATTTTTTGACTGCCATATTGTTTGCACTAGAAAATATCATTATTGTCCTATTGGATATTAAACTGCATAGTATTAGCTTTCAAATGCGACCAATCCGAGCTATTTATCTTTAATACATCGGTTTTAATAGAGATTTAAACAATCACAAAATTTTTTGAAAATAGTCGAAAAAATACGATTATTGTTAATTTTTAAGCGGTATATATATTTTTTAAATAACTATAGTTTTTATTAGTATACTACCATACCTTAATGCTTATATAATTTAAATTATTTTTTGAATTAAAACATTAAACATTTGTAGTTGTAAAATTGCTATTTTTTCATTATTTCAGAAAAATCCTTACTTTTTTACAGTTTTTTTTTAATTTACTCAAAAAGTATAAGGTATACGTTCAAATTTAATAGGCCATAAATTAAAGCTTACAAAATTTCCTATCAAACAATATACTCGTATTTTTTTTTAAGTATTTTTAATATGACAATTGAAGCGCGAAAAACATGCAAATTATTGAAGTGTGGGTTACAGAAGATCTCCTTAAGTGATGGAGGGAGACGGAAACTTAAACAACCTACAAAGGAGGAAGATCAGAAAAGATACAGAGCTTTAAGAAATGCAATTAGTAGGTGAGCAAAAGAAGACAAGGAAAGTATTTGAAAGAGGAATGTGAGGAAGTAGAAGAATACGTGAATAAAATAATTTTTGCAACAGGATATAAGATAGTTAAGACATAGATGGAAAAACTACATCGAGAATGTCTATGATGATAAGTTACCTGATGAAGCATCAACAGAATTTAAAGCCGAGAGGGATTTGAAAGGACAAAAATGTTATATCTTAATAAAAGAATATGAAACAACATTGAAGAAATTGAAGGAGAGAAAGGCTCCAGTAATTTACGGAAAACATATGGAGCTCAGTACACATGGAGGTGATAGGTTGAAGAAAACCTTTACTGACTAATGCATCAAGGAAAAGTAACAGACGGCTTTAATAAAGCATTATAATCCCATCCCCAAGAAAAGCAAGGCAACTCAATGTGGAAAATATCGGACTCTTAGTTTAATCATGAATGCTTCAAAAATATTGACCTCAATTTTGTACAATAGAATTGAAAGTAAAAAGGAAACCAGTTTAACAGACGACCAGTTTGGGTTCAGAAAAGGAAAATAAACAAGAAAGGCAATTTGCCCTTATCAGCAGAAAGGCTGATAACAGAGAAGAGATTAGCTAAAGATAAAGAGGGAACTATATAAAAATGAGAGAGCAGTAGTGAGATGCAAATCAGAAAACGAGGAATCAAGAATTAAAAAAGGTGTTAGGCAAGGATGCTCTCACCAACATTATTTAATGCATATAACAGAATGGGTTTGACGTAGTCAACAAAGAATGCAAAGAAAAAGTAATAATCCACGGAAAAAGAATTAACATGCTACGTTTTGCTGATGATATGCTGTAGTAATAGAAAATAAGCAGGATCTGATTAGACTGTTAGACAGTATGGATAAAATATTGAACGAAGGATAAATAGAGCTAAAACTAAAGTTATGATATTCATGTTTAATACGGTAACCAAATCGCTTGTACGAATTAATAAATTATTTACCTTCAATTATCCGCCTTGAGATTTCTTGTAATCTCGTCTATGACGCATTTAAGAGCTTATGGCCCATCATCAGATATTAAAATAAAAATAAAACTATCACTCTTGCGAGATCTTTATATAGTAAAAATGTCAAATGCATGCAAATTTTGACATTTTTACTATACCGTATAACGATCTCGCAAGAGTGATAGTTTAATTTTTATTTTTTTATCTAATGATGGAGCATAAGCTCTGAAACGCGTCATAGACTAGATTACAAGAAATCACAAGGCGGATAATTGAAGGTAAATAATTTATAAAGTTGTGAGTTGTGGAAGAAAAGAAAATTTAAAGCTAAACATTGCACTGAGAAGAGAAACCCTTTAGAATGTGAACGAATTTACATACTTGGGCAGTAAATTTACAAAGGATGGCCAAAGTGAAAGAGATATTATTAGCAGGAAAAACCAGGTTAAGATTATAGTTGTCTTGTTTGTCTTCTTTCACTGCACTACACTTTATATAATATTGAAAACTTTCTCAAGTGAAACTTACTTGTCTGTTTTGTATGTAAGTATGCCTTCCTCTATACACCACCCCCACTATACCTTCCAACCAACAAACGTTACTAGGTACTGGCAGTCTGTCGCAATGCTGAAGAAGGCGGACACGACGCCGAAACGCGTTCTAAATACAAAACAGACAAGTAAGTTTCACTTGAGACCAGGTTAAGATTGCTTTTAACAAAAAAAAAGTAAAGACTACTAACGATAAGTAGCATTTCCATTAAAACAAGTGTTTCCTAATTAGTTTTATATGGAACATTGTCAAGTGTGGTTGCAAGTGATGGACAATAGGTATGAAGGAAAAAAGGAAACAACAGTTTTGAGTTATGGTGTTAACGTGGGTTGCTAAAAATAAAATGGTCTGACAAGATTACAAATGAAGAGGTGCTGATCAGAATAGGCAATGAGAGGTGTTTGTAGGAAGAAGAAGAAGGGTGGAACTTGTTGGACACACACTGCGGCATGAAGGACTACTAAAATTGGTAAAGGAAGAAACAATAGAGGGTAAAGGATATTGAGGAAGATCAAGGCTGCAGTATATAAATCAAATTATGGAGGATATGAATTGTGAGACTTATGAGGAAATGGAGAACGTACAAGATCGACCCAATGGAAGACTGCTGCAAACCGATCTTAGAATCGAAGACATAAAAAGAAGAAATCATACATACACACATACATACATAAAACAATAAAATATTTAGTGAATAAAAAAGAAAAAATTATTTTAGTATTAAAAAAAAATACAATTATTGTCAGTTTAAGATTATATTAGAAACTGTGCACCCGTTTCAAGTAAGTATAGAAGTTATTAGAAAATAATGTTAAAGTTACAAAAATGTTATATTATTACTTTTTTTTTGTATTTGCATTAGTTACATTTATGTATGAATTTCTTGTCTTTTCTTATATCACTTTTTAAGTTCTATTTATAGTCTTTGTTATAAAAGATTAATTGTTAATTGTTTACCTAATTATTTTTGTGGCTGTTACCGTGCGTGTGTGTTGTGTCCATGATGACGTTGATGATGCTGGAGATGATTTTTATGCCGGAGTTTCCACTTCAGTCATCTGTCGGGCAGAGTCTCCAACGTCGGGAACGATTGGAGTCTGTTGTCTGTTGTCTGTTGTCCGTTGGACAGAGTGTCCTCCGTCGAGAGTGATTGGCGTTCGTTCAGAATCGGCCGGAGTTTCATATTCAAGGCACGGTGACAGGTCGAAGATTTCTTGGCAGCGTTCTCAAACCTGTTGAGTTTTGTGCAAGTTTGTTCCGTGCGACGCGTCCGTTTCCCACACATCACTTTTGGCGTATGTTTACACACATAAATAGTATGTATGTACAAAATAATAGAATCATGAAATTTGTGATACTTTTGGTTTTGTTTATACTACTAATTAATTGCTCGTCACGTATTAATTAGCTGAGTAATTAATTTGATTATAGTTTGGTTATAATTTTACCATTTACCTTCAAATTGTATCCACACACCTGTCATTAATGACACATCTTATGTATGTACGTCTTAAAATGACACAATTCACTTTTCTGTAGGTGTTGTTAGTGTGTGAATTTTTATTAAATAAACATATTTAATTATTTGTATAGTATGCCTGTCTGAACTGAAACTCACTACCACAATGAAAAATACGTGTGTACACAAAAACACGTTCATTTCCTGCAGCGATCAAGTGCAAGCCGACGTAACTCATACGCGCGCACACACACACACACACACACACACACACACACACACACACACACACACACACACACACACAGACAGAGGCACAAACCTTCCCCCTAGTAACACACGTAAATAATTGTTAAAAACAGGTGTTTAAAAGCAGGTTACGAATTGCCCAATTCTCGTCTGTTCCCGTACGCACCAACTGTTTATCTTTATCTTATGTGTACAAATAGATTACCCTTGGCGAATATGCTAATATGTGTCACTGCAATGTACTTGCAGTCTCTTACAACATTATGTAACACAATAAATTCTAAAGTAGGTTTTTAGACTGTGTTTTAAAGGATACTTTTGTAAAACGGAGTGAATTAAACTGTGACTTGTTGGGCGCCTGTAGCAGTCAACAATGAACCAGTGAACACTTAATCTCGGTGAAATCGGATTATTCATAATTACGTCTAAGTCATTCTAAAATGCTCTGTTAATAGTGCACACTATTAAATGATGTCATCCCGTTATAGTATTGTGTAATCAACATTATCATAAGACGTTTCATAATTTTGGTTTTTCGTTTTGTGTAAAAGGTACAAAATTTTCAAATTTCAATTACATGTCTAATCACAAAATATGTAGTAGGATTTAATATCTAAGTAAAACCACTGTTTAAACATGGCTTTATTAAAACTTTTTAAGTCATGCAATTATAAATATAAAATACTTGAACATTATCTGTTTATAGTTTCATCTCAAACATATCCAACTTATAGTCTTATAGTCTCCAAATCTTAATTTTAAAAACCTCAATAACAGGCATATATGTACAGACAAATATTAAAGAAAAAATATAACTATTGCATTAAGTAAGACAAACTTCTGAAATAAGCGAATATTACTGCTGCTTCATAACCTAGTTAGTAATAGAAATACTAGTTAGAATTACTGGTTAGTAATACCTCCAAATTCTGAAGAAGAACAAGAGTGTTTAACACGTATGAGTGTCAGGGCCTGTGTTGAATCATTCTGGAAGCTTTTCAACTATATTCTTATTTTTGTGCTTTTAATACAGACTGAAATCATGTTTTTACTTTGTCTTATTAATAAAAATGTAATTATGGTGACACACAGAAAGTCATTGCATTTGTTGCGTTCAGTCATATGACAAACACCCAGGTCACAGATCAAATCTACATGTCATGGGCAAAACGTACAAAGCTAACTTAGTTAACTTTTATAACTTATATTGACAGAAGCAAATGCAGGTTCAAGATTATCCGTTGCCATTACTTGTATTGACAATCAGGAAGGAAAATACACTTTCAAATACATCTTTCGGTTTTGATATAGGCTACTGATGCATGTCAGAGATAAGTGGTAACACAATGTATCTTATTAGAGAGCATGATAAGACAGTAACATACATACTTCAACTACAAGAGTAGACTTCTCGAACTTTTCAAATGATTGGAAAACCTTACCAAAATGATTTGCACGAATTTTAGTGGAAAACTCATATAGCCTACAAAAAGTTTAACACGCGCGCCCGCGCACTTGCACAGCACAAATTTTATAATTTAGCATGCTTAACACTTTGTAATTATTAGCAGTTTATTTTAATTTTGAATAAAATTTTAATTAAATATTTTTAATAAATATATTAAGGAATTTATTTAACCTAACAGTCTAGCGCTTATAATATCAATTTCTTTCACACTGAGAATCAATATATATAAAATTTGTATTTAACCGTTCGGTGCAATTATAATAAGTTTAATTAATGTCCACACTTTGTAACACACTTGTAACACTTTGTAACAGTAATAACTCTGTAATGACTGACATGGACTTGGTTAGCCATTGTCTAACATTTACAGTGGACTGTGAATTCGTAACTTTTACCTTTAGCTATTTAACTTGAGCTGTCTTTCAGAAAACTACCACTCCATTGACCCTCTATGTTGTACACAACCCACTGCACATGGCAGTTACAATCTTTCTATCACCCATACTCAGCACATGACCCAGGCATTTCACTTTCTTTCCTTCAATATAACTGTACCATAACTTATATAGGGGTGGTTAATATCCTTACATTTTTCATGAAGTACTAAATTTTATAATCGTCTCAAAGTTTAACGTACTGTAAAACTAATATTATTCAATGCAAAACACGTTATATATGATGTAAAATAATTATAACAATTGTAATTAACAATAAATGTTTGATTCCATAGTAACTATGAATTGCTTAAATATAATCAGTTTATAAAAAGGATAGATACGTAATACACGTTTACATTTGATTTTGAAATGAATTTTTTGGGACAAGGTTAGTAATTTTAATGAAATACGCCAACTATGTTACATTCTCTAAGCTTAAAATGTAATTACTATTGCCATAAATTTATTTTAACCAAGATAAACTAACCCTTTCATTTTAACACACGTGGATCACTTAGACTCCTACTCTTGTTTATGTAATGTCCCAATGGTAATTCAGTCTATTTATTCTAACCAATGGCGTAGCATTTTTTCAGGACAAACAAATACTTATGAACTTCCACCACTACTCAGGCTAGCAAGTGTTATACATTGCTATAAGGACATTATAGTTATTACAGTTTTGTAGCATTATAGTTAATATAGAGCTAATAATTATCAAGTACAAATAATATATATTGTGCTAACAGTAACCATCTAGTATATGTAGCTAAACCAAATATATTTCCCAAACACTACCATTAATTTAATATGCAATTTTGTCCATTACTATAGTGTGTATGCCTACCATGTAAATTTCTTAAGTTTGGTATTATATCTTCTGTCTCTAAGCCTACATTGTTTATTAAGTCATATTTTGCTAAAAGTTTTCTTTAATTTTATTTTAGTATAATTTCGCTTTAGACAAAAGTTAGTCTTTACCTGTTTAAACGGTTTTCTTAACCTTATTTACTTATCTTTACTTTCCACGCGCAATACGCTGCCATTGTTCATTTTGTTATTTGAATTAGCAATCCCAGTAATTCAACTTTGTCGTGTTTACTTGCTGAACTGCTACTTTTCATGCTCCGGACGAGGCCATCTATTGTCTCCTACCATTATCAAGTCCAAAACCAATTCGTGGTTTGACAGACATGTTGACCGTGTCTGGAGTATGACAGGTAACGGTTCAGCAAGTAAGCACGACAAAGTTGGGAACAACGGTATAAAATTGCAATATGACAAAATTACGTGAAACCAATAGTGTTAACAAAAATGAAATTGTCTTTAGAGCGCTGGTAGAACAAGTGTTCTAATCATACCAATTGCATGAATTGGTACTGTGGCCCATGGATTTACCACACTTGTTTTACAGCGCATATTTATGACAGCTGGCAACGCTGGTCAGTCCTTCATAAATCCTCCATCAATACGCAAACGTTTTATTTACATTTTCAAACATAGAACATGCCTGAATCTTTTAAGATAAATTCGAATACACTGGACAAGAATGATTTTGTTACATGGTTAATATTTGCTGAATCTTATGTATTGTTGAGCGCTGATTCCGAATATGAAGTCAGAAATTCCCTATCGGCCTTAGTTTTTTTGCAATTGCCCTTCTTACTTCTCTAGAAAGTACATGGGCACGAACTATACAAGTGCAATATATATGACATTATTAGTTTACTTTTTGCAAAATTTATGTTGCTATTTAAACTGTATATTAATTTATTTCAGTTCATCAATATCCATGAGAGATACTTTTATTATGTCAACACAATAATGAAAACGATTACAAATGACACACATGATTCATGTAAATTACGGCACCTATTTTAGTCACACTGTATTACTCGTACGCTGTGAAGAACATTGGACTTCGATGACTCATCGATGACTCAGTGTTGAATGTAATACAGTAAACAAACACTATCATGCTGGCTAAGAAATATCACCTCCACTTCAGTCAAATGTGAACTCTCGTGTGTCTAAGTTCGTAGTACTCGTGGCGTAGTTCGTAGTACTTTTCCTACCAATTTGTAATTTAATTTTTACCTGTACATGTATTTGTCAGTGCATGTACATACTAAATTAATCTGTGTTGTAAAGTGTTTAAACATTTTGTATTAAGTGTTTGTGAGTGTATAACAGTGAAATGTTTCATAAAAATGCCACATAGTAGCATTAACCAGTCAGACAGTTTCTGCTATATTTGTGGTGAGGTAACACTAAAGTCTCAGAGGAGAAATATAACTCCACTGTTAAAAAAATCGTATGAACTATATTTTGGATGTAAATTAGGTGATCAGGACAAGTCCTGGGCCCTTCACAGTTGTTGCAATTCATGTGTAACGCTGTTGACTGGTTGGTTGAATGGATCTCGTCACATGACATTTGCAATTCCAATGGTTTGGAAAGAACCGAAGAATCACTCCACGGACTGTTATTTTTGTTTAACGAAAATATCAGGGATAACAGCGAAGACTAGACACACTGTTAAATATCCTAATATTCCCTCTGCTATAAGACCAGTGCCTCACAGTCCACAACTTCCAATTCCAGTACCACTGAAAACATGGGAATTAGACGAAGATGCTGTTAATGTTGAAGGTTGTGCAGATTCATTGGACGATGAAGAAAGGAGAGACCCAGACTTTTTAGAAAGTACAAATACTGAACCACACTTAATTAATCAGTCAGAATTAAATGATCTCGTTCGTGATCTACATTTATCCAAGAATCAAGCTGAACTTCTCGCATCACGACTGAAAGGATGGAATCTTTTACAACATAATACTAAAATAAGTGGTTTCCGTGACAGGCAGTGTGATATTGAACGTTTCTTCTTACAGTATGAGAACTTAGTTTACTGCACTGATGTGGAATCTTTACTAGAAAGTTTTGGACTTACGCACCATCCTGATGAATGGCGTCTTTTTATAGACTCCTCAAAACGTAGTTTGAAAGCAGTCCTTGTTCATGTTGGAAATAAATACCTATCAATCCCTTTAGCTCATGCAGCTAACATGAAGGAGACATATGAAAGTATGAAACTTGTGTTGGATATGATTCAGTATGAGAAACATTTGTGGCATGTTTGTGGAGACCTGAAAGTGATATCACTGTTACTTGGTTTACAACTTGGATATACTAAATTTTGTTGCTTCTTGTGCGAGTGGGATAGCAGAGATAGGAAGAATCATTATCTTCAGAAACAGTGGCCAAAAAGAGGAACATTGACTGTAGGAGAGAAGAACGTTGTGAGCCCAGCACTAGTAAAACCTGAAAAAGTTTACCTTCCCCCACTACACATTAAGCTAGGTTTTATGAAAAATTTTGTTAAAGCAAGGGATCGTGAGGGGAGTGGATTTCAGTTCCTAAAAAGCAAGTTCCCCAAGATAAGTGACGCTAAACTTAAGGAAGGCATATTTGTTGGTCCTGATATAAGAAAACTAATGAATGATATTCAATTTGAAGACAGTTTGAATGACTGTGAGGTTGCTGCTTGGAAATCTTTTAAAAATGTTGTTAATAACTTCCTTGGAAATAATAAGGCAGATAACTACAAAGAACTGATAACTGAGCTTCTTAAACATTATAAAGCACTTGGCTGTAATATATCACTAAAGATCCACTTCTTAGATTCTCATCTGCATTTTTTCCCAACCAATCTCGGAGCTGTGAGTGACGAACATGGTGAACGCTTTCACCAGGAAATATTCACCATGGAGACACGCTACCAAGGAAAGTGGAACCCAAGAATGCTAGCTGACTATTGCTGGAATCTGAAAACTGATTTACCTACAGCACACTACGCCAGAAAATCAAAACGAAGCAGATTTTAGGTATGTTGAAATTGCATGTATGTATAATAAACGTTTTTCAAAAAATGGTAATTACAAAAAAACCATGCCCGATAGAAAGAAACCATTTACATATTTGAAATCAGCGTCAAAAATTCTATAAGATTCAGCTGTTATCATTCTTGTAACAAACAAAAACCAAAATTTTGTTGTCCAATTTTATTATGTGGCACCTGTAACATTAGACATTTATACGTAAATTTATTATGGATACCGGGTACCTAGAGACACTCGAAAGTATAGGAGAAACTTCAGAACTGTACTAGATTCAGAACTGACTTGAAAAAATCACCTGTTAATTTTATTAACCTATTTGATATTTATTATCTACAACAAATAGATATTTAGATTATTTAAAATCTAAAAATCCTGTTCATTTTATTATTTCCTTAATACGTGTCCAGAGCAAACGCTGTGATCTTTGTACTATACACTCATACCTAAACAAATAACAGTGTAGTACTGTATGATAGGGTGTAGCGTATAAGACAACCTCAAAATCTTTTCAGACAATACAAAGATTATTTGGAAAATTGATTTGGGAAAGAATATATGGTTTATAACTTTTGGTGATCCTCTGATCCTTATGAAAAATGTTGATGGTTTATAAGTACCACAAACCCTTACAACTTTATTTAATCAAAACTTTCAACACAACTTTCAACTTTCTTGCACCAAAAATGTTTTAAAAATTGCCTGAAAATATTAAGTGTCTAAATAATATAAATTTAGTTTTGAAAAAGTAAGTGATTTTTAAATTTGATTATTAAATGATTATTTAATTTATTTGTGGAATAATCATTGAACAATAAAATATAGGAACATGAGTGTAAGCTTTATCTTATAAAATTGTAAATAATCTCCTGTTTTATGTCCACACTGCATAGCATACTATACGTGTAACTGTAAATTAGCCTGTACAATAATGTTGTTAAATGACAGTTTTATGTTTTACGTTTGGCATACCAAGAAACTGTACGGGATCTTTATTGTTGTACGTCAGTGACGGTAAACCGAGTCAGCCAGAAACCTTAAGAGCCCTAAATTGGCTCAATAAACAGTGTGTGAGGATTAGCAGTTTTGATATTTTTGTTATAACATATTAATACACTAAGTTTGGTTTGACATTAAGACAGTTTAATTATTTTTGCTGTATTGAATGTAATTGTTAGATTTATTAATTTTTTTAAATTTTCTATATTAAATGTAATATTGTTATACGTTTGTTATTTTTGAAATATATATTATGTACTGGAGGAAAATAAATAATAGTGTCGTTGCTGATTATGATGGTCATGGTTATTATTATTATTATTATTGTTGTTGTTACTTAACCTTGAAATCATAAAAGTGTTTTAGTTCACAGGAAAAACCATGTTCTATATTACTGATAAAATTAAAAATTTTGCAGGAAAGTTTTTACTTTGGACATCGCCAAATTTAGGTGTTATAGAAACAATTATAACACTACTTTTCAACTATTTGTTGCCAGCAGGACCAGTTGAAGGTAAGTTAAATTCATTTTAAAATATTGTTATTTTTCGTTTACCGATAAGTAGTCTAATTATTTAGTAACCGTTACGTGCTAAATTATCTATGAACTTTTAACTTAAAATGTTACTTTATTAGTAGTCATGAATTTAAAGTTCTAAAAACAAAATAGTTTTAGTTTATAAGTAATTCATCTTTCAGCTTAGTCGATCAATGTGAATGTTTTATGGAAATCGTAAAGTTTGTTACAGTGGTGTTTTTGAGGTTGCACAACAAGTTATATGTAACATTATTAATTTGAAACTATATTCGTATGTGTGACAACACTGTAGATAAAGGAGAGTAAGTGAGCCACGAATGAGGGATTTTAAAGTTAAAACTCCCTCCAAAATCTACAAAAAAAAAAACTATAAACATTGATAAAGTGCTGGTAAATTTTAGTCATACTAGTTCAAATAAATAATTAGTTATCTGAACATCTAAATGCAGTGCACTATAATCGTCTCAGAGTTTAAAATCTCTACGTGTAAACATTTCAAGTCATTAGGTTGTTTAGGAATGGTTTATATTTGTAATATATTTTTATCCCAATTTTTGAGGTTCTGTCTTCTTAGCAAGTAAGGAAGACATACTGCAAGGCTTCGTAGCCCTCAAAGTTTATTCAGCCCGTAATGTATCCAGTTTGCCATAAGATGTAATATTTTTAATTTAGTAATTTATTCCACAGCAACTTAAAAAGTTTCTACCACAGTTTAAAGTTACTTCCTCTTCCAATATTATACAAATATGCCCACTGTTGTATGGTTCTTGATCGGTAATTATCAATTGTTTGTATTTACATGCATTTTTCTACTTCAGAAACAAATGAATATTTAAAAGTCTTAAAACGTTCCATTATTTCGTACAGATGAAAACCCAAGACAAAAGCTATGTTCGGAATCCACTGCCTCTACCGGTGGACTTCTTGTGCTAACTTCACCTATATTTGGGGGCTATGTTATCTCCCCACCCCCACCGCATACATACGGAGCGCGATTACGAAACCTTTGTTACTGAATACATACCTGCAGTTCCCATTTTATAAAATTCTTATTCATTAAAAAATAACAGGCGTTGAACACTGTTAATGAAGATTCCAGATTTCCTTGTATTCTTACAGTGCATTCTAAAAATAATAATATCATTATTATTGAATGCATGACGCAGAGCTAAAAAATAATGAGTTTCATTTCAGAGGCGAAAAAAGTAGGCATATTTAATTCCATTTGCTGCAAATATTTGCAGACACGTATTTAATAAGATAAAGTTTTAAAAATTCCTACAAAATATTTACCTCTATCTGCGTCTGCAGAACTTTGCAGAAAATTTGTCCTGGTTTTCCGGTATCGTTCTTTTTATTTATTTTGTACTGTACTACCTTTGTTCTTTCATAACTTTATTGTATTTGAGATATCAATTAACATATCTCTTGTTTATACACTTACCTCCTTGATTGGAATAAACCAAGCAGCAAATAACGATTTCTGTTTTTTTTTTTTTTTTTTTTCAATGTTACTTGTTCATTCGAAAACTTTACCCGACACCAGAAAAATTCAGAACCGTTACCTAAAAGAAAATACTGGTCGCGCCTCTCAAATAAATAAATAAGATTAACTCTACTAAGTAACAATTTATATAATTTTCTGTTGCTAATAATTTTCTCTTTATTGGAGAAATTTTTAGTGGATGTACGCCAACCCTCATAAAATTTTGAGTTTTAGTTAGCCTTCTTCTGACCTTCAGGCGTCACAAAGGTACGTTATTGTAATAGTTGGATTTTTCACTCAAACATTTAATTAAAAGTAAATGAAGTTCTCTAAGCATACCCCAGTAAATATGCTATAAAATAGACCTACTATTACAATTTTATTGGCTTTATTATTTGTACTTTAAAAGTTATTAGACATTGGATTGAGCAGAATGGTTAAGGAATCATTCGTACATGTGTTTTTTAATTAAAATTACACAGTTTTCTTTGACATAAGTAACAATAGTAGCCTAAACTCACAATCAATAATACTATAGGCCTATAGCCAATGCAGACAAATACATAATTTTAAAATACGAATGTATTGCTTTATTTTAGATAAAGATATAAATGTAGATGTATTTTAGATTTTTCTAATTATTTCTCTGTTTCCACTAAATACTAAAACTGTTGCAGAAATTCGAGTCGCAGTTGTAGCTTTAGTTTTCAAAATCGCAGTGCTGGACACCATAATTTATCCAAATTTTTGCAAAGGTATGTAACATTTAAATTCCACTCTTGTGTATATGTTTCCTTACAAACAGTAGCTGTAGTAATTTCGTTCAGTAGCTTAGGCATTATCGGTATGAATATAATTATACGCTGAATTCGTTAACATAAAAGCATTAACTACCATACGAATGTATTATATGTACACACAAAATTCATTCATAATCAAAATATTATGGTGACCATATTTTTGGTTAACTATGTATTAACTATTTTGGTTAACTATTTTAGTGCAAAATAAAGAGTAATTGAGAATCAAGATGGCGGATGTGATGTTCCTGTTTGTAGCAGTATTGCCGATCATTCAAATTTATTGGACACTTTTGCATTCTCGTTGGTAAAATGATGTTATTATACGTAATGTTTGAATCGAAATTGACTTGTTCATTCTAGTTTTGATTTATTTTTGCTTCCTCCTTAAATATTTACAAGAGCCCTCATACAGACATTGATGTATTTTCACTGAACGTTTCAAAATTTTTCAAATTACTTTCTACATTGTATATACTCTGTCCATTATTCAAAAGTTTTTAGTGACATTACATCCTCTCTTTTGCTAGTTTTTCCAAGCAAAAATATGAGTTAAACAATTTGTAAAAACGTTTTTTGTCTACAATGTAACATAATATTTGTAATAATTACATTTTACTTTATATATTCCTGATTTCCTGAATTTGTCGATGTATTTGTGATGTTTGTTGAATAGTAGGTACGTTAGGTAGTGACTGAATACAATTTATTATGATACAGCAGTCATAGAGTATGCAAACAAAATGTGATATTTGAATAATACAAAAAGAAGCAAATTCTATTTTCCATAATTCCTGTAACTAATTTTTGTTATAATATATCAATACACATTGGTATATTTTGAGTCCATAACCGTTTAGAACAAATTGTTTTTGTTTTATCAAACTTCTCTGTAAATAGTTCGACCCCTGCAAAGTTTATTATTCTCTAGCTTTATTTAATAATTTATCCTTATGTTTGTAACGTATCCATAAAATGAAAAGAGGTTGTTCTGTCAATAAAAGAGAAGTCTGAAACTGAAAATTGTAAAAAGTTTTAAAAAGTGTCCGGCAATGCATCGGCAGATGTCATAATGTTAGAAAAATATAAGTACTACAATCATAAAAGATTTACGCTAAACACATAACGTGTAAAGTATTAAAATTGTCTATTTCTCCGGGTTTCATTCCGAATATCGTGATCCAGTCTGTAATACATTTTTTTTAAATTAAGTCTTCTATTATAGCCTTCAAATATATTTCAATCGAACTTTTCAATTAAGGTTTTCTTATTACATTTGTTTTACATCAAATTATTATAAATGTACGGACAATAAAAGTCATCTTCACGTAAATGCGTTTTCTCTTTTACTATCGCGTTCCTGGAACTTTATTTTTTAGATGACATCTTAAACTACAGACAGGAGAGTTTCAAAAAAAAAGACATGGGCATTCTGTAATAATCTGAAACCTTGTCTCACTTTTTTAATTTTATGGGTGCAGTATATATAATCTTTGTTGAGCTGTCGCTTAATATGGGATGGATACAACTGTTTATCTGACATCTACGCCAAAGTAGATGAATCACTGACGCGGCACATTCATAATCCAAACCCAACTGCGAGACTCACATATGTGGTCTTCGCAAGAGCAAGATTAGTAGTAGTGCGAGAAAAGTTATAAACTACAGAATTCTAAAACGCAAGTGCGCGGCCTTTATATATTGCAGAATTTCCAGCCAAATTGAAAAAAATTGCTTGGGCTTAAGGATGAAAAAATGCAACCTATGTCAAGTACAAACTCAATTTTATTGTCACTAGCTACCTATTTGTAAATGAAAAACTATAGTATCTTACTTATTGAGTGAATTAAAATTATATTTTACAATTAATTTAACTTACCTTCAGTTTTTGTTTTTTGAGGATTAAAGTAATTGAATACTGAAAATATCCCATTAATTAGAGTTCCAAAATGAATTTCTGAAAGAGAAATGTATCAAGATTGATAATCATTTTACTACAAAATACAATAATCTTGAGATTTTAAACTTAGGTGTGACGTTATGTGTCCATAGGTTAACAACAGTATTTGCATTTGTAACAAATCTTATTTACCAGTGTCATGTAATACTACAGAGCAAATTAAAGCATTTAAATGTTAAAAGTTATTGTACACTTTAATTTCTTACAAAACATTTTTTTACATACATTTGGATACAGTGTATTAATACATCCTGGTCTAGTCTAATGTTTGTATAATCCTATAAAAGAGAAGCTGTAGATCTTTAAAGACCTACACACTTCTTTGTATAGTTATCCAACTGCAGACAGACCACCTAGTTAATACTTTGTGTGTGTGTGTGTGTGTGTGTGTGTGTGTGTGTGTGTGTGTGTGTGTGAGAGAGAGAGAGAGAGAGAGAGAGGGAGAGAGAGAGAGAGAGAGAGAGAGAGAGAGAGAGAGAGAGAGAGAGAGAGAGAGAGAGAGAGAGAGAGAGAGAGAGAGAGAGAGAGAGAGTAAAATGTGCTATTAAGTATAGTCCAAGTAAAATTTCAGGGTTTTTTTTATAATGGTTATTGAGAATTAATATTATTGTATAACATACTAATAATTATATTTAATATAGTAATAATAATATATTATATCATAATATTAAAAATATATAATAATATTTATAGTAATATTTATATTACTTTTATGAAAGTTTATATATATATATATGCATATAAATAATTTTTTTAAGTAAAATTTTACACTGTGTCAATAAAACGTTTAACTGTCATCGTTAAGATATATAAAAATGGCGTATTATTAAGATTTTATCATTGTATTTTTACTGATGGTGATTATAAATACATAAATTCATACCCTTCGAATTCACGTGAAATGAGATCAGCAGCATTAAAATACTGCACTTTAATCATACTGAGTTTTTTAAAAATATTTTTAAAATAATAATATTGATACAAAAACTGTATTCCTTTAGAGTTAATGTGTTTATTTATTATAGATTCTTTGTATATTAAGGTTAGTAATTGATCTCTTTCGATAAGGTTAGAACACCCTCGTCTCACGTTCTCAGGTTGAGAATAGCTGCTGTGAAATATATAAGTATTATATATCAGTCTCTACGCTAAGTGTACAAACATGTCTACGTACAAAAACTGAAAGTATATACAGATGAAGCAGATCAGAAAAATACTATAACAATACAAATTTTAAATTGTATACAAATTTACATGTAATTTAATTTGTATAGCCCCACACTTTGTTGGAGCGCCAATACTATAACAATACAAATTGCCAATTTAAATGTATTTTAAATTGTGTAGTGGTACAGCTCATACAACATTACTGATAAAGTGTATTTATAAATGGAGTTTGGGTGTAATAGTAATAAGAGTAGTCATTGGTTGAATTGTAACATGTTTTCATAAATTTATTGAAAAAAATCACAAGTGTGTTTAAAATCGCATTTACTTTTCCATAAAATATTCATTATTGTTTGCTTAAACGTTTCATTGTTGCAGTACATTCATCATAAAATAAATCTTATATCCTATACTAACAAAAGTATATGCAAAACATTTATTTCTTAATCTAAAATTTCTCGACCGCTCAGTCTGACTGTGTGCTTTATTGCAGTTTTGTTTTCTTTTCTTTATATATTTTTTATTACATTACTTTATGCATTGCATACATCTTAATGATTGATAAAAATTTAAATTGACTAAAAGAATTGTTATTATTTTTATATAACTTCCAACTACGTTACTTTATGCATTGCGTGTATATTACTCATTGATTACTTTACAAGCTTTAAATAAAAATTTACATTAACTTTAAATTAGTTGTTAATCATCCAAGCAAAGATTTAAATTAACTTTAAATTAATTGTTCATCATCAAAGAAAATTCTAATTGAATTTAAATTACTGTATATTCTCTTATCTCTATCTACATTTTACATAACTTTTATTTATTTTTAAATTTTAAAGTGTCTTTTCAATGTCTTTATTCTCTCATTTACAAATTATAAATTGGTTATTTGTCACCTCGATTCTGTAGATCGTACCCATATCCTCCGTTGATCCGTAGGTCCTCTTCTAATGGAGTTCCCTGCACGTCCTCCGGTTCCACTTGTCGTCCTCCAGTTACTCGTCCCTCATGGTCCCATCTGGTTGCTATAGTGTAGAGTGATATGTTGCTCTGTACTAGCTGCTGTTGTCCTAGCAGACGCCTCTATTTCTCTGCATAGCGTTCCTTTGCCTGATGTGACCTCGTCGGTTGTCTTGGGTGCTGAACGTTTGTGATTGTAGACATGTTCGATAGTCGTATTTAAAATCAAACTAAGAGTTACTGTTTGATACTTGGATGAACGGATCGTCCATCCGACTTTACAGTTTATTTAAAAATCGCGTCGATACTGAACATAGCGTCCCGCCGCTTCTGAAGACTGATTGAGAGTAAAATTTGCTCTACTGTGCCCGTATTTATATTCAATCAAGAAACCACACCAGTCGGAACAGAATTCTACCTGTCAGAAATTGTTCGTGGGGTCAGTTCCCCCACTATCGTCCAATTTTATATTTTCGCACATTTCTGCCAATTGCAATGTCTAATGCGGATTTCAAGGTGTTCTAACATTGTCTGATTTAATTACACATATTATATGAAATTACCATCGGACTCGCATAATTCGTGTAATTACGAAGCTTTTAAAATCGCACAGAATTCGCACTGAACCTCCTATTCACACCGTTTTCGCACTGCACATGTGTATTATTTTTATGCATATTTAGAAGTCTTTGCAATTTTTCTACCATTTATAGTTTGCTTATAATTAAATAAAACTATAATTTAGCATCTATTTGGGGTGGGATTGCAAACTTTCAGGCTTGAACACGCCTCACGCACACACTCTCTTTACTAGTGTACATACTCTCAGCGACAATCGCGTGATCGTGCATGTTGATTCCTCCGTATAAACTCAGCTTTCAATATCACACCTGCCTATTTATTACATATTTCTAAAATAATCTAAATATTTATTTTATTTAATAAATGCACAGTACAGCTTATGCTTGTATTGCCGCAAAATATAATAAAAATAATGTTCGTAAAAAATATTATACAGAAAAATTAAAAAAAAGTAATCATATGAATAGGTAAGGCTAATGGTGTAAGTCCTTAGAGTTAGAAGAGAAATGCAATAAAAATAATAAGAAATGTCAGGAACAAATTTGAATAAAACAGCAACAAATTTCAATAAACCATAGAAAAAACGGAGTTAAACAATACAACGTAAATATAAGATGTACCTAACGTACCTAATATTTAACAAACATGACAAATACATTGACAAATTCAGGAAATCAGGAATATATAAAATAAAATGTAATTATTATAAATATTATGTTACATTGTAGACAAAAAACGTTTTTACAAATTGTTTAACTCATATTTTTGCTTGGAAAAATTAACAAAAGGGAGGATGTAATGTCACTAAAAACTTTTGAATAATGGACAGAGTATATACAATGTAGAAAGTAATTTGAAAAATTTTGAAACGTTCAGTGAAAATACATCAATGTCTGTATGAGGGCTCTTGTAAATATTTAAGGAGGAAGCAAAGATAAATCAAAACTAGAATGAACAAGTCAATTTCGATTCAAACATTACGTATAATAACATCATTTTACCAACGAGAATGCAAAAGTGTCCAATAAATTTGAATGATCGGCAATACTGCTACAAACAGGAACATCACATCCGCCATCTTGATTCTCAATTACTCTTTATTTTGCACTAAAATAGTTAATACATAGTTAACCAAAAATGGTCACCATAATATTTTGATTCTGAATGAATTTTGTGTGTACATATAATACATTCGTATGGTAGTTAATGCTTTTAAGTTAACAAATTCATCATTAGCATATAATTATATTCATACCGATAATGCCTAAGTTACTGAACGTAAAATTACTACAGCTACTGTTTGTAAAGAAACATATACACAAGAGTGGAATTTAAATTTTACATACCTTTGCAAAAATTTGGATAAATTATGGTGTCCAGCACTGCGATTTTGAAAACTAAAGCTACAACTGCGACTCGAATTTCTGCAACAGTTTTAGTATTTAGTGGAAACAGAGAAATGATTAGCAAAATCTAAAATATATTGCAACAGATCAAATTTTATTATACTAATAAGGATCAGTATGTGTAAAAATCACAAACAAGTCTATTATGGAGGAGATGAAAAATTATTTATTATACACACAAATATAGTTTTTAAAGAATGTATATTGTCATGTTTTGATAATAGAAATAATTGGTTGTATTGTTCGATAATATTAATCGATTTTACTTGGTTGCTGCAACGTCCTTCTCTCCTCTCGTCGCTCCCGTCCTGGCGTCCTCTTCTTCAGCGTCACTCCTTCCTGGTGTCCTCTTCGTCCTGGCGTCCTCTTCGTCTCGTCGTCCTCTTCTACAGCGTCACTCCTTCCTGGTGTCCTCTTCGTATTGTCGTCCTCTTCTACGGCAGGCGGCTCCAGCGGCGATATTTCAATGAGTCTCGTAATTATGTTTGACTGCTAACATTAATTAGTCTCTGCATAAATTGTTCACTCACAATGATTATAAATTTCACTCGTACAGTTTATTATTAATTTATACTTTATATTTTCTTAATCTCAGGATTAATATGGGTATTAATTAATGCGATGTATTAAACGTACACCTTCCACGATATCTTGAAGTGTCTTTAACTTCCCTAAGCGGATATCTTAAACTAACACGAAACAGTATTACATTATATTGTAATTTTTATCTAAATATTTTACCCACTCGGTTCTTAACGCCAAACTTCGTTAAGATTACCAAGGTTTATTTTATATATGATATTTCTATGTTCGTAAGAGAACAACTCTCTTCACCGGGCACAACTTCCCCTTGCAGATGCTAAAGCAGAACTGTGTCCATCCTAACTCTACAACGAATGAATCTTACTGAATTTAGTGTATTCTGATTGGCTAAGCTCAAGTCACATGATTGATGGAACAAACAGATATACGAATTTCCTGAAAAACTTTGTATAATTTAGCAAAGGCCTGCATGGAAATTATCTACGAATATTATTACCCTATCATTGATAAGAGTTACAATTGAGTTTTTCTTCACTTAAAAAAAAGATATTTCTAAAATAGTTATGAACCATAGTGAACACATAAATTGAAGCTATTTACCTAAATAATTCCTTATCAGTGTTTCACGTCAATCGGTTTATTACCACTGAAGCTATAGCGATCACACATTATCACACCCACACACGCGCACAAATTCACTCAAAAATACATGACAATATATAAAACATTTTTATGAAGAGTTTGGTATACCCTACATGCTTATCCATTTCTAAATACAAAACGTACGGCTAAAAGACAACGTATTACATAAAACAAATTTAAACAAGAAAATGCTCGTCATCCATGTGCTCTGATACAAATAACATAGCTTATCATCCTGTGTTCCGTTGCAGGATTAACCCCACCACGTGTAAAAAAAAATTTTTTTATATTGAATATATAATTTTTTTTTTTCCTAACCTAAATTGTCATAACGTGCTCCCAATAATCATAATCATCCAAATAATAACATAATAAGTTAAAAAACCAAAATAAATAAATAAACATTCCTCCACTGTCACTTTGACGGCACTGTTGTGAACAAACACATGGCTAGATATCAACAACCTTCCCGCACACAGATAAGCGTATCACACTTCTTACGCCATTTGTCTAAGTCTATGTATACTACAGTTCATCCATAAATTTTTCCCACCTGATCACAATTATTCTTATTTTACACATATTTTTATACAATTTCCTACCAGTCATTCCACCTATACCCTGGCATTCTAGTTTTAATTATCTTTAACGTAATATTTTCTAAAGGATGATGCATGGAACTTCCCTATCACCCTGTTTGTATTTGTGTTAGTGACAATGTGTGTATTTTTACCCACTTGTTCCGATAAAATACATGTACCGTTGTATAATCTAAACAATTTGGCTGCAGTATTATCTTCCCTGTGGCTTATATTTAAAGCTCGCAGGAGTACCTTCTCGCCAGTTTTGAAAGTTACCAGTTTGTGATCCGCATTAAATGTCTCTGTCCGTTCTTCGGCACACCTTTTAATGCGTCTCCTGGCCT
Organism: Magicicada septendecula; assembly: GCA_034769895.1. Classification (NCBI taxonomy): domain Eukaryota; kingdom Metazoa; phylum Arthropoda; class Insecta; order Hemiptera; family Cicadidae; genus Magicicada; species Magicicada septendecula. Next base: position 330,872,162 of record CM068373.1, read on the forward strand.
CTATCTTTTTAACCAAATATGGAATAAGCAAATTCTGCGTTGCAATCCTCCTGATGCACCCATCCCAGACACGCTTTGGCATTTCCCCGGTTTGTAGTTCGTTAGGTGTAAATCCTGTGGTGTCATTGTAATTCCCGTTGATGGACGCCTCGAAAAACTCGAGATAATCCGGCCACCTACTCTGGTTGGTATTACAATAAGTGCGAAACAGACACCCTAATTCCCTATTGACCCTTTCGGCGAGGTTACCTTGCGGTCTCTGGATTGCTGTCAACACTGCCTGTATATTGTGCTTCTCTAATTCGGACTGACACTACTTGTTGGTGAATTGCTTTCCCTGGTCAGATAGAATTTTCTTCACCGGACCATATTTTGGAATGTATTTATTTAATACAACATTTAATACTGCCATCGTGGTAGGTCGTCCAATTGCATATAAACGTACATTCTTAGAAAATGCATCTGTGCAAACAACCAGGTTCTTCATACCCCTTGAAGCACGTGGTAGCGGACCTAAAAAAGCGATACACAGAAGATCATTCTTATTCTTGGTAATGATGTTACCCATCTCCACATAGGTGTGTTGATTTGGGTATCTAGCTGTCTGGCATATGTGACATGTTCGCAAAATAGACTTAACTTTCCTTGCCATGTTCAACCATACGAAGTCTTCCCTCATCGCCAAATAACATTTATAAGCTCCAGCATAAGCAAGACTTTCATGACAAACCCACGTTAAATCTTCTACGAGATCGGGAACCATAATCTTCCATTGATCATCGATTATTTTATACAGTACATCCCTGTCGATTCTGTATTTCGGGTTGTCTTGCCTTTGTATTTCTTCACTAATTTTTCTTAATTTTGCGTACTTCTGTTGTTCAAGATTTAGCAATTTTAATCTATTTCTTACGTCATCTGGTAATGTATACTTGACTTCTAGAATTTGAATTTCACTCCTGGTCGAGGAGTACCGTTCTTCGATGATGGGGGGATATCTACTTAAGAGTATCAGCAGTTTTATTCTCACTGGCTTTACAATACTTGATGCTAAAATCGTATTCTTGGATCGCCATGATCCAACGCGATATCCGCGCATTGGCCAGTTTACAATTAAGCATGAAAGATAAAGCCTGATTATCTGAGAGAATTTCAAAGTGTTGACCTACCAGGTAATATCTAAGTTTACTGATACAATACACAATTGCAAGAATCCCTTTTTCAGACGTAAAATAATTTCTTTCTGCACCTTTTAATGATCTACTTACATGTGCAATTACCTTATGTTCTCCTTTATTATTTCGTTGATATAACACCCCACCGACCGCGTAGTCTGAAGCATCACAGTTGAGTACATACGTTCCTTCTTTTTCCGGGTGGAACACGTGTAAGGTCTTGTTTATAATTCTTTTGTAGCGTTGAACGCTGCCTCATGTCGCTCTTCTCATCTCCATTTGGTGTTTTTCCTTAACAATTCCAGCAGCGGTTCTATGGTTTTAGAATATTCCGGTGTGAAACGGCGAAAATATCCAGTCAATACAAAGAACGCCCTGATATCTTTCTCTTTTGTTGGATTTGGTAATTCCGTAATGGCCTGAATTTTCTCCGGATCCGTACTAACACCATCCGCAGAAATAATATGCCCGAAGAACTTTATTTGTGATTTTCCAAATTCGCATTTTTCTAAGTTGAGCGCAAGGTTCGCATCTCTTAACTTGCGGAAAACGATATCCAGGTGCTGCATATGTTCCTCTAACGACTTCGATATAATAAGTATGTCGTCAACAAACACACTTACAAAATCGTCGACCTCCGGCCCTAATACCAATTCAAGACACTTAACCATAGTTAAGTAGGCTGGTAACCAAACCAAATGGTACTACCTTAAACTGGTAACATTTATTTTTATATAAAAAGGCTGTGAATTTCCGACATTCTTTGGCTAAAGGGATCTGCCAAAACCCACTTTTTAGGTCAAGACGCGACATGTATTTTACTCCTTGACATTTTACAAACAAATTTTCCGCGTTGGGAGCACAATCGTAACATTTTTGTGTTATATTATTAAGATTTCGCATATCTAAGCAGATGCGTATGTCGTTATTTTTTTTCTTAACAATCACCATCGGGTTTAAAAAATTACTATCTTCTCGTTCAATAATATTATTCTCTAACATTGTATTTATTTCGCTTTCAACTTGTTGCTGATAATGTAACGGGATCGGATATGTTTTTCTTATAAATTTATTCTCTTCGCTAACTTGTAGTTTATGTTCATAAACGTTGGTAATTGTGTGCTGTGTGTTGAAAATCGATTCATATTTATTTAAAAGATTATTTAAATGCTTCCGTTGACCATCCGTTATCTCCTTATCGGGCTCACCACCATTAGCTGCTATCTTATCTAAGCGATTAACAGGTGGCTTCTGTATGTCAACGGGCCTACACCAGTCAGCCGCGTCGTCATTTTGACTTACCTTCCTGAGCGAATAACCCAAATTAATTTTATGTTTTGTATTTTTAACTGTGCATTCTAGCGTTTTATTAGTGAAATCAATTGTAGCGTGTACTTTCCTTAATGTATCAGTGCCTACTATAACGTCGTACACTAGATTTTTGACTATAAGAACAGGTATTTCCATTTCCATCCCTTGTGAATTTATTGTGATAAGTGCTTGCTTATTAATAGTTTGTGAGTCACCTGTGGCTGTTGTGACAACTATATTGTTGATAGGTAAGATTGGTGTTTTTTTAAATTGGTATCCATGTTTTTTAATGAATTTTTCGCTGATTAGAGAAATTTGCGCACCAGTATCAAATAATACATTTCCGACACATCCATTATTTTTCGCTCGCAACAACATCATTTTCATTCTTATTTCTAACATTTTCCACATCATCATCAACACAATTGTTATATATTAATTCATCTCTAACGTCAACAGTATATAGGCCTGAAGCAATGTATACATTCTTACTACTATTATCGTTTACATAAGGTTTTCGACACTGCTGTTCGTTATGGTATGTTTTATTTGTAATTTTATCCTCAGTTTTATTTATATTTTTCAATTTATCGCACGGACTCACGCCGTGTAACCCTAGTCGTTTTTTGGTTGCTCTTCGCTGGTACTTGCTTCGGTAATTGCCGATATATTTCTTTGATTGAACTTTTGGAAATTAGGTTTAATTTTAGATTGTTGTGGTTGTTTTAGTTGTTGTTGTTTTTGTGGTTGTTGTGGCTGAAATTGTTTACGAGCCGGTTCACTATTATTATTACTATTATTTTGACTGTCAACATTATCGCATTTGGTTAACAATAGGAGTAGTTCGTCCAATGACTTAATACTTTGTGTAATTACGGCGATTTGAATACCTCGTCCAAAATGATGAGCTAACTTATTTACTATCTCTGGCTCTGACAATTCTGGTTCAAGATACTTCGCACGAGATATGAGTTGGATTAAATAATTTTCTTTAGACACTTTTAAACAGGAATACCTACCAAACTCCAGCTGTACGCGTATTTTTCGCTGTATTTCGCTGTTCCAGTATCTCGCCCTAAAATGTTGTACCAAATCTTGATATTTAACTATTTTATCCTGTACTACCGTGAACCACTCAGCTGCAGTACCCTTTAATCTCCTGACTACATAGTTTATTTTTCCATCTCACTCGGGGTGTCGCCTATTGCGTCCATGTCTCGCTGGCAGTTCTTCAGGAAGAAAAGCGGATTCTCGGAGTCCCTGCCGAAGAATTTCAACGGTGAATTGTTTTCTTCTACAGGTCTATAGATGAACGTGGTCTGGTTCGCCGTTATCGAGGTACTCTGGAGTCGGGTTGGCTGTTGTTCCAGCTCCTGTATTCGCTGATCTTGTTCAGCTACAAGCTCACTCACCGTAGATGTGTGTTGAACTACTCTTTCCTCTATTCCAGTGATTTTAGCTTCACAGTCATTGATGCGAGAATTGTTCGCTTCTAAAGCGGTCTCAATATTGCTGCGAATTATTTCTACCTTTTCGCCTATACGTGTTTCGGTTGACTCTAAAAGTTGTTTATTTTGTTTACCCTGGTCATGAACGGCTGTGTACATTTTTTTTATTCTCATCATGAAGTGATTGTAGCTACTTGTTTTGCTTTAACGCTTCGTCTCTACCAACCTTATTTTCTTCTGAGAGCTTTTGCAGGTTTGCTTTATTCTCTTCCGACATTTTCTGCATATTTGCTTTATTCTCTTCCAATTTTTCCTGCATATTAGCAACGATTGCCTATAATGTATTTTGTAATTCTTGTGATTCGGGCATAGTGATTATTTATTTTTTATAAATTTATCAAATATTATATTTTTTTACTTATCGTAACGGCACTATTATTAAAATTTAATTTTACTTATAACGTCCGTTTATATGTTATTTTTTTATTATCGTCCAGTAGCTCAATCAAATGTAAACAAGCTTAGTCTAACACAGATACAAATAATAATTCAATCTCCATATTGATAATTACTACTATTGTTCAACTATCTGATAAGAGAGAGTATTCAAACTTTTATCTACACTCCCTGATAACATAGAACGGCACACACAAATATTTCAATGAATTTATTCTATACAAACTCAAATAATATTTTCTTTTTTACTTTAAACATTATTGATTATGGTCCAAGTCACGTTATTGATAATACTTTACCTTATTTCAAATCCGTCCTGTGAAATAACGCAACGAAGCCACAGGACGGATTTGAAATAAGGTAATTTATTCTTTTTTACAACTAATGCAAAAAATCGGACCCAACGTTGGCCATCGCCAAATATCCTTATGCAACAGATCAACTTTTATTATTCTAATAAGGATATAGTGAGTGTGTAAAAATCACAAACAAGTCTATTATGGAGGAGATGAAAAATTATTTATTATACACACAAATATAGTTTTTAAAGATGTATATTGTTATTGATAATAGAAATAATTGTTTGTATTGTTCGATAATATAAATCGATTTTACTTGGTTGCTGCAACGTCCTCCTCTCCTCTCGTCGCTCCCGTCCTGGCGTCCTCTTCTACAGCGTCACTCCTTCCTGGTGTTCTCATCGTCTTGTACGGCAGGCGGCTTCAGCGGCGATATTTCAATGAGTCTCGTTGTTATTATGTTTGACTGCTAAAATTAATTAGTCTCTGCATAAATTGTTCACTCACAATGATTATAAATTTCACTCGTACAGTTTATTATTAATTTATACTTTATATTTTCTTAATCTCATGGGTAATAATTAATGCGATGTATTAAACGTACACCTTCCACGATAATGTACCTTCTTCAAGTGTCTTTAACTTCCCTAAGCGGATATCTTAAACTAACACGAAACAGCAGTATTTTAGGGTCTATATTATAATTTTTATCTAAATATTTCACCCACTCGGTTCTTAACGCCAAACTTCGTTAAGGATTACCAAGGTTTATTTTATATATGATATTTCTATATTCGTAAGAGAACAACTCTCTTCACCGGGCACAACTTCCCCTTACAGATACTAAAGCAGAACTGTATACTTCCTAACTCTACAACGCATGAATCTTACTGAATTTAGTGTATTCTGATTGGCTAAGCCTAAGTCACATGATTGATGGAACAAACAGATATACGAATTTCCTGAAAAACTTTGTATAATTTAGCAAAAGCCTGCATGGAAATTATCTACGAATTTTATTACCCTATCACTGATAAGAGTTACAATTGAGTTTTTCTTCACTTAAAAAACCATATTTCTAAAATAGTTATGAACCATAGAGTAGTACACATAAATTGAAGCTATTTACCTAAATAATTCCTTGTCAAAATTTCACGTCAATCGGTTTACTACCACTGAAGCTATAGCGATCACACATTATCACACCCGCACACGCGCACAAATTCACTCAAAAAATACGTGACAATATATAAAACATTTTTATGAAGAGTTTGGTATACCCTACATGCTTATCCATTTCTAAATACAAAACTTACGGCTAAAAGACAACGTATTACATAAAACAAATTTAAACAAGAAATGCTCGTCATCCATGTGCTCTGATACAAACAACATAGCTTATCATCCTGTGTTCCGTTGCAATATCTACATTTATATCTTTATCTAAAATAAAGCAATACATTCGTATTTTAAAATTACGTATTTGTCTACATTGGCTATAGGCCTATAGTATTATTTATTTTGAGTTTAGGCTACTATTATTACGTATGTCAAAGAAAACTGTGTAATTTTAATTATTAAGACACATGTACGAATGACTCCGTAACCATTCTGCTCAATCCAATGTCTAATAACTTTTAAAGTACAAATAATAAAGCCAATAAAATTGTAATAGTAGGTCTATTTTATAGCATATTTACTGAGGTATGCTTAGAGAACTTCATTTATTTTCAATTAAATGTTTGATTGAAAAATCCATCTATGAAAATAACGTACCTTTGTGACGCCTGAAGGTCAGAAGAATGTTAACTAAAACTCCAAATTTTATGATTGTTGACGTACATCCACTAAAATTTCTGCAATAAAGAGAAAATTATTAGCAACAGAAAATTTTATTAATTGTTACGTACCAGAGTTAACCTTATTTATTTATTTCAGTGGCGCGACCAGTATTGTCTTTTAGGTAACGGCTCTGAATTTTTCTGGTGTCGGGTAAAGTTTTCAAATGAACAAGAAACATAAAAAAATAAACAGAAATCGTTATTTGCTGCTTGGTTTATTCCAATCAAGGAGGTAAGTTTATAAACAAGAGATATGTTAATTGATATCTCAAATACAATAAAGTTATGAAAGAACAAAGGTAGTACAGTAAAAAATAAATAAAATGAACGATATCGGAAAACAAGGACAAATTTCATGCAAAGTTGTGCAGACGCAGATAGAGATTTATGATTTCTTGAGCTTTTCAACGAAATTTTACATTCCTACTGCTGCTGCGGTTTCCCAAGTAGTTGATAATCATATGTTTCCACTCATTTTTTTTCAATGATATCCGTAGAGAAAATTTTGCAGCGCGACACTACTGTTCAAGTAGTCCTACTAGTACACGTTACCTTGACAGTACACTTGTCAAAATAATAGAATTCATTTTTGGTTGCACTGCGCCCAGTTTTATGTACTTACGAATCATTTACATCTTCTAATCTGTGCAGCTTTACTTCTTAATTTTGGCAGTGTTAGAACCTGTCGTAAATTGATTTTGTAATAGCTCAGTTATTTTTACTTTTTTTTTCAGTTCTGGTATTGTTCCTTCCATAAGCAATTATACGATCACACGACACGCCGCAAGACGCCTGTAGCATAGAACAGCTGTAGCAAAACGCCTAATACAACATAGGCATAGGGAACGACTATTTACATTGGTTTTTAACACACACACACACACACACACAATAGTAATAAGCAGGAAAAAATTATACCATATACATTTGTGTGTGTGTGAGTGCGCGCCGCGTGTGTATTATTAATTAATAATATTTTATATGTTGTAGACTAGAATATATTTTTATAACTGATAGATACAAATTTCAGATGGTATAATATAAAAGTTGTCAAAATATTGTAAAAGTAATAAAAATATATTCAGTTTTATAAAATACTAGCAAAATACCCGTGCTTCGCTACGGAGTTTCACGTTGTACGTAATTGTACAATTATTGCTCGCTTAATAGTATAGGATTAGATAGATTGTACAAATTCTCAACAATCTCCATTTAGTTTGTTTATTTACATTCATAGCAACAGCTATTTATTATTTATTTCGAGAAAATCGTTAGAGCCGTTTCCGAGAAAAAAAGGACATACATTTATTAATTAATTGAACTTCGAAATTTTCTCGACTATAAGAACCTGCAAACAACGAAGTTTTTCAATTTAAAACAATGATTAAAAACTCAGAACTAAATGTATTCGGGGTTTCCAATAAACTGAGATGTCAACCATTTCATTTACAAAGTATGCAATTCCCGCGATAAATTTCATTATTTGGTTTTTTGCCCCTTAGGAGTGAAAGTTTTTAAAACCGTTTCTTAGTGAGCACCTGAGACCTATGGTGAAGCTACGTTCAAAGTTTCATTGATATCCATTCAGTGGTTTCAGAGATATCGTGATCAGTGAGTCAGTCAGTGGTATTTGGCTTATACAGATATCTATATCTAGCCGATTTACCCAGCGTTGCTCGGGTTCACAATTTATTCATAGGCTCATAGGCAACTATTCTTGTTCTAACGTTATATTACTTGTATATTGTATAATCTTCCTTATATTGTTACGTTCGCATTCTCACTGGAGGAATACTCTGTAGCGCACCTGTTTAAGAACATGTCATAAACTGTATTCTTATATCTGGAGAAGAATTCTGTTGCGCGTGATGCTCCTGCTCGATTTCTAACTCTGGGAAAGGGCGAACAGCTAAATAAGTTTTCAATAAAATGTCTACAGTACTTGCACGCGCTGCGTATTTACTGTCTTTTATAATTCATTGTGTTAATGTTGAAATAAGGCATTTGTTAAATTAGTGTCTCCTAAACTTATTCTAACAATACAATACCTCTATAGATTTCAGCTTATCAATTCTGTAACGTGACAGATATAAGCATAATATTGAATGGCATTTGATCATTAGAATAATAAAATTATAACATTTAAATCTGGAAGAAAGCATTAAGTTTAATATAAAAAATTAATTCATAGCAACTGTGGAAAACAATCATTATTATTTAAAAAATACCAGTTCAAATAAAATGAGTTACTAGTGATGAGTCAACCAAAACCAGTCTAATAACCAAAGGTTTTCAAATTATAACCCAGGAAGGTAAAAAGTAAATAACAAAGCAATACAGAATATGACCAAACCCACAACGAGGAAATATAAATGGAAAAGAAACCCTGAATAAGCCAAGATCAACCAATACAGGTGATGTATTTCTAAAATGACGAAGAAGATGAAGAAATCCCAAGAAACCCGAAGAAGATGAAGAAATCCCAAGAAACCCGATGGCATCAAGAAGAAGATGGAGAAGATACCAGTCCCAGAAGACAGAAGAAAAGAAGACAGAAGAAAGAAGAAGAAGGCAGCATCCCGAGGAAGATGTCATGCTCTTATAAAAGACACCCAAATCCCCATACCCCCAAAATAAATAGTAACAAATAAAAGTATAACGAAATAGTAACAACATGTACATAAAATTAAGAGAGAGAAGTGTGTAAAGTAAGAGTTGCCAGTGAACCAAGATGAAACAATAATATAGTACCCAAGGAACAAATCTCCATTGTAAAACACTAACCAATTTATTATGTTAATAAGACTACACGACCATTTAGAAATAACATAAAATAAAAGTGTAAAGTGAACCAGTGATAGTTTTGGGTATTATAGAAAATAAACCTTGTGTTTCATTCTTGGCAATCACAAACATTGAATACAATGAAATATGCAACTTTCAGTGACTTAAAATGTGTACTATGTGAATATGTTACTTACAAGATATAAATCTGTCTAAAGTAACATTTTGTTTTATATAATGAGAAAAAAAAACAGATTTAATTATACTAATGACAGGGTACAATTCCCCAAAGACAATATTTAAAAGACAGTGTAAAAACTGTATAATCCAACTTAGTATAGTAGTTAGCAAATAAGAATATAGATATAAGGTTTTTGTAAATATAGGATAAGGATGTTAAAAATGTATTAGATATAAGGTCATTTATTTAAATCTACAACAACTAACATCAGAACTGTAAACATAATTATTACTTGTGAATAGTAAGAAGTAATTAAGATGTTAGTTGGTAAAAAACCTTTTTTGTGTGAACAATGTTTCAATGTTAGAAATAAGTATTTAATTGTAAAATGTCTGAATGTTGAAGACAACCATTTATTTGAAAATATTCCTTATTTGTTTAACTGTTCTTTGTATTGTAACCAATACTAATTATTGTTGTGTAATTTGAAAAAATGTTTAGTTTATAATACCATATTTAAAAGTCAGAGAGGGTATCACACATCATTTATTGTTTGTAAAAATATTGTTACTACGGTCTACTCGATCGTCGTAGGTACAGTGGAAACAAAATAATTACAAGACACCAATTAAGTCACTAATCACACCTTTAATTGTTATAGTAAAACAGTTCGTAATTAACAACACAGTGTCTACAACAAATCAAATGAAATTGTTCGTACTCAATAAAATGTCCACTAATATTAAAACTCAACTGTATTACAATTATACCGTCCGAATACAAAACGCAACACTTCACTAATAACTACTTGAACGTACACCGTAATAACTCGAACCGCTCTGTAAATATATCGCACTAATATTCTCGAACCGCACAGTCAAAAATCTCGCATTGAACTGAAACTAAGGCCGCGACGCGATGTATTTATAGTTACGCTCACACACCAGAAGCTTCCAAACTGCGTCTTATCTCTCGCGAACTACTTAATTGCTGCGGCCTTGACACAGTCCGAGCGCCCGAGCGAAGGCTGGCCCAGTCGAGAAAATTCTCGCAACATGCGTTTAGTAGCACGTACACCACACGCTTACGTCGAGATCTTTCTGGCGCATTCGATAAACGCGTAGATTGTTCTGTGCTGTCGTAGCACTGCCCCCTCCTTAAGCCTGTTCGTCCCGAACTGGCAAAGCGTCTTCGAAGTAATACTCGACCAGGCGATCTAGGTGGCCATCCTTGCGAAGGATAATTTTCCCGTTCTTCGACTTCAGTCTCGTGTGATCCGAACATCACGTTCCCAGGAATGCGAATCTTTCGCGCAACCACTAGCTTCGCTGGAATCACTCTCGTTGCGTCATGTACTAATGACCTAAATACCACTGGCTGATCCAAGTTTGTTTGGTTCTCGTCAACAACCTCTTGCGTAACCTCATCTTCAGCCACTTTACCCTCGGCCGCTTCTATCAGCTCAGGAACAAGCAAGAGTTTTGTCTCGACACCCATAGTTGGCTCTCCAATCACTTCTTTTGTCGTTATACTTATTTGTACTTCCTCTGCTAGTTCTTCCTCCATTTCCGCTTGCAACAGGGAGGTTTCCTCTTGACCAGACTTGTTGAATTTTTCTTCGACTAATGCCACTCGCTTAATCGAATGGTTGGTAGACCCTGTCATTTTAGCCATGCAAAGCTTTATCTTCTCTTGGCCAACTTTCAGGACATTCTCTCTTAAGTCCACAACGAATCCGTAGGCATTCATAATGTCCGTGCCAAGAATCACTTCATCGACAATGTCTGCAACGAGCATTTGGTGGCTAAACTCAAGAAGACCCAGGCGTACACGTACGTCTACCTTTCCTAGCACCTTGACGGGGCTTCCAGTCACAGTCTGTATTGTACAAGAGCTAATTAGAGTATGGCGGTTACAGACTAAGTCAGGGCGCACAATGGACACTGTTGCGCCCGTGTCAACTGTAAATGATGTTGGTTTACCATCCGCAAATCCACTAACAATCAAGTTTCCACTGATCTTATGTAGCGTGGAAACTGTGTGCTGTTCTGGGCCTTTACTTCTCCAATTGGTGCGATCAGTCTCTTCTCTCTGTATCTTCTTCTCCCAACAGTCTACCTGTAGATGACCACGTTTCCCACAGTTGTAACACTTCGGTCTTCTGTCTTTGTCCTTTGGTTCGAAAGATAGTTGTGGTGCTGCTGACTTCTTAAACTGCTGTTTTTGAATCGTCTCTTTATGCTGTCCGCTATGACGATACTGTGGTATTGGATCCGTTTGGCTACAACGTGATGGCATGTTTTGATTAATGTAGGTCGCCGACTTGGCAGCTTCAAAACGGAGAGCATGAACAAGAGCGTCTGATTTATTATCATGCCGAGCCATTCTTAACACTTGTTGTAACTGACGATCTCTGATACCGTCAATAAACATAATGAGAGAAATCCACTTCCGGAAGTCCTCCGATTCTTCGGGATAAGCCAATCTCGTCAGTCGGTCGATATTCGCTTCAAACTCTTGAAGGCTCTCCTCTGAACGCTGTCGCCTCGCTTTAAGTTTTTCACGGTACACTTCGCACAAATGCTGGTCACCGTACCGTAATTCCAGAGCTTTAGTTAATTCGGCATAGACGTTCTGACTGTTAGATGGCACTTTGTGTATTACCTCTGCGGCAGGTCCTTTTAACGCAAGAATGAGTGAGAGGCCTTTCTCATCTTCCGTCCAGTTACTTAAGCGAGCGGCAGCTTCAAATTGGCGATGATAAGTTGCCCAGTGGGTGCTTCCATTAAACGATGGGGCCTTTGCAAATACTGACCCTACTTCAGTTAATAGCGTTCTTTGATTTCTCTGATATTTTGAATCTTCTAAGCTTGACATACTTGTTTTCATAGTTGACACATATTTTTCTATTTCAGATAGTCTGTCAACTTGTTTGTTCAGCTCACCTTGTAACAGGACAAATTTTGCAGTGGTATCCTCTTGTACCAACGTCTTAACGTCGTCTGCTTGACGGCTAAATTCTTTTTTTCGTCCCTCTGGTATTTCATTTTCACGATTACGTTTTTCGTCTTGTCGTTTTTCTGCTTCTTCTTTTCCCTGTCTTCGTTCTTCTTTTTCTTTTTTCTGACTTTGCTGTAGCATTGCTCGGAATGCTTCTATCATCTGACTGGTATCCATTTTTTTAAATTAATTACGAACTACACTCCTCTTGTACAAAGTATACACTGTTTCCACTGTTAACCGTTCTATCCCACTTCTGACACCACTGTTACGACGGTCTACTCGATCGTCGTAGGTACAGTGGAAACAAAATAATTACAAGACACCAATTAAGTCACTAATCACACCTTTAATTGTTATAGTAAAACAGTTCGTAATTAACAACACAGTGTCTACAACAAATCAAATGAAATTGTTCGTACGCAATAAAATGTCCACTAATATTAAAACTCAACTGTATTACAATTATACCGTCCGAATACAAAACGCAACACTTCACTAATAACTACTTGAACGTACACCGTAATAACTCGAAACGCTCTGTAAATATATCGCACTAATACTCTCGAACCGCACAGTCAAAAATCTCGCATTGAACTGAAACTAAGGCCGCGACGCGATGTATTTATAGTTACGCTCACACACCAGAAGCTTCCAAACTGCGTCTTATCTCTCGCGAACTACTTAATTGCTGCGGCCTTGACACAGTCCGAGCGCCCGAGCGAAGGCTGGCCCAGTCGAGAAAATTCTCGCAGCATGCGTTTAGTAGCACGTACACCACACGCTTACGTCGAGATCTTTCTGGCGCATTCGATAAACGCGTAGATTGTTCTGTGCTGTCGTAGCAATATTTTGTAAGGAAAAATTGTTGAAAAATCTAGGCCAAAGAATGAAAACCAAACTTCATCAAAACAGAGAAATTACTCATTTAAATGCAATTAAACCAAAGGGTTTTAGACAAAATAAACCTGAGATGAAGCCATATAATTGCACATACCATTTAGAAAGATTTTATAAAATTATATTCAGAATTATAAATAAAAATGAAAATGACTAAACTCAGAAATTTGGACAGGGGAGTCATATATTCTAGAATAATATTTTAGAATTAAACCAATTCAGTTAATTACAAGAAAATAAGAGAATAAAAACCTTTTAATACAATATAAGATTATTAATAATAAATATAACTGAAAAAATGGCTGAATTTGCATAATGACAGGAAGTTCATTTTTTAATTTTTCACTGAATACAAAATGAAAGTAAAATTACTAATTTTGGACAGAAAACATTATAAAACGGCATTATTCAATCTTAAAATACGCCGAATGAACTGAAGGATTAATTTAAATAACATCTAGTAAATAAAATTGATAAATAACCAAAGTTTAGGCAGTTATATAGTGTATTTTGAAATATGTACAGGATGCAAAATTATATTTGAACAATGTTAAGAATAATATTATATTGGCTAAGAGTTTAGTCGAAACTGGAGGAAATAAGATAGTTGATTATTGGTAATTGTACGGTGAACTTGACAGCGGTTTATAACCAAGCTAACCTAACTTAAAACGGTAATGTCGAGTGAGTGAACGATACGTTTTTGTGAAATCGTGAGTGGCGTATAAAATCATTCTGAAACGTCCACCTAGTGACAAAATCAATCAAGAAAGACTAAATAACACTAGACAGTAAATAACTACACCGAAAAACACTACAAAACACAAGAAGAAAACAGTATATCACATAACCATACATTAACGCCTGAATCATAAAAAGTGAATGAACTTATAAATACACAGATACACAAAATACAACCCGGAAACTTCACACAAGGCACTACACAACATCAAAAAAGATTTTTGCAGACACCAGGACGGGAATACTGCCAGAAAATATCTTATTTGGAACATCGCAGAAACGAGTGACATTTTGACCAACTTGACGGCAGCCATTTTCCTTCGTCGATCGCAACGCCTCCTTGTTCCAGCCAGCTGTTGGTGACAACAAATTATATTATTTCAAATTTATTATTCAATGTGTGTATCTAGTATTAGTAATTAACTTGTTGTAACGTTATACTTTTTAAATATTGGCCCGATTTCTCTGACTTTGATAATAATTAGCTGTTTAAAGAACCCTGTTGAATTTTATATACCATACCTTGTAACTGTTTCGATACCCTGAGAGTCGATATTATAATCGAAAAGAGTCTATATTTCAATTACATAATAAAACATTAATACTTTTCACCACAAAATAGTTCTTTCTTTCTTTAATATTACAAATTACCATTAATATAATCTTAAATAATAAACTACCAGGACTTTACTACATACAAGGGAAGATAACCTACAAAACGAAAAGGTAAACAAGTATCGATTGTCCTGGAGACAATCTTATGAGTGGTTGTAGTTTATTTGAAAAATACAAGAACATCAATAAAATTTTTTAGAGGAGTGATACACATTTTAAAACTTTACAGCACCCTATTAATTAATTGATTTTAATTAATTAATTAATAAAAAGAAATTTTTTTTTTATTTTAAATTATAAATTTTTTTTAAAAACAATTTTTTTTAAATTTTCTTCAGCAACCAACAATTTTTGTTTTAAAACATTTTGGTGAAACTACACATATATCTTTTCAACAACATAACGCTTTTGACAGTTTTTACTACATTTGGGACTCGACCAACTGGGAAACTTAAGGAAGTATTTCAGGCCAGCAAGACTTCGAGAGCCACACCAATTAAAAACACAGAACACTAGATTTGTATTATTTAGTTACAAATTGGCGCACAACTGAGGGGCTTTAATTAGCGATTGATAGGCCACTACAATCTGCCCAATCACTAATTGGAGCTAGGCAGCAGCTATAAAGCCAGAGAAAGATAATAAAAAATGAATAACGACAAGTAAAATGGCAGAACTCACACAAAAAGAAAATACGGATTGGGGTGAGATAATGGAAAAGATGAAGGAAATGTTCCAACATATGATGGACGAGGACAGACGATTCAAGGAAGAATTGAGTAGGAAAATGTATGAGAACATGGAAGAGGAAAGAAGGGAAAGGAAGGAGTGCCACAAATTTATAAGGGAGAAACTGAATGAGATGGATAAGGAAATGGTCGAGAACATTAAGGAAATGAGAGAGGACAGATTGAAAAGAGAAGAGTTAAGAAAGGAGAAGACCGAAGAAATAAAATATGATAGCAAACCAGAACCAGAAGAAGTACCAAATGATAAAACGCAGGAACAAGTAGTGGTATTACCTGGAATTAAAACTAGCGGAAACAAGGAAAATTTGAACAAAGGAAAAGGAGAATGTATCTAAGAAATGTAATAAAAACGAAGGAAGAGTTGGAGATGATGAACCATGGGATAATTGATGGCAATGGGTTGCAGATAAACAAATAATAAGTGATAACCCAGATGAAGATCCTCACGTATATTTGTCAGGTAATACAAAAGATGGACCAGAAAAGTATTGGTGTATACATTACTATGATAGAGGGAGCCGAATAAGCTTGGTAGCCAATAAAGTAATAACAGCGAGGAAGATTGAAACAAGCAACGGAGTGACCGCAGTGAAAATGAAATACCAGGCGGAAACCAGAGAAGTCACAAGTACTGGGATAATTATGAAGACCATGATCGTCCGGAAAATAAGAGCAACTGAGATGATGGACCCTGGTTAACACAAATACTACATGTCATCAAGAAAAGGGACGGAGGTCATGATAACCGACTACGGCGAAAAACAATGGTGAAGGAGACGAAATAAATATCATTGAAAGGAAATGATACGAATAATAAAACATAGAAACAAAACTTGGTTTTATGAATGAAGACTATTTAAGAAAATGAACATGACAAATAAGAATATGAGCAATGGAGCGACATAAAGAAAATCGTCCATCTTCCTGGGTATATAAAAGAAAATAAAATTTATAAAGAAAGAAAAAGAGAAGATCACCTTATAAAGGTATAAATAAAATGGTCCGGTATAGAGTACAAAATGTAACCATATGTTGTGGTAAAGGATAAGCATAACAATACCTATGAGTTGAGGGAAACCGTTTCAGGAAAAATCAAAGGTGTGTACAATCAAGCTTCTATGAAAAAGTATTATGAAGAATGAGTTGGGAGTTTTGAATTTATAAAACCATGAAAATTTAAAATTAAGTAAGCACATCTTACTACCAATGAATTTTGAGAAAAACATTCTGGAGAATTATAAAAGAAGGAATTTAGAATTTGAACAGAAAAATTCTAAAATGATGTAAGCACAACTTACAACCTAATATTTTGGAGAAAAACTTTATGGAAGAAAATAGAAGAAACGAATTTTGTGTTTAACCAACCAAATTTAAAAACAAATGTAAGCACATCTTACTACCAAATATTTAAGAAGAAACTCTATGGAAAAATAGAAGAAAGGAATTTTGAAGTTAATATACAAAAAATTTAAAAATGAAGTGAGACCAACTTACTATAACTAAGTTTGTGAGAAAACTTTATGGTAAATAATTAAGAAGAATTTGAATTTGGAGAAATACCAAAACATTCAGAAATAATTTAAGATCACCTTACTATAAACAATTTTGAATGAAACAATTCTGGGAATAAATGAATTAAACAGAATTTGAATGTTGATAGAACGTCAGAACTTTGAAACAAGATAAGATCAACTTATTACAATGATTTATGAGAAATATTATGCCATTAAATAACAAGAAGAGTTTGAATTTTGCATAAAACTAACAAAGTTATAAAAATAAATATGTGCCATTGATAATTGAATTTAGAAGAAAATAAAATGATTAATTCAGAAAAGAGAATTAACTTTAATCCAGAATAAATGCTAGATATTCACATTAGCATTTGAAGGAGTAGAGAAGAAAAATAAAAAGAGTGTAATATGCAAGAGAAGGAAAAAATTTAGAAGCAAAGAGACTAATTACTTATGAAACGATAATGAAAACAGTTAATTAAGAGCAAAGAAGAACAACTCATACCAAACATATGGAGAAGATGATTTTGAACAAATGATAATAATAAGACCTATATGAAATGCAAAGAGAAGAAATACCACATGAAATATAATATAAATGAATTAATGTTAATGAATGCGAAGGCGGATTAATAACTTTCTAAGAGAAAGGAAAGAACCAAAATGTTTAAATAAAATGATCAATATAACAACCTGTATATCTAATATAAAGATACAAATTTAAAAATTAAATATAATATATTAAGACCATTCAAATAATGAATAAGAAAATGCTATAAGTAAAGACCATGCTAACAATATAAGTAACCACAAGAAACTATAAAGAGAATTCAGATGTAGAAGAAAAAGAGTTACACTATGACCAGTAACAAGAATTATAAATAATAAAGGTTTTCAACCATAATTAAAATAAATATATCAGACAAGTTAAGAGTTCAGAAAAAAATATATATAATGAGTATAATAATAATTATGAAGATTTATTAAGATAGAAAATGTGAGATAATCTGAGAGACTACGAAGTGAAGAATCCAAAGATATTTTTATTAGTCGAAAATGAGACTACTTTTTATTTATTTATTCGATGACTGACTGAAGATAATTCCAGCAGCATTATGTTTTTTGAGCAGAGATGAATATGCCTCTGTACTCAAAGTGTAGAAGTGGTGTATGGCCAGCAGAGATTGTGTAGCGTACAGTGCCCCTCTGATCTGCCCCAGCCCACGTGATAGGGAATGTTAGGGAATTAATATCCCAAGGATACAACACGAAGTTTATAAAGAAAGAAAATGTATTACAATAATAAGAATATCTCAGAAGACACTAACTATCCGAAAAGGAGCAGTAGTAAAATAAGCAACTATATATATACATATAAAGAATTAATTAAACTCTAATATAAAAAGTCGATATAAAAATGGAGAAGAAAATGAATTATAAGAAATGATGAAATTATCATAAGAAATTATTTCATCCATAAACATGTCTGAAATAATTACTTCTGGAGGAGAGCAATCTGTAACGTGACAGATATAAGCATAATATTGAATGGCATTTGATCATTAGAATAATAAAATTATAAGATTTAAATCTGGAAGAAAGCATTAAGTTTAATATAAAAATTTAATTCATAGCAACTGTGGAAAACAATCATTATTATTTAAAAAACACCAGTTCAAATAAAATGAGTTACTAGTGATGAGTCATCCAAAACCAGTCTAATAACCAAAGGTTTTCAAATTATAACCCAGGAAGGTAAAAAGTAAATAACAAAGCAATACAGAATATGACCAAACCCACAACGAGGAAATATAAATGGAAAAGAAACCCTGAATAAGCCAAGATCAACCAATACAGGTGATGTATTTCTAAAATGACGAAGAAGATGAAGAAATCCCAAGAAACCCGAAGAAGATGAAGAAATCCCAAGAAACCCGATGGCATCAAGAAGAAGATGGAGAAGATACCAGTCCCAGAAGACAGAAGAAAAGAAGACAGAAGAAAGAAGAAGAAGGCAGCATCCCGAGGAAGATGTCATGCTCTTATAAAAGACACCCAAATCCCCATACCCCCAAAATAAATAGTAACCAATAAAAGTATAACGAAATAGTAACAACATGTACATAAAATTAAGAGAGAGAAGTGTGTAAAGTAAGAGTTGCCAGTGAACCAAGATGAAACAATAATATAGTACCCAAGGAACAAATCTCCATTGTAAAACACTAACCAATTTATTATGTTAATAAGACTACACGACCATTTAGAAATAACATAAAATAAAAGTGTAAAGTGAACCAGTGATAGTTTTGGGTATTATAGAAAATAAACCTTGTGTTTCATTCTTGGCAATCACAAACATTGAATACAATGAAATATGCAACTTTCAGTGACTTAAAATGTGTACTATGTGAATATGTTACTTACAAGATATAAATCTGTCTAAAGTAACATTTTGTTTTATATAATGAGAAAAAAAACAGATTTAATTATACTAATGACAGGGTACAATTCCCCAAAGACAATATTTAAAAGACAGTGTAAAAACTGTATAATCCAACTTAGTATAGTAGTTAGCAAATAAAAATATAGATATAAGGTTTTTGTAAATATAGGATAAGGATGTTAAAAATGTATTAGATATAAGGTCACTTATTTAAATCTACAACAACTAACATCAGAACTGTAAACATAATTATTACTTGTGAATAGTAAGAAGTAATTAAGATGTTAGTTGGTAAAAACCTTTTTTGTGTGAACAATATTTCAATGTTAGAAATAAGTATTTAATTGTAAAATGTCTGAATGTTGAAGACAACCATTTATTTGAAAATATTCCTTATTTGTTTAACTGTTCTTTGTATTGTAACCAATACTAATTATTGTTGTGTAATTTGAAAAAATGTTTAGTTTATAATACCATATTTAAAAGTCAGAGAGGGTATCACACATCATTTATTGTTTGTAAAAATATTTTGTAAGGAAAAATTGTTGAAAAATCTAGGCCAAAGAATGAAAACCAAACTTCATCAAAACAGAGAAATTACTCATTTAAATGCAATTAAACCAAAGGGTTTTAGACAAAATAAACCTGAGATGAAGCCATATAATTGTACATACCATTTAGAAAGATTTTATAAAATTATATTCAGAATTATAAATAAAAATGAAAATGACTAAACTCAGAAATTTGGACAGGGGAGTCATATATTCCAGAATAATATTTTAGAATTAAACAAATTCAGTTAATTACAAGAAAATAAGGGAATAAAAACCTTTTAATACAATATAAGATTATTAATAATAAATATAACTGAAAAAATGGCTGAATTTGCATAATGACAGGAAGTTCATTTTTTAATTTTTCACTGAATACAAAATGAAAGTAAAATTACTAATTTTGGACAGAAAACATTATAAAACGGCATTATTCAATCTTAAAATACGCCGAATGAACTGAAGGATTAATTTAAATAACATCTAGTAAATAAAATTGATAAATAACCAAAGTTTAGGCAGTTATATAGTGTATTTTGAAATATGTACAGGATGCAAAATTATATTTGAACAATGTTAAGAATAATATTATATTGGCTAAGAGTTTAGTCGAAACTGGAGGAAATAAGATAGTTGATTATTGGTAATTGTACGGTGAACTTGACAGCGGTTTATAACCAAGCTAACCTAACTTAAAGCGGTAATGTCGAGTGAGTGAACGATACGTTTTTGTGAAATCGTGAGTGGCGTATAAAATCATTCTGAAACGTCCACCTAGTGACAAAATCAATCAAGAAAGACTAAATAACACTGGACAGTAAATAACTACACCGAAAAACACTACAAAACACAAGAAAACAGTATATCACATAACCATACATTAACGCCTGAATCATAAAAAGTGAATGAACTTATAAATACACAGATACACAAAATACAACCCGGAAACTTTACACAAGGCACTACACAACATCAAAAAAGAGATTTGCAGACACCAGGACGGGAATACTGCCAGAAAATATCTTATTTGGAACATCGCAGAAACGAGTGACATTTTGACCAACTTGACGGCAGCCATTTTCCTTCGTCGATCGCAACGCCTCCTTGTTCCAGCCAGCTGTTGGTGACAACAAAATTATATTATTTCAAATTTATTATTCAATGTGTGTATCTAGTATTAGTAATTAACTTGTTGTAACGTTATACTTTTTAAATATTGGCCCGATTTCTCTGACTTTGATAATAATTAGCTGTTTAAAGAACCCTGTTGAATTTTATATACCATACCTTGTAACTGTTTCGATACCCTAAGAGTCGATATTATAATCGAAAAGAGTCTATATTTCAATTACATAATAAAACATTAATACTTTTCACCACAAAATAGTTCTTTCTTTCTTTAATATTACAAATTACCATTAATATAATCTTAAATAATAAACTACCAGGACTTTACTACATACAAGGGAAGATAACCTACAAAACGAAAAGGTAAACAAGTATCGATTGTCCTGGAGACAATCTTATGAGTGGTTGTAGTTTATTTGAAAAATACAAGAACATCAATAAAATTTCTTAGAGGAGTGATACACATTTTAAAACTTCACAGCACCCTATTAATTAATTGATTTTAATTAATTAATTAATAAAAAGAAATTTTTTTTTTATTTTAAATTATAAATTTTTTTTAAAAACAATTTTTTTTAAATTTTCTTCAGCAACCAACAATTTTTGTTTTAAAACATTTTGGTGAAACTACACATATATCTTTTCAACAACATAACGCTTTTGACAGTTTTTACTACATTTGGGACTCGACAAACTGGGAAACTTAAGGAAGTGTTTCAGGCCAGCAAGACTTCGAGAGCCACACCAATCAAAAACACAGAACACTAGATTTGTATTATTTAGTTACAATTTTTAAATTCAAACTGAACAAGTGCATTTATATTGTCTGAACACTATGATCTGAATACATTTGCTATCAAAACTTTGTTTTTTATACTCGCTTATAACTTACTTCGATCTTAACTTATCCACTTTTAAATTCAAACTGAAACAACTCTGAATTCACACACTATTAAGAAGTTTCTTAAGATGCATACACCACCTTTGATATCATAACCTATATCTTTATTTATAAGAACCGTGGACTCTGGCCCCGCCGTCTTTCGCGGGATCCGACCTAAGACTCCCCGGGTTCCGTGGATGAACTCCGGGAAAGGCCCGTCGGACGACTCCCGCGCTATTTCCTACGCGGGAGACTTCCACCGATGCTATGGTAACCAGAATCTATTCTATTGGGTTGCCATAGTAACCAGATCTAATAGTTTTTAAGACCCAAAAGACCCCCCAAAGGATCGTATCGAAAAAACACTTGTCCTATGTTGGTTCTCACGTTGCGTAAAATATTTGTGCCAAGTTTGGTTGAAATCGGTCCAGTGGTTTAGGAGGAGATGTGGAAGACCCCAAAGGACCCCCCGAAGGATCGTATCGAAAAAACACCTACCCTATGTTGGTTCTCCCGTTGAGTAAAATATTTGTGCCAAGTTTGGTTGAAATCGATCCAGTGGTTTAGGAGGAGATGTGGAAGACCCCAAAGGACCCCATCGAAGAAAACACCTATCCTATGTTAGTTCTCCCGTTGCGTGAAATATTTGTGCCAAGTTTGGTTGAAATCGGTCCAGTTTTTTAGGAGGAGATGTGGAAAACCCCAAAGACCCCCCCAAAGGATCCCATAAAAAAAAACACCTATCTTATGTTGGTTCTCCCGTCGCGTAAAATATTTGTGCCAAGTTTGGTTAAAATCGGTCCAGTGGTTTAGGAGGAGATGTGGAAGACCCCAAAGAACCCCCAAAGGACCCCATCGAAAAAGCACCTATCCTATATTGGTTCTCCCGTTGCGTAAAATATTTGTGCCAAGTTTGGTTGAAATCGATCCAGTGGTTTAGGAGGAGATGTGGAAGACCCCAAAGAACCCCCCAAAGGACCCCATCGAAAAAAGCACCTCACCTACGTTGGTTCTCCCGTCGCGTAAAATATTTGTGCCAAGTTTGGTTGAAATCGGTCCAGTGGATTAGGAGGAGATGTGGAACATACATACATAGATACATACATACAATAGGGGGGGGTTTGCCCCTTAGGAGTGAAAGTTTTTAAAACCGTTTCTTAGTGA
Source organism: Magicicada septendecula (assembly GCA_034769895.1). Lineage (NCBI taxonomy): Eukaryota > Metazoa > Arthropoda > Insecta > Hemiptera > Cicadidae > Magicicada > Magicicada septendecula. The sequence continues at coordinate 330,895,345 of CM068373.1, forward strand.
GCACCTAAGACCTATGATGAAGCTATGTTCAAAGTTTCATTGATATCCATTCAGTAGTTTTTGCTCTACGTTGATTCTATATCAGTTAGTCAGGCAAACTTACCCCCCTTTTCCCCCCTTTAAAGGTCGCATTTGCAAAAATCCCTTCTTAGCGGATACCTACATCACATAAGGAACCTACATGCTAAACTTCAAGTTTCTAGGTGTTATAGTTTCGGAGATTTCGTGATGAATCAGTGAGTCAGTGAGTCAGTGGTATTTCTCTTTTATATATATAGATTATTTATTATTAATGGTTAGATAACATAAATAATGTGATTATAAATATATATATATATACATATACATTTATACATATTGTAATAGTAGACTTTGTACTCCCGTGTTATTTTGGCACAAGTTGGATGCGTCAATTTTGTAATAAGACCCTTAGTCCAGTCCCCAGAGTAAAAATAACGGTAAAATTTCTTTAAAAATTGAGGCAAAGTGATATTTGGTATAGTTATTGAAAAAGGTCTAAATATCGATTTAAAATCATTTTTGCATTTTTATAAGGTCAGGCTTTTTAAAAAAACCCTTATTTCAGGACAGCGCGCGGTAAAAATCGATAAAAACGTTTACATTCCGTGAATTTCTTTCCTTACTACTAAATAAACCATTGGATCATGATAAAGTCTGCATTCTTTTTGTTTAAAATAGTTCAAATTTTAATAGTAATAAAATCAAAATAACGATTTTGTTATTATTTCATCGTTAGGAGTATTAAATCGATAGACGGAATGGTCGATTTTTACAAATCTTCCTCTGTTGAATAATATTATTAAATATGTGTATCTTAATATACATAAAAGTCATTGTGTGTATTTATATTCCACACCTCCTACTAAACCACTGGACCGATTTCAACAAAACTTAGCACAAATATTTTATGCAACGGGAGAACCAACATAAGATAGGTGTTTTGGGCCCTGGGGGATGTCAAAAATGGAAAATATGAAAATACCGCATGTAGGGTATCAAATTAAAGGGGATTTCAATGCAAGTAACAATTGTTCATGCACATAAGCACTATTGAAAATTCTTGGGCCCTGGGGCTTAATAAATGGGTGGTTTTGGGGGAGGTCAAAAATGGAAAATATGAAAAACCACTTACCGATTTCCACCAAACTTGGCACAAATTTTTTACGCAACGGGAGAACCAACATAAGATAGGTGTTTTGGGCCCGGAGGGGGATGTCAAAAATGAAAAATATGAAATATGAAAATACTGTGGGGTATCAAATTAAAGGGAATTTCAGTGCAAGTAACAATTTTACATGCATATACGTACTATTGAATATGTTTGGGCCCTGGGGCTCAATAAATGGTTTGTAATGGAGGGGTGTCAAAAATGGAAAATATGAAATACCGTATGTGACATGCATATACGCGCTATTAAAAATTTTGGTCTCCGGGGCTCAATAAATTGGTGGAATTGGAGGAGGGGTGATGTCAAAAATGGAAAATATGAAAATACCGCACGTGGGGTATCAAATTAAAGGGAATTTCAATGTAAGTAAGAATTTGACGTGCATATTAATTTGGATTATTATAAATATACCCCCCTGCTTGGTGGATGTGAAAAAACAGCATAAATGGTATCAAATTAAAGTGAATTTCCTAGCAAGTAAAATATGACACCACTTTCTCCCAAGCAAAGCCGGGCAAATCCTCCAGTAATAAATAAAATATTTCAAAGAAAAGCTTTCTTTTTAATAAAAGGTAAAACGAATACAAACAAAATAACATTATAGAAGAATATATATATATTTTTTTAATTTGGAATTTTAAAAATTATTTATGTTGATAATTTAGTTAGTGATTTTTTCTTCTTCTTCTTCTTCTTCTTGTTCTTGTTCTTCTTCTTCTTCTTCTTCTTCTTCTTCTTCTTCTTCTTCTTCTTCTTCTTCTTCTTCTTCTACTACTTCTTCTTCTTCTTCTTCTTCTTCTTCTTCTTCTTCTTCTTCTTCTTCTTCTTCTTCGAGGATTTTTCCTCACTATCATCAAAGTCATTATCATCAAAATCAATCTCGTCAACAATTGGAAAGTTTTTGCAAGTTTCAGTTGAGCATGTACCACAAACCGATGAACATAAAAGACCAGCGCTTCTGCATGTACACGATCCTTTTTTGCAGCCAGTTTTGCAATTACAAAAGATCATTTTTAATAAAGATTTTGAGGCAGCTGGCTGTGTCATTTTTATAGGCGTTAAAATTTCTCCAACATTCCAACCCCAGTCTTTTGGTATTAGATCATTGCCGAGCCATTGCTTGACTTGTAAATATAGCCTACTCTATAAAAGTGCTGCTTGGCAGCATCAGAAGTAGGTGGCAGACTTTCTAACTTTACAGGTTTTAAGATTTTTTTCTTTTTTGAAATCGCTTTTAGTAAAACTTGTATGTCTGTATTTATCAACACATGTAATTTTTTTTGGTGCATTACACATATACAGGAGAATTAATAGACCATTTTTATATACAGATGTTTGAGGTTGATTTTCCAGTTTAAATCCTTCGATCGCTTCTTTTAAATCTGAGTTTATTGATTTCTTTCAATCGAATTAAAAACCGATTTTTTACCTTTACCATAAAAGCATGATGTTGGGTCACAGCCGGTTAGAGCATGCAAAAACAGTATATTCTCTTTGCAAAATTTATACTTTCTAAAGCTGTTATCAAAAGAAAATAGACTAGCACTCATGGTTCCTCTCGTGGGTTTTAAGAGATAAATTTTCTTATTACTAGGTGTAAGCGCAGTAATGAGCACCAAAATATCTACGTCCTCTGCAACAATAACTGGAGGTTTATCATATAATTCTAAGGCTGTTTTCACAATTAATAAGTCTGCATCATCGTCAGCTTGTTTAACGTTTATGCTTTCTTCTTCCAAATATCTCGTTAGAATTTCAATAAATCGAGTTTTATTCGAAAGAAATTGTTCTTGGGTCACTGTGACACACATATCTTCTGGAATAGAATATCTGGAGAGGAATTTTGATTGGTACGGCGATAACGCTCCATAGCTTTGATGCTGTTAGAATTGTTTGTATAGCCATCAAAAACTACAGTCACTTTTGATCCAAAGTGTCTCTTGACATAATTTACGTATCTTTGTAAAATACATTTGAACTTGTCATTTTTTGACCATACTACTCTATGCAGTAACATACCACCATCAATGACGTAAATGCAATCTTCAAGGTTAATCTCAGTGCGGTCTACTTCAAACATATCATATAGTTTAGACTTATCTGTTTTCCGAAATACACCTTCGTAAAACATAGATGTTGGGTACGGTGCAAGTTCATAACGCATGTAACCTTTCAATTCGTCGTCACTTTTTCTTGCTACACAAATGCGTTGAAATATAAACATTGGATCTATAGGGACAATTTCCTCTTGAATTTTCAGACTACTATTAACACTTTTTAATGACAGTACTCTATTTTTTCGTTTACACAAAACTTTATGGAAGGTTGTACCAGCAATTTCTTCTAATCCTGCTTTTCCAACCTCAAAAGCATTATGACAGTTAATATTATTATCGCCAGTAACTCCAGTAGATATAGACATTATTGAATCTTGATAAGGAAATGGCTCGTGACAATCAAACCAGGATTTTATTTTGAGAATATCTTCAGTATCTCGTTTTATTCGAGAATCTCTAGCATCTTCATGCTGATCGGAAGTAGAAAATTTTATACCACAAAATTTTTCTACTTCTTCGCAGATATCATGTGTATATGGCATCGCTAAAATCCATTTATTTGCAATACTGGTAGTTACTCCCCGTCCAATCATACCACCATCAACTTTCATGACTCTCATTAAGTACTGTTCGATTGTCATATCAGTATGAGTTCCTGACCAGAATTTCTCAGTTCGTCTTACAGTACAAAATCCGTTATTTATACAATTTTGAAGTTCTTTAATTTTTAAAGCGGTAGTTTCTGGAATTACATCTTGGTTTTGCATTGAGGTGAAAAGTTTTTCAGATTCTTTTATAAATTGATTCATATATTGTACATATAATAAGGCTGATTTCGTATAATTAAAATGTCCAGTTTCATAAAAATATGGCAACATTTGCTGAATAACTTGTAATTGAATTTTTAGATTACCCATTTTCTCAGAGCGCGCAAATGCTTTTGAAATAGAGATCATTCGTATGTATTGTATCCATAATTTTGCAGTTTTACCGCGTTCCTCAATTTCAATAATTTTTTTTGGAAACTTACCATTTAAGATGTTTAAAAAATTATGATCTTGTACTTCTTTGTAAGTAAGATTGTCATCTAAAAATTCTTGTAGTAAAGATTTCATATTTGAATATTCAACTTCTGAAAGATTCATTTCCTCAATAATCTTTTTACACAAAACTATCCAAATTAATGTGTGGCCTCGTACTGCTCTAGCATAAGTATGGCCATCTAACATCTTATCTACAGTTCCTGGCGCATAGCAACAGCTTAATGCTTCTTTTAAACCGCTTCCTGCCATCACATAACCAATTGAACCAAGAAAAGACATAAGCAGATGAAATCCTCCAAGTCGAACAATTACATTATGTATATCATCATCAGGTGAGGATTGGACCATTTCAAACGCTTTCTGATACAAAGGTTGATCGAAAGTAACAAAACAATTAAATAGATTTAAGTTTTTCACTAGTTTTACAGCGTATTTTAAAACGGTGTATATTGTAATTTTGTCAGTTGGAGGAGAGTGTACAAAAGGCAAGCAAACAATTCTAGATAATGTATAAGTCATATTTTCCAAAAGCTTGGACATAAAGGCATTCCAGCCAGTAATGCCTGGTTTGGTCACTCCATAAATACAAAGCAAGTCAGCATTAGAAAAATCTATATTATTAAAACTCGGATTATCTACTTTTTCAAAAACAATGTTTTGGAGTGCATGTGTATTAATATTTTCAAAAATTTGGAATGGTATTTTGTCAATTTTGCTGATTTCTTTTGCAGTAGGCTTAACTGTCAATCGTTTTAGGGAACTTTGTTATAATAACAATCTCTGGGACTTACAATCATAATACCTCCCATACTATGAAAAGTATTTTTCCCGTCTATAGTATTGATGTTAATATCTGAATTGTCAAATGCCAATTGTGCAAAACAACCAGATCTAAATGGAGAACGTGGACTAAGCAATACACTATCCTCATAAAGTGTTGCTTCTTTGTATGATGAACACACTCCCAGATACGACAATATATCTATAATTCGTTTTGAAGCAAATTTCCTATGCAACATTACGGACAGACCAACTTGCAATGGTGATAGAAAGGTTCTAGGTCTTATGCAACTCATAATTGAATGAGTAATTGCTGTGCATTTTGTTTCATATGAACTAATATCGCCTTTTTTATTTTTTAAAATTATTTCTTCTATCAGAAACTGAAGGGATTCTGAGATATTCTCATTAATATTTTGGAATATATTATCACTTGGAGGATAAAATTCTGTATTACTTTTCTTCAGATTAACATCGTTTCGAATAATTGCTGCTGCAGATTTTAAGATTTTTCTTTTTCTTCATTTTCATCTTTTTTTGAGGCTATCCATGCTTGACGCATGACATTGTATTCACGATCTACAAGGCATATGAGGGTTGAGCCACCTTTTCTGGATGTAATTCTTACACAATCGCCATAATTTTCTTTTAATTTAGCAATAATAGTATTTGGATGACAAGCATCATGTCCTGTTTAAAAAAATTAGATATTAAATAAAATAAACATGAAAATTTAATTTAAAAATAGTATAATTATAATTTATAGTTAAGCAATATATTTACCTAATAATGCAATTAATTCTGTGAACGTAAACTCGGTATCATCACTGTCACTTAAATAATCAAAAATCAATACCATTTGACGTGAGATTTTTACATCCTTGGGTCGACCTTTAGCATCACTTGTGTCACGAGTGTAACTGTTAAAAACTTTTTTGTGACAACTGCGGTGATATCTCGCTTGTACAGCTACCAAATCATCACAAGAAATTCGTCGTAGAATATTTTTCCTAATTCGTCATTATGTTCTGTAATCATTTCTAATAATTTTTCTTTAAAAGTAGGACTTTGAATTATGGAAATATTTTTGCGTTGATTAATACTTAATCTCGTATTACTTTTATCGGCATCTAATCCACAAATTATACAAAGTTTTTTGAAATCAAACAATTCTTTACTCTTTCTGACTTCACTCTTGACTGGGCTATATTTACTTTTTTCCGACAAAGTGCCTAAATCCTTATAACACAAAACATCATTCCTTTTTAACGTATATTTTTCTCGACATTTCCGAGCTAACTCTTATTCGGTAGTCCTCGAGTCACTTTTTCTGTATCTTCAATACAAAGATTAGCATTACAAATAAAACATATTTCAGTATCACAGTGGTCCTTATTTAATACCTAACAATCAAAAAACCTTATGTAGCACTTATGTTCAGTAAAAGTATTCTTTAAAACTTCACCACTAGTGAAGTCAAAATATCTCTTTTGAAAATCTTTTTATTTTCAATTTTAAATCCACCGTTTTTACCAAATTTGTTTTTTTTAAATATGTGCGTTTTATAAACTTTTAATGTATGTAAAAAATGATCAGTACAAATAATTTATTTTTTTTAGAAAAATGCAGTTCTTTACGTTTAATTTTTTTAAATGGTCAGAAAATAGTGTCAAAAAGGCCAAAAAATTTTGTTAATTAACCACCCGAAAGTATTTTTAATAAGCTTTAATTTAAGCCGTCGTACACCTTTGTGGCACAATCTTGCCATACTTTATGAGCACTCAAATTTGTTTGTGAATTGCGATTTTTTTGAGGTTATATTCAACATTTCAATATGAAATTTGTGGGGTTTATAGTACTCCACAAAGGTTACCTTCCCTCAAGTTTTATCAACTTTCATTAATTTGTGTTAAAACAACAGCAATTTGTTTATAAACGCCATCGCCATTTTATTTATTGATAGCACATTAACAATAATAATAATATCGACTTCCGTATTAAGGCTACAAATGTTCTTAATTTATTATAGAATACTGAAAAAAATTCACATTAAAATCGGCTTGTTAGGTCCAAAGATATTTATAAAAACGCTATTTTGCAACTTAAATTGTTAATAAAAAAATTAACGGGTTGTTTTTACACAAAACTAAACTATTAGCTCAACTTGATCCCATTAACCAATTTAGCACACAAAAATCGACTCCCAAAACCATTCACATTTGATTTTTATTTTGACTCCACTACACGTGTTCACAAATAAATATTAGCATGTATAAAAAGTGTAAATAAAAACTTTAAACTGCAATTTTTTTACCTGTTTTATATGATAAAAACAAAAATATTTGTAATGTTTTGATTATAACCTTTGAAGAAATATCAACTGCGTTACTGCTCCGTTCTTGTATAGCAGATATTTGTATGGCACACCACAACAATGGGTGTTGCGCGCGCAGCTACATTTACAGTTGCACACTCGAGGGGAATAGAACCCCGCGCCGTTTAAAAATTTTACCTGTTTTCTAGGGTCTTGTTTTTAGAGTATAGGTATAATCAGGTTAGAGAAATAACATGAGTAGATAGATTTAGCATTGTAGTAGCTGTAACTTTAATTTCAAGTACTCAAATAAACCCACTTAAAAGATACATGTATGTAATGCAAAGGAGGCACCTTTTTTTAGTATACACAATTTTTATTTATTTTTTTAATTTTGAAAATGATTTTAATTTTCAAGAGTGTAGTTTTTGATGCAGAACACTTGCAGCTTTCAAATACAATTCTTTCTATTTCGATATATCTATTTTTAAGATTAATAAAGGCAGATAAACTCTGAATTTTAGAGTAAATTTAAAATACGTCGAAATACTAACTTTTGAAAAGGTTTTTTTTTTAAATAACAACTTCAAAAGTAGTTTTTATTATTATAAAATAAAAAGTTTATCTCTTTTAAAGGTAAATTAGTAAAGAACTACTATTTTTTTAAATTTTGTTGTATAGTACTTGTAATTTTGTGGTTTCACTTCTTTTTGTATCTACAGTAAATATTTATACACTATATTCTTTATGTTCAAATAAAATATTTGCGTAAAATTCAACAAAGTTTGAAAGCTATACTGTTCCCCTTCAAAACTAGCCTTTATTTAACTGGCTACGCTTAGATTAAAGAAAGTTATGATATTTTTTGAATAGACGCGCTTGGCTAATTTAGCGAATTACGCAAGATCGGGGGCAAACGCTCTTTTTAAAACGCAGCGCTCATCATTACCAATTTTCAGGAAAACAGTTCCATTAACGTAAAAATATGTAAGAAGACTTTCTGAAGGAAATTGTTTGCTATTCAATATACACCTTTTTATTTCTTCCAACTGTACATATTTACGGTGTGCTTTAAGAAAATCTGTCTTTACGATTTTTCCAGACCATTTTCAGAAAACCCTAGAAAGGTAAACATGCAAAGATTTTTTTATATTAATTATTAACGTTTATTTAACACATGCACCAAATATTGCTTTGCCCCAATTTTTTATCAAGTCAAAATCTCTGGCGACTGGACTAAACTCTGATTGGCTAAGTGCATTTGACACTATTGTTATAAATGAATAAATATTTTATAATTACTATATTTATTTGAGGATAATTTCAATGCTTGAAATATTTACATAAATGTTCCTATTTTTTTCAAAGATTATTACTTCCATATTCCTTAAGGAAATAGAAGTATGGCGATGGCAAAAAAAATCGTGTTCGAGATTATTGCAGATTCTGATTGTACTACACTCAAAACATGAAAAAAAGTCGTTTTCCGAAAAGTGTTTGTGTGTGTGTGTGTCTGTGTGTCTATGTGTAGATTTTTTTTCTATGGCAAACGATAACAGCCGCAAATTCAAACAGAATCAAATAATTTTTTGCACACAGCCCTGATTTGTAGAGTACTCACAACCTATTGTTTTTGGTGAAGATCGGTTGAGGGAAAGGGGTAGTTTACCAGCAACGGTTTTTTTATAAAGGGAAATTTTTTTTTTGGCAAACGATAACAGCCGCAAATTAAAACAGAATCAAATAATGGTTCGCATACAGCCCTGAATTGGAGAGTTCTCAAGATCTGTTGTTTTTGGTGAAGATCGGTTAAGGGGAAGGGGTAGTTTACCAGTAACGTTTTATGTTTTAACAAGGGTATTTCCTATGGCAAACGATAATAGCCGCAAATTCAAACAGAATCAAAAGATTATTTGCATACAGCCCTAAATTGTAGAGTACTCAAGACCTATTGTTTTTGGTGAAGATCGGTTAAGGGAAAGGGGTAGTTTACCAGCAACGTTTTTTTAACAAGGGTATTTTTTATGGCAAACGATAACAGCCGCAATTTCAAACAGAATCAAATAATTGTTTGCACACAGCCCTGATTTGTAGAGGTCTCAGGGACTTTCGATTTTGGTGAAGATCGGTTAAGGGGAAGGGGTAGTTTACCAGCAACGTTTTGCGTTTTAACAACAGTAAAGTACTTGAAAATTCATTTAAACTTTTTGAAACAATGGTAATTGTTAAAAATAAAATAATTTTGTTGCCAGGCAATAAAATTATAATTTTACTTCCATATTCCTTAAGGAAATGGAAGTATGGTGATGGCAAAAAAATCGTGTTCGAGATTATTGCAGATTCTGATTGTACTACACTCAAAACATGAAAAAAAGTCGTTTTTAGAAAAGTGTCTGTGTATGTGTCTGTCTGTCTGTGTGTCTGTCTGTCTATGTGTAAATTTTTTTTTTGGCAAACGATAACTGCCACAAATTCAAACAGAATCAAATAATTTTTTGTATACAGCCCTGATTTGAAGAGTACTCACGACTTATTGTTTTTGGTGAAGATCGGTTAAGGGAAAGGGGTAGTTTACCTGTAACGTTTTATGTTTTAACAAGGGTATTTCTTATGGCAAACGATAACAGCCGCAAATTCAAACAGAATCAAAAGATTATTTGCATACAGCCCTAAATTATAGAGTTCTCAAGACCTATTGTTTTTGGTGAAGATCGGTTAAGGGAAAGGGGTAGTTTACCAGCAACGTTTTTTTAACAAGGGTATTTTTTATGGCAAACGATAACAGACGCAAATTCAAACAGAATCAAATAATGTTTTGCATACAGCCTTGATTTGTAGAGGTCTCAAGGACTTTCGATTTTGGTGAAGATCGGTTAAGGGGAAGGGGTAGTTTACCAGCAACGTTTTACGTTTTAACAAAAGTAAAGTACTTGAAAATTCATTTCAACTTTTTGAAACAATGGTAATTGTTAAAAATAAAATAATTTTGTTGCCAGGCAATAAAATTATAATTTTACTTCCATATTCCTTAAGGAAATGGAAGTACGGTAATGGCAAAAAAAATCGTGTTCGAGATTATTGCAGATTCTGATTGTACTACACTCAAAACATGAAAAAAAGTCGTTTTCCGAAAAGTGTCTGTGTGTGTGTCTGTCTGTCAATGTGTCTGTATGTGTGTCTGTCAGGCTGTGTGTACATTTTTTTTTTTGGCAAATGATAACTGCCGCAAATTCAAACAGAATCAAATAATTTTTTGCATACAGCCCTGATTTGTAGAGTACTCACGACTTATTGTTTTTGGTGAAGATCGGTTAAGGGAAAGGGGTAGTTTACTAGCAACGTTTTTTTAACAAGGGTTTTTTATATGGCAAACGATAACAGCCGCAAATTCAAACAGAATCAAATAATTTTTTGCATACAGCCGTGATTTGTAGAGTACACAAGAGCTGTTGTTTTTGGTGAAGATCGGTTAAGGAGAAGGGGCAGTTTACCAGCAACGTTTTTTTATCAAGCGTATTTTCTATGGCAAACGATAACAGCCGCAAATTCAAACAGAATCAAATAATTTTTTGCATACGTCCCTGAATTTGTGCCGAGTCGGGCAGTTTCGGCGAGCATTCAGTAATTAACAACTGGAGGGTGTGCCGAACTCTAGTGGAGAGACGGCGCAAAACCAGTATATATACGGCCGGTAGTTAAACGCAGTACTAATTTATAGCGCGTTATCGCTGCTGCGCTCTATTAGCGAAGACAAGACTAATTCTTTCAACTTATTAAGTCCCTGAGACGTGCCGGCATCTGGTGCCTAGCCGAGGTAGGAAAACGCCAGGTGGTGCATTCTGGTGACAGAGGCCGTAGGCAAAAGAGAACGAAGCATGTGATTCTATTTAACGTCGTTTCACGTAAAACCTCGTGGCTGATGGTCGCGTCTTTTGGTACTCCGGTAGAGAATGTAGATTTTCTATTCATCGGCCTTCACACTATGATAGGCTAAACAGATACACGACTGTGGGTCCATCGAACAAGTCGAGAAAACCGCCCTACAACATGGCCTGAACTTGTAACATCTTAAAGCTCTCCTCTTCACTACGGAGGAATAGCCAGAAAGCCACACCAACACCTATAATGTAGACCACGAGATTGCCACCTTAACCCCCATGGACAAAATCAGGTGATACAAAACCAATATATTATGTACACATAGAGTCAGCACTCAATAATACCCAGTGAATCAGTTCTATCTATCAACTACAACATTTTCAAGTTTTTAAACATTTAATTGGATCCCCAATTGATGGGGCAGTTTAGTGTGTGAACTGGGTGTAAAATTAATTGTAAATTTTATTAAATTTCTGGTAAAATTGTCAGCTCAGAGACTGGCATGTGTCTTAAACAGTTCAACATTCAACGTATAATTTCCTCTTATTTCAGTATATGTGTTTCTTTACAGATTGTAAGTCATTCATTCTATTGGGAATTTATCGGGTTCAATTTAGTAGTCTATATATATATATATATATATATATTCTAAAATTTAAATTCAGTTTGGTTCTTATTGTATAGAAATTTCTGGGGTAGGTAGGTGCATTTCCACAAGTTTCATCCTGAACAAATGCATGTTCATACAGTATTGAACTTGTTGTTGAGACAGGTTAAATTCTGCATCAACTGGCAACAAACATGTCGGTCTCTGGGCCAAAAGTGTTTTTCACAGGGTTATAATATTATGCCATATTTCTATTTTCACTACTTAGCACTGTTTCTGTATATATGAATTCTTTAAATTATTTATGATAACTGAGGGGTGTTCATTGTTTTAAATATTTTTTGTTTCTCACAGTAATAGAGCCCAGTGGGGCAGAATTGTATAACAGTATTAGGCACTTAGCCAACATTTTGAAAGTTATTATGTCCTGGGGACTACTGAAGGCTTAAGTATTATCTAATACACATGATGTGTAATGAACCAAGTAAATTGTAATCCTAACAGGGATATCTATGAAAGAACTAATTATATATATATCATGGGGGTAATAAAAAAGGGCGTGGCAAGAGATCCTTATATATGGTATTGTATAGTGTATTTGTATTGTGGAACCTGTGATGTTTTGTATATTTGTGTGTGCATTTTGGGGGTTATATGTATTGTGCATTTAGGTGTATTTTTGGTGGGGACTTTAGAAAGAGGGTTTGTTTGTCTTTTTATAAAAGAAAGTTGATACATGGAATTATGTATATATCCTTTTCATTTTTTATAACAGGTATTCTATCTCAATTAATCTTTGCTGATTATTTCTTTAAGAAAATAATTTATTTTAATTAACTTTAATAACAAGTATATAATTGTCACCCTTTAAAATTTATTTAATTTGTTTGAGAATTTATTATTATAATTAATATTAGCAAGGAATCTATACCATTTATCTCCATTAAGTTCAATGGAGCATTCTAAAGAGAACATATAAAATAAATTTTATATATTATTAATATTTTACTGGAAACCTTATTTCAAGGATAGTAATGGTTTTAAATTTCAATTCATTTGTAAAGAGAGATAGCAAATTATTTTATTGGTGTTAATAAATATTTTCAGGTGACCTTGTTGAGAGAGTATACTTTATTTTAATTGACAATTTAAGGGAATTATAGATTATGATTGTTGGGTTTATTTATTTTATTATTAATTTGTTTACCAAGTGAGATAGAACAATAAATGAGATTTATTAATTGTTTAATTTATGAGTTTTCATTGCAAGTCGCGTCTCACTGGATCCAGCGCATTTTTGGCTTCTCTAGGCTTTAGCCTAGTTCTAATTAACTTGTGGTCCCTCTTTACAAAAAAAAAAAAAAAAAAAAAAATTCAAAAAAAAAAAAATCTTTTTTTACTGCCTAAGTTAAATAGGGGTTACATTTGGTAGCAGAGCTTGGTTGAGATTAGGGTCAACCCGTGGGTCCTGTAGGTGTGACGGGGCTTGCAAACTTAGGAAACATTTTGGGAGTTCTAATGGAACTTAGAAAAATTTTGAAAGGCCCTATATCTAAAGGTGAATATTTTTGTTAGGTTTAAGGTTTTGAGATATATATGTATATGTTCTTGCCCGCCTTGAATAGTCGATAGTGCCACGTGGTGAGAAATTTTAGAAGGGGACTTTCCTTGGGAAACGTGACTTATCGTAGTTCTGTGCCTGGGTGGAGATGGTTGGAGTATTACCTTGCCCATATTTGGGGAGGTGTGATTTTAATTATGCGGTATGGCCCGATCGGCAGTCGGTTTCCTCCGATATACGGTAGCCGAAGTAACATTGAGAAATTTTTGTTAAATAAATTTTCGTTGGTCGGTGTTTTTGTCGTGTTGTGTGTTTGTGTGTGTGTCGCGTTCCATTTGTGTAGAGTCGTAGAGTGAGAGCAGTTCAGGTAGTGGGCTATGTTCTCGCAACGGTAGGTGGACCCGCAGTCTACTTGAAGGAGTTTAGTACTCGAGTTTTTCTTATTCCTGTCTTATTATTGTCATTATTTTGTAGGGTGTTAGGTGTTGTGGGGGTTATGTTTTGTTGATTGTGTATTTCGAATTGTGTAATTCTGGCGGCGGTATGCTTTCAGAAATTTCCCCACCCTCTTTCAGGAGTTCTCCAGAAACTTTCGGTGGTAGATGCATTTGATGAGGACCAGTTGCTGGTTTTCTTGGATCTTGTCCTGCAGTTGGCAGATTATCCGGGTGTATCCGATGGGGAGGTCTTGTCCCTTATATACCCGTATTGCCAGGGTTCGTTGGCAGGGTTGGTCACCAACACTCTGCGTCGGGGCGGCACTGTCGACGCTTTTCATGGGGAAGTGTTGGATTACTTCATACCACTTCGACGACGTTCCCAGCTTAAGTGGGATTCATTCTATCGTTTACAGGCCAACGGAGAGGCGTTGGGGGACTACGTGCAGGACATACGGAAAGCTGCCCGGGTATTAAGATTAGGGTTGCCCGAGACCGAAGTCATCCAAATAATTCTGGAAGGACTGAATTCCCAAGAGAGATCCCGTTTAATATTTGCAGAACATCCACGTTGTTTTGCGGATCTGTCCCGGTTATGTGTTGTTTCGAATACTGTCCGAGCAGGGGACGAGTACCGGGGAAGAGGTGCTACGGATGTCCAATACTCCAGTGGTCTGTCAGGGAGACCTAAGAAGGACAAACATGGCAGTCGGAGAAAAACTGTATATTCCGGAGGTAATGGAGGCTACAGGGGGGTGGCAAGTGAGAGGACTGTAGCCAGGAGTTATTCCTATTTGGAGAGTAAGGAAACTTTGAAGCTTCCAGAGGAATTCCCAGTGCGTAATAGAGTAGTGGAAGAAGAAGGTGAGGCGAAAGAAGAAAAGCGAAGTAACTTCTGTGGATCAATACAAGACAATAAGAACACGTCTGTTGATATTGAATTACAGGACTCAGAGAGGACGTCATGGTTGAATCCAGAGATCGCAGTATTTGTTCCGGTATTATTCGTGACGGATCCAGATCCGGTAACATCATCATCGCCTACGCCGGAAGTTGAGAAGTCACTTGATGGTGAAGCCTTGCCATCGTCAGTAGAATTTAATTTAGACGTTGCACATGGACCTGGACAGCCGGATTCCAGGTTGGGAAAGGTTGAGGAAGTTGTAGTTGCTGAGAGTGGTGAAGAAGAGGAATCGAAGGAGGAGGCAGAAGAGTGGTCTGCACATGCTACACAGGGGAGTATAAGTGTAAGTGTTAGGGAGGCTGCAAGTGTTTCTGAGGTTGCGGATGGACAAGGGGATGTCCAGGCTGCAAGTGTGGTAGAAGTAGATAAGGTAGAAGTTGGGGAGAAACTGGGTGGCAGCGTTGTGGAGTTTGTGAGTGAGGATGATGTAGTGTGTGAAGATGTGCAGACGCTTTCTGTAAGTAGTGTTGACGATTCCGAGGAATGGAAAGAAGTTTCATGCGGACCAGGTGAGCAACTAGAGGATGAAGATGTGCAGTGTTGTGATGGTGATTTGGATTATGTAGAGGAGAAAAAGGAAGAGGTGGAAGAAAGAGAACCAGGGGAAATTGTAGAAGAGAAGAAGGTAGAAGCAGAGGAGTTAGAGGTTGAGGATAATCCAAATCGGGGTAAGAGTAGTCAGGTAAGTTACCTGGATTCTAATTCAGGAGAAACAAATCCGTACTGCTCGACACGAGATAGTTTCTCAGAGAGTGACGTCCAAAAGGAACGAGTACCTAAAGTTCGTCATAAAAAGGTGAGACAAAGCGGTTAACGGGTAGCGGGTAGATGTTCCCCACAGTCCCAGTGGTGGTCATCTACTTCAGGGTTGCGCCCCTGCCTCCGCGAGCCTTGGTTTTCTCCACCCATCCTTATTCTCGGAGGGAACCATGTCCTTACCCGTAGTCCTAGCTATTGACCTTTCAATGATCCTTGCCCTTTTCATCTTCCCAATTTTCCTACCCCTCCCCTTAGAAAACAAAATAAAAACCAAAAAACAAATAAAAAAATTAGAAAGGAAAAAACAAAACAAAAATTAAAAAAGGAAAAAGAAAAAAAAATATCAGAGAGGAGTTAGAAAAAAAGTTAGTTTGAAGAGTTGTGACTAGGTTGGTGTAGGGATGTTAGTGTTAGATTGTTGTTTTCATTGTTCTTTGTTGTAGTTAATTGCTGATTTTTGTAGGGTCGGGGCCATGCCGCAGTGTCCGGTTGATTTCTGTAGTAGGTTATTTTGATTAAGTGTAGGTTGTTCGACGTTGCCGTGCTGGAGTAAAACCCCCCTGGTTAGATATGCAGTCATTTGAAGAGTAAATGAAGGGATTGATGTTCGCGTGCCCTCTATGCGGTTTTCTCTGTCCGGCTAATAGGGGCCGTCCGCCCTAGTATAGGGATGTTTTTTTTTTTAAAAACCAGTTACATATGTCAAGGATTTGTGATGCCTTGTTTTGCAGCATATGGCTGGTTAGTCCAGATGTAGACAGTATTGTTATGAGCACTCACATATCAAGGTATTAGTTACCTTGTTTTGGTCTTCGGACGCGTATGTGAGTGGCAGCAGGAGGAGTAGGTGGTGGTCACCAGAGAGTGTGACGTGTTGGGGCGTTCCTGTGGGGTTGGCCTGGCGGAGAGGGTCGCGTGGGGATGGTTGCATTGGCGTTGAGATTTTCCAGTCCTATGAGAGGGGGAGGGGTAGTTGTCCTGAGTAGGATTAGTTTGGGTCTCAGTTGGGGAGGTCTTGGGAGGTCAGAACTCAGACGGCGCTCTTGATTTCGACGTCTTTCGTCTTTTCTCCTTCTTTCTCTTGTGCTGGATGCTGACCCTGATCAAGTCATCATGCAGTACCCTCACACACTACACTTCTTCTTCTTTCCTCGTACTTCGTTTTCACCGTGAGCCTCTGTTCTCCCAAGAGCGGGTAAATTTCTGAGATTTCCTAGGACCAGCCAAGAGGCTGTGAGTTAGCCTTGGGGCAACTATGTTGCCCTTTTGGGGTGAGGGTGTGCCGAGTCGGAGAGATTCGGCGAGCATTCAGTAATTAATAACTGGAGGGTGTGCCGAACTCTGGTGGAGAGACGGCGCAAAACCAGTATATATACGGCCGGTAGTTAAACGCAGTACTAATTTATAGCGCGTTATCGCTGCTGCGCTCTATTAGCGAAGACAAGAGTAATTCTTTCACCTTATTAAGTCCCTGAGACGTGCCGGCATCTGGTGCCTAGCCGAGGTAGGAAAACGCCAGGTGCTGCATTCTGGTGACAGAGGCCGTAGGCAAACGAGAACGAAGCATGTGATTCTATTTAACGTCGTCTCACGTAAAACCTCGTGGCTGATGGTCGCGTCTTTTGGTACTCCGGTAGAGAATGTAGATTTTCTATTCATCGGCCTTCACACTATGATAGGCTAAACAGATACACGACTGCGGGTCCATCGAACAAGTCGAGAAAACCGCCCTACAACATGGCCTGAACTTGTAACATCTTAAAGCTCTCCTCTTCACTACGGAGGAATAGCCAGAAAGCCACACCAACAATCAGGTGATACAAAACCAATATATTATGTACACATAGAGTCAGCACTCAATAATACCCAGTGAATCAGTTCTCTCTATCAACTACAACATTTTCAAGTTTTTAAACATTTAATTGGATCCCCAATTGATGGGACAGTATAATGTGTGAACTGGGTGTAAAATTAATTGTAAATTTTATTAAATTTCTGGTAAAATTGTCAGCTCAGAGACTGGCATGTGTCTTAAACAGTTCAACATTCAACGTATAATTTCCTCTTATTTCAGTATATGTGTTTCTTTACAGATTTTAAGTCATTCATTCTATTGGGAATTTATCGGGTTCAATTTAGTAGTCTATATATATATATATATATATATATATTCTAAAATTTAAATTCAGTTTGCCTCTTATTGTATAGAAATTTCTGGGGTAGGTAGGTGCATTTCCAAAAGTTTCATCCTGAACAAATGCATGTTCATACAGTATTGAACTTGTTGTTGAGACAGGTTAAATTCTGCATCAACTGGCAACTAACATGTCGGTCTCTGGGCCAAAAGTGTTTTTCACAGGGTTATAATATTATGCCATATTTCTATTTTCACTACTTAGCAATGTTTCTGTATATATGAATTCTTTAAATTATTTATGATAACTGGGGGGTGTTCATTGTTTTAAATATTTTGTTTCTCACAGTAATAGAGCCCAGTGGGGCAGAATTGTATAACAGTATTAGGCACTTAGCCAAAATTTTGAAAGTTATTATGTCCTGGGGACTACTGAAGGCTTAAGTATTATCTAATACACATGATGTGTAATGAACCAAGTAAATTGTAATCCTAACAGGGATATCTATGAAAGAACTAATTATATATATCATGGGGGTAATAAAAAAGGGCGTGGCAAGAGATCCTTATATATGGTATTGTATAGTGTATTTGTATTGTGGAACATGTGATGTTTTGTATATTTGTGTGTGCATTTTGGGGGTTATATGTATTGTGCATTTAGGTGTATTTTTGGTGGGGACTTTAGATAGAGGGTTTGTTTGTCTTTTTATAAAAGAAAGTTGATACATGGAATTATGTATATATCCTTTTCATTTTTTATAACAGGTATTCTATCTCAATTAATCTTTGCTGATTATTTCTTTAAGAAAATAATTTATTTTAATTAACTTTAATAACAAGTATATAATTGTCACCCTTTAAAATTTATTTAATTTGTTTGAGAATTTATTATTATAATTAATATTAGCAAGGAATCTATACCATTTATCTCCATTAAGTTCAATGGAGCATTCTAAAGAGATCATATAAAATAAATTTTATATATTATTAATATTTTACTGGAAACCTTATTTCAAGGATAGTAATGGTTTTAAATTTCAATTCATTTGTAAAGAGAGATAGCAAATTATTTTATTGGTGCTAATAAATATTTTCAGGTGACCTTGTTGAGAGAGTATACATTATTTTAATTGACAATTTAAGGGAATTATAGATTATGACTGTTGGGTTTATTTATTGTATTATTAATTTGTTTACCAAGTGAGGTAGAATAATAAATGGGATTTATTAATTGTTTAATTTATGAGTTTTCATTGCAAGTCCCGTCTCACCGGATCCAGCGCATCTTTGGCTTCTCTAGGCTTTAGCCTAGTTCTAATTAACTTGTGGCCCCTCTTTACAAAAAAAAAAAATTTTTTTAAAAATTTTTCAAAAAAAAAATTCTTTTTTTTTACTGCCTAAGTTAAAGAGCGGTTAAATTATAGAGGACTCTAGGAATTTTGATTTTGGTGAAGATCGGTTAAGGGGAAGGGGTAGTTTACCAGCAACCTTTTAAGTTTTAACAAGAGTAAAGTACTTGAAAATTCATTTAAACTTTTTCAAACAATGGTAATTGTTAAAAATAAAATAATTTTGTTGCCAGGCAATAAAATTATAGTTTTTCATTTATGTATTTTTTCTCAGTTATGTACTGTTTACGTTTCCATTTTATTATTATGACTACCGCAATGAAAAGGCAGGGAAGACACACACACACACACAAACACACACACAGTTCGCGTTTTTTCTGGCCTCATTCATGTTTATTTTCTTACATTTGCACGGTTTTTAAATGGAAAGTGCCGAACCCATACCAACATAACGCATGCAAGCCGAAAAAGTGTCCAGCGTGGATAGCGATTTGCTTCCTGTGGATCGCTGGGCAGTGTAACTGCACGTGTTTACAGAGGAACGATTCATAGACAGACTTTTCGTCTTTAGGGAATGAACCCATTGCAAGATGCTGAGGGTCCATGAGTGACTTCGGAGCGCTCCTTCTTTTCCGCGTGTTTGTTCTGTGAAACGTACACTGTAGATTCACAGCTTTATTCTAAGCAACGCTCAATAGGAAATGTTGAAAATTTTTGTCCACGGTGTACCCTCATACACACTAAACCTGCTCTGATGTTTTAATTACGGACATCATTATATTAAAACTTTGGAAACTTGAGCACTACTTAATGGAGATCAAACATTAACTTATACAGGCCATTAATTTATTTTATATATATATATATATATTGTACAACGTTATCGGCAACAAAGAAGTAGTTTTTGTTAAAATTCCTTCCCGGGATGTTTGGCCGTAGTCCAATGTTTTCTACAAAACCAGACGTTTCGGCAATGCCATCGAGTTCCATCATCAGTGAAAATCGAGTGCGATAACGTGAGGTGGTATATGTTAGTGACCACAGTACTGTGGTTAAGGCTGAAGCAGTAAGAAGAAAGAAGTAGTTTCTATGGTAATATTTCATTTCGAAAATGATTTTAAATATAAATCGTAGGATATGGAAGTCATGTTTGGTTCTCCATACCGATTTTTTACTTCCATATTCCTTAACGATGATGGTGATGGCAAAAAAAATCGTGTTCGAGAATATTGCAGATTCTGATTGTACTACACTCAAAACATGAAAAAAAGTCGTTTTTCGAAAAGTGTCTGTGTGTCTATCTGTCTGTCTGTGTGTCTATGTGTAGATTTTTTTTTATATGGCAAACGATAACTGCCGCAAATTCAAACAGAATCAAATAATTTTTTACATACAGCCCTGATTTGTAGAGTACTCACGACCTATTGTTTTTGGTGAAGATCGGTTGAGGGAAAGAGGTAGTTTACCAGCAACGGTTTTTTTTTTATCAAGGGAAATTTTTTTTTTGGCAAACGTTAACAGCCGAAAATTCAAACAGAATCAAATAATGGTTCGCATACATCCCTGACTTGTAGAGTTCTCAAGACCTATTGTTTTTGGTGAAGATCGGTTAAGGGAAAGGGGTAGTTTACCAGTAACGTTTTATGTTTAAACAAGGGTATTTCCTATGGCAAAAGATAACAGCCGTAAATTCAAACAAAATCAAAAGATTATTTGCATACAGCCCTAAATTGTAGAGTTCTCAAGACGTTTAGTGTTTGGTGAAGATCGGTTAAGGGAAAGGGGTAGTTTACCAGCAACGTTTTTTTAACAAGATTATTTTATATGGCAAACGATACCAGCCGCAAAATCAAACAGAATCAAATAATGGTTCGCATACATCCCTGACTTGTAGAGTTCTCAAGACCTATTGTTTTTGGTGAAGATCGGTTAAGGGAAAGGGGTAGTTTACCAGTAACGTTTTATGCTTAAACAAGGGTATTTCCTATGGCAAACGTTAACAGCCGTAAATTCAAACAAAATCAAAAGATTATTTGCATACAGCCCTAAATTGTAGAGTTCTCAAGACGTTTAGTGTTTGGTGAAGATCGGTTAAGGGAAAGGGGTAGTTTACCAGCAACGTTTTTTTAACAAGATTATTTTATATGGCAAACGATACCTGCCGCAAATTCAAACAGAATCAAATAATGTTTTGCATACAGGCCTGATTTGTAGAGTACTCAAGATCTTTTGTTTTTGGTGAAGATCGGTTAAGGAGAAGGGGTAGTTTACTGGCAACGTTTTTTTATCAAGCGTATTTTTTATGGCAAACGATAACAGCCGCAAATTCAAACAGAATCAAATAATTTTTTGCATACGTCCCTGAATTTGTGCCGAGTCGGGCAGATTCGGCGAGCATTCAGTAATTAACAACTGGAGGGTGTGCCGAACTCTAGTGGAGAGACGGCGCAAAACCAGTATATATACGGCCGGTACTTAAACGCAGTACTAATTTATAGGGCGTTATCGCTGCTGCGCTCTATTAGCGAAGACAAGAATAATTCTTTCAACTTATTAAGTCCCTGAGACGTGCCGGCATCTGGTGCCTAGCCGAGGTAGGAAAACGCCAGGTGCTGCATTCTGGTGACAGAGGCCGTAGGCAAACGAGAACGAAGCATGTGATTCTATTTAACGTCGTCTCACGAAAAAACCTCGTGGCTGATGGTCGCGTCTTTTGGTACTCCGGTAGAGAATGTAGATTTTCTATTCATCGGCCTTCACACTATGATAGGCTAAACAGATACACGACTGTGGGTCCATCGAACAAGTCGAGAAAACCGCCCTACTACATGGCCTGAACTTGTAACATCTTAAAGCTTCCTCTTCACTACGGAGGAATAGCCAGAAAGCCACACCAACAATCAGGTGATACAAAACCAATATATTATGTACACATAGAGTCAGCACTCAATAATACCCAGTGAATCAGTTCTCTCTATCAACTACAACATTTTCAAGTTTTTAAACATTTAATTGGATCCCCAATTGATGGGACAGTTTAATGTGTGAACTGGGAGTAAAATTAATTGTAAATTTTATTAAATTTCTGGTAAAATTGTCAGCTCAGAGACTGGCATGTGTCTTAAACAGTTCAACATTCAACGTATAATTTCCTCTTATTTCAGTATATGTGTTTCTTTACAGATTTTAAGTCATTCATTCTATTGGGAATTTATCGGGTTCAATTTAGTAGTCTATATATATATATATATATATATATATATTCTAAAATTTAAATTCAGTTTGCTTCTTATTGTATAGAAATTTCTGGGGTAGGTAGGTGCATTTCCACAAGTTTCATCCTGAACAAATGCATGTTCATACAGTATTGAACTTGTTGTTGAGACAGGTTAAATTCTGCATCAACTGGCAACTAACATGTCGGTCTCTGGGCCAAAAGTGTTTTTCACAGGGTTATAATATTATGCCATATTTCTATTTTCACTACTTAGCAATGTTTCTGTATATATGAATTCTTTAAATTATTTATGATAACAGGGGGGTGTTCATTGTTTTAAATATTTTTTTTTTCTCACAGTAATAGAGCCCAGTGGGGCAGAATTGTATAACAGTATTAGGCACTTAGCCAAAATTTTGAAAGTTATTATGTCCTGGGGACTACTGAAGGCTTAAGTATTATCTAATACACATGATGTGTAATGAACCAAGTAAATTGTAATCCTAACAGGGATATCTATGAAAGAAATAATTATATATATCATGGGGGTAATAAAAAAGGGCGAGGCAAGAGATCCTTATATATGGTATTGTATAGTGTATTTGTATTGTGGAACCTGTGAAGTTTTGTATATTTGTGTGTGCATTTTGGGGGTTATATGTATTGTGCATTTAGGTGTATTTTTGGTGGGGACTTTAGATAGAGGGTTTGTTTGTCTTTTTATAAAAGAAAGTTGATACATGGAATTATGTATATATCCTTTTCATTTTTTATAACAGGTATTCTATCTCAATTAATCTTTGCTGATTATTTCTTTAAGAAAATAATTTATTTTAATTAATTTTAATAACAAGTATATAATTGTCACCCTTTAAAATTTATTTAATTTGTTTGAGAATTTATTATTATAATTAATATTAGCAAGGAATCTATACCATTTATCTCCATTAAGTTCAATGGAGCATTCTAAAGAGAACATATAACATAAATTTTATATATTATTAATATTTTACTGGAAACCTTATTTCAAGGATAGTAATGGTTTTAAATTTCAATTCATTTGTAAAGAGAGATAGCAAATTATTTTATTGGTGCTAATAAATATTTTCAGGTGACCTTGTTGAGAGAGTATACATTATTTTAATTGACAATTTAAGGGAATTATAGATTATGATTGTTGGGTTTATTTATTTTATTATTAATTTGTTTACCAAGTGAGGTAGAATAATAAATGGGATTTATTAATTGTTTAATTTATGAGTTTTCATTGCAAGTCCCGTCTCACTGGATCCAGCGCATTTTTGGCTTCTGTAGGCTTTAGCCTAGTTCTAATTAACTTGTGGCCCCTCTTTACAAAAAAAAAATTTCAAAAAAAAATCTTTTTTTTTACTGCCTAAGTTAAAGATGGGGTTAAATTATAGAGGACTCTAGGCATTTTGATTTTGGTGAAGATCGGTTAAGGGGAAGGGGTAGTTTACCTGCAACCTTTTAAGTTTTAACAAGAGTAAAGTACTTGAAAATTCATTTAAACTTTTTCAAACAATGGTAATTGTTAAAAATAAAATAATTTTGTTGCCAGGCAATAAAATTATAGTTTTTCATTTATGTATTTTTTTCTCAGTTATGTACTGTTTACGTTTCCATTTTATTATTATGACTACCGCAATGAAAAGGCAGGGAAGACACACACACACACACACACACACAAACACACACACAGAGTTCGCGTTATTTCTGGCCTCATTCATGTTTATTTTCTTACATTTGCACGGTTTTTAAATGGAAAGTGCCGAACCCATACCAACATAACGCATGCAAGCCGAAAAAGTGTCCAGCGTGGATAGTGATTTGATTCCTGTGGATCGCTGGGCAGTGTAACTGCACGTGTTTACAGAGGAACGATTCATAGACAGACTTTTCGTCTTTAGGGAATCAACCCTCTGCAAGATGCTGAGGGTCCATGAGTGACTTCGGAGCGCTCCTTCTTTTCCGCGTGTTTGTTCTGTGAAACGTACACTGTAGATTCACAGCTTTATTCTAAGCAACGCTCAATAGGAAATGTTGAAAATTTTTGTCCACGGTGTACCCTCATACACACTAAACCTGCTCTGATGTTTTAATTACGGACATCATAATATTAAAACTTTGGAAACTTGAGCACTACTTAATGGAGATCAAACATTAACTTATACAAGCCATTAATTTATTTTTTATATATATATTGTACAACGTTATCGGCAACAAAGAAGTAGTTTTTGTTAAAATTCCTTCCCGGGATGTTTGGCCGTAGTCCAATGTTTTCTACAAAACCAGACGTTTCGGCAATGCCATCGAGTTCCATCATCAGTGAAAATCGAGTGCGATAACGTGAGGTGGTATATGTTAGTGACCACAGTACTGTGGTTAAGGCTGAAGCAGTAAGTAGAAAGAAGTAGTTTCTATGGTAATATTTCATTTCGAAAATGATTTAAAATATAAATCTTAGAATATGGAAGTCATGTATGGTTCTCCCCACCGATTTTTTACTTCCATATTCCTTAAGGATGATGGTGATGGCAAAAAAAATCGTGTTCGAGAATATTGCAGATTCTGATTGTACTACACTCGAAACATGAAAAAAAGTCGTTTTTCGAAAAGTGTCTGTGTGTCTATCTGTCTGTCTGTGTGTCTATGTGTAGATTTTTTTTAATATGGCAAACGATAACTGCCGCAAGTTCTAACAGAATCAAATATTTTTTTGCATACAGCCCTGATTTGTAGAGTACTCACGACCTATTGTTTTTGGTGAAGATCGGTTGAGGGAAAGAGGTAGTTTACCAGCAACGGTTTTTTTTTTATCAAGGGAAATTTTTTTTTTGGCAAACGTTAACAGCCGAAAATTCAAACAGAATCAAATAATGGTTCGCATACATCCCTGACTTGTAGAGTTCTCAAGACCTATTGTTTTTGGTGAAGATCGGTTAAGGGAAAGGGGTAGTTTACCAGTAACGTTTTATGTTTAAACAAGGGTATTTCCTATGGCAAAAGATAACAGCCGTAAATTCAAACAAAATCAAAAGATTATTTGCATACAGCCCTAAATTGTAGAGTTCTCAAGACGTTTAGTGTTTGGTGAAGATCGGTTAAGGGAAAGGGGTAGTTTACCAGCAACGTTTTTTTAACAAGATTATTTTATATGGCAAACGATACCAGCCGCAAAATCAAACAGAATCAAATAATGTTTTGCATACAGGCCTGATTTGTAGAGTACTCAAGATCTTTTGTTTTTGGTGAAGATCGGTTAAGGAGAAGGGGTAGTTTACTGGCAACGTTTTTTTATCAAGCGTATTTTTTATGGCAAACGATAACAGCCGCAAATTCAAACAGAATCAAATAATTTTTTGCATACGCCCCTGAATTTGTGCCGATTCGGGCAGATTCGGCGAGCATTCAGTAATTAACAACTGGAGGGTGTGCCGAACTCTAGTGGAGAGACGGCGCAAAACCAGTATATATACGGCCGGTACTTAAACGCTGTAATAATTTATAGCGCGTTATCGCTGCTGCGCTCTATTAGCGAAAACAAGAGTAATTCTTTCACCTTATTAAGTCACTGAGACTTGCCGGCATCTGGTGCCTAGCCGAGGTAGGAAAACGCCAGGTGCTGCATTCTGGTGACAGAGGCCGTAGGCAAACTAGAACGAAGCATGTGATTCTATTTAACGTCGTCTCACGTAAAACCTCGTGGCTGATGGTCGCGTCTTTTGGTACTCCGGTAGAGAATGAAGATTTTCTATTCATCGGCCTTCACACTATGATAGGCTAAACAGATACACGACTGCGGGTCCATCGAACAAGTCGAGAAAACCGCCCTACAACACGGCCTGAACTTGTAACATCTTAAACCTCTCCTCTTCACTACCGGTGGAATAGCCAGACAGCCACACCAACACCCATAATGTAGACCACGAGATTGCCACCTTAACCCCCATGGACAAAATCAGGTGATACAAAACCAATATATTATGTACACATACAGTCAGCACTCAATAATACCCAGTGAATCAGTTCTATCTATCAACTACAACATTTTCAAGTTTTTAAACATTTAATTGGATCCCCAATTGATGGGACAGTTTAGTGTGTGAACTGGGTGTAAAATTAATTGTAAATTTTATTAAATTTCTGGTAAAATTGTCAGCTCAGAGACTGGCATGTGTCTTGAACAGTTCAACATTCAACGTATAATTTCCTCTTATTTCAGTATATGTGTTTCTTTACAGATTTTAAGTCATTCATTCTATTGGGAATTTATCGGGTTCAATTTAGTAGTCTATATATATATATATATATATATATATTCTAAAATTTAAATTCAGTTTGGTTCTTATTGTATAGAAATTTCTGGGGTAGGTAGGTGCATTTCCAAAAGTTTCATCCTGAACAAATGCATGTTCATACAGTATTGAACTTGATGTTGAGACAGGTTAAATTCTGCATCAACTGGCAACTGACATGTCGGTCTCTGGGCCAAAAGTGTTTTTCACAGGGTTATAATATTATGCCATATTTCTATTTTCACTACTTAGCAATGTTTCTGTATATATGAATTCTTTAAATTATTTATGATAACTGGGGGGTGTTCATTGTTTTAAATATTTTTTGTTTCTCACAGTAATAGAGCCCAGTGGGGCAGAATTGTATAACAGTATTAGGCACTTAGCCAAAATTTTGAAAGTTATGTCCTGGGGACTACTGAAGGCTTAAGTATTATCTAATACACATGATGTGTAATGAACCAAGTAAATTGTAATCCTAACAGGGATATCTATGAAAGAACTAATTATATATATCATGGGGGTAATAAAAAAGGGCGTGGCAAGAGATCCTTATATATGGTATTGTATAGTGTATTTGTATTGTGGAACATGTGATGTTTTGTATATTTGT
Organism: Magicicada septendecula; assembly: GCA_034769895.1. NCBI lineage: Eukaryota > Metazoa > Arthropoda > Insecta > Hemiptera > Cicadidae > Magicicada > Magicicada septendecula. The sequence goes on from CM068373.1 coordinate 330,922,567, forward strand.
GTGTGCATTTTGGGGGTTATATGTATTGTGCATTTAGGTGTATTTTTGGTGGGGACTTTAGATAGAGGGTTTGTTTGTCTTTTTATAAAAGAAAGTTGATACATGGAATTATGTATATATCCTTTTCATTTTTTATAACAGGTATTCTATCTCAATTAATCTTTGCTGATTATTTCTTTAAGAAAATAATTTATTTTAATTAACTTTAATAACAAGTATATAATTGTCACCCTTTAAAATTTATTTAATTTGTTTGAGAATTTATTATTATAATTAATATTAGCAAGGAATCTATACCATTTATCTCCATTAAGTTCAATAGAGCATTCTAAAGAGAACATATAAAATAAATTTTATATATTATTAATATTTTACTGGAAACCTTATTTCAAGGATAGTAATGGTTTTAAATTTCAATTCATTTGTAAAGAGAGATAGCAAATTATTTTATTGGTGCTAATAAATATTTTCAGGTGACCTTGTTGAGAGAGTATACATTATTTTAATTGACAATTTAAGGGAATTATAGATTATGACTGTTGGGTTTATTTATTGTATTATTAATTTGTTTACCAAGTGAGGTAGAATAATAAATGGGATTTATTAATTGTTTAATTTATGAGTTTTCATTGCAAGTCCCGTCTCACTGGATCCAGCGCATTTTTGGCTTCTCTAGGCTTTAGCCTAGTTCTAATTAACTTGTGGCCCCTCTTTACAAAAAAACAAAATTCAAAAAAAATTTTTCAAAAAAAAATTTTTTTTTTTACTGCATAAGTTAAAGAGGGGTTAAATTATAGAGGACTCTAGGAATTTTGATTTTGGTGAAGATCGGTTAAGGGGAAGGGGTAGTTTACCAGCAACCTTTTAAGTTTTAACAAGAGTAAAGTACTTGAAAATTCATTTAAACTTTTTTAAACAATGGTAATTGTTAAAAATAAAATAATTTTGTTGCCAGGCAATAAAATTATAGTTTTTCATTTATGTATTTTTTTCTCAGTTATGTACTGTTTACGTTTCCATTTTATTATTATGACTACCGCAATGAAAAGGCAGGGAAGACACATACACACACACAAACACACACACAGTTCGCGTTATTTCTGGCCTCATTCATGTTTATTTTCTTACATTTGCACGGTTTTTAAATGGAAAGTGCCGAACCCATACCAACATAACGCATGCAAGCCGAAAAAGTGTCCAGCGTGGATAGCGATTTGCTTCCTGTGGATCGCTGGGCAGTGTAACTGCACGTGTTTACAGAGGAACGATTCATAGACAGACTTTTCGTCTTTAGGGAATGAACCCTCTGCAAGATGCTGAGGGTCCATGAGTGACTTCGGAGCGCTCCTTCTTTTCCGCGTGTTTGTTCTGTGAAACGTACACTGTAGATTCACAGCTTTATTCTAAGCAACGCTCAATAGGAAATGTTGAAAATTTTTGTCCACGGTGTACCCTCATACACACTAAACCTGCTCTGATGTTTTAATTACGGACATCATAATATTAAAACTTTGGAAACTTGAGCACTACTTAATGGAGATCAAACATTAACTTATACAAGCCATTAATTTATTTTTTATATATAAATTGTACAATGTTATCGGCAACAAAGAAGTAGTTTTTGTTAAAATTCCTTCCCGGGATGTTTGGCCGTAGTCCAATGTTTTCTACAAAACCAGACGTTTCGGCAATGCCATCGAGTTCCATCATCAGTGAAAATCGAGTGCGATAACGTGAGGTGGTATATGTTAGTGACCACAGTACTGTGGTTAAGGCTGAAGCAGTAAGTAGAAAGAAGTAGTTTCTATGGTAATATTTCATTTCGAAAATGATTTTAAATATAAATCTGAGAATATGGAAGTCATGTATGGTTCTCCACACCGATTTTTTACTTCCATATTCCTTAAGGATGATGGTGATGATGGTGATGGCAAAAAAAATCGTGTTCGAGAATATTGCAGATTCTGATTGTACTACACTCAAAACATGAAAAAAAGTCGTTTTTCGAAAAGTGTATGTGTGTCTATCTGTCTGTCTATGTGTCTATGTGTAGATTTTTTTTTATATGGCAAACTATAACTGCGCAAATTCAAACAGATTCAAATAATTTTTTGCATACAGCCCTGATTTGTAGAGTACTCACGACCTATTGCTTTGGTGAAGATCGGTTGAGGGAAAGAGGTAGTTTACCAGCAACGGTTTTTTTTTTATCAAGGGAAATTTTTTTTTGGCAAACGTTAACAGGCGAAAATTCAAACAGAATCAAATAATGGTTCGCATACATCCCTGACTTGTAGAGTTCTCAAGACCTATTATTTTTGGTGAAGATCGGTTAAGGGAAAGGGGTTGTTTACCAGTAACGTTTTATGTTTTAACAAGGGTATTTCATATGGCAAACGATAACAGCCGTAAATTCAAACAGAATCAAAAGATTATTTGCATACAGCCCTAAATTGTAGAGTTCTCAAGACGTTTAGTGTTTGGTGAAGATCGGTTAAGGGAAAGGGGTAGTTTACTAGCAACGTTTTTTTAACAAGATTATTTTATATGGCAAACGATACCAGCCGCAAATTCAAACAGAATCAAATAATGTTTTGCATACAGGCCTGATTTGTAGAGTACTCAAGATCTTTTGTTTTTGGTGAAGATCGGTTAAGGAGAAGGGGTAGTTTACTGGCAACGTTTTTTTTATCAATCGTATTTTTTATGGCAAAAGATAACAGCCGCAAATTCAAACAGAATCAAATAATTTTTTGCATACGTCCCTGAATTTGTGCCGAGTCGGGCAGATTCGGCGAGCATTCAGTAATTAACAACTGGAGGGTGTGCCGAACTCTACTGGAGAGACGGCGCAAAACCAGTATATATACGGCCGGTAGTTAAACGCAGTACTAATTTATAGCGCGTTATCGCTGCTGCGCTCTATTAGCGAAGACAAGAGTAATTCTTTCACCTTATTAAGTCACTGAGACTTGCCGGCATCTGGTGCCTAGCCGAGGTAGGAAAACGCCAGGTGCTGCATTCTGGTGACAGAGGCCGTAGGCAAACGAGAACGAAGCATGTGATTCTATTTAACGTCGTCTCACGTAAAACCTCGTGGCTGATGGTTGCGTCTTTTGGTACTCCGGTAGAGAATGTAGATTTTCTATTCATCGGCCTTCACACTATGATAGGCTAAACAGATACACGACTGCGGGTCCATCGAACAAGTCGAGAAAACCGCCCTACAACATGGCCTGAACTTGTAACATCTTAAACCTCTCCTCTTCACTACCGGTGGAATAGCCAGAAAGCCACACCAACACCCATAATGTAGACCACGAGATTGCCACCTTAACCCCCATGGACAAAATCAGGTGATACAAAACCAATATATTATGTACACATAGAGTCAGCACTCAATAATACCCAGTGAATCAGTTCTATCTATCAACTACAACATTTTCAAGTTTTTAAACATTTAATTGGATCCCCAATTGATGGGACAGTTTAGTGTGTGAACTGGGTGTAAAATTAATTGTAAATTTTATTAAATTTCTGGTAAAATTGTCAGCTCAGAGACTGGCATGTGTCTTAAACAGTTCAACATTCAACGTATAATTTCCTCTTATTTCAGTATATGTGTTTCTTTACAGATTTTAAGTCATTCATTCTATTGGGAATTTATCGGAATCAATTTAGTAGTCTATATATATATATTCTAAAATTTAAATTCAGTTTGGTTCTTATTGTATAGAAATTTCTGGGGTAGGTAGGTGCATTTCCACAAGTTTCATCCTGAACAAATGCATGTTCATACAGTATTGAACTTGATGTTGAGACAGGTTAAATTCTGCATCAACTGGCAACTGACATGTCGGTCTCTGGGCCAAAAGTGTTTTTCACAGGGTTATAATATTATGCCATATTTCTATTTTCAGTACTTAGCAATGTTTCTGTATATATGAATTCTTTAAATTATTTATGATAACTGGGGGGGTGTTCATTGTTTTAAATATTTTTTGTTTCTCACAGTAATAGAGCCCAGTGGGGCAGAATTGTATAACAGTGTTAGGCACTTAGCCAACATTTTGAAAGTTATTATGTCCTGTTGACTACTGAAGGCTTAAGTATTATCTAATACACATGATGTGTAATGAACCAAGTAAATTGTAATCCTAACAGGGATATCTATGAAAGAACTAATTATATATATCATGGGGGTAATAAAAAAGGGCGTGGCAAGAGATCCTTATATATGGTATTGTATAGTGTATTTGTATTGTGGAACATGTGATGTTTTGTATATTTGTGTGTGCATTTTGGGGGTTATATGTATTGTGCATTTAGGTGTATTTTTTGTGGGGACTTTAGATAGAGGGTTTGTTTGTCTTTTTATAAAAGAAAGTTGATACATGGAATTATGTATATATCCTTTTCATTTTTTATAACAGGTATTCTATCTCAATTAATATTTGCTGATTATTTCTTTAAGAAAATAATTTATTTTAATTAACTTTAATAACAAGTATATAATTGTCACCCTTTAAAATTTATTTAATTTGTTTGAGAATTTATTATTATAATTAATATTAGCAAGGAATCTATACCATTTATCTCCATTAAGTTCAATGGAGCATTCTAAAGAGAACATATAAAATAAATTTTATATATTATTAATATTTTACTGGAAACCGTATTTCAAGGATAGTAATGGTTTTAAATTTCAATTCATTTGTAAAGAGAGATAGCAAATTATTTTATTGGTGCTAATAAATATTTTCAGGTGACCTTGTTGAGAGAGTATACATTATTTTAATTGACAATTTAAGGGAATTATAGATTATGACTGTTGGGTTTATTTATTTTATTATTAATTTGTTTACCAAGTGAGGTAGAATAATAAATGGGATTTATTAATTGTTTAATTTATGAGTTTTCATTGCAAGTCCCGTCTCACTGGATCCAGCGCATTTTTGGCTTCTCTAGGCTTTAGCCTAGTTCTAATTAACTTGTGGCCCCTCTTTACAAAAAAAAAATTTCAAAAAAATTTTTCAAAAAAAAAATCTTTTTTTTTACTTCCTAAGTTAAAGAGGGGTTAAATTATAGAGGACTCTAGGAATTTTGATTTTGGTGAAGATCGGTTAAGGGGAAGGGGTAGGTTACCAGCAACCTTTTAAGTTTTAACAAGAGTAAAGTACTTGAAAATTCATTTAAACTTTTTCAAACAATGGTAATTGTTAAAAATAAAATAATTTTGTTGCCAGGCAATAAAATTATAGTTTTTCATTTATGTATTTTTTCTCAGTTATGTACTGTTTACGTTTCCATTTTATTATTATGACTACCGCAATGAAAAGGCAGGGAAGACACATACACACACACAAACACACACACAGTTCGCGTTATTTCTGGCCTCATTCATGTTTATTTTCTTACATTTGCACGGTTTTTAAATGGAATGTGCCGAACCCATACCAACATAACGCATGCAAGCCGAAAAAGTGTCCAGCGTGGATAGCGATTTGCTTCCTGTGGATCGCTGGGCAGTGTAACTGCACGTGTTTACAGAGGAACGATTCATAGACAGACTTTTCGTCTTTAGGGAATGAACCCTCTGCAAGATGCTGAGGGTCCATGAGTGACTTCGGAGCGCTCCTTCTTTTCCGCGTGTTTGTTCTGTGAAACGTACACTGTAGATTCACAGCTTTATTCTAAGCAACGCTCAATAGGAAATGTTGAAAATTTTTGTCCACGGTGTACCCTCATACACACTAAACCTGCTCTGATGTTTTAATTACGGACATCATAATATTAAAACTTTGGAAACTTGAGCACTACTTAATGGAGATCAAACATTAACTTATACAAGCCATTAATTTATTTTTTATATATAAATTGTACAATGTTATCGGCAACAAAGAAGTAGTTTTTGTTAAAATTCCTTCCCGGGATGTTTGGCCGTAGTCCAATGTTTTCTACAAAACCAGACGTTTCGGCAATGCCATCGAGTTCCATCATCAGTGAAAATCGAGTGCGATAACGTGAGGTGGTATATGTTAGTGACCACAGTACTGTGGTTAAGGCTGAAGCAGTAAGTAGAAAGAAGTAGTTTCTATGGTAATATTTCATTTCGAAAATGATTTTAAATATAAATTGCAGATTATTGCAGATTCTGATTCTACTACACTCAAAACACGAAATAAAGTCGTTTTCCGAAAAGTGTCTGTGTGTGTGTCTGTCTGTCTGTGTGTCTGTCTGTGTGTGTCTGTAGATTTTTTTCTATGGCAAACGATAACTGCCGCAAATTCAAACAGAATCAAATAATTTTTTGCATGCAGCCCTGATTTGCAGAGTACTCGCGACCTATTGTTTTTGGTGAAGATCGGTTGAGGGAAAGGGGTAGTTTACCAGCAACGGTTTTTTTTTTAGCAAGGGTAATTTTGTTTGTTTGGCAAACGATAACAGCCGCACATTCAAACAGAATCAAATAATGTTTCGCATACAGCCCTATATTGTAGAGTTCTCAAGATCTTTTGATTTTGGTGAAGATCGGTTAAGGGAAAGGGGTAGTTTACCTGTAACGTTTTATGTTTTAACAAGGGTATTTCCTATGGCAAACGATAACAGCCGCAAATTCAAACAGAATCAAAAGCTTATTTGCATACAGCCCTAAATTGTAAAGTTCTCAAGACCTATTGTATTTGGTGAAGTTCGGTTGAGGGAAAGGGGTAGTTTACCGGCAACGTTTTTTTAACAAGGGTATTTTCTATGGCAAACGATAACAGCCGCAAATTCAAACAGAATCAAATAATGTTTTGCATACAGCCCTGATTTGTAGAGTACTCAAGACCTATTGTTTTTGGTGAAGATCGGTTAATGGAAAGGGGTAGTTTACCGGTAATGTTTTATGTTTTAACAAGGGTATTTCCTATGGCAAACGATAACAGCCGCAAATTCAAACAGAATCAAAAGATTATTTGCATGCAGCCCTAAATTGTAGAGTTGTCAAGACTTATTGTTTTTGGTGAAGATCGGTTGAGGGAAAGGGGTAGTTTACCAGCAACGTTTTTTTAACAAGTGTATTTTCTATGGCAAACGATAACAGCCGCAAATTCAAACAGAATCAAATAATGTTTTGCATAAAGCCCTGATTTGTAGAGTTCTCAAGACCTATTGTTTTTGGTGAAGATCGGTTAAGGGAAAGGGGTAGTTTACCTGCAACGTTTTTTTATCAAGCGTATTTTCTATGGCAAACGATAACAGCCGCAAATTCAAACAGAATCAAATACTTTTTTGCATACGTCCCTGAATTGTAGAGGTCTCAAGGACTTTCGATTTTGGTGAAGATCGGTTAAGGGGAAGGGGTAGTTTACCGGCAACCTTTTACGTTTTAACAAGAGTAAAGTACTTGAAAATTTATTTAAACTTTTTGAAACAATGGTAATTGTTAAAAATAAAATAATTTTGTTGCCAGGCAATAAAATTATAATTTTTTCATTTTAATGTAATATAATATTTTTCATTTAATACAGCAATAAAAAGGCAGGTAAGACACAGCCTGGCTGTTTGGCTGAAAATGATTTAAATATAAATTTTAGAATATGGAAGTCATGTATGGTTCTCCATACCGAAATTTTTCATGTTTTGAGTGTAGTAGAATCAGAATCTGCAATAATCTCGATCACGATTTTTTTTGCCATCACCATACTTCCATTCCTTAAGGAATATCGAAGTAAAAACGGTAATTTTTTTATGACGAACGATAACTGCCGAAAATTCAATGAGAATCAAATAATTTTTTGCACCCCCTGAGTTGCAGAGAGCTCAAGGTCTATTGATTTTGGTAAAGATCGGTTAAGGGAAAGAGGTAGTTTACCTGCAACATTTTATGTTGTAACAAGAGAAATGTTTCCATGACGAACGATAACTGCCGCTCATTCAAACAGAATCAAATATTTTTTTGCATGCTTCCCTGAATTGTAGAGGACGGAAGGTCTGTTGATTTGGTGATGATCGGTTAAGAGAAAGGGGTAGTTTACCGGAAACATTTTATGTTTTAACAAGAGTAAAGTACTTTATTTTTATAAATAAAGTATCCTGATAAGAAGCTCATAGTAATCCACTGTAGAAACGTAGATGAAATATCTATAAATGAAGAAGTTAGGAGAACGGGGTGGGGGTAATTTTCTATTATTAAAAATTATAGTTGAAGGTGTAGGGGAGAATTTTTTATATGTGTACTACGTTATCGGCAACAAAGAAGTAGTTTTTTTGTTAAAATTGCTTCCCGGGCTCTTTATGTTTTCTGCAAAACCAGACTTTTCGGCAGTGCCATCGACTGCCATCATCGGTGAAAATCGATTGCGAAAACGTGAGGTGGTATACGTTAGTGACCACAGTACTGTGGTTAATGCTGAAGCAATAAGTAGAAAGACGTAGTTTCTATGGAAATATTTCATTTCAAATATGTTTTTAAATGTAAATCTTAGAACATGGAAGTCATGTATGGTTCTCCATACGGATATTTTACTTCCATATTCCTTAAGGATGATGGTGATGATGGTGATGGCAAAAAAAATCGTGTTCGAGAATATTGCAGATTCTGATTGTACTACACTCAAAACATGAAAAAAAGTCGTTTTTCGAAAAGTGTCTGTGTGTCTATCTGTCTGTCTGTGTGTCTATGTGTAGATTTTTTTTTATATGGCAAACGATAACTGCCGCAAATTCAAACAGAATCAAATAATTTTTTGCATACAGCCCTGATTTGTAGAGTACTCACGACCTATTGTTTTTGGTGAAGATCGTTTGAGGGAAAGAGTTAGTTTACCAGCAACGGTTTTTTTTTAATCAAGGGAAATTTTTTTTTTTTGGCAAACGTTAACAGCCGAAAATTCAAACAGAATCAAATAATGGTTAGCATATATCCCTGACTCGTAGAGTTCTCAAGACCTATTGTTTTTGGTGAAGATCGGTTAAGGGAAAGGGGTAGTTTACCAGTAACGTTTTATGTTTTAACAAGGGTATTTCCTATGGCAAACGATAACAGCCGTAAATTCAAACAGAATCAAAAGATTATTTGCATACAGCCCTAAATTGTAGAGTTCTCAAGACGTTTAGTGTTTGGTGAAGATCGGTTAAGGGAAAGGGGTAGTTTACCAGCAACGTTTTTTTAACAAGATTATTTTATATGGCAAACGATACCAGCGGCAAATTCAAACAGAATCAAATAATGTTTGCATACAGGCCTGATTTGTAGAGTACTCAAGATCTTTTGTTTTTGGTGAAGATCGGTTAATGAGAAGGGGTAGTTTACTGGCAACGTTTTTTTGTCAAGCGTATTTTTTATGGCAAACGATAACAGCCGCAAATTCAAACAGAACAAATAATTTTTTGCATACGTCCCTGAATTTGTGCCGAGTCGGGCAGATTCGGCGAGCATTCAGTAATTAACAACTGGAGGGTGTGCCGAACTCTAGTGGAGAGACGGCGCAAAACCAGTATATATACGGCCGGTAGTTAAACGCAGTACTAATTTATAGCGCGTTATCGCTGCTGCGCTCTATTAGCGAAGACAAGAGTAATTCTTTCACCTTATTAAGTCACTGAGACTTGCCGGCATCTGGTGCCTAGCCGAGGTAGGAAAACGGCAGGTGCTGCATTCTGGTGACAGAGGCCGTAGGCAAACGAGAACGAAGCATGTGATTCTATTTAACGTCGTCTCACGTAAAACCTCGTGGCTGATGGTCGCGTCTTTTGGTACTCCGGTAGAGAATGTAGATTTTCTATTCATCGGCCTTCACACTATGATAGGCTAAACAGATACACGACTGCGGGTCCATCGAACAAGTCGAGAAAACCGCCCTACAACATGGCCTGAACTTGTAACATCTTAAAGCTCTCCTCTTCACTACCGGTGGAATAGCCAGAAAGCCACACCAACACCCATAATGTAGACCACGAGATTGCCACCTTAACCCCCATGGACAAAATCAGGTGATACAAAACCAATATATTATGTACACTTAGAGTCAGCACTCAATAATACCCAGTGAATCAGTTCTCTCTATCAACTACAACATTTTCAAGTTTTTAAACATTTAATTGGATCCCCAATTGATGGGACAGTTTAGTGTGTGAACTGGGTGTAAAATTAATTGTAAATTTTATTAAATTTCTGGTAAAATTGTCAGCTCAGAGACTGGCATGTGTCTTAAACAGTTCAACATTCAACGTATAATTTCCTCTTATTTCAGTATATGTGTTTCTTTACAGATTTTAAGTCATTCATTCTATTGGGAATTTATCGGGATCAATTTAGTAGTCTATATATATTGTAGCGTGACAGAAAATCCACTACATTTCAAGTCATATGAAATCATAAAGTTTAATTACATCAACAAATGTTGTAATAATATTAAATGACATTTAAATAAATCAGAGGAATGAAACACAATAAGATAAAAATCCTCACTACATAATATATCAAAACCACTGTTAAAAGAAACCAAAGAAAGTATTGAAGCAACTCATCATCTCATAGTATAATACCAGTAAGTTACCCAGGAAGCTCAGAGCAGTAAACCAGTTACATAAGACAATATCCCGAAAAAAGAGACTCAATTAAAGAGTGGTGAATACAAAAATACTCTAAAAACAAGAAGAGGGAAGAATAAAGTTTGTGAACAGGAAGAAAACAATACCCTGAAACCTGTATAGAAGAATAAAATCAGTTCAGTGAAGAAATTAAATACTCCAAACTAAACCTCAGTCGTGATAACACCAAGTACCTTGGTTTACCCAAGAATGAGGTAAGAAGACCAGAAGAGTGAAGACTAGACGAGGGACAAGAATGAAAACTAGAAGAGGGACAAGAATGAATACCAGAAGGAAGATAGGAAGAAGGACAAGAAGGAAGACAGGAGGAGAGGAAGACATAGTATGAAAGAAACACCGTAGTAAAACCTATTATTATATAAACTACTATCAATCCCAAACCCACAAAAACTATGCCAAAGAAAGTATAACATACCCAAAATCTTATAAAAATGTAATTATTGAGAAAACTAAAGTGTTGTATAGCGTTATAAGAAGTGCACCGGCTAAAGCTATTGTGTAATAAAGAAAATAAACTAGTCTTAACGGTCCATGATGACTAAAGGTCTGGTCTGAGATAATAAGACTCAGAATATCAGAACCAACAGTGAAAGTGAATTTGTATAAGTGTTTTTTAAAAGAAGCAATAAACGTAAAGTTGGTGATTCTATAACTTAGTAGTATGCTATATCACAACTTTAAAATCTAAATAATAAACAGCATAATAAAATAATAAAATGGAAGGTTTCCAGTATTTTATTATTTTAATGTAAATCTTTATTTACAAAACATTTGTAAAAAATGATAATAAATAAAGTATGGGAATTAAGGTTTACTGATGTGGGGGATCACAATAATAATGATTTAAACCAGAAAGGACTGACACTAATATAGTATGAATAAGTGTAACATGTTTAAATAGACTGTTATTTCACAGTCCTAAAATCAATGTATTAAATAAATGTATTTGTAAGGTTTATTAGAAAATAAGATTTATGTTATGTGTTTTAAAAAAGAATTATGTTTGATAAATAATAACCTACATACCAGTAATAATGTACTAAAAGGTATGCTATGTTAGATTAAAAATAGTCAAAAGAGATATGTTTAAGCTGTATCTGCAATATGTTAAATTGTGCAGATTACTAAACAATGTTCATAATTAATTATTTTAATAACTGTAGTGTTAATTAACTACTACACAAAACAATAAGTTATAGATCATGTTATTTTCATATAATTGTAATTATGTAAAGTCAGAGGAGGAATTAAGTTTAAATTATTTGAGAAAGAAAGAAATATAAAATTCTAAAATCTAGGCCATTTTGGTGTAATCAGAGAACCAATATAAAATAGTATAATTCACTAATAAATCATGTAAACTACCCAGATTTATATAAGATAACACAATTAACTACTACTAGGAATGATCCTATGAATTAAAATGACAATAAGGAAATATACCTTAACATTTTGTAAATTGTCAAAATATATAAATTAATTAATTTTAGAGAGCAATATCAAATCTACAAATTAACACAAAAAACCAGTTCAAAGGTGTAATTTATATGTATTTAAGGAAAGGAAGAGAAATATGACTAATTAAAATTTATTATAATAGTATTAATAATATTTAAAATGGAAGGAATTTTATATAAAAACGGAAATCCAATTTTGAGCCTATATTTCCAAAGTGTGAACAAAATTTGTTAATTTCCACAAAATGTCTACAGATATGGACTATAATACATCAATTTAAAGGGAATAAGATGATTAAACTAATAATAAGATTAGTAATTCATATAAGTAAGGAAAAAATAGAAAAATTCCATATATAATGTAATATTTTCTAATGTGTATGAAAGTCGAAAAATGTTAACAATACTTTTTCAAGGATTAACTGGGCAAGATTTATGACCAAGTTAATTAGTCTTTTGTTGAATATCAAGCTGAATAGGTGTGTGACAAAAACGTTCTTAAAATCGAGTCGAACATGATGCTAACGTTTAGCCATTGAAATCAGTGAACGGGAGTTAGACAAATTAGACACTTTTTGAAGCCAATACTATAAAAACATTCACGACAATAGTGAAAACAAACCTCTAACTTCACTAAACGAGTGACAGTAAACAGTAAAACATTATATTACAACTGATTTACTCTACAAACCTAACCGCAACTTGAAAACTTAACCGTAATAGTTGAACAAATAGAAAATAAACTAACTAACGCAAGTTTACACAGAACACTTCACCAGAATACACTAAATAAATTAACAGACTTATTACACCAGTGCGGGGACATTTTAGACCTTGATGAAGGTAATTTTATAGAAATTTTCTGACTCGACGCATATACAATAGCCGAGACCAACCCAAGGAGCGGCCATCTTGAACACGAAACCTGCCTACTACATCGTAGAGACTGACGTCACATCAGTCTTCATTGGTTCGACAAAACATTTATTCTAATATCATAACCTGAATTATTTAAATACTATTAAATAGTAATTATTGTATTTATGTGTTAATTGTTAATGTTATACTTTCTCGTCACACTTCTCTGACTATTAATCCTAATCGCTCAAAGAACCTGTCTTTAATATAATATAACATAAAATTTTGTTCTGTATGACAATCGATAATTCCTGAGACAGAGTCGATAATTGCTCTCCATCGATAAAATATCCATTATTTATCTAAAATTGTCAATAAATCTTTATATTTCTATTATTTTGTATCTGTACTTATTTCACAGGGTAATTTAAGGGTATTTATAAGGCTGAAGGTATTAAGTGAAAGGAATATACTCTATTTTGAACAAGATATTGGACCAGTAAGGAAAGTCACCAATCGATTATTACCTGGAGTTAATCTATTTAACTCCAGATTTGGTGCAAATCTTCAAGAAGTGCTCGACGGTCAATAAATACTTACCTGTTATTAAAATTTTCACAGAACCCTTTAAAAACAGATTTATCTAGTATACATACCTCTATAAACATAAACAAAATTATTTTATTGTTTGGAAATTCTATTATTATTGAAATTTCCAATTTATTTTTATTCTTTTGTAACGACCGGCATACAGCGGTCTGGTGACCAAGTGGCTAGCCCAAACAGTGGGACAGACAGATTATAGCCACACATACAGGGGTCTTCTTACAAAGCGACAACCCAACGCTGGGTTTTAAGGTAGAAGGCAGCCACCTAAAGGTCGTCGAGTTACAATATATATTCTAAAATTTAAATTCAGTTTGGTTCTTATTGTATAGAAATTTCTGGGGTAGGTAGGTGCATTTCCACAAGTTTCATCCTGAACAAATGCATGTTCATACAGTATTGAACTTGATGTTGAGACAGGTTAAATTCTGCATCAACTGGCAACTAACATGTCGGTCTCTGGGCCAAAAGTGTTTTTCACAGGGTTATAATATTATGCCATATTTCTATTTTCACTACTTAGCACTGTTTCTGTATATATGAATTCTTTAAATTATTTATGATAACTGGGGGGTGTTCATTGTTTTAAATATTTTTTGTTTCTCACAGTAATAGAGCCCAGTGGGGCAGAATTGTATAACAGTATTAGGCACTTAGCCAACATTTTGAAAGTTATTATGTCCTGGGGACTACATGAAGGCTTAAGTATTATCTAATACACATGATGTGTAATGAACCAAGTAAATTGTAATCCTAACAGGGATATCTATGAAAGAACTAATTATATATATCATGGGGGTAATAAAAAAGGGCGTGGCAAGAGATCCTTATATATGGTATTGTATAGTGTATTTGTATTGTGGAACATGTGATGTTTTGTATATTTGTGTGTGCATTTTGGGGGTTATATGTATTGTGCATTTAGGTGTATTTTTGGTGGGGACTTTAGATAGAGGGTTTGTTTGTCTTTTTATAAAAGAAAGTTGATACATGGAATTATGTATATATCCTTTTCATTTTTTATAACAGGTATTCTATCTCAATTAATCTTTGCTGATTATTTCTTTAAGAAAATAATTTATTTTAATTAACTTTAATAACAAGTATATAATTGTCACCCTTTAAAATTTATTTAATTTGTTTGAGAATTTATTATTATAATTAATATTAGCAAGGAATCTATACCATTTATCTCCATTAAGTTCAATGGAGCATTCTAAAGAGAACATATAAAATAAATTTTATATATTATTAATATTTTACTGGAAACCTTATTTCAAGGATAGTAATGGTTTTAAATTTCAATTCATTTGTAAAGAGAGATAGCAAATTATTTTATTGGTGCTAATAAATATTTTCAGGTGACCTTGTTGAGAGAGTATACATTATTTTAATTGACAATTTAAGGGAATTATAGATTATGACTGTTGGGTTTATTTATTTTATTATTAATTTATTTACCAAGTGAGGTAGAATAATAAATGGGATTTATTAATTGTTTAATTTATGAGTTTTCATTGCAAGTCCCGTCTCACTGGATCCAGCGCATTTTTGGCTTCTCTAGGCTTTAGCCTAGTTCTAATTAACTTGTGGCCCCTCTTTACAAAAAAAAATTTCAAAAAAATTTTATAAAAAAAAAAAATCTTTTTTTTTACTGCCTAAGTTAAAGAGGGGTTAAATTATAGAGGACTCTAGGAATTTTGATTTTGGTGAAGATCGGTTAAGGGGAAGGGGTAGTTTACCAGCAACCTTTTAAGTTTTAACAAGAGTAAAGTACTTGAAAATTCATTTAAACTTTTTCAAACAATGGTAATTGTTAAAAATAAAATAATTTTGTTGCCAGGCAATAAAATTATAGTTTTTCATTTATGTATTTTTTTCTCAGTTATGTACTGTTTACGTTTCCATTTTATTATTATGACTACCGCAATGAAAAGGCAGGGAAGACACACACACACACACACACAGTTCGCGTTATTTCTGGCCTCATTCATGTTTATTTTCTTACATTTGCACGGTTTTTAAATGGAAAGTGCCGAACTCATACCAACATAACGCATGCAAGCTGAAAAAGTGTCCAGCGTGGATAGCGATTTGCTTCCTGTGGATCGCTGGGTAGTGTAACTGCACGTGTTTACAGAGGAACGATTCATAGACAGACTTTTCGTCTTTAGGGAATGAACCCTCTGCAAGATGCTGAGGGTCCATGAGTGACTTCGGAGCGCTCCTTCTTTTCCGCGTGTTTGTTCTGTGAAACGTACACTGTAGATTCACAGCTTTATTCTAAGCAACGCTCAATAGGAAATGTTCAAAATTTTTGTCCACGGTGTACCCTCATACACACTAAACCTGCTCTGATGTTTTAATTACGGACATCATAATATTAAAACTTTGGAAACTTGAGCACTACTTAATGGAGATCAAACATTAACTTATACAAGCCATTAATTTATTTGTTATATATATATTGTACAACGTTATCGGCAACAAAGAAGTGGTTTATGTTAAAATTCCTTCCCGGGATGTTTGGCCGTAGTCCAATGTTTTCTACAAAACCAGACGTTTCGGCAATGCCATCGAGTTCCATCATCAGTGAAAATCGAGTGCGATAACGTGAGGTGGTATATGTTAGTGACCACAGTACTGTGGTTAAGGCTGAAGCAGTAAGTAGAAAGACGTAGTTTCTATGGTAATATTTCATTTCGAAAATGATTTTAAATATAAATCTTAGAATATGGAAGTCATGTATGGTTCTCCATACCGATTTTTTACTTCCATATTCCTTAAGGATGATGGTGATTATGGTGATGGCAAAAAAAATCGTGTTCGAGAATATTGCAGATTCTGATTGTACTACACTCAAAACATGAAAAAAGTCGTTTTTCGAGAAGTGTCTGTGTGTCTATCTGTCTGTCTGTGTGTCTATGTGTTGATTTTTTTTATATGGCAAACGATAACTGCCGCAAATTCAAACAGAATCAAATAATTTTTTACATACAGCCCTGATTTGTAGAGTACTCACGACCTATTGTTTTTGGTGAAGATCCTTTGAGGGAAAGAGGTAGTCCACCAGCAACGGTTTTTTTTTTATCAAGGGAAATTTTTTTTTTGGCAAACGTTAACAGCCGAAAATTCAAACAGAATCAAATAATGATTCGCATACATCCCTGACTTGTAGAGTTCTCAAGACCTATTGTTTTTGGTGAAGATCGGTTAAGGGAAAGGGGTAGTTTACCAGTAACGTTTTATGTTTTAACAAGGGTATTTCCTATGGCAAACGATAATAGCCGTAAATTCAAACAGAATCAAAAGATTATTTGCATACAGCCCTAAATTGTAGAGTTCTCAAGACGTTTACTGTTTGGTGAAGATCGGTTAAGGGAAAGGGGTAGTTTACCAGCAACGTTTTTTTAACAAGATTATTTTATATGGCAAACGATACCAGCGGCAAATTCAAACAGAATCAAATAATGTTTGCATACAGGCCTGATTTGTAGAGTACTCAAGATCTTTTGTTTTTGGTGAAGATCGGTTAATGAGAAGGGGTAGTTTACTGGCAACGTTTTTTTGTCAAGCGTATTTTTTATGGCAAACGATAACAGCCGCAAATTCAAACAGAACAAATAATTTTTTGCATACGTCCCTGAATTTGTGCCGAGTCGGGCAGATTCGGCGAGCATTCAGTAATTAACAACTGGAGGGTGTGCCGAACTCTAGTGGAGAGACGGCGCAAAACCAGTATATATACGGCCGGTAGTTAAACGCAGTACTAATTTATAGCGCGTTATCGCTGCTGCGCTCTATTAGCGAAGACAAGAGTAATTCTTTCACCTTATTAAGTCACTGAGACTTGCCGGCATCTGGTGCCTAGCCGAGGTAGGAAAACGCCAGGTGCTGCATTCTGGTGACAGAGGCCGTAGGCAAACGAGAACGAAGCATGTGATTCTATTTAACGTCGTCTCACGTAAAACCTCGTGGCTGATGGTCGCGTCTTTTGGTACTCCGGTAGAGAATGTAGATTTTCTATTCATCGGCCTTCACACTATGATAGGCTAAACAGATACACGACTGCGGGTCCATCGAACAAGTCGAGAAAACCGCCCTACAACATGGCCTGAACTTGTAACATCTTAAAGCTCTCCTCTTCACTACCGGTGGAATAGCCAGAAAGCCACACCAACACCCATAATGTAGACCACGAGATTGCCACCTTAACCCCCATGGACTAAATCAGGTGATACAAAACCAATATATTATGTACACTTAGAGTCAGCACTCAATAATACCCAGTGAATCAGTTCTCTCTATCAACTACAACATTTTCAAGTTTTTAAACATTTAATTGGATCCCCAATTGATGGGACAGTTTAGTGTGTGAACTGGGTGTAAAATTAATTGTAAATTTTATTTAATTTCTGGTAAAATTGTCAGCTCAGAGACTGGCATGTGTCTTAAACAGTTCAACATTCAACGTATAATTTCCTCTTATTTCAGTATATGTGTTTCTTTACAGATTTTAAGTCATTCATTCTATTGGGAATTTATCGGGTTCAATTTAGTAGTCTATATATATATATTCTAAAATTTAAATTCAGTTTGCTTCTTATTGTATAGAAATTTCTGGGGTAGATAGGTGCATTTCCACAAGTCTCATCCTGAACAAATGCATGTTCATACAGTATTGAACTTGTTGTTGAGACAGGTTAAATTCTGCATCAACTGGCAACTAACATGTCGGTCTCTGGGCCAAAAGTGTTTTTCACAGGGTTATAATATTATGCCATATTTCTATTTTCACTACTTAGCAATGTTTCTGTATATATGAATTCTTTAAATTATTTATGATAACTGGGGGGTGTTCATTGTTTTAAATATTTTTTGTTTCTCACAGTAATAGAGCCCAGTGGGGCAGAATTGTATAACAGTATTAGGCACTTAGCCAAAATTTTGAAAGTTATTATGTCCTGGGGACTACTGAAGGCTTAAGTATTATCTAATACACATGATGTGTAATGAACCAAGTAAATTGTAATCCTAACTGGGATATCTATGAAAGAACTAATTATATATATCATGGGGGTAATAAAAAAGGGCGTGGCAAGAGATCCTTATATATGGTATTGTATAGTGTATTTGTATTGTGGAACATGTGATGTTTTGTATATTTGTGTGTGCATTTTGGGGGTTATATGTATTGTGCATTTAGGTGTATTTTTGGTGGGGACTTTAGATAGAGGGTTTGTTTGTCTTTTTATAAAAGAAAGTTGATACATGGAATTATGTATATATCCTTTTCATTTTTTATAACAGGTATTCTATCTCAATTAATCTTTGCTGATTATTACTTTAAGAAAATAATTTATTTTAATTAACTTTAATAACAAGTATATAATTGTCACCCTTTAAAATTTATTTAATTTGTTTGAGAATTTATTATTATAATTAATATTAGCAAGGAATCTATACCATTTATCTCCATTAAGTTCAATGGAGCACTCTAAAGAGAACATATAAAATAAATTTTATATATTATTAATATTTTACTGGAAACCTTATTTCAAGGATAGTAATGGTTTTAAATTTCAATTCATTTGTAAAGAGAGATAGCAAATTATTTTATTGGTGCTAATAAATATTTTCAGGTGACCTTGTTGAGAGAGTATACATTATTTTAATTGACAATTTAAGGGAATTATAGATTATGACTGTTGGGTTTATTTATTTTATTATTTATTATTTACCAAGTGAGGTAGAATAATAAATGGGATTTATTAATTGTTTAATTTATGAGTTTTCATTGCAAGTCCCGTCTCACTGGATCCAGCGCATTTTTGGCTTCTCTAGGCTTTAGCCTAGTTCTAATTAACTTGTGGCCCCTCTTTACAAAAAAAAAAAATTCAAAAAAAATTTTTCAAAAAAAAAAATCTTTTTTTTTACTGCCTAAGTTAAAGAGGGGTTAAATTATAGAGGTCTCTAGGAATTTTGATTTTGGTGAAGATCGGTTAAGGGGAAGGGGTAGTTTACCAGCAACATTTTAAGTTTTAACAAGAGTAAAGTACTTGAAAATTCATTTAAACTTTTTCAAACAATGGTAATTGTTAAAAATAAAATAATTTCGTTGCCAGGCAATAAGATTATTTTCATTTATGTATTTTTTTCTCAGTTATGTACTGTTTACGTTTCCTTTTTATTATTATGACTACCGCAATGAAAAGGCAGGGAAGACACACACACACACACACACACACACACAAACACACACACAGTTCGCGTTATTTCTGGCCTCATTCATGTTTATTTTCTTACATTTGCACGGTTTTTAAATGGAAAGTGCCGAACCCATACCAACATAACGCATGCAAGCCGAAAAAGTGTCCAGCGTGGATAGCGATTTGCTTCCTGTGGATCGCTGGGCAGTGTAACTGCACGTGTTTACAGAGGAACGATTCATAGACAGACTTTTCGTCTTTAGGGAATCAACCCTCTGCAAGATGCTGAGGGTCCATGAGTGACTTCGGAGCGCTCCTTATTTTCCGCGTGTTTGTTCTGTGAAACGTACACTGTAGATTCACAGCTTTATTCTAAGCAACGCTCAATAGGAAATGTTGAAAATTTTTGTCCACGGTGTACCCTCATACACACTAAACCTGCTCTGATGTTTTAATTACGGACATCATAATATTAAAACTTTGGAAACTTGAGCACTACTTAATGGAGATCAAACATTAACTTATACAAGCCATTAATTTATTTTTTATATATATATATTGTACAACGTTATCGGCAACAAAGAAGTAGTTTTTGTTAAAATCCCTTCCCGGGATGTTTGGCCGTAGTCCAATGTTTTCTACAAAACCAGACGTTTCGGCAATGCCATCGAGTTCCATCATCAGTGGAAATCGAGTGCGATAACGTGAGGTGGTATATGTTAGTGACCACAGTACTGTGGTTAAGGCTGAAGCAGTAAGTAGAAAGACGTAGTTTCTATGGTAATATTTCATTTCGAAAATGATTTTAAATATAAATCTTAGAATATGGAAGTCATGTATGGTTCTCCATACCGATTTTTTGCTTCCATATTCCTTAAGGATGATGGTGATGATGGTGATGGCAAAAAAAATCGTGTTCGAGAATATTGCAGATTCTGATTGTACTACACTCAAAACATTAAAAAAAGTCGTTTTTCGAAAAGTGTCTGTGTGTCTATCTGTCTGTCTGTGTGTCTATGTGTTGATTTTTTTTATATGGCAAACGATAACTGCCGCAAATTCAAACAGAATCAAATAATTTTTTACATACAGCCCTGATTTGTAGAGTACTCACGACCTATTGTTTTTGGTGAAGATCGTTTGAGGGAAAGAGGTAGTCCACCAGCAACGGTTTTTTTTTTATCAAGGGAAATTTTTTTTTTGGCAAACGTTAACAGCCGAAAATTCAAACAGAATCAAATAATGATTCGCATACATCCCTGACTTGTAGAGTTCTCAAGACCTATTGTTTTTGGTGAAGATCGGTTAAGGGAAAGGGGTAGTTTACCAGTAACGTTTTATGTTTTAACAAGGGTATTTCCTATGGCAAACGATAATAGCCGTAAATTCAAACAGAATCAAAAGATTATTTGCATACAGCCCTAAATTGTAGAGTTCTCAAGACGTTTACTGTTTGGTGAAGATCGGTTAAGGGAAAGGGGTAGTTTACCAGCAACGTTTTTTTAACAAGATTATTTTATATGGCAAACGATACCAGCCGCAAATTCAAACAGAATCAAATAATGTTTGCATACAGGCCTGATTTGTAGAGTACTCAAGATCTTTTGTTTTTGGTGAAGATCGGTTAATGAGAAGGGGTAGTTTACTGGCAACGTTTTTTTGTCAAGCGTATTTTTTATGGCAAACGATAACAGCCGCAAATTCAAACAGAACAAATAATTTTTTGCATACGTCCCTGAATTTGTGCCGAGTCGGGCAGATTCGGCGAGCATTCAGTAATTAACAACTGGAGGGTGTGCCGAACTCTAGTGGAGAGACGGCGCAAAACCAGTATATATACGGCCGGTAGTTAAACGCAGTACTAATTTATAGCGCGTTATCGCTGCTGCGCTCTATTAGCGAAGACAAGAGTAATTCTTTCACCTTATTAAGTCACTGAGACTTGCCGGCATCTGGTGCCTAGCCGAGGTAGGAAAACGCCAGGTGCTGCATTCTGGTGACAGAGGCCGTAGGCAAACGAGAACGAAGCATGTGATTCTATTTAACGTCGTCTCACGTAAAACCTCGTGGCTGATGGTCGCGTCTTTTGGTACTCCGGTAGAGAATGTAGATTTTCTATTCATCGGCCTTCACACTATGATAGGCTAAACAGATACACGACTGCGGGTCCATCGAACAAGTCGAGAAAACCGCCCTACAACATGGCCTGAACTTGTAACATCTTAAAGCTCTCCTCTTCACTACCGGTGGAATAGCCAGAAAGCCACACCAACACCCATAATGTAGACCACGAGATTGCCACCTTAACCCCCATGGACAAAATCAGGTGATACAAAACCAATATATTATGTACACATAGAGTGAGCACTCAATAATACCCAGTGAATCAGTTCTCTCTATCAACTACAACATTTTCAAGTTTTTAAACATTTAATTGGATCCCCAATTGATGGGACGGTTTAGTGTGTGAACTGGGTGTAAAATTAATTGTAAATTTTATTAAATTTCTGGTAAAATTGTCAGCTCAGAGACTGGCATGTGTCTTAAACAGTTCAACATTCAACGTATAATTTCCTCTTATTTCAGTATATGTGTTTCTTTACAGATTTTAAGTCATTCATTCTATTGGGAATTTATCGGGTTCAATTTAGTAGTCTATATATATATATTCTAAAATTTAAATTCAGTTTGCTTCTTATTGTATAGAAATTTCTGGGGTAGATAGGTGCATTTCCACAAGTCTCATCCTGAACAAATGCATGTTCATACAGTATTGAACTTGTTGTTGAGACAGGTTAAATTCTGCATCAACTGGCAACTAACATGTCGGTCTCTGGGCCAAAAGTGTTTTTCACAGGGTTATAATATTATGCCATATTTCTATTTTCACTACTTAGCAATGTTTCTGTATATATGAATTCTTTAAATTATTTATGATAACTGGGGGGTGTTCATTGTTTTAAATATTTTTTGTTTCTCACAGTAATAGAGCCCAGTGGGGCAGAATTGTATAACAGTATTAGGCACTTAGCCAAAATTTTGAAAGTTATTATGTCCTGGGGACTACTGAAGGCTTAAGTATTATCTAATACACATGATGTGTAATGAACCAAGTAAATTGTAATCCTAACTGGGATATCTATGAAAGAACTAATTATATATATCATGGGGGTAATAAAAAAGGGCGTGGCAAGAGATCCTTATATATGGTATTGTATAGTGTATTTGTATTGTGGAACATGTGATGTTTTGTATATTTGTGTGTGCATTTTGGGGGTTATATGTATTGTGCATTTAGGTGTATTTTTGGTGGGGACTTTAGATAGAGGGTTTGTTTGTCTTTTTATAAAAGAAAGTTGATACATGGAATTATGTATATATCCTTTTCATTTTTTATAACAGGTATTCTATCTCAATTAATCTTTGCTGATTATTTCTTTAAGAAAATAATTTATTTTAATTAACTTTAATAAGAAGTATATAATTGTCACCCTTTAAAATTTATTTAA
Organism: Magicicada septendecula; assembly: GCA_034769895.1. NCBI lineage: Eukaryota > Metazoa > Arthropoda > Insecta > Hemiptera > Cicadidae > Magicicada > Magicicada septendecula. Next base: position 330,945,805 of record CM068373.1, read on the forward strand.
TTTGTTTGAGAATTTATTATTATAATTAATATTAGCAAGTAATCTATACCATTTATCTCCATTAAGTTCAATGGAGCACTCTAAAGAGAACATATAAAATAAATTTTATATATTATTAATATTTTACTGGAAACCTTATTTCAAGGATAGTAATGGTTTTAAATTTCAATTCATTTGTAAAGAGAGATAGCAAATTATTTTATTGGTGCTAATAAATATTTTCAGGTGACCTTGTTGAGAGAGTATACATTATTTTAATTGACAATTTAAGGGAATTATAGATTATGACTGTTGGGTTTATTTATTTTATTATTTATTATTTACCAAGTGAGGTAGAATAATAAATGGGATTTATTAATTGTTTAATTTATGAGTTTTCATTGCAAGTCCCGTCTCACTGGATCCAGCGCATTTTTGGCTTCTCTAGGCTTTAGCCTAGTTCTAATTAACTTGTGGCCCCTCTTTACAAAAAAAAAAAATTCAAAAAAAATTTTTCAAAAAAAAAAATCTTTTTTTTTACTGCCTAAGTTAAAGAGGGGTTAAATTATAGAGGTCTCTAGGAATTTTGATTTTGGTGAAGATCGGTTAAGGGGAAGGGGTAGTTTACCAGCAACATTTTAAGTTTTAACAAGAGTAAAGTACTTGAAAATTCATTTAAACTTTTTCAAACAATGGTAATTGTTAAAAATAAAATAATTTCGTTGCCAGGCAATAAGATTATTTTCATTTATGTATTTTTTTCTCAGTTATGTACTGTTTACGTTTCCTTTTTATTATTATGACTACCGCAATGAAAAGGCAGGGAAGACACACACACACACACACACACACACACACACACAAACACACACACAGTTCGCGTTATTTCTGGCCTCATTCATGTTTATTTTCTTACATTTGCACGGTTTTTAAATGGAAAGTGCCGAACCCATACCAACATAACGCATGCAAGCCGAAAAAGTGTCCAGCGTGGATAGCGATTTGCTTCCTGTGGATCGCTGGGCAGTGTAACTGCACGTGTTTACAGAGGAACGATTCATAGACAGACTTTTCGTCTTTAGGGAATCAACCCTCTGCAAGATGCTGAGGGTCCATGAGTGACTTCGGAGCGCTCCTTATTTTCCGCGTGTTTGTTCTGTGAAACGTACACTGTAGATTCACAGCTTTATTCTAAGCAACGCTCAATAGGAAATGTTGAAAATTTTTGTCCACGGTGTACCCTCATACACACTAAACCTGCTCTGATGTTTTAATTACGGACATCATAATATTAAAACTTTGGAAACTTGAGCACTACTTAATGGAGATCAAACATTAACTTATACAAGCCATTAATTTATTTTTTATATATATATATTGTACAACGTTATCGGCAACAAAGAAGTAGTTTTTGTTAAAATCCCTTCCCGGGATGTTTGGCCGTAGTCCAATGTTTTCTACAAAACCAGACGTTTCGGCAATGCCATCGAGTTCCATCATCAGTGGAAATCGAGTGCGATAACGTGAGGTGGTATATGTTAGTGACCACAGTACTGTGGTTAAGGCTGAAGCAGTAAGTAGAAAGACGTAGTTTCTATGGTAATATTTCATTTCGAAAATGATTTTAAATATAAATCTTAGAATATGGAAGTCATGTATGGTTCTCCATACCGATTTTTTACTTCCATATTCCTTAAGGATGATGGTGATGATGGTGATGGCAAAAAAAATCGTGTTCGAGAATATTGCAGATTCTGATTGTACTACACTCAAAACATTAAAAAAAGTCGTTTTTCGAAAAGTGTCTGTGTGTCTATCTGTCTGTCTGTGTGTCTATGTGTTGATTTTTTTTATATGGCAAACGATAACTGCCGCAAATTCAAACAGAATCAAATAATTTTTTACATACAGCCCTGATTTGTAGAGTACTCACGACCTATTGTTTTTGGTGAAGATCCTTTGAGGGAAAGAGGTAGTCCACCAGCAACGGTTTTTTTTTTATCAAGGGAAATTTTTTTTTTGGCAAACGTTAACAGCCGAAAATTCAAACAGAATCAAATAATGATTCGCATACATCCCTGACTTGTAGAGTTCTCAAGACCTATTGTTTTTGGTGAAGATCGGTTAAGGGAAAGGGGTAGTTTACCAGTAACGTTTTATGTTTTAACAAGGGTATTTCCTATGGCAAACGATAATAGCCGTAAATTCAAACAGAATCAAAAGATTATTTGCATACAGCCCTAAATTGTAGAGTTCTCAAGACGTTTACTGTTTGGTGAAGATCGGTTAAGGGAAAGGGGTAGTTTACCAGCAACGTTTTTTTAACAAGATTATTTTATATGGCAAACGATACCAGCGGCAAATTCAAACAGAATCAAATAATGTTTGCATACAGGCCTGATTTGTAGAGTACTCAAGATCTTTTGTTTTTGGTGAAGATCGGTTAATGAGAAGGGGTAGTTTACTGGCAACGTTTTTTTGTCAAGCGTATTTTTTATGGCAAACGATAACAGCCGCAAATTCAAACAGAACAAATAATTTTTTGCATACGTCCCTGAATTTGTGCCGAGTCGGGCAGATTCGGCGAGCATTCAGTAATTAACAACTGGAGGGTGTGCCGAACTCTAGTGGAGAGACGGCGCAAAACCAGTATATATACGGCCGGTAGTTAAACGCAGTACTAATTTATAGCGCGTTATCGCTGCTGCGCTCTATTAGCGAAGACAAGAGTAATTCTTTCACCTTATTAAGTCACTGAGACTTGCCGGCATCTGGTGCCTAGCCGAGGTAGGAAAACGCCAGGTGCTGCATTCTGGTGACAGAGGCCGTAGGCAAACGAGAACGAAGCATGTGATTCTATTTAACGTCGTCTCACGTAAAACCTCGTGGCTGATGGTCGCGTCTTTTGGTACTCCGGTAGAGAATGTAGATTTTCTATTCATCGGCCTTCACACTATGATAGGCTAAACAGATACACGACTGCGGGTCCATCGAACAAGTCGAGAAAACCGCCCTACAACATGGCCTGAACTTGTAACATCTTAAAGCTCTCCTCTTCACTACCGGTGGAATAGCCAGAAAGCCACACCAACACCCATAATGTAGACCACGAGATTGCCACCTTAACCCCCATGGACAAAATCAGGTGATACAAAACCAATATATTATGTACACATAGAGTGAGCACTCAATAATACCCAGTGAATCAGTTCTCTCTATCAACTACAACATTTTCAAGTTTTTAAACATTTAATTGGATCCCCAATTGATGGGACGGTTTAGTGTGTGAACTGGGTGTAAAATTAATTGTAAATTTTATTAAATTTCTGGTAAAATTGTCAGCTCAGAGACTGGCATGTGTCTTAAACAGTTCAACATTCAACGTATAATTTCCTCTTATTTCAGTATATGTGTTTCTTTACAGATTTTAAGTCATTCATTCTATTGGGAATTTATCGGGTTCAATTTAGTAGTCTATATATATATATTCTAAAATTTAAATTCAGTTTGCTTCTTATTGTATAGAAATTTCTGGGGTAGATAGGTGCATTTCCACAAGTCTCATCCTGAACAAATGCATGTTCATACAGTATTGAACTTGTTGTTGAGACAGGTTAAATTCTGCATCAACTGGCAACTAACATGTCGGTCTCTGGGCCAAAAGTGTTTTTCACAGGGTTATAATATTATGCCATATTTCTATTTTCACTACTTAGCAATGTTTCTGTATATATGAATTCTTTAAATTATTTATGATAACTGGGGGGTGTTCATTGTTTTAAATATTTTTTGTTTCTCACAGTAATAGAGCCCAGTGGGGCAGAATTGTATAACAGTATTAGGCACTTAGCCAAAATTTTGAAAGTTATTATGTCCTGGGGACTACTGAAGGCTTAAGTATTATCTAATACACATGATGTGTAATGAACCAAGTAAATTGTAATCCTAACTGGGATATCTATGAAAGAACTAATTATATATATCATGGGGGTAATAAAAAAGGGCGTGGCAAGAGATCCTTATATATGGTATTGTATAGTGTATTTGTATTGTGGAACATGTGATGTTTTGTATATTTGTGTGTGCATTTTGGGGGTTATATGTATTGTGCATTTAGGTGTATTTTTGGTGGGGACTTTAGATAGAGGGTTTGTTTGTCTTTTTATAAAAGAAAGTTGATACATGGAATTATGTATATATCCTTTTCATTTTTTATAACAGGTATTCTATCTCAATTAATCTTTGCTGATTATTTCTTTAAGAAAATAATTTATTTTAATTAACTTTAATAAGAAGTATATAATTGTCACCCTTTAAAATTTATTTAATTTGTTTGAGAATTTATTATTATAATTAATATTAGCAAGGAATCTATACCATTTATCTCCATTAAGTTCAATGGAGCACTCTAAAGAGAACATATAAAATAAATTTTATATATTATTAATATTTTACTGGAAACCTTATTTCAAGGATAGTAATGGTTTTAAATTTCAATTCATTTGTAAAGAGAGATAGCAAATTATTTTATTGGTGCTAATAAATATTTTCAGGTGACCTTGTTGAGAGAGTATACATTATTTTAATTGACAATTTAAGGGAATTATAGATTATGACTGTTGGGTTTATTTATTTTATTATTTATTATTTACCAAGTGAGGTAGAATAATAAATGGGATTTATTAATTGTTTAATTTATGAGTTTTCATTGCAAGTCCCGTCTCACTGGATCCAGCGCATTTTTGGCTTCTCTAGGCTTTAGCCTAGTTCTAATTAACTTGTGGCCCCTCTTTACAAAAAAAAAAAATTCAAAAAAAATTTTTCAAAAAAAAAAATCTTTTTTTTTACTGCCTAAGTTAAAGAGGGGTTAAATTATAGAGGTCTCTAGGAATTTTGATTTTGGTGAAGATCGGTTAAGGGGAAGGGGTAGTTTACCAGCAACATTTTAAGTTTTAACAAGAGTAAAGTACTTGAAAATTCATTTAAACTTTTTCAAACAATGGTAATTGTTAAAAATAAAATAATTTCGTTGCCAGGCAATAAGATTATTTTCATTTATGTATTTTTTTCTCAGTTATGTACTGTTTACGTTTCCTTTTTATTATTATGACTACCGCAATGAAAAGGCAGGGAAGACACACACACACACACACACACACACACAAACACACACACAGTTCGCGTTATTTCTGGCCTCATTCATGTTTATTTTCTTACATTTGCACGGTTTTTAAATGGAAAGTGCCGAACCCATACCAACATAACGCATGCAAGCCGAAAAAGTGTCCAGCGTGGATAGCGATTTGCTTCCTGTGGATCGCTGGGCAGTGTAACTGCACGTGTTTACAGAGGAACGATTCATAGACAGACTTTTCGTCTTTAGGGAATCAACCCTCTGCAAGATGCTGAGGGTCCATGAGTGACTTCGGAGCGCTCCTTATTTTCCGCGTGTTTGTTCTGTGAAACGTACACTGTAGATTCACAGCTTTATTCTAAGCAACGCTCAATAGGAAATGTTGAAAATTTTTGTCCACGGTGTACCCTCATACACACTAAACCTGCTCTGATGTTTTAATTACGGACATCATAATATTAAAACTTTGGAAACTTGAGCACTACTTAATGGAGATCAAACATTAACTTATACAAGCCATTAATTTATTTTTTATATATATATATTGTACAACGTTATCGGCAACAAAGAAGTAGTTTTTGTTAAAATCCCTTCCCGGGATGTTTGGCCGTAGTCCAATGTTTTCTACAAAACCAGACGTTTCGGCAATGCCATCGAGTTCCATCATCAGTGGAAATCGAGTGCGATAACGTGAGGTGGTATATGTTAGTGACCACAGTACTGTGGTTAAGGCTGAAGCAGTAAGTAGAAAGACGTAGTTTCTATGGTAATATTTCATTTCGAAAATGATTTTAAATATAAATCTTAGAATATGGAAGTCATGTATGGTTCTCCATACCGATTTTTTACTTCCATATTCCTTAAGGATGATGGTGATGATGGTGATGGCAAAAAAAATCGTGTTCGAGAATATTGCAGATTCTGATTGTACTACACTCAAAACATTAAAAAAAGTCGTTTTTCGAAAAGTGTCTGTGTGTCTATCTGTCTGTCTGTGTGTCTATGTGTTGATTTTTTTTATATGGCAAACGATAACTGCCGCAAATTCAAACAGAATCAAATAATTTTTTACATACAGCCCTGATTTGTAGAGTACTCACGACCTATTGTTTTTGGTGAAGATCCTTTGAGGGAAAGAGGTAGTCCACCAGCAACGGTTTTTTTTTTATCAAGGGAAATTTTTTTTTTGGCAAACGTTAACAGCCGAAAATTCAAACAGAATCAAATAATGATTCGCATACATCCCTGACTTGTAGAGTTCTCAAGACCTATTGTTTTTGGTGAAGATCGGTTAAGGGAAAGGGGTAGTTTACCAGTAACGTTTTATGTTTTAACAAGGGTATTTCCTATGGCAAACGATAATAGCCGTAAATTCAAACAGAATCAAAAGATTATTTGCATACAGCCCTAAATTGTAGAGTTCTCAAGACGTTTACTGTTTGGTGAAGATCGGTTAAGGGAAAGGGGTAGTTTACCAGCAACGTTTTTTTAACAAGATTATTTTATATGGCAAACGATACCAGCCGCAAATTCAAACAGAATCAAATAATGTTTGCATACAGGCCTGATTTGTAGAGTACTCAAGATCTTTTGTTTTTGGTGAAGATCGGTTAATGAGAAGGGGTAGTTTACTGGCAACGTTTTTTTGTCAAGCGTATTTTTTATGGCAAACGATAACAGCCGCAAATTCAAACAGAACAAATAATTTTTTGCATACGTCCCTGAATTTGTGCCGAGTCGGGCAGATTCGGCGAGCATTCAGTAATTAACAACTGGAGGGTGTGCCGAACTCTAGTGGAGAGACGGCGCAAAACCAGTATATATACGGCCGGTAGTTAAACGCAGTACTAATTTATAGCGCGTTATCGCTGCTGCGCTCTATTAGCGAAGACAAGAGTAATTCTTTCACCTTATTAAGTCACTGAGACTTGCCGGCATCTGGTGCCTAGCCGAGGTAGGAAAACGCCAGGTGCTGCATTCTGGTGACAGAGGCCGTAGGCAAACGAGAACGAAGCATGTGATTCTATTTAACGTCGTCTCACGTAAAACCTCGTGGCTGATGGTCGCGTCTTTTGGTACTCCGGTAGAGAATGTAGATTTTCTATTCATCGGCCTTCACACTATGATAGGCTAAACAGATACACGACTGCGGGTCCATCGAACAAGTCGAGAAAACCGCCCTACAACATGGCCTGAACTTGTAACATCTTAAAGCTCTCCTCTTCACTACCGGTGGAATAGCCAGAAAGCCACACCAACACCCATAATGTAGACCACGAGATTGCCACCTTAACCCCCATGGACAAAATCAGGTGATACAAAACCAATATATTATGTACACATAGAGTGAGCACTCAATAATACCCAGTGAATCAGTTCTCTCTATCAACTACAACATTTTCAAGTTTTTAAACATTTAATTGGATCCCCAATTGATGGGACGGTTTAGTGTGTGAACTGGGTGTAAAATTAATTGTAAATTTTATTAAATTTCTGGTAAAATTGTCAGCTCAGAGACTGGCATGTGTCTTAAACAGTTCAACATTCAACGTATAATTTCCTCTTATTTCAGTATATGTGTTTCTTTACAGATTTTAAGTCATTCATTCTATTGGGAATTTATCGGGTTCAATTTAGTAGTCTATATATATATATTCTAAAATTTAAATTCAGTTTGCTTCTTATTGTATAGAAATTTCTGGGGTAGATAGGTGCATTTCCACAAGTCTCATCCTGAACAAATGCATGTTCATACAGTACTGAACTTGTTGTTGAGACAGGTTAAATTCTGCATCAACTGGCAACTAACATGTCGGTCTCTGGGCCAAAAGTGTTTTTCACAGGGTTATAATATTATGCCATATTTCTATTTTCACTACTTAGCAATGTTTCTGTATATATGAATTCTTTAAATTATTTATGATAACTGGGGGGTGTTCATTGTTTTAAATATTTTTTGTTTCTCACAGTAATAGAGCCCAGTGGGGCAGAATTGTATAACAGTATTAGGCACTTAGCCAAAATTTTGAAAGTTATTATGTCCTGGGGACTACTGAAGGCTTAAGTATTATCTAATACACATGATGTGTAATGAACCAAGTAAATTGTAATCCTAACTGGGATATCTATGAAAGAACTAATTATATATATCATGGGGGTAATAAAAAAGGGCGTGGCAAGAGATCCTTATATATGGTATTGTATAGTGTATTTGTATTGTGGAACATGTGATGTTTTGTATATTTGTGTGTGCATTTTGGGGGTTATATGTATTGTGCATTTAGGTGTATTTTTGGTGGGGACTTTAGATAGAGGGTTTGTTTGTCTTTTTATAAAAGAAAGTTGATACATGGAATTATGTATATATCCTTTTCATTTTTTATAACAGGTATTCTATCTCAATTAATCTTTGCTGATTATTTCTTTAAGAAAATAATTTATTTTAATTAACTTTAATAAGAAGTATATAATTGTCACCCTTTAAAATTTATTTAATTTGTTTGAGAATTTATTATTATAATTAATATTAGCAAGGAATCTATACCATTTATCTCCATTAAGTTCAATGGAGCACTCTAAAGAGAACATATAAAATAAATTTTATATATTATTAATATTTTACTGGAAACCTTATTTCAAGGATAGTAATGGTTTTAAATTTCAATTCATTTGTAAAGAGAGATAGCAAATTATTTTATTGGTGCTAATAAATATTTTCAGGTGACCTTGTTGAGAGAGTATACATTATTTTAATTGACAATTTAAGGGAATTATAGATTATGACTGTTGGGTTTATTTATTTTATTATTTATTATTTACCAAGTGAGGTAGAATAATAAATGGGATTTATTAATTGTTTAATTTATGAGTTTTCATTGCAAGTCCCGTCTCACTGGATCCAGCGCATTTTTGGCTTCTCTAGGCTTTAGCCTAGTTCTAATTAACTTGTGGCCCCTCTTTACAAAAAAAAAAAATTCAAAAAAAATTTTTCAAAAAAAAAAATCTTTTTTTTTACTGCCTAAGTTAAAGAGGGGTTAAATTATAGAGGTCTCTAGGAATTTTGATTTTGGTGAAGATCGGTTAAGGGGAAGGGGTAGTTTACCAGCAACATTTTAAGTTTTAACAAGAGTAAAGTACTTGAAAATTCATTTAAACTTTTTCAAACAATGGTAATTGTTAAAAATAAAATAATTTCGTTGCCAGGCAATAAGATTATTTTCATTTATGTATTTTTTTCTCAGTTATGTACTGTTTACGTTTCCTTTTTATTATTATGACTACCGCAATGAAAAGGCAGGGAAGACACACACACACACACACACACACACACACACACACACACACAAACACACACACAGTTCGCGTTATTTCTGGCCTCATTCATGTTTATTTTCTTACATTTGCACGGTTTTTAAATGGAAAGTGCCGAACCCATACCAACATAACGCATGCAAGCCGAAAAAGTGTCCAGCGTGGATAGCGATTTGCTTCCTGTGGATCGCTGGGCAGTGTAACTGCACGTGTTTACAGAGGAACGATTCATAGACAGACTTTTCGTCTTTAGGGAATCAACCCTCTGCAAGATGCTGAGGGTCCATGAGTGACTTCGGAGCGCTCCTTCTTTTCCGCGTGTTTGTTCTGTGAAACGTACACTGTAGATTCACAGCTTTATTCTAAGCAACGCTCAATAGGAAATGTTGAAAATTTTTGTCCACGGTGTACCCTCATACACACTAAACCTGCTCTGATGTTTTAATTACGGACATCATAATATTAAAACTTTGGAAACTTGAGCACTACTTAATGGAGATCAAACATTAACTTATACAAGCCATTAATTTATTTTTTATATATATATATTGTACAACGTTATCGGCAACAAAGGAGTAGTTTTTGTTAAAATCCCTTCCCGGGATGTTTGGCCGTAGTCCAATGTTTTCTACAAAACCAGACGTTTCGGCAATGCCATCGAGTTCCATCATCAGTGGAAATCGAGTGCGATAACGTGAGGTGGTATATGTTAGTGACCACAGTACTGTGGTTAAGGCTGAAGCAGTAAGTAGAAAGACGTAGTTTCTATGGTAATATTTCATTTCGAAAATGATTTTAAATATAAATCTTAGAATATGGAAGTCATGTATGGTTCTCCATACCGATTTTTTACTTCCATATTCCTTAAGGATGATGGTGATGATGGTGATGGCAAAAAAAATCGTGTTCGAGAATATTGCAGATTCTGATTGTACTACACTCAAAACATGAAAAAAGTCGTTTTTCGAAAAGTGTCTGTGTGTCTATCTGTCTGTCTGTGTGTCTATGTGTTGATTTTTTTTATATGGCAAACGATAACTGCCGCAAATTCAAACAGAATCAAATAATTTTTTACATACAGCCCTGATTTGTAGAGTACTCACGACCTATTGTTTTTGGTGAAGATCGTTTGAGGGAAAGAGGTAGTCCACCAGCAACGGTTTTTTTTTTATCAAGGGAAATTTTTTTTTTGGCAAACGTTAACAGCCGAAAATTCAAACAGAATCAAATAATGATTCGCATACATCCCTGACTTGTAGAGTTCTCAAGACCTATTGTTTTTGGTGAAGATCGGTTAAGGGAAAGGGGTAGTTTACCAGTAACGTTTTATGTTTTAACAAGGGTATTTCCTATGGCAAACGATAATAGCCGTAAATTCAAACAGAATCAAAAGATTATTTGCATACAGCCCTAAATTGTAGAGTTCTCAAGACGTTTACTGTTTGGTGAAGATCGGTTAAGGGAAAGGGGTAGTTTACCAGCAACGTTTTTTTAACAAGATTATTTTATATGGCAAACGATACCAGCCGCAAATTCAAACAGAATCAAATAATGTTTGCATACAGGCCTGATTTGTAGAGTACTCAAGATCTTTTGTTTTTGGTGAAGATCGGTTAATGAGAAGGGGTAGTTTACTGGCAACGTTTTTTTGTCAAGCGTATTTTTTATGGCAAACGATAACAGCCGCAAATTCAAACAGAACAAATAATTTTTTGCATACGTCCCTGAATTTGTGCCGAGTCGGGCAGATTCGGCGAGCATTCAGTAATTAACAACTGGAGGGTGTGCCGAACTCTAGTGGAGAGACGGCGCAAAACCAGTATATATACGGCCGGTAGTTAAACGCAGTACTAATTTATAGCGCGTTATCGCTGCTGCGCTCTATTAGCGAAGACAAGAGTAATTCTTTCACCTTATTAAGTCACTGAGACTTGCCGGCATCTGGTGCCTAGCCGAGGTAGGAAAACGCCAGGTGCTGCATTCTGGTGACAGAGGCCGTAGGCAAACGAGAACGAAGCATGTGATTCTATTTAACGTCGTCTCACGTAAAACCTCGTGGCAGATGGTCGCGTCTTTTGGTACTCCGGTAGAGAATGTAGATTTTCTATTCATCGGCCTTCACACTATGATAGGCTAAACAGATACACGACTGCGGGTCCATCGAACAAGTCGAGAAAACCGCCCTACAACATGACCTGAACTTGTAACATCTTAAACGTCTCCTCTTCACTACCGGTGGAATAGCCAGAAAGCCACACCAACACCTATAATGTAGACCACGAGATTGCCACCTTAACCCCCATGGACAAAATCAGGTGATACAAAACCAATATCTTATGTACACATAGAGTCAACACTCAATAATACCCAGTGAATCAGTTCTCTCTATCAACTACAACATTTTCAAGTTTTTAAACATTTAATTGGATCCCCAATTGATGGGACAGTTTAGTGTGTGAACTGGGTGTAAAATTAATTGTAAATTTTATTAAATTTCTAGTAAAATTGTCAGCTCAGAGACTGGCATGTGTCTTAAACAGTTCAACATTCAACGTATAATTTCCTCTTATTTCAGTATATGTGTTTCTTTACAGATTTTAAGTCATTCATTCTATTGGGAATTTATCGGGTTCAATTTAGTAGTCTATATATATATATATATATATATATATATATATATATTCTGAAATTTAAATTCAGTTTGCTTCTTATTGTATAGAAATTTCTGGGGTAGGTAGGTGCATTTCCACAAGTCTCATCCTGAACAAATGCATGTCCATACAGTATTGAACTTGTTGTTGAGACAGGTTAAATTCTGCATCAACTGGCAACTAACATGTCGGTCTCTGGGCCAAAAGTGTTTTTCACAGGGTTATAATATTATGCCATATTTCTATTTTCACTACTTAGCAATGTTTCTGTATATATGAATTCTTTAAATTATTTATGATAACTGGGGGGTGTTCATTGTTTTAAATATTTTTTGTTTCTCACAGTAATAGAGGCCAGTGGGGTAGAATTGTATAACAGTATTAGGCACTTAGCCAAAATTTTGAAAGTTATTATGTCCTGGGGATTACTGAAGGCTTTAGTATTATCTAATACACATGATATGTAATGAACCAAGTAAATTGTAATCCTAACAGGGATATCTATGAAAGAATTAATTATATATATCATGGGGGTAATAAAAAAGGGCGTGGCAAGAGATCCTTATATATGGTATTGTATAGTGTATTTGTATTGTGGAATATGTGATGTTTTGTATATTTGTGTGTGCATTTTGGGGGTTATATGTATTGTGCATTTAGGTGTATTTTTGGTGGGGACTTTAGAAAGAGGGTTTGTTTGTCTTTTTATAAAAGAAAGTTGATACATGGAATTATGTATATATCCTTTTCATTTTTTATAACAGGTATTCTATCTCAATTAATCTTTGCTGATTATTTCTTTAAGAAAATAATTTATTTTAATTAACTTTAATAACAAGTATATAATTGTCACCCTTTAAAATTTATTTAATTTGTTTGAGAATTTATTATTATAATTAATATTAGCAAGGAATCTATACCATTTATCTCCATTAAGTTCAATGGAGCATTCTAAAGAGAACATATAAAATAAATTTTATATATTATTAATATTTTACTGGAAACCTTATTTCAAGGATAGTAATGGTTTTAAATTTCAATTCATTTGTAAAGAGAGATAGCAAATTATTTTATTGGTGCTAATAAATATTTTCAGGTGACCTTGTTGAGAGAGTATACTTTATTTTAATTGATAATTTAAGGGAATTATAGATTATGACTGTTGGGTTTATTTATATTATTATTAATTTGTTTACCAAGTGAGATAGAGTAATAAATGGGATTTATTAATTCTTTAATTTATGAGTTTTCATTGCAAGTCCCGTCTCACTGGATCCAGCGCATTTTTGGCTTCTCTAGGCTTTAGCCTAGTTCTAATTAACTTGTGGCCCTTCTTTCCAAAAAAACAATTTTTTTTTTAATTTTCAAAAAAAAATAATCTTTTTTTTTACTGCCTAATTTAAAGAGGGGTTAAATTATAGAGGACTCTAGGAATTTTGATTTTGGTGAAAATCGGTAAGGGGAAAGGGTAGTTTACCTGCAACCTTTTAAGTTTTAGCAAGAGTAAAGTACTTGAAAATTCATTTAATCTTTTTCAAACAATGGTAATTGTTAAAAATAAAATAATTTTGTTGCCAGGCAATAAAATTATAGTTTTTCATTTATGTATTTTTTCTCAGTTATGTACTGTTTACGTTTCCATTTTATTATTATGACTACCGCAATGAAAAAGGCAGGGAAGACACACACACACGCACACACACACACACACACACACACACAAACACACACATAGTTCGCGTTATTTCTGGCCTCATTCATGTCTATTTTCTTACATTTGCACGGTTTTTAAATGGAAAGTGCCGAACCCATACCAACATAACGCATGCAAGCCGAAAAAGTGTCCGACGTGGATAGCGATTTGCTTCCTGTGGTTCGCTGGGCAGTGTAACTGCACGTGTTTACAGAGGAACGATTCATAGACAGACTTTTCGTCTTTAGGGAATGAACCCTCTGCAAGATGCTGAGGGTCCATGAGTGACTTCGGAGCGCTCCTTCTTTTCCGCGTGTTTGTTCTGTGAAACGTACACTGTAGATTCACTGCTTTATTCTAAGCAACGCTCAATAGGAAATGTTGAAAATTTTTGTCCACGGTGTACCCTCATACACACTAAACCTGCTCTGATGTTTTAATAACGGACATCATAATACTAAAACTTTGGAAACTTGAGCACTACTTAATGGAGATCAAACATTAAATTATACAAGCCATTAATTTATTTTTTATATATATTGTACAACGTTATCGGCAACAAAGAAGTAGTTTTTGTTAAAATTCCTTCCCGGGATGTTTGGCCGTAGTCCAATGTTTTCTACAAAACCAGACGTTTCGGCAATGCCATCGAGTTCCATCATCAGTGAAAATCGAGTGCGATAACGTGAGGTGGTATATGTTAGTGACCACAGTACTGTGGTTAAGGCTGAAGCAGTAAGTAGAAAGAAGTAGTTTCTATGGTAATATTTCATTTCTAAAATGATTTTAAATATAAATCTTAGAATATGGAAGTCATGTATGGTTCTCCATACCGATTTTTACTTCCATATTCCTTAAGGAATGGAAGTATGGTGATGGCAAAAAAAATCGTGTTCGAGATTATTGCAGATTCTGATTCTACTACACTCAAAACATGAGAAAAGTCGTTTTCCGAAAAGTGTCTGTGTGTGTGTGTGTGTCTGTCTGTCTGTCTGTGTGTGTGTCTTTGTGTCTGTAGATTTTTTTTCTATGGAAAACGATAACTGCAGCAAATTCAAACAGAATCAAATAATTTTTTGCATGCACCCCTGATTTGCAGAGTAATCGCGACCTATTGTTTCTGGTGAAGATGGGTTGAGGGAAAGGGGTAGTTTACCGGCAACGGTTTTTTTTTTAGCAAGGGTAATTTTGTTTGTTTGGCAAACGATAACAGCCGCAAATTCAAACAGAATCGAATAATGTTTTGCATACTGCCCTGATTTGTAGAGTACTCAAGACATGTTGTTTTTGGTGAAGATCGGTTAAGGGGAAGGGGTAGTTTACCAGCAACGTTTTTTTATCAAGCGTATTTTCTATGGCAAACGATAACAGCCGGAAATTCAAACAGAATCAAATAATTGTTTGCATACGTCCCTGAATTGTAGAGGTCTCAACGACTTTCGATTTTGGTGAAAATCGGTTAAGGGGAAGGGGTAGTTTACGTGCAACCTTTTACGTTTTAACAAGAGTAAAGTACTTGAAAATTTATTTAAACTTTTTGAAACAATGGTAATTGTTAGAAATAAAATAATTTTGTTGCCAGGCAATAAAATTAAAATTTTTTCATCTTAATGTAATATAATATTTATCATTTAATACGGCAATAAAAAGGCAGGTAAGACACAGCCTGGCTGTTTGGCTGAAAATGATTTTAAATATAAATCTTAGAATATGGAAGTCATGTATGGTTCTCCATACCGATATTTACTTCCATATTCCTTAAGGAATGGAAGTATGGTGATGGCAAAAAAAAATCGTGTTCGAGATTATTGCAGACTCTGATTGTACTACACTCAAAACATGAAAAAAAGTCGTTTTCCGAAAACTGTCTGTGTGTGTGTCTGTCTGTCTGTCTGTCTGTCTGTGTGTCTGTGTGTGTGTCTGTAGACTTTCTTCTATGGCAAACGATAACTGCCGCAAATTCAAACAGAATCAAATAATTTTTTGCACAGAACCCTGATTTATAGAGTACTGGCGACCTATTGTTTTTGGTGAAGATCGATTGAGGGAGAGGGGTAGTTTACCAGCAACGGTTTTTTTTTTATCAAGGGTAATTTTGTTTGTTTGGCAAACGATAACAGCCGCAAATTCAAACAGAATCAAATAATATTTCGCATACAGCCCTGAATGGTAGAGCTCTCAATATTTTTTCATTTTGGTAAAGATCGGTTAAGGGAAAGGGGTAGTTTACCAGCAACGTTTTATGTTTTAACAAGGGTATTTTCTATGGCAAACGATAACAGCCGCACATTCAAACATAATCAAATAATGTTTTGCATACTGCCCTGAATTGTAGAGTTCTCAAGGCATTCTAGCTTTGGTGAAGATCGGTTAAGGGAAAGGGGTAGTTTACCTGCAACGTTTTATGTTTTAAAAGGGTATTTTGTATGGCAAACGATAACAGCCGCAAATTCAAACAAAATCATATAATATTTTACATACAGCCCTGAAGTTTAGAGTTCTCAAGACCTGCTGTATTTGGTGAAGATCGGTTAAGGGAAAGGGGTAGTTTACCGGCAACGTTTTTTATCAAGGGTAATTTTTTTCTATGGTAAACGATAACAGCCACAAATTCAAACAGAATCAAATGATTTTTTGCATACAGCCCTGTATTGTAGAGTTCTCAATAGCCATTGGTGTTGGTGAAGATCGTTTAAGGGAAAGGGGTAGTTTACCAGTAACGTTTTATGTTTTATAAGGGTATTTTCTATGGCAAACGATAAGAGCCGCAAATTCAAACAGAATCAAATATGTTTTTGCATACAGCCCTGTTTTGTTCAGTACTAAAGACCTGTCGTTTTTCGTGAAGATCGGTTAAGGGAAAGGGGTAGTTTACCGGACACGTTTTTTGTTTTATCAAGGGTATTTTATATGGCAAATGATAACAGCCGCAAATTCAAACAGAATCATATAATATTTTGTATACAGCCCTGAAATGTACAGTTCTCAAGACCTGTTGGTTTTGGTGAAGATCGGTTAAGGGAATAGGATTGTTTACCAGCAACATTTTATGTTTTAACAAGGGTAATTTATTTGACGAACGATAACTGCCGTACATTAAAACAGAATACACTACTCTTCTGCATACCTTTTTGAATTATACAGAACTCAAGGTCTGCTGATTTTGTTGAAGATCGGTTAAGGGAAAGGGGTAGTTTACCTGCAACGTTTTATGTTTTAACAAGGGTATTTTTCATTTGATGAACGATAACTGCCGTAAATTCAAAAAGAATCAACTAATGTTTTGCATACAGCCCTGAAATGTAGAATTCTCAAGAGCTGTTGTTTTTGGTGAAGATCGGTTGAGGGAAAGGGGTAGTTTACCTGCAACGGTTTTTTTTAGCAAGGGAAGGGAAATTTTGTTTGTTTGGAAAACGATAACAGCCGCAAATTCAAACAGAATCAAATAATGTTTCGCATACAGCCCTGAATTGTAGAGTTCTCAAGATCTGTTGATTTTGGTGAAGATCGGTTAAGGGAAAGGGGTAGTTTACCGGTAACGTTTTATGTTTTAACAAGGAATTTCCTATGGCAAACGATAACAGCCGCAAATTCAAACAGAATCAAAAGATTATTTGCATACAGCCCTAAATTGTAGAGTTCTCAAGAGCTTTTGTTTTTGGTGAAGTTCGGTTGAGGGAAAGGGGTAGTTTACCTGCAACGTTTTTTAACAAGGGTATTTTATATGGCAAACGATAACAGCCGCAAATTCAAACAGAATCAAATAATGTTTTGCATACAGCCCCGATTTGTTGAGTACTCAAGACCTATTGTTTTTGGTGAAGATCGGTTAAGGGAAAGGGGTAGTTTACCTGTAACGTTTTATGTTTTAACAAGGGTATTTCCTATGGCAAACGATAACAGCCGCAAATACAAACAGAATCAAAAGATTATTTGCATACAGCCCTAAATTGCAGAGTTCTCAAGACCTATTGTTTTTGGTGAAGATCGGTTGAGGGAAAGGGGTAGTTTACCGGAAACGTTTTTTTAACAAGGGTATTTTCTATGGCAAATGATAACAGCCGCAAATTCAAACAGAATCAAATAATGTTTTGCATACAGCCCTGATTTGTAGAGTAATCAAGACCTATTGTTTTTGGTGAAGGTCGGTTAAGGGGAAGGGGTAGTTTACCAGCAACGTTTTTTTATCAAGCGTATTTTCTATGGCAAACGATAACAGCCGCAAATTCAAACAGAATCAAATAATTTTTTGCATACGTCCCTGAATTGTAGAGGTCTCAATGACTTTCGATTTTGGTGATCGGTTAAGGGGAAGGGGTAGTTTACCGGCAACCTTTTACGTTTTAACAACAGTAAAGTACTTGAAAATTTATTAAACTTTTTGAAACAATGGTAATTGTTAAAAATAAAATAATTTTGTTGCCAGGCAATAAAATTAAAATTTTTTCATTTTAATGTAATATAATATTTTTCATTTAATACGGCAATAAAAAGGCAGGTAAGACACAGCCTGGCTGTTTGGCTGAAAATGATTTTAAATATAAATCTTAGAATATGGAAGTCATGTATGGTTCTCCATACCGATATTTACTTCCATATTCCTTAAGGAATGGAAGTATGGTGATGGCAAAAAAAATCGTGTTCGAGATTATTGCAGATTCTGATTGTGCTACACTCAAAACATGAAAAAAAGTCGTTTTCCGAAAACTGTCTGTGTGTGTGTCTGTCTGTCTGTCTGTCTGTCTGTGTGTCTGTGTGTGTGTCTGTAGATTTTTTTCTATGGCAAACGATAACTGCCGCAAATTCAAACAGAATCAAATAATTTTTTGCACAGAGCCCTGATTTATAGAGTACTCGCGACCTATTGTTTTTGGTGAAGATCGATTGAGGGAAAGGGGTAGTTTACCGGCAACGGTTTTTTTTTATCAAGGGTAATTTGGTTTGTTTGGCAAACGATACAAACGATAAAAGCCGCAAATTCAAACAGAATCAAATAATATTTCGCATACAGCCCTGAATTGTAGAGCTCTCAAAATTTGTTCATTTTGGTAAAGATCGGTTAAGGGAAAGGGGTAGTTTACCAGCAACGTTTTATGTTTTAACAAGGGTATTTTCTATGGCAAACGATAACAGCCGCAATTCAAACATAATCAAATAATGTTTTGCATACTGCCCTGAATTGTAGAGTTCTCAAGGCGTTTTGGTTTTGGTGAAGATCGGTTAAGGGAAAGGGGTAGTTTACCAGCAACGTTTTATGTTTTAAAAGGGTATTTTGTATGGCAAACGATAACAGCCGCAAATTCAAACAAAATCATATAATATTTTACATACAGCCCTGAATTTTAGAGTTCTCAAGACCTGTTGTATTTGGTGAAGATCGGTTAATGGAAAGGGGTAGTTTACCGGCAACGGTTTTTTATCAAGGGTAATTTTTTTCTATGGTAAACGATAACAGCCACAAATTCAAACAGAATCAAATGATTTTTGCATACAGCCCTGTATTGTAGAGTTCTTAATAGCTATTGGTGTTGGTGAAGATCGTTTAAGGGAAAGGGGTAGTTTACCTGTAACGTTTTATGTTTTATAAGGGTATTTTATATGGCAAACGATAAGAGCCGCAAATTCAAACAGAATCAAATATGTTTTGCATACAGCCCTGTTTTGTTGAGTACTAAAGACCTATTGTTTTTGGTGAAGATCGGTTAAGGGAAACGGGTAGTTTACCGGACACGTTTTTTGTTTTATCAAGGGTATTTTATATGGCAAATGATAACAGCCGCAAATTCAAACAGAATCATATAATATTTTGCATACAGCCCTGAAATGTACAGTTCTCAAGACCTGTTGGTTTTGGTGAAGATCGGTTAAGGGAGTAGGATTGTTTACCAGCAACATTTTATGTTTTATCAAGGGTAATTTTTTTTGACGAACGATAACTGCCGTACATTAAAACAGAATCAACTACTCTTCTGAATACCTTTTTGAATTTTACAGAACTCAAGGTCTGTTGATTTTGTTGAAGATCGGTTAAGGGAAAGGGGTAGTTTACCTGCAACGTTTTATGTTTTAACAAGGGTATTTTTTCTATGATGAACGATAACTGCCGTAAATTCAAAGAGAATCAACTAATGTTTTGCATACAGCCCTGAAATATAGAATTCTCAAGACCTATTGTTTTTGGTGAAGATCGGTTAATGGAATAGGGTAGTTTACCAGCAACGTTTTATGTTTTATCAAGGGTGTTTTATATGGCAAACGATAACAGCCGCAAATTCAAACTAAATCAAATAATTCTTTGCATACAGGCCTGAAGTGTAGAGTACCTAAGACATGTCGTTTTTGGTGAAGATCGGTTAAGGGAAAGGGGTAGTTTACCAGAACCGGTTTTTTATCAAGGGTAATTTTTTTCTATAGTAAACGATAACAACCGCAAATTCAAACGGAATCAAATAAGTTTCTGCATACAGCCCTGACTTCTTCAGTACTAAAGACCTATTGTTTTTGGTGAAGATCGTTTAAGGGAAAGGGGTAGTTTACCAGACATGATTTTTGTTTTATCAAGGGTATTTATTATGGCAAACGATAACAGCCGCAAATTCAAACAGAATCAAATAATGTTTTGCATACGACCCTGATTTGTAGAGTACTCAAGACCTGTTGTTTTTGGTGAAGATCGGTTAAGGGGAAGGGGTAGTTTACCAGCAACGTTTTTTTATCAAACGTATTTATTATGGCAAATGATAACAGCCGCAAATTCAAACAGAATCAAATAATTTTTTGCTTACGTCCCTGAATTGTAGAGACCTCAAGGACTTTTGATTTTGGTGAAGATCGGTTAAGGGGAAGGGGTAGTTTACCTGCAACCTTTTACGTTTTAACAACAGTAAAGTACTTGAAAATTCATTTAAACTTTTTCAAACAATGGTAATTGTTAAAAATAAAATAATTTTGTTCCCAGGGAATAAAATTATAATTTTTTCATTTTAATGTAAATTATGTATGAGTTAATATCTTTATATATATAATTTTTCTGTACGTGTGTATGTCACTGAACTCCTCCATGTATAAAATAATATATCGTTCGTGGCAGGTAAGCATATCTCAGTTATGTAATGTTTACGTTTCCATTTTATTATTATGCCTACAGCAATAAAAAGGCAGGTAAGACACACACACACACACACACACACACACACACACACACACACAATTCACGTTATTTCTGGCCTCACTCATGTTTATTTTTTTACATTTGCACGCTTTTTAAATGGAAAGTGCCGAAACCCACACCAACATAAAGCGTGCAAGCCAAAAAAATGGACATCAATTTGCTTCCTGTGGATCGCTGGGCAGTGTAACTGCACGTGTTTACAGAGGAACGATTCATAGACAAATTTTTCGTCTTTAGGGAATCAACCCTCTGCAAGATGCTGAGGGTCCATGAGTGACTTCGGAGCGCTCCTTCTTTTTCGCGTGTTTGTTCTGTGAAACATACACTGTAGATTCGCAACTTTACTCTATGCAACACTCAATAGGAAATGTTGAAAATTTTTGTCCACAGTGTACCCTCATTCACACTAAACCTGCTCTGATGTTTTAATTATGGACATCATAATATTAAAACTTTGGAAACTTGAGCACTACTTAATGGAGATCAATCATTAACTTATACAAGCCATTAATTTTATGCATATTTTTTATATATATGTGTACAACGTTATCGGCAACAAAGAAGTAGATTTTGTTAAAATTCCTTCCCGGAATATTTGGGCGTAGTCCAATGTTTTCTACAAAACCAGACGTTTCGGCAATGCCATCGACTTCCATCATCAGTGAAAATCGAGTGCGATAACGTGAGGTGGTATACGTTAGTGACCACAGTACTGTGGTTAAGGCTGAAGCAGTAAGTAGAAAGAAGTAGTTTCTATGGTAATATTTCATTTCGAAAATGATTTTAAATATAAATCTTAGAATATGGAAGTCATGTATGGTTCTCCATACCGATATTACTTCCATATTCCTTAAGGAATGGAAGTATGGTGATGGCAAAAAAAAATCGTGTTCGAGATTATTGCAGATTCTGATTGTACTACACTCACAACATGAAAAAAAGTCGTTTTCCGAAAACTGTCTGTGTGTGTGTCTGTCTGTCTATCTGTCTGTCTGTCTGTGTGTCTGTGTGTGTGTCTGTAGATTTTTTTATGGCAAACGATAACTGCCGCAAATTCAAACAGAATCAAATAATTTTTTGCACAGAGCCCTGATTTATAGTGTACTCGGGACCTATTGTTTTTGGTGAAGATGGGTTGAGGGAGAGGGGTAGTTTACCAGCAACGGTTTTTTTTTATCAAGGGTAATTTTGTTTGTTTGGCAAACGATAACAGCCGCAAATTCAAACATAATCAAATAATGTTTTGCATACTGCCCTGAATTGTAGAGTTCTAAAGGCGTTTTGGTTTTGGTGAAGATCGGTTAAGGGGAAGGGGTAGTTTACCAGCAACGTTTTATGTTTTAAAAGGGTATTTTGTATGGCAAACGATAACAGCCGCAAATTCAAACAAAATCATATAATATTTTACATACAGCTCTGAATTTTAGAGTTCTCAAGACCTGTTGTATTTGGTGAAGATCGGTTAAGGGAAAGGGGTAGTTTACCTGCAACGGTTTTTTATCAAGGGTAATTTTTTTCTATGGTAAACGATAACAGCCACAAATTCAAACAGAATCAAATGATTTTTTGCTTACAGCCCTGTATTGTAGAGTTCTCAATAGCAATTGGTGTTGGTGAAGATCGTTTAAGGGAAAGGGGTAGTTTACCGGTAACGTTTTATGTTTTATAAGGGTATTTTCTATGGCAAACGATAAGAGTTGCAAATTCAAACAGAATCAAATATGTTTTTGCATACAGCCCTGTTTTGTTGAGTACTAAAGACCTATTGTTCTTGGTGAAGATCGGTTAAGGTAAAGGGGTAGTTTACCGGACACATTTTTTGTTTTATCAAGTGTATTTTATATGGCAAATGATAACAGCCGCGAATTCAAACAGAATCATATAATATTTTGCATACAGCCCTGAAATGTACAGTTCTCAAGACCTGTTGGTTTTGGTGAAGATCGGTTAAGGGAATAGGATTGTTTACCAGCAACATTTTATGTTTTATCAAGGGTAATTTTTTTTGACGAACGATAACTGCCGTACATTAAAACAGAATCAACTACTCTTCTGCATACCTTTTTGAATTATACAGAACTCAAGGTCTGTTGATTTTGTTGAAGATCGGTTAAGGGAAAGGGGTAGTCTACCGGCAACGTTTTATGTTTTAACAAGGGTATTTTTCTTTTGATGAACGATAACTGCCGTAAATTCAAAAAGAATCAACTAATGTTTTGCATACAGCCCTGAAATGTAGAATTCTGAAGACCTATTGTTTTTGGTGAAGATCGGTTAATGGAATAGGGTAGTTTACCAGCAACGTTTTATGTTTTATAAAGGGTGTTTTATATGACAAACGATAACAGCCGCAAATTCAAACTAAATCAAATAATTCTTTGCATACAGGCCTGTATTGTAGAGTACCTAAGACATGTCGTTTTTGGTGAAGATCGGTTAAGGGAAAGGGGTAGTTTACCAGAACCGGTTTTTTATCAAGGGTAATTTTTTTTTATAGTAAACGATAACAACCGCAAATTCAAACGGAATCAAATAAGTTTTTGCATACAGCCCTGATTTCTTCAGTACTAAAGACCTATTGTTTTTGGTGAAGATCGTTTAAGGGAAAGGGGTAGTTTACCAGCCATGTTTTTTGTTTTATCAAGGGTATTTTCTATGGCAAACGATAACAGCCGCAAATTCAAACAGAATCAAATATTGTTTTGCATACGGCCCTGATTTGTAGAGTACTCAAGACCTATTGTTTTTGGTGAAGATCGGTTAAGGGGAAGGGGTAGTTTACCAGCAACGTTTTTTTATCAAGCGTATTTTTTATGGCAAATGATAACAGCCGCAAATTCAAACAGAATCAAATAATTTTTTGCATACATCCCTGAATTGTAGAGACCTCAAGGGCTTTTGATTTTGGTGAAGATCGGTTAAGGAGAAGGGGTAGTTTACCTGCAACCTTTTACGTTTTAACAACAGTAAAGTACTTGAAAATTCATTTAAACTTTTTCAAACAAAGGTAAATGTTAAAAATAAAATAATTTTGTTCCCAGGGAATAAAATTATAATTTTTTCTTTTTAATGTAAATTATGTATGAGTTAATATCTTTATATATATAATTTTTCTGTACGTGTGTATGTCACTGAACTCCTCCATGAATAAAATAATATATCGTTCGTGGCAGGTAAGCATATCTCAGTTATGTAATGTTTACGTTTCCATTTTATTATTATGCCTACAGCAATAAAAAGGCAGGTAGGACACACACCCACACACACACACACACACACACACACACACAATTCACGTTATTTCTGGCCTCACTCATGTTTATTTTCTTACATTTGCACGCTTTTTAAATGGAAAGTGCCGAAACCCACACCAACATAAAGCGTGCAAGCCAAAAAAATGGACATCAATTTGCTTCCTGTGGATCGCTGGGCAGTGTAACTGCACGTGTTTACAGAGGAACGATTCATAGACAGACTTTTCGTCTTTAGGGAATCAACCCTCTGCAAGATGCTGAGGGTCCATGAGTGACTTCGGAGCGCTCCTTCTTTTTCGCGTGTTTGTTCTGTGAAACATACACTGTAGATTCGCAGCTTTACTCTATGCAACACTCAATAGGAAATGTTGAAAATTTTTGTCCACAGTGTACCCTCATTCACACTAAACCTGCTCTGATGTTTTAATTATGGACATCATAATATTAAAACTTTGGAAACTTGAGCACTACTTAATGGAGATCAATCATTAACTTATACAAGCCATTAATTTTATGCATATTTTTTATATATATGTGTACAACGTTATCGGCAACAAAGAAGTAGTTTTTGTTAAAATTCCTTCCCGGGATATTTGGCCGTAGTCCAATGTTTTCTACAAAACCAGACGTTTCGGCAATGCCGTCGACTTCCATCATCAGTGAAAATCGAGTGCGATAACGTGAGGTGGTATACGTTAGTGACCACAGTACTGTGGTTAAGGCTGAAGTAGTAAGTAGAAAGAAGTAATTTCTATGGTAATATTTCATTTCGAAAATGATTTTAAATATAATTCTTAGAATATGGAAGTCATGTATGGTTCTCCATACCGATATTTTTGACATCTCACAAGACTGGTCTAAGCCGTGTATTAATGCTTTGGTACAAAATTGATAATACTATGTTAATACATAATTTACTTATTTCTATGGTTTAACACAATTCTGACATGTTATTTTTGTTAGTTTATGGTAATTACATAATTTACTTTGTTTTGTTATTTAAATATAGTTTTCAGTTGTTTACAATTGGTTTTCTGTATTTATACAGCTGTCATTTATAGGCCTAAACTGTTACATCTTATAATTTCTTATTTTGTTCTATTTAAACATTATTTATTGAGCATATCTTGTCTGCTTATTTTAATTTCGTGTTTCTTGTCTTTTGAATTATTTTGGAACTGTTTTACAATCTATTGATGTTATTATACTTATAAAACTTTATTTCTTATGTGATATTTTGCTTTCAATTTACATTATAGTTATTATTTTGCTACTTTGTTAAGTTTATGTCATTACTATTTTTATACCTACTCCCATTTCTCACACACCTTTTTAACACTTCAATCTATTAACAAAACTTAACATATAAATAACTTCATGGTCTGTATATGGTTCAGCCATGTTTCTTCTCATTAAAAATATAATTATTATATTGCCTGTTATTACTTATAAAGGTACTGGCACTACTCTCTTTATGACTTCTTTACTTACTTAAAACATACACACATATTACTGTAGAATTATTTCTTCTTGTATATACTCCCTTAAACATTAAACCAATAACTTAAATTTCTTTAAATTAAAAATAACAATTTTGGTGAGTGTTATCCCTACACCATCTCTTATATAACGATAATCACCTTGGTGATTCTTATATTGACATAATATGTTTTTCTATTCTTTACACTCACAATTATTCTGTGTCTTACAGTCTAATATACTTAACTGAATTGCTCATTCATCATGTGATTATGTTTTGGTTTGTCACACTTGTTCACTATACTTTTTTTCTTAATATTATTAGCTGTTTATTTTAATACACTTATCACTTCACTGTTTATCTTTATCACTCCCTACCTATCTATCACTCTTGGTTTCAGTGTTACTTTAGATGTACATTTATAACTATTCTTTAACATTTTGTGCCTCATTTTCTTATTATTATAAGGTCCTTAACAATATACTTTATTTAACAATACTTGTCTTATTTATTTTTTTATGGTTAGTGTACCGTCTTTATTATCGTTATATTCATTATTAATTACATAATTTCTTTCCTTATTTGTGTCTCTTATCATTGATTTGTCTTCTCAATCTCTGTGAATCTATTCTCATCTTTTTGTCTTTATCTGGCCAATCTCTGGGGTTGGGTCAAAGTCATTTGTTTGTCAGTCTAGTCTATTCCTTTAATGATTACTTTTGTTTATAATTCTTCCTTCTTCTTTCTTAACGACATTTTATATTTTTTCTTCATTATTTATTTATTAAATTATCTTACTTTTTAGCATCTCTATAATACTTATGGATACTTTATATGATCTGATTTCTGCAACGTTATATTATTTAAATTTATATGTGTGTGTGTGTGTGTGTGTGTGTGTGTGTGTGTGTGTGTGTGTGTGTGTGTGCATATATTCGGATGCGAAAGGGAGCGGTCAACGACAGAAACGAATATACAAAACTAGCGACAACTTGGAAATTCCTAACTGACAGTTCACAAATTAACAAACAACATATGGCCACAGGACACTCACCCCGACGCTCTAACCCTCCCGTGGCAAAAATCACAAGGGAAGCAATATATAAAACGCCCAGCGTAGTTAAATCAACATCAGTATGCCTTGAAAATATTCCGGGATTACGGAACGAAACGTCGGCAATATAAACGTCACATAGCCGAAAACCTTCTACAACACATATTATATATATATGTATATACTTATGTATATACATATATATGTGTGTGTGAGAGAGAGAGAGAGAGAGAGAGAGTATTTTTTTAAATTTTAGTTCTTAGTTCAGTCGTGATGTAAAGAATCCCACGTGGCACACCTGAAACGCTATTGGTATAGGACGTTGACATTGTTCACACAGTAATGTGTCATGCGCATGTGCGGAACGTCTCAATATAACGGGAGAGTTGTCTTACCATTTAGTGCTACTGTGACAACGGTTTTTTTTTATTACGACTTTTTATTATCTATGTTTATGATACGTAGTAGAACTTTTTTTATCGCTTATTAAAACAGCGATTATGAGCCAGCATTTCAAGGTGAGAGTAAAGTGTATGAGTATTTCAGTGTCTCGCTATTGTTGTGTTTCGTGTATATGTGCCTTTAGTGTAAGTTTTTGAAATTTGTACTGCTTTTCATAATTTATTAAAGCCATTGTTTATAATATTGCGTCTGTACAAAACACAACAGTGTAAATGCTAAAAAGGGTTTGTTAGCCTCTGTTACGTGGTTGATACTCAATGCCGGTGTCCCACAGGTCTCCGCCATTAGCCCGTTACTCTACATAATTTTCACCAAAGACCTCCCTCCCCCTCCGCCAACTTTGACATACCGATCAGTAGGTCTAACCCAGTACGCAGACGATACATCCTACTGGGTCTCCGCTGGAGTATACAGGCAAGCCTTATTAGAACTACAGCAAGTCCTACGACAAGTCTTCGACTTCTGTAACACTTGCGAATCTCTGAAAACGCGGACAAGACCCAAATTTGTGTGTTCAACTCAACCGGACGCAACATGAATCATTTCTATATTCACCAGTTCGCGTCGGCCCATCAGCAGCACGTCCGAAGCGTGAATGGAAATATCTGGGCGTCACGCTTGATTCTAACTGTCCTGGCGACCCCATATCAGAAGACCAGAAGAACTGCGATCCTTGCCCGTGCCCGACTCCGTTCTCTCAGAACCCTCAGCAGACATAACTAATGCTCCTGCGAATTACTAGGCCGAATCTACACTACATGCATTTGTTCCATCATCACATACGCCCATACAGTTCTCCTTACCGCTTCCCCTGCCTTCTTAGATGCCCATCGAATCACACAACGACGAGCTCTTAAGACTCATATACCGCCGACCACTCAGTACAAAGACTTCCAACGCAGCTCTGTATGCGATAAATACCCGCTTTCCTAACCTAGACTCCTTTCTCACTAAGTTAAACTGGAAGTATTCCCGCACTGCCTCACGACGCACTTCCCTACAATCAATAGTCCGTTCAATAAACAGAAATACCCGCAACATCAGCAGACCTTCCTTCTTAATAAATCGACTCCTTACAATAGCCAATGGTCCTCCCCCTAGACTCCCCTGCCGACTGAGTCAGAGACACAGACACAATTAAACACTCTTAACTATATCTCTTTTATGCTTTTCCACTAGTCCCCAGCGTCAGAGACTCGAAACGCGCCTGCAGCTTAAAAACCCAACAATATACCAACTTTACCTAAACATAAAACTCCAAACTCTATCTTCGATCAACCTCTTGAACACACATAATAATATTTCCAATCACCCACTTCCCGTCTCTTTAATCCACACTTACGTGTCCTCCGCCTACCCTAACGGCACCCACTCGCCGCCCACCAGCCTTGGCGACCTGCGTTACACGTCCCAGTCTTGGCCGCCCTGCAACAGAACAATCAATGAAAAATAAATAAATAAATAAATCAACAAACACCCTTGATGGGCGCCTCCATCTACCTCTTCCTGTCACACCTGGCTACCAACTACAGATGCATACAAAAAAAATGTGACACATGTCACGAAACGCGTCTATATAAAAAACGCTAGAACGAAGTCACTGACGGATACAAGGTAATTAAATTATTAAAAAAAACAACATGCAGTACACTCCCATCTTCGTGTCAACAACAACAACAACAACAACAACAACAACAACAACAACTACAACAAAACAACAACAACGACAAATATACGTGGTTGATAGATCTGACAGAAAAGCTTGACGATGTGTTTTTATTGTGGAAATTGTGGAATTCGTTCCACACTTTACTAGTCGTATGTCCTTTGTGCCCCACATCTGATCACGTTATAAAATGTGGCGATTTTCCGTCCGGAATTTTTTTATTGACTTCAAGTAATTTCTTCGCCAAGTCGCAATCTCGTGTCAATCTGTTTATTTTTTTTAACAAAATCAAAACCCACAAATTTCAAAAACCCATGGAAGCTGGTACGTACATATGAAATAAACCTGGTTTATCATTAGCATCTAATAATATTTTTTTTAGGATTACTTCATTTGGAGAAATGTTGTGGCCTATAAAACGTATAGCCGTTTTAACGAAACCGTTTCATTCCCCTTAAAAAATGCTAGTTTTGTTTTATTTGCTGGAGCATTCCTGCATTTTTAATCTTACTTCTGATGCTTTGAACGCTACTTTCTAAAACGCCGGTAAATTTGGAAGTTCCTCCAGGTCTTTGATAAGTTAGATGAAGTCGGGTATTTGTCATTTAATTTATTCATTTTGTAGCCATTTTTGGCATTTACATTGTTGTGTTTTGTATTTTTGTGTTGAGTTTTGTGTTTTGTGTTGAGTATTTTTTTTAAATTTTAGTTCTTAGTTCAGTCCTGATGTAAACAATCCCACGTGGCACATCTGAAACGCTACTGGTAAAGAACGTTGACATTGTTCACACAGTAATGTGTCATGCGCGTGTGCGGAACGTCTCTATATAATGTGAGAGTTGTTTTACCATTTAGTGCTCCTGTGACAACGGTTTTTTAACACACACACACACACACACACACACACACACACATA
Source organism: Magicicada septendecula (assembly GCA_034769895.1). NCBI lineage: Eukaryota > Metazoa > Arthropoda > Insecta > Hemiptera > Cicadidae > Magicicada > Magicicada septendecula. Next base: position 330,975,576 of record CM068373.1, read on the forward strand.
TTGCGACAGTACAATCATACGCTGTACTGTGTATGTAATAGATTGTAAAAATATTTAAATTAAATTAATAAATATGTAATAAATAAGCAGGTCTGAGATTGAAAGCTGAGTTGCTGTTAAAAATACAGCATATAGACATGCAGGAACCGACCTGCACGATCACGCGATTGTCGCTGAGAGTGTGTACAGTAGTAAATAATGGTAAATAATGTGTGTGAGTGAGACCGGTTCGAGCATGAAAGTTTGCAATCTCACCATAAACAGGTGTTAAATTAAAGTTTTTATTTAATTATAAGAAAACCATAAATAGTAGAAATAATTCAAAGACTCCTAAATATGTGTAAAATAATACACAAGTGTAGTAAGAAAACGGCGTGAAAAGGACGTGCACTGCGAATTCAGTGCGATTTTAAGAGCGTAGTAATTGCACGAATTATGCGATTACGATGGTAATTACATTGAACATGTGTAATTAAATTATCCATCGTTAGAGCACCCTGTAGTGCACAGTAGACATTGCCATTGGCAGGAATGTGCGAAAATATGAAATTGGTGAAATTGGACGATAGTGGGGTAACTGACGCCACCAAGCAATTTCTGATAGGCTGAGTTCTGTCCCAACAGGTGCGGTACGATGCTCGAATATAAATAAGGGCACGGAAGAAGCCAAGTTCTTCTCAACCCGTCTTCAGTAGCGGCGGGACGCTATGTCCAGTATCGACGCGAATTTTAAATTTTCTTAACTAAACAGTAAAGGCGGATGGACGCTATGTTCATATAAGTATCAAACATTAACTCTTAGTCTGGTTACGAATACGATTATAGAACGAACTTGACGATGTCTACACACAAACGTCCGTCACTCAAAACAAGCTTGGAGGTTACGTCATGCAGAGGAACTCTATATTGAACAGCAGAGGCGTCTGATAGAGCAACAGCAGCTGATGCAGAGCAACATATCACTCTACACTACAGCAACCATGAGGGACGACAAGTGGAACCGGGGGAACGTGCAGGGAACTCCACCAGAAGAGGACCTACGGATCAACGGAGAACATGGGTACGCTCTACAGAATCGAGGTGACAAATAATCAATTTATAATTTGTAAAATGAGAGACTGAAGATATTGAAAAGACACTTTGAAATTTAAAAATAAATAAGAGTTATGTAAAATGTAGATATAGAGATAAGAGAATCTAAATTAAATTCAATAAATATTTTCTTTGAAGATTAACAATTAATTTAGTCAATTTCAATTTTGTTTAAAGTTTGTAAAGCAATCAATGATTAAGATGTATGCAATGCATAAAGTAACGTAGTTGGAAGTTATATAAATAAAATAAAACGAAACTGCAGTAAAGCACACAGTCAGACTGAGCAGTCGAGATTTAAAATAACAAATAAATATTTAGAATATACTTTTGTTACTATAGAAGATAAGATTTATTTTATGATAAATGTACTGCAACAATTGAACGATTACGCAAACAATAATGAATATTTATGGCGAAGTAAATGATATTTTTTAAACACGCTTGTGATTTATGAATAAATTATGAAAACTCGTTACAATTCAATCAATGACTACTCTTATTACCATTACACCCAAACCCCATTAATTGGTACACTCTACCAGTAATGTTATAAATATACATTTTGGCACAGCACAAATTAAATTACATTAAATTTGCAACCTGTGTTTTGTTATATAAATTTGACGCTCAAAGTGGGGCGCCTATTTATAACAATTTTAAATTGTGTACAAATTTAAATGTAGTTTAATTTCTGTTTGAAGAGCCCCACATTTTTGGAGCACCAATTTATAACAAAACAAATTAATTTATATTTGTTTTGCAATTTCTTTTGATATAAATTGTCTCACAAAATCGTGGGAATACACAATTCAAATTACATTTAAATTGGTAAACAATTTGTATTGTTATAAATTGGTTCCAAGAACGTGGGGCTCCTCAAACACAAATCAAATTACATTTCAATTTGTACACAATTTAAAATTGTTATAATATATATATATATATATATATATATATATATATGTTGTAGAAGGTTTTTGAGTACATCCGTGTATGTGATGCTTATATTGCCGAAGTTTCGTTCCGTAATCCCGGAACAATTTCAAGGTATACTGATGTTGATTTAACTACGCTGTGCGTTTTATATATTGCTTCCCTTGTGATTTTTGCCGTGGGAGGGTTAGAGCGTGGGGGTGAGTGTGTTGTGACCATATGTTGTTTGTTAATTTGTGAACTGTCAGTTAGGAATTCCTAAGTTGTCGCTGATTTTGTATATTCGTTTCTGTCGTTGAGCGCGCGCGCGCGCGCGCGCACACACACACACACACATATATATAAATTTAAATATGTATAAATGTATATGTATATACATTTATAATCACATTATTCATGTTATCTAAATATTAATAATAAATAATATTTTATAAACCTGAATATATTTTTATTACTTTATGTTTTGACAACTTTTATATTATACCATCTGAAATGTTTATCTATCAGTTATAAAAATATATTCTAGTGTACAATATATAAAATATTATTAATTAATAATACACATGCGGCGCGCACTCACACACACACAAATGTGTATGGTATAATTTTTTCCTGCTTATTACTATTGTGTGTGTGTGTGTGTGCGTGCGCGCGCGCGCGCGCGTGTGTGTGTGTGTGTTAAAAACCAATGTTAATAGTCGTTCCCTATGCCTATGTTGTATTAGGCGTTTTGATACAGCTGTTCTATGCTACAGGTGTCTTGCGGCGTGTCGTGTGATCGTATAATTGCTTATGGAAGGAACAATACCAGAACTTAAAAAAGAGTACAAATAATTGAGCCATTAGAAAATCAATTTACGACAGGTTCTAACACTGCCAAAATTAAAAAGTAAAGCTGCACAGATTAGAAGATGTAAATGATTCATAAGTAAATAAAAGTGGGCGCAGTGCAACCATAAAAATGAATTCTATTATTTTGACAAGTGTACTGTCAAGGTAATGTGTACTAGTAGGACTACTTGAACAGTAGTGTCGCGCTGCAAAATTTTCTCTACGGATATCATTGAAAAAAAATGAGTGGAAACATATGATTATCAACTACTTGGGAAACCGCAGCAGCAGTAGGAAAGTAAAATTTCGTTGAAAATCTCAAGAAAACATAAATGTAGGTAAAATCAACACTTTTGAATATTTTGTGTTAGTGCTATGTGCTAAAGTTGCGGATGGTTATAATGAAGATATAATATACAGTGACATTAAACTTTAACTTTTACTGCCGTCTCTAATATTTTTACATAAATAAACACACACACACACACACAGAGCATATATATATGTATATAAAATATTATATATACTGCAACGATACGTTTAGCATAAGTCTATGTATCAACCCCTGACTGAGGTATGATAACATTCGAACGCAAGTATGAGATGTAAATAATAAAAATAATGTAATAATTAAGCGTTAGGTATAAGAGATAATAACAGAAAATATCGGTATGGAGAACCATACATGACTTCCATGTTCCAAGATTTATATTTAAAATCATATTCGAAATGAAATATTTCCATAGAAACTACTTCTTTCTACTTATTGCTTCAGCCTTAACCACAGTACTGTGGTCACTAACGTATACCACCTCACGTTTTCGCAATCGATTTTCACTGATGATGGCAGTCGATGGCGCTGCCGAAAAGTCTGGTTTTTCAGAAAACATTGGACTAAAGCTAAACAGCCCGGGAAGGAATTTTAACAAAGAACTACTTCCTTGTTGCCGATAACGTAGTACACATATACAAAATTCTCCACTCTCCCTTCAACTATAACTTTCATTTATAGAAAATTACCCCCACCCCGTTCACCTAACATCTTCATTTATAGATATTTCATCTACGTTTCTACAGTGGATTATTATGAGCTTCTTATCAGGATACCTTATTTATCAAAATTAAGTACTTTACTCTTGTTAAAACATAAAACGTTGCTGGTAAAGTACCCCTATCAATTAACCGATTTTCACCAAAATCAATATACCTTCAGTCCCCTACAATGCAGGGATGCATGCAAAAAAATTTTGATTCTGTTTGAATGTGCGGCAGTTATCGTTCGTCATGGAAACATTTCTCTTGTTACAACATAAAATGTTGCAGGTAAACTACCCCTTTCCCTTAACCGATCTTCACAAAAATCAGTAGGCCTTGAGTTCTCTACAACTCAGGAAAGTATGCAAAAAATTATTTGATTCTCTTTGAATTTGTGGCAGTTATCTTTCGTCAAAAAAAATTACTCTTCTTAAAACATAAAATGTTGCTGGTAAACTACCCCTTACCCTTAACCGATCTTCACCAAAATCAGTAGGCCTTGAGATCTCTACAACTCAGGTAAGTATGCAAAAAATTATTTGATTCTCTTTGAATTTGTGGCAGTTATCTTTCGTCAAAAAAATTACCCTGCTTAAAACAAAAATGTTGTTGGTAAACTACCCCTTACCCTTAACCGATCTTTAAAAAAATCAACAAGCCTTGAGATCTCTTTAATTCAAAAAGGTATGCAAAAATGTAGTCGATTCTGTTTGAATTTACGGCAGCTATCGTTCGTCGTATAAAAAATTACCCTTGTTAAAACATAAAATGTTGCTGATAAACTACCCCTTTCCCTTAACCGATCTTCAACAAAATCAACACACCTTGATTTCTCTTTAATTCAAAAACGTATGCAAAACATTATTTGATTCTGTTTGAATTTGCGGCTGTTATCGTTTGCCATAGAAAAAAATTACCCCTGATAAAAAAATTGCCGGTAAACTACTCCCTTCCCTTATCCGATCTTCACCAAAAACAACAGGTCTTGAGTACTCTACAAATCAGGGCTGTATGCAACAAATTATTTGATTCTGTTTGAATTTGCGGCTGTTATCGTTTGCCAAAGAAAAGAAATCCACAGACAGACACACAGACAGATAGACAGACAGACACACAGACACTTTTCGAAAAATGACTTTTTTTCATGTTTTTCGTGTAGTACAATCAGAATCTGCAATAATCTCGAACACAATTTTTTTTGCCGTCACCGTACTTCCATTTCCTTAAGGAACATGGAAGTAAAAAACGTAGTAATTAAGTTTTTAAATAAATATATATTTGTAAGTGAGCCTTCACATGGAATTAAAAGCTTAGTTGGTTTTTAAACGCAGCGAAGGGGAGAAAGAGACACGGCCATCCGGCAAGGATGATGTCATAGCGACAGGCCGCCGCGTGTGTTCCAGTCTGTTTGTGTGTGTGTGTGTGTGTGTGTGTGTGTGTGTGTGTGTGTGTGTTTTAGTGCTAGTGTGTAAATTGAAGAACAAATTGAATTATGCTTACAATTGTGGAAAATGTTACACAGTTTTTTAAGTACTGAACGAAAACCAGAAGTCACTGGAATCAGCGACATATTTATAAACATAGCTGGCGCATGGCCCTACAATTGATGATTAAGTGGTCAATGATCGTGGGAACCGTTCAGCCACCGTGTGAAATTTTGCCATAACTTCCATAGTTTACACACCTTAAAGTTCATAATTTGCATACATAAAGTTTAATAATGTACCTAACGAGTTGTGAAATAATATTTATAAAAAAGTGTGCGCTTCATAGAAAGACGCGTAGGTTGTAATTAGCAAATAAATCGACGGGCGGACCTGTTCAATTTTGTCCAAACAGTTTCCAACAGGAATGGAACGACGGCAGCAGTATAAAACCCCAGCGAGCGACACACGCTTTCTCAGATCATTAACAGACACTACGTGAAATCCACGCATCTCGCAACCGCGAATTTTATAAAGTTAAGTAATGTTTTTAAACCGTATTACATAACTTGAAGTGCGATGGAACCGGCACTACGTCGGTGAAAGTAGTAGTGAAAAACGATTTATTTTGAAAGACTACAATATCGTAATCTACGAGGAGTTGTAACGTCGATGAACTTCAAGAGGTCGACGTAGAACTTCGAGACATCCACGAGTGACAAGACAAGAAGAGGAGAGGAACCAGAGCAAAATACTAGAAGACGCAGGGACAGCCACATGCAGCTACATCCAGCCGTACATCATCACGACCAGAGGTCCACGTCAGAACTCAGCATCCGGTAGACGGAGATAGTAATTTCAACGACGCAGAGACAGAGAAGGTGATACCCGAATAGGATCCCAAACTCGAGAGTCCAGGTGACGATAACGACACAGTTAAATTGTTGCAGAAATATGCAGGTGAAGTCAGACATTTATTTAATATTATAAATGACCCTCAGGTCTATCGAAAGAAGGCTCTAGATTCCATATACAAGTTTACATAAACATTATTAAATTTTTATTTTTTATAATGAATAATCAATAAGTGCAAAAAATATTTGATAACAGATTATATAAATTTAATAATCTCATTAATAATCTCATAAATAAATGGTCAGTATAAGAACCATATTTTATTATATATTTATATTTTATTAGATAATTAAATTCAAGTATGAGAGCTACTTAAATTGAAGATTGTTAATTAATTGAGACATTAATAATATAATTAATTACAGTAATAGAATGGTCTCTATTAGTATTTTTAATAAATGAGTAATTAATTAATTTTTTTATTAAGTGGTATATAATAACAACTACACTTGTTAAGACAAGATGAATATTCAATTTCTTACGTGTTAATCACGTATTATAATAATATATGTGTTATGTATTATATGTCTGTGTAAATATTCCAGGTCATATACGTTTATGTTTCTGTATAATATGTCTTAGAATATAAGGGATAAGATTTTAAACACGTTATAATTATATTATATTCGTATCGAATATAAAGGTTCCAATAGTAATTAACCCATACAATAACTAGTAGTATGATAATTTGAATTTCGTAAATAATAAAAAAAATGAATATGATTTTATTAACACGGTCGTACTAATTTCACAACCAGTACTAAATCCTCTGTACTCTTTACTTGTATTAAAATTGTATAACGATATTCACGTGCTTATCCACACTCAATCAACTACCAAAGCCTGCGACCCAGCCGGGGAACATCAAGGTAAATATTGCAGAAGAAGAGTATACCTTCGAGACGTGGGTAAGTGCGCACAAATGAGTAGGAGCATATGTGCAAAAGTAAGTGTCTAAGAGTAACGTTGTATAATAAATGGCGCCCATCGTGGGGCTCGACACGAAGAAAAAATAACGTGTTGCCTGATATGTGTCAATTATCATTACAAGTAAATGACGCCCAGAATATAAAGAAAGTCTAATAAACAATTAGCACAGATATTGTATAAAGAATTAATAGTAAATTCATGTAATAAGTAATATTACAAATTGTTAAATTTAAGTACAGAGAAAAAAGGAATTGTGAAATTAATACTGATAAATAAAATAAATTATAAATAAAGAAATATAGAGCCACGTTGGACCAATAATTAAAAATATAATTAATATAACGAATCAGTTAGGACACCGTAGTCTACAATGGCGAAGCCACCAACAATGGATTTCGAAACGATGTTTAAACGACTGCAAGAGGAGTTGAAAACGAATAGTGCAGAACTTAAAACTCAGTTAAAAAGTAATAATGAAAAATTAGAAAGTAAATTAGAAAGTAGCAATGCAGAACTTAAAACTCAATTAGAAGTTAATAATGAAAAATTAGGAAGATTAGAAGATAGTAATACGAGATTAGAAACTCAAATATAAGATAGTCGTAATAGATTAGAAATCACTATTGAAAAAGTAAAAACTCAGTTAGAAAGTAATATAGAACTCGTCAGTAACACTTTGAAAACAGAGCTTACTGCACGCGTTGAAGCCGTCGAACAGCGAGTTCAACAGTCACTTAATGAACAAACTGTAAAGATCGATAGCAAATTCAAAGAACAGCGTGAATATACAACACGTGAAACTAAAGAACACATTCGACTACTGGCTTAACAGTGGAATGAAAAATTTAAAATTACGAAGCAGGAGCAAGATCTCAGACACAAAGACTTAAATGAGCGCATCCTGGACAACACAAACAGAACAAAGGAACTCACTGTGAGGGCCGAGACAGTAGAAATAGCTAGTTTTTCGAGTTCCTTTGTTCTGTTTGTGTTGTCCAGGATGCGCTCATTTAAGTCTTTGTGTCTGAGATCTTGCTCCTGCTTCGTAATTTTAAATTTTTCATTCCACTGTTAAGCCAGTAGTCGAATGTGTTCTTTAGTTTCACGTGTTGTATATTCACGCTGTTCTTTGAATTTGCTATCGATCTTTACAGTTTGTTCATTAAGTGACTGTTGAACTCGCTGTTCGACGGCTTCAACGCGTGCAGTAAGCTCTGTTTTCAAAGTGTTACTGACGAGTTCTATATTACTTTCTAACTGAGTTTTTACTTTTTCAATAGTGATTTCTAATCTATTACGACTATCTTATATTTGAGTTTCTAATCTCGTATTACTATCTTCTAATCTTCCTAATTTTTCATTATTAACTTCTAATTGAGTTTTAAGTTCTGCATTGCTACTTTCTAATTTACTTTCTAATTTTTCATTATTACTTTTTAACTGAGTTTTAAGTTCTGCACTATTCGTTTTCAACTCCTCTTGCAGTCGTTTAAACATCGTTTCGAAATCCATTGTTGGTGGCTTCGCCATTGTAGACTACGGTGTCCTAACTGATTCGTTATATTAATTATATTTTTAATTATTGGTCCAACGTGGCTCTATATTTCTTTATTTATAATTTATTTTATTTATCAGTATTAATTTCACAATTCCTTTTTTCTCTGTACTTAAATTTAACAATTTGTAATATTACTTATTACATGAATTTACTATTAATTCTTTATACAATATCTGTGCTAATTGTTTATTAGACTTTCTTTATATTCTGGGCGTCATTTACTTGTAATGATAATTGACACATATCAGGCAACACGTTATTTTTTCTTCGTGTCGAGCCCCACGATGGGCGCCATTTATTATACAACGTTACTCTTAGACACTTACTTTTGCACATATGCTCCTACTCATTTGTGCGCACTTACCCACGTCTCGAAGGTATACTCTTCTTCTGCAATATTTACCTTGATGTTCCCCGGCTGGGTCGCAGGCTTTGGTAGTTGATTGAGTGTGGATAAGCACGTGAATATCGTTATACAATTTTAATACAAGTAAAGACTACAGAGGATTTAGTACTGGTTGTGAAATTAGTACGACCGTGTTAATAAAATCATATTCATTTTTTTTATTATTTACGAAATTCAAATTATCATACTACTAGTTATTGTATGGGTTAATTACTATTGGAACCTTTATATTCGATACGAATATAATATAATTATAACGTGTTTAAAATCTTATCCCTTATATTCTAAGACATATTATACAGAAACATAAACGTATATGACCTGGAATATTTACACAGACATATAATACATAACACATATATTATTATAATACGTGATTAACACGTAAGAAATTGAATATTCATCTTGTCTTAACAAGTGTAGTTGTTATTATATACCACTTAATAAAAAAATTAATTAATTACTCATTTATTAAAAATACTAATAGAGACCATTCTATTACTGTAATTAATTATATTATTAATGTCTCAATTAATTAACAATCTTCAATTTAAGTAGCTCTCATACTTGAATTTAATTATCTAATAAAATATAAATATATAATAAAATATGGTTCTTATACTGACCATTTATTTATGAGATTATTAATGAGATTATTAAATTTATATAATCTGTTATCAAATATTTTTTGCACTTATTGATTATTCATTATAAAAAATAAAAATTTAATAATGTTTATGTAAACTTGTATATGGAATCTAGAGCCTTCTTTCGATAGACCTGAGGGTCATTTATAATATTAAATAAATGTCTGACTTCACCTGCATATTTCTGCAACAATTTAACTGTGTCGTTATCGTCACCTGGACTCTCGAGTTTGGGATCCTATTCGGGTATCACCTTCTCTGTCTCTGCGTCGTTGAAATTACTATCTCCGTCTACCGGATGCTGAGTTCTGACGTGGACCTCTGGTCGTGATGATGTACGGCTGGATGTAGCTGCATGTGGCTGTCCCTGCGTCTTCTAGTATTTTGCTCTGGTTCCTCTCCTCTTCTTGTCTTGTCACTCGTGGATGTCTCGAAGTTCTACGTCGACCTCTTGAAGTTCATCGACGTTACAACTCCTCGTAGATTACGATATTGTAGTCTTTCAAAATAAATCGTTTTTCACTACTACTTTCACCGACGTAGTGCCGGTTCCATCGCACTTCAAGTTATGTAATACGGTTTAAAAACATTACTTAACTTTATAAAATTCGCGGTTGCGAGATGCGTGGATTTCACGTAGTGTCTGTTAATGATCTGAGAAAGCGTGTGTCGCTCGCTGGGGTTTTATACTGCTGCCGTCGTTCCATTCCTGTTGGAAACTGTTTGGACAAAATTGAACAGGTCCGCCCGTCGATTTATTTGCTAATTACAACCTACGCGTCTTTCTATGAAGCGCACACTTTTTTATAAATATTATTCCACAACTCGTTAGGTACATTATTAAACTTTATTTATGCAAATTATGAACTTTAAGGTGTGTAAACTATGGAAGTTATGGCAAAATTTCACACGGTGGCTGAACGGTTCCCACGATCATTGACCACTTAATCATCAATTGTAGGGCCATGCGCCAGCTATGTTTATAAATATGTCGCTGATTCCAGTGACTTCTGGTTTTCGTTCAGTACTTAAAAAACTGTGTAACATTTTCCACAATTGTAAGCATAATTCAATTTGTTCTTCAATTTACACACTAGCACTAAAACACACACACACACACACACACACACACAGACTGGAACACACGCGGCGGCCTGTCGCTATGACATCATCCTTGCCGGATGGCCGTGTCTCTTTCTCCCCTTCGCTGCGTTTAAAAACCAACTAAGCTTTTAATTCCATGTGAAGGCTCACTTACAAATATATATTTATTTAAAAACTTAATTACTACGTTTTTTACTTCCATGTTCCTTAAGGAAATGGAAGTACGGTGACGGCAAAAAAAATTGTGTTCGAGATTATTTCAGATTCTGATTGTACTACACGAAAAACATGAAAAAAAGTCATTTTTCGAAAAGTGTCTGTGTGTCTGTCTGTCTATCTGTCTGTGTGTCTGTCTGTGGATTTCTTTTCTTTGGCAAACGATAACAGCCGCAAATTCAAACAGAATCAAATAATTTGTTGCATACAGCCCTGATTTGTAGAGTACTCAAGACCTGTTGTTTTTGGTGAAGATCGGATAAGGGAAGGGAGTAGTTTACCGGCAATTTTTTTATCAGGGGTAATTTTTTTCTATGGCAAACGATAACAGCAGCAAATTCAAACAGAATCAAATAATGTTTTGCATACGTTTTTGAATTAAAGAGAAATCAAGGTGTGTTGATTTTGTTGAAGATCGGTTAAGGGAAAGGGGTAGTTTATCAGCAACATTTTATGTTTTAACAAGGGTATTTTTAATACGACGAACGATAGCTGCCGTAAATTCAAACAGAATCGACTACATTTTTGCATACCTTTTTGAATTAAAGAGATCTCAAGGCTTGTTGATTTTTTTAAAGATCGGTTAAGGGTAAGGGGTAGTTTACCAACAACATTTTTGTTTTAAGCAGGGTAATTTTTTTGACGAAAGATAACTGCCACAAATTCAAAGAGAATCAAATAATTTTTTGCATACTTACCTGAGTTGTAGAGATCTCAAGGCCTACTGATTTTGGTGAAGATCGGTTAAGGGTAAGGGGTAGTTTACCAGCAACATTTTATGTTTTAAGAAGAGTAATTTTTTTTGACGAAAGATAACTGCCACAAATTCAAAGAGAATCAAATAATTTTTTGCATACTTTCCTGAGTTGTAGAGAACTCAAGGCCTACTGATTTTGGTGAAGATCGGTTAAGGGAAAGGGGTAGTTTACCTGCAACATTTTATGTTGTAACAAGAGAAATGTTTCCATGACGAACGATAACTGCCGCACATTCAAACAGAATCAATATTTTTTTGCATGCATCCCTGCATTGTAGGGGACTGAAGGTATATTGATTTTGGTGAAAATCGGTTAATTGATAGGGGTACTTTACCAGCAACGTTTTATGTTTTAACAAGAGTAAAGTACTTAATTTTGATAAATAAGGTATCCTGATAAGAAGCTCATAATAATCCACTGTAGAAACGTAGATGAAATATCTATAAATGAAGATGTTAGGTGAACGGGGTGGGGGTAATTTTCTATAAATGAAAGTTATAGTTGAAGGGAGAGTGGAGAATTTTGTATATGTGTACTACGTTATCGGCAACAAGGAAGTAGTTCTTTGTTAAAATTCCTTCCCGGGCTGTTTAGCTTTAGTCCAATGTTTTCTGAAAAACCAGACTTTTCGGCAGCGCCATCGACTGCCATCATCAGTGAAAATCGATTGCGAAAACGTGAGGTGGTATACGTTAGTGACCACAGTACTGTGGTTAAGGCTGAAGCAATAAGTAGAAAGAAGTAGTTTCTATGGAAATATTTCATTTCGAATATGATTTTAAATATAAATCTTGGAACATGGAAGTCATGTATGGTTCTCCATACCGATATTTTCTGTTATTATCTCTTATACCTAACGCTTAATTATTACATTATTTTTATTATTTACATCTCATACTTGCGTTCGAATGTTATCATACCTCAGTCAGGGGTTGATACATAGACTTATGCTAAACGTATCGTTGCAGTATATATAATATTTTATATACATATATATATGCTCTGTGTGTGTGTGTGTGTGTTTATTTATGTAAAAATATTAGAGACGGCAGTAAAAGTTAAAGTTTAATGTCACTGTATATTATATCTTCATTATAACCATCCGCAACTTTAGCACATAGCACTAACACAAAATATTCAAAAGTGTTGATTTTACCTACATTTATGTTTTCTTGAGATTTTCAACGAAATTTTACTTTCCTACTGCTGCTGCGGTTTCCCAAGTAGTTGATAATCATATGTTTCCACTCATTTTTTTTCAATGATATCCGTAGAGAAAATTTTGCAGCGCGACACTACTGTTCAAGTAGTCCTACTAGTACACATTACCTTGACAGTACACTTGTCAAAATAATAGAATTCATTTTTATGGTTGCACTGCGCCCACTTTTATTTACTTATGAATCATTTACATCTTCTAATCTGTGCAGCTTTACTTTTTAATTTTGGCAGTGTTAGAACCTGTCGTAAATTGATTTTCTAATGGCTCAATTATTTGTACTCTTTTTTAAGTTCTGGTATTGTTCCTTCCATAAGCAATTATACGATCACACGACACGCCGCAAGACACCTGTAGCATAGAACAGCTGTATCAAAACGCCTAATACAACATAGGCATAGGGAACGACTATTAACATTGGTTTTTAACACACACACACACACGCGCGCGCGCGCACGCACACACACACACACAATAGTAATAAGCAGGAAAAAATTATACCATACACATTTGTGTGTGTGTGAGTGCGCGCCGCATGTGTACTATTAATTAATAATATTTTATATATTGTACACTAGAATATATTTTTATAACTGATAGATAAACATTTCAGATGGTATAATATAAAAGTTGTCAAAACATAAAGTAATAAAAATATATTCAGGTTTATAAAATATTATTTATTATTAATATTTAGATAACATGAATAATGTGATTATAAATATATATACATATACATTTATACATATTTAAATTTATATATATGTGTGTGTGTGTGTGTGCGCGCGCGCGCTCAACGACAGAAACGAATATACAAAATCAGCGACAACTTAGGAATTCCTAACTGACAGTTCACAAATTAACAAACAACATATGGTCACAACACACTCACCCCCACGCTCTAACCCTCCCACGGCAAAAATCACAAGGGAAGCAATATATAAAACGCACAGCGTAGTTAAATCAACATCAGTATACCTTGAAAATGTTCCGGGATTACGGAACGAAACTTCGGCAATATAAGCATCACATACACGGATGTACTCAAAAACCTTCTACAACATATATATATATATATATATATATATATATATATATATATATTATAACAATTTTAAATTGTGTACAAATTGAAATGTAATTTGATTTGTGTTTGAGGAGCCCCACGTTCTTGGAACCAATTTATAACAATACAAATTGTTTACCAATTTAAATGTAATTTGAATTGTGTATTCCCACGATTTTGTGAGACAATTTATATCAAAAGAAATTGCAAAACAAATATAAATTAATTTGTTTTGTTATAAATTGGTGCTCCAAAAGTGTGGGGCTCTTCAAACACAAATTAAACTACATTTAAATTTGTACACAATTTAAAATTGTTATAAATAGGCGCCCCACTTTGAGCGTCAAATTTATATAACAAAACACAGGTTGCAAATTTAATGTAATTTAATTTGTGCTGTGCCAAAATGTATATTTATAACATTACTGGTAGAGTGTACCAATTAATGGGGTTTGGGTGTAATGGTAATAAGAGTAGTCATTGATTGAATTGTAACGAGTTTTCATAATTTATTCATAAATCACAAGCGTGTTTAAAAAATATCATTTACTTCGCCATAAATATTCATTATTGTTTGCGTAATCGTTCAATTGTTGCAGTACATTTATCATAAAATAAATCTTATCTTCTATAGTATCAAAAGTATATTCTAAATATTTATTTGTTATTTTAAATCTCGACTGCTCAGTCTGACTGTGTGCTTTACTGCAGTTTCGTTTTATTTTATTTATATAACTTCCAACTACGTTACTTTATGCATTGCATACATCTTAATCATTGATTGCTTTACAAACTTTAAACAAAATTGAAATTGACTAAATTAATTGTTAATCTTCAAAGAAAATATTTATTGAATTTAATTTAGATTCTCTTATCTCTATATCTACATTTTACATAACTCTTATTTATTTTTAAATTTCAAAGTGTCTTTTCAATATCTTCAGTCTCTCATTTTACAAATTATAAATTGATTATTTGTCACCTCGATTCTGTAGAGCGTACCCATGTTCTCCGTTGATCCGTAGGTCCTCTTCTGGTGGAGTTCCCTGCACGTTCCCCCGGTTCCACTTGTCGTCCCTCATGGTTGCTGTAGTGTAGAGTGATATGTTGCTCTGCATCAGCTGCTGTTGCTCTATCAGACGCCTCTGCTGTTCAATATAGAGTTCCTCTGCATGACGTAACCTCCAAGCTTGTTTTGAGTGACGGACGTTTGTGTGTAGACATCGTCAAGTTCGTTCTATAATCGTATTCGTAACCAGACTAAGAGTTAATGTTTGATACTTATATGAACATAGCGTCCATCCGCCTTTACTGTTTAATTAAGAAAATTTAAAACATAATTATTTTTATTATTATGATTATTATTTCTTTTAATGTTTTGTACATTGGAATTGTACGGTTTTACGTGTTTTTTCGACGTAAATGTATGTACGTACGCTCCTTTATTTGAAGTCGGGTTACTTTTTTCATATGGTTGTTTATATTCTTTCCACTTCTCTTCTTTCTTCTCTTCTTTATTCTCGAACTGCGGCGATTTGTGGTGTATTGGATTTTGTGTAGAGTACTGCTGCTGCTTCGGCCGGTTGTCTCTCCTCTCGTACTCTTTATTAACAAATTGTGATGATTGCGTTACAAGGATAAGAAGTTCCTCAATGGTTTTAACTCCTTGGGTATATACGGCAAGTCTAATGTGTCTGTCGAAATGGTAGCTTAGTTTTAATACTAATTCGTGCTCCGTGAAACTTGGTCTAAGTGCTTACACCGTTCAACGAGTTGTATAATGTAGTCTTCCATGGATCGTTTGCTGTTGACGTAATACCGCCCATACTCCAGCTGGTCTCGTACATCTCTCTGGGTATGTATATTTCAGTACCGATTTTCGAAGGATGCCTTGAACTGTTCATAAGTTTCTGTTTGGTTCCGAACAATTGTATACCATTTGGATGCTGTTTCCTGGAAATGTCGACTTACAAAATCTATACGGTCTCTGTCGCTTAGGTTGCTTCCCATTGTTGGCATTTATCGTTCACACTTGTGTAAAAATTCTATGGGATTCTCCCATTCATTACCTTTAAAGCTGATCTTCTCTCGATCTTCTACTTTTGCAGCACACATCATTATAGCACTTGGTCGTCTCTTGACTTCCGATCGTAGTTTTTCTACCTCCTCTTGCAGTCCATCTTTCATGTTAATTTCCATGGAGTGGTGCGTAGTTTTTCTAGTGACCTGCACACACATGATTTGCGTGACACCCTAAACAATACACAACAGGAAAGAATGTTGTCTAACACCCATTGTCCTACAGAAGGGGGAACAATAAGTAATATAAATAAGTGGAACGATGTTAGAATATCAAACATTACATATCAAACAGATGATAGAGTTAAATATTTGTTAAACAATATAGCAAATGAACAAAACAAAGATCTTCAAATAAGTCACATGAATTTGCCACCACTATCTAGTAGATATACAATAAAAAATATTATATTGTATAAACTCGTCAATTATGATTGGAAAATAGTCCTATCACCAGAGATGCTAAAAACACTAATTATACCATGTCATCAAAGTTTAGCACATGCGTCTGCTTTAAAGTGTCATTTAGCTTTAAAGGAAGACTTCATTTTGAATAATATGTTTAGAAGAATAAAAGCAATCTTAAAAGTATGCTACGAATGTCAAACAGCACGACATCCGAATCTTCACACCTACGTACATATGCAAAATATCAAGACACAGGAAAAGGTAGAATTAGTAGCAGTGGACTTCCTGGGCCCATTTCCGAGAGCTATTCACGGGGGTACAAAACACATACTTGTATGTATAGATGTGTTCACCAAGCCAGTTCGACTCTACGCTATTCGAAGACCCACCACTAAAAGTGTACTGAGTGTCACACTACGCAAATACGTACCGAAATATGGTCAAATCAAAAAGATATTGCGTGACCAAGGTAAACAATTCCAAAATAAAGCATGGGCAGAAACGCTAACTCAGCGTGGCATACAACCAGTGTTAACGTCAGTACGACACCTACAAGGAAACCTTGCTGAAAGGGTAAATAAAGAGTTAGGAAAATATTTACGCATCTACTGTAATGAACAACATAACCGATGGGCAGAATACATATCATTATTTTAACAAGCTATAAATGCTACATACAGTGAAGCTACGGGGTATACACCGGTGGAACTGGAAACGAATAAAAGACCTAATAGATTCTGGTCGAAAAACATTGATAAACCTCCAAACCAAAACCTGCAAATTCCATTGATTCACAAGTACGACAATGCGAAGAAGAGGATGGAAAAACTTGGAGAGAAGAGGATCGAGATGTTCAACAGAACCCACAAACTCATCACATTCCATGAAGGAGAGAGAGTGCTACTAAGAAGCAATCCAGTGAGAAAACGAATCGACAATACAGCAAAGAAACTATTCAGACTGTACGAGGGACCCTACTTATTACAAAGAAGGAAAGGACGACACACCTTTATCGTCTACGATCCGACAAGAAGAAAAACTATTGGAAAGTACCATGCATCAGCATTCCGTAAATTCTATGGATAAAGAAATAAAATGTCAACTTATACTCCATGGGAGGGACGTAATCCAGCCAGGGAAATAGTGAAAAAATTTTAAGAACCCTTATAACCACTAAGTGTGAGTGGTAATAAAAAAAAAATAAAGAAATAATTTCTGAGCAAAGAAATAAAATTTGAATAAAATTCAAATTTTATTTTACCCAGCACGGAAATTTATGCAACTATACGTTTAGCATAAGTCTATGTATCAACCCCTGACTGAGGTATGATAACATACGGACGCACGTATGAGATGTAAATAATAAAAATAATGTAATAATTAAGCGTTAGGTATAAGAGATAATAAAAGAAATAAACGTAGTAATTAATTTTAAATAAATAAATATTTGTAAGTGAGCCTGCATATGGAATTAAAAGCTTAGTTGGTGGTTAAACGCAGCGAAGGGGAGAAAGAGACACGCGCCAACCGGCAAGGGTGACGTCATAGCGACAGGCCGCCGCGTGTGTATCAGTTTGTGTGTGTGTGTTAGTGGTAGTGTGTAAATTGAAGAACAAGTTGAATTATGCTTACGATTGTGGAAAATGTTACACAGTTTTTTAAGTACTGTACGAAAACCAGAAGTCACACGAATCAGCGACATATGTAAAAACATAGCTGGCGCCTGGCGCTACAATTGAAGATTAAGTGGAAGATAGATCGTGGGAACCGTTCAGCCACCGTGTGAAATTTTGCCATAACTACTATAGTTTACACACCTTAAGGTTCATAATTTGCATAAATAAAGTTTAATAATGTACCTAACGAGTTGTGAAATAATATTTATAAAAAAGTGTGCGCTTCATAGAAAGACGCGTAGGTTGTAATTAGCAATTAAATCGACGCGCGGACCTGTTCAATTTTGTCCAAACAGTTTCCAACAGGAATGGAACGACGGCAGCAATATAAAACCCCAGCGAGCGACACACGCTTTCTCAGATCATTAACAGAAACTACGTGAAATCCACGCATCTCGCAACCGCTAATTTTGTAAAGTTAATTAATGATTTTAAACCGTATTACATAAATTGAAGTGCGATGGAACCGGCACTACGTCGGTGAAAGTAGTAGTGAAACACGATTTATTTTAAAAGACTCTAATATCGTAATCTACGAGGAGTTGTAACGTTGATGAACTTCAAGAAGTCGACGTAGAACTTCGAGGCATCCACGAGTGACAAGACAAGAAGAGGAGAGGAACCAGAGCAAAATACTAGAAGACGCAGGGACAGCCACATGCAGCTACATCCAGCCGTACATCATCACCACCAGAGGTCCACGTGAGGACTCAGCATCCAGTAGACGGAGATAGTAATTTCAACGACGCAGAAAGAGAAGGTGACACCCGAATAGGATCCCAAACTCGACGTAGAACTTCGAGGCATCCACGAGTGACAAGACAAGAAGAGGAGAGGAACCAGAGCAAAATACTAGAAGACGCAGGGACAGCCACATGCAGCTACATCCAGCCGTACATCATCACCACCAGAGGTCCACGTGAGGACTCAGCATCCAGTAGACGGAGATAGTAATTTCAACGACGCAGAAAGAGAAGGTGACACCCGAATAGGATCCCAAACTCGAGAGTCCAGGTGACGGTAACGACGCAGTTAAATTGTTGCAGAAATATACAGGTGAAGTCAGACATTTATTTAATATTATAAATGACCCTCAGGTCTATCGAAAGAAGGCTCTAGCTTCCATATACAAGTTTGTATAAGCATTATTATATTTTTATTTTTCATAATGAATAATCAATAAGTGCAAAGAATAATTGATAACAGAGAATATAAATTTATTAATCTCATAAATAAATGGTTAGTATAAGAACCATATTTTATTATATTTTTATATTTTATTAGATAATTAAATTCAAGTATGAGAGGTACTTAAATTGAAGATTGTTAATAATTGAGACATTAATATTATAATTAATTACAGTAATAGAATGGTCTCTATTAGTATTTTTAATAAATGAGTAATTAATTAATTTTTTTATTAAGTGGTATATAATAACAACCACACTTGTTAAGACAAGATGAATATTCAATTTCTTACGTGTTAATCACGTATTATAATAATATATGTGTTATGTATTATATGTCTGTGTAAATATTCCAGGTCATATACGTCTTATGCTTGTGTATAATACGTCTTAGAATATAAGAGATAAGATATTAAACACGTTATAATTATATTATATTCGTATCGAATATAAGGGTTCCAATAGTAATTAACCCACACCATAATTAATAATATGATAATTTGTATTTCGTAAATAATAAAAAAAATTAATATTATTTTATTAACACGGTCGTACTAATTTCACAACCAGTACTAAATCCTCTGTAGTCTTTACTTGTATTAAAATTGCATAACAATATTCACGTGCTTATCCACACTCAATCAACTACCAAAGCCTGCGATCCAGCCGGGGATCACCAAGGTAAATACTGCAGAAGAAGGGTATACCTTCGAGACGTGGGTAGGTGCGCACAAAGGAGTAAGAGCATATGTGCAAAAGTAAGTGTCTAAGAGTAACGTTGTAATACATACACTTATGTATGCTTGTATTTATGTCTTAGTTATAAAGAAATCAACCAATCTCAGGAAACGCAGAAACGGCAGCAGCAGAAGAAATGAAACTTCAGTGAAAATCTCAAAAAGCGCTAGATATAACAAATATAGGTAAAATCAAAACTTCCACAAATTTTATGGTAGACTCAATATTGTTAAACAATATAGGGCTATCTTCTATATTACGTTAAATGATAAATTAAATTATAAAAAATAAATAAATTTATAAAATTCCTGATAAAGCAAGAACCTTACAAGTCAATTTTGTTCAATTTGTTAAACATATTAATTCTACGGAACATAAAATGTAAATATAAAAGGAGGTCATTTATAACTTTTGAAAAATGATTCAGACAATGTTTTGTTTCAATTAAACAACTATCTCGTTCTATCTCTGGTAAAAAGCATACTCAACGTTTTTAAAATAAAAAAGTGTAGAGGTCCGAGGATGCTGCCTTGAGGAACACCTGACTTAACAGCGTACCGGTAGTAGGTAGTCTTGGAGTGTATTTGTCCGAGAATGTTGTATTAGGTAGAAATTACTTTAGCAGAAGATAGTAGTTGGCTGACAGTGTGCTTTTCAATTTGATGATGCCATACCTTATCAAACGTTTGGGAGATGTCAAGGAACACTGCGTTGCAAAACTTCTTTCCTTCGAGACCCTTTGCTATTTCATAAACTATCTTGTGTATTTTTTAGGTTGTCGAGTGACGTTCCCGAAATCTAAACTGATGGTTAGGCAGCAGAGGTATAATATCATGGTGGTATTGAATTATCATTAATAATGGTTCCTGTAACACTTTATTGAATAAAAGCAAAAGGCTAATGGAATGTTAGGACGTCGGTTCATGAGGATGTTTATTTGATTATGAATCATTAAAATTTCAGCATATTTCCACATTGTGGGAAAATAAGCTACGGTTAGTATGCGGTTGAAAATTTTTGTTGAAAGAATGATGGCTTCTTGAGGTAACTATTTCAATTTGAGGCTTCAGAGTAGATCGTAGCCTCTAGCTTTGCTTGTGTTTAATTTGATTATTATTACCTTGAGACTTATTAGTCCCTGAGAATTTTTCGATACTGCCAACCTATGAGCGAGTAATTGTACAGTTCGGGTAATTAACTAATAACTTTCAAAGAGTATTTATTTGTTCTATATTAAAAGAATATTGAAGTAAACGAGTTCAGAGTTATTGTAATTATTTGGAATTATTAATAAAATATTAAAATACGAGTGCTCTACAGACAGAATTGGAAGCGAAGTCTGGTAGTGGTCATGGGTACCAAGTGAGCCCCGATATTAATCTGATTTTAAATTATTATTTATTTCAATCAATTACTAAAGTAATCATACATTCTACAACAAATACTTGATGAATTATTTTCATATTAAAAAATAAAATAAAGTAATTAAAGGTAAATTAAGAAACGTAGATAAATTAGAACGTTACGAAAATTAATGCTTACAACAAGAGGGGTTATAGGAATAATTTTAATACACTACCTATTACAACATTGAATTTAAACATTTATCAACTTTTTATTTTTTATTTTCGAATTATATATTTGGCGCTCACAACTCGAGAATAACCCAATACAGCATTTAATTTATTTGATTGTTACATAATTGACCCAACGACGTGGGATAACACAGAATAACAAAACGCAACAGACCATTTTAATTTTACTGAATTTATTTAATATTACATAAGCGGTGCTTCAAACGTGAGGCATATATGCAGCATTTTAATTTAATTTATTATTTATTTACTGTTACAATATTTACCACCACTATATTCTTCCATCTGTTCTCCTTTCGTTTTACAAATGTATTATTTGTAAATTGATTAATTTTTAAAGAACGCATTACCCAAAAACGCCGGGGAAGTTTAAAAATACACACTTTTAATAAGCCTCAGAGGCCAATTTTTTTGAGCGGGGTATATTGAATTATACTTTTATCGACTGAACTGTATAGGAGAAAAATAATTATAAACGACAGCACTGCTCAGCATGCCACCAGAAGCTTGTCTTGATTTAAATGGGATCGCTCAGGATATCGAAAAAACAACTCATTGCAAAACTTTAATAAAAATTTAATTCACTCACTAATAAGATCTATTAAACTATAACTAAAACCAAACAGATACAAAATATAGAAACACAAAGCAAAATATGTTCTGTTTTTTGTATTGTAAAATCTCGGCAACTAGGTATTACTCTGACAATGACAAAAAAATGTCTGTAAACTTTCATTGTCATAAAGGTTTAAAACATTCTGTCTCATTGATGACCAAACTATACGAAATATTTCCACTAAACTAAGTACTTTTTTATCAGAATTATTAATATTAATAATAATTAATATACATTTAATGTACACTAATATAATACATTAATATACATTTAATGTATATATCGTTTCCTTTCTTTAATCGCATTTTTTAATCGAAATTATCCTTTTTTAAGATTATAAGATTATAATTTAAGATTTAAGATTATAATTTATTAATAATTGTACATAAAATTGTCTTAAGTGTTTGATATTTATAAATATAAAAATTTACTGCCATAAAACTGAATTAAACCTGACTGAACTGTTTTTGAATGGTTTTAAAATACCGTAAACAAGGGTTACTTGAGCCCAAATTTTTAAAATTTTCAACAATTTTTTATATAAACTTATAAAAGAATAAAAATTTGATATACAGGGGTTATTTTTTTTAACTTATGATATATTCTGGTTGGTTCAATAAGAAAACTTTATTATTTTTGCTTTTTATCATATATATATAAAAAAATTACTTTGGGTTCAAGTTACCCCTATGATTGGGTTACTTGAGCCCGCAGCATATTTTCCTATTCTATTCCATAATAAAAACACAAGGGATCAAGTAGGACCTAGGTGCTTTGAAAATAAACATCTTCTTGTACAAAAAATTAAAAATCCTGTTTATTTTTATACAAAAGTCATTAAATAAGAAATATCTTTTGGGAACCTAAATCAGTTGAATATAAAGAAAAGGTTAATTAGAAAACGTTTTACATTGGGCGTAAAGAAAACAGTCCTCGCTTCATTGATTTTGGTGGGTCAATTTTTAAGACAATATCTTGCCACTTGTAAAATAAAATGTCTTTTTTTCTCCGGCCATTTCCACGCCTTTAGAGTAGGTTCCATGCAGTCTACAAGGGCACCATCATCTTTTATTTCTTGGACAACCCCCGGATAATTTTTTCTATTCCACTCGACAAGAACAAAATTTCCGACTTGCAGTGCTTCTTTATTAATAGGAATTTGTTTTTCTTTTGAGGGTTGTTTTGATTGTGTTTCTGAAAGCTGGCTTTTACCAAATCGGATAGGCAAATGCTCCACAAATTCATCCTCACTATTGTAAACGCTGAAATCACTTTCTCCGCCTGAATGTAAACTATATGCGTCTTCATCTTCTGAGATTGAACTACAGGAAACTTCACTCTTACGTTTACGTTTAATTGGTTTTACAGTTTTAGGACACTTTTTTAGCTCTTTTTTGGCCGCCGATAATGACGTTGATGGAATTTCATCCTGCACAGAAGAAGAATTTTCATCAACTTGGAGATCAGACATACAAATGCTCTTCCCAGCTGGAACTTGCAGTTTTTTCTTCTTGGTGGGGCGAGGTTTCACAAACTCATTTCGCTTCTTTTCCAACTGTTCAAGGAATGCTTCTCCAACCATGCTCAAATTTAAGTGTTTGTCCTGATTAGGCACCCGTTGCAAAATTTCTTCCTTGTTAATTGGAGCTATGCCTGCTTTCTTGAAGCCTGCCTTTAGATTGCTTGCCATGTTTGGTTGCAATTCATCTAAGACAGTTCGTAACAGCATGGGGAACTGATCCTTTGGAAGCACGCCCAATCTTTTACCTGCATCAGACTGTTTCCACCTGTTGAGGACATCTCTCCATTTCATTTTTAATGGCCTAAAATAGGCTATGTCCAGTGGTTGGGTTAAGTGAGTGGAATTAGGGGGTAGACAAATAAAACTGATGGTATTTTCTTCACATAATTTGACAACATTAACACTTATATGTGACGTCAAATTATCGCCTATTATAACTTTCTTCCCCTCTTGTCTCTTCAGAACAGGTAGCAGATGACTGATGAACCATTCCTCAAAAATTGCTAAGTCTATCCAACCGTATTTACTTCTGTTGTAGCGCGCACCAAGTGGCCCATTTTCAGTCCAGGTGTCCCACAAGTGCTCAGCCTTATAGATGATGTAGGGTGGAAGTGCAGTCCCTGATGCGTTGCCACAAAACATGACGCTTATGCTAGACTTGGTTGAGTTTATAACCCTCTCTGGATATTTGCAGCGCCTCCTACAAATAACTTTTTTCCTACCAGGGTCATCACTCATGTTACTTTCATCGTAATTGTAAATATCGGCTGATGGAACTCCTTCAAGCTCATTACTTAAATTTTCTATGTAATCAGTGATGACTTTTTCGTCAACAGAGGCTCGGGCTCGTTTTATATTTGCTGCAAATCTTACAGCTAACTGATGATGTCCGTTTAAAAAAGATTTGACCCAATCTCTGCCGGGAAGATTGTTTTTAAACTGACTTACAATTCTTCCTTGCCTAGCTAAATAAGCTTTCACTATGAATCTAAAATCTATTTCATCACATGAAAATCCAAAATCACAGATTTTGTCGAGATGGCTCGCAAAAGCCAGCTCTTCTTCAGTGGTGAATACTTTAGGATGTCCTGGACTATTTATGTGCTGATTTTTAAGTTTTCTCTTAATGGTAGCTCTACTTATCTTATAAAAAGATTCTTCCTCTCATTGTGTCATCTGTTTTGTTCTTACAGCCTCCAAACACTCTTGTAGTTTTTCATCTGTGTAGTCGGCGTACCTCCGGCTCCCCGGTTGCCTTTTGTACTTGCTCGGCATGCTAGTCTCCGTCCCTGAAAAAAGGAGATCTGTTTTAAATATGTATATATATATATATATACATATATATATATATTGATACAAATAATCATTATTCAAACAACTAAATAGAATAAAAACATGCATGTGGGCTACTTGAGCCCAACATTAACCTGGGCTCAAGTAACCCGTATTTTTAAGTTATGTTGATATGCTTAGCAAAAAAGATATTTTATAATTACTGAATACATGTAACTATATGATCAGGTGGTGAATAGTTTCTAGAGATATATAGCATAAAATAATAGACTTACCTGAGTTCTTAAGGCACAAAATGTGATGTACACGGATGAAAGTTTTCAGAAACAAAAATACAACACTTTCCACAACAATCAAAACACTCAGACCTGCAACCTGCTGGTCATTTCTCGAACCCTGAAATTTTATGTCATTCTAGGCAATTGTGTTACCTAGCAGAAAAACGTCGAACTCCGTCCTTCTCGTGCCTTTTAGTTAAATTGAGGGCTGATTGAAATACTTTTTCTTTTTGGGCTCAAGTAATACCTGTGGGCTCAAGTAACCCTACTTTACTCGGTAACTCAATGGTAGCCGTTAAATTGATGTCCTCGTTCCAAGTGACAGGTTTCTCCACCTGACCGCTGGCCACATCTATGGTTCCTCCGTCTAGTTACAGCAATTTTTAGACATCCGACTCCGATGACAATCCTGATCAGCCCAACTGTAAGTTGCACACACCTGCTTCCTTCGAGTAGTTTCATGAGACTCTTCAACAAGACAGGCTGTTCTACATTGGCCTATTCACGATATCTGACCGTCTACATATTCCTACCAGTAAATTCTACAACAGAAATAACTTAACTTATCTCTTGAGCAACAATCATACAAACTACCTACTTTGCTAAAACCTATTTGTCGATTCGATAAAGTCTAATTGGCCCCGTATTCGTCAAATACAAAATTTATTTAATATATCTACGTTATAAAGAAATATGCATTCCAACTACAAGTATTATTTAGTTTTTATAGTGTTATTTAAAAGAATAAACTCTTTGTTATATTTTCACAGTACCATAAAAATATTTCTGTAATACGCATCAGCATCATCATCATCGTCATTGTCATCATTCAGGAGGCACACACACATGCACACGCAGACGCACACGGTGACAAATGAAAAATTATATTTTTGTGCAAAGAACTCATAAAAAACAGAATATGAGATAGTGAAGGCTTAAATGTAAATATTATAAATATTTAGAGTAAAAAAGTAATTGTAAATCGTTGTTAAAAGTAATAATTTTTTCTGTTTATTGGGTGTGTCATTAGAAATCATAAGTATTCTTAAAGTATATGTCTTTTTTTTTGTTAAAAGATTAATAGCAACAATTAAATTTTATTTTAGTAAAGTTAATATAATTTTCATAAATGAGTTGCTGTTTTAATAATGAGTCGATCTGAGACACCCATACAATATTAAGTAATTTTATAATTTGTTCATCATATATGTTTAGATATTTAAGACTATATGTTATTAATGTGTGCTGAATAGCAAAGATATGTTACGTTTTCAGAGTGTAACCTTTAAAAAAAATTTTGAATGTTCTAATTTCAAATGTTAATAATCAAGTAATTTCCTTGCAATATTTAATAAACCGTTGATTGAATTTTTTAATATGTTTTAATTAATTATTTAACGTCATTAACGTTTCACTCCTTTTTTTTTAAATACGTTCATTGTGCAACCACATATACTTAACGCAACGAACATACAAGAATCCTACGACCTAGTCGGTGTTTTTTGTTGCGTTGGGTACATGGTCAGAAATGTATTCATGTTATAATACTCGTAACGTTGCAATTGTGGGAAAACGGATAATAGCATCTGCAGATAACGTTAACATAGTCGGGAAGTCAAAGTGACCTGCCAGAAAAACTAAAAGAGAAGTCAACCAATTTCCACATTTTCGAAAATTATATTACAGAACTCGAAAATAAAAATAAAACTTGTAAACTATGGATCACATATTTTCGAATGGTTTCGATAATCAAAGATTTCATATTTGCAGAACGGACGGGCACTTGGCTATTACACTTAGATACAATAGAACTAATGATCTCATTCTTTCATTCATCGGGCATTTTCCTTACGCCAAATCTGCGCAGTTGTATTTACAAGATATGAGAAACCTCAAAGACAAAATGGATCCAGCAGAATATGAAAAATATACTCAAGAAGGTTTCTTTACTGCTAGACGGACTGATAAATTTTTCGCTGGTGTTTTTTCTGACCAGACTATTGAGCAAACACTAATCAGAGCTATGAGTGTTGAAGGCGGTCGTTTCAAACGTGGATCAAGTGAAAGCGTTGTTTACAAATGGATAAGAGGCGTTATCTACACAAAAGACATAATTGATGGCATCGAAGACTTCTGTGGTGTATCTTTTAAAAAAAGTTGCCAACATGTCGATACCAGAGATTCGCGAATTAAACGAGACAATGAAGATTTAATTAACATTTTCGAATTTTTTGGTCAACATAATCCTTTCCCTGAAGTAAACGCAATTATGTGTATTGCCACTGGTTTGACTGGCTATAAACTGCTGTGATGCATTTGAAATCGGAATTAAAACTATGAAAAGCATTGATGGGCTAAATTTTAAAGATTTAAAATTAACTACGAAAAATAAAGTTATTCCCTTATTAGCAATTAACAGCAAAATAAAAGTTAATAATGAAATAATTCCAATAGACCCACTTTTGCTTTTTCAAAGAATTTGCATAATGACGAAATATGACGAAGAGCTACAAGATTACATGACTTTCGAACTAGCCCCATACCCATTATATCTTTTTGATAATGCTGGAACGCGTAAGTCACTAAAAGCAGCCCTTTACAACATTTTTCAAGATATCAATATAAATGTATGCGGTAGTGATCAATTTACTTACGTAATAGATGGAAGCATGTTGCTACACAGAGTAAAATTTTACTTAAACGAAACTTTTGATAATATTTAGAATAATATTGTAAGATACTTAAAAACCAATTTTGGCAATAATGTCCAAGTCGTATTTGATGGTTATAATAAAAATTGTATAAAATCTATGGAAAGAGCTCGTCGTTCCCAGAAACACTCATCACTTGATTGCCTATTTGAAAAAGATATGCCTTTAAAAACCACACAGGAAAAATTTCTGTCTAATAACCAGAACAAAAGTAGGTTTATTAAAATGTTAACGGAAAAATTGACATTGTGCAACATTCCATCTTACCAACACGAAAGTGATGCCGATAAATTAATAGTGGACACAGCAATTAACATTAATTCAGAAAATGTCGTCATTGTTGCAGAGGATATCGATGTTCTTGTAATTCTAACAGCTATTGAACCAAATGACCGGGAGATATATTTTTTGAAAATGGGGAAAGGAAACGTCACATCGAAAGTATATTCATCAAAGAGCTTGGATAAAACTTATCCAATGTGCAAAAAGTACATATTATTTATACACAGTTTTACTGGAAGTGATGTAACTTCTTGATTTTTTAACAAAGTAAAGGTGACCTTTGCAAAAATGTTAGTATCAAGTTCAGAAATACAAAGAGCTGGAGAAGAATTCTTAAAAAAGATCAGACAATTATTGAAGACATCATTCCAGCTGGAATCAGATCCACGATTGCTATGTACAGTGGACTCGAACAATTAAAAAATATTGATGACGTTAATTTATTAAGATACAATAGCTTTACTAAAGCTTCAGCAAAAAAATCGTCTGTTCAGTTAGCTTCATTAATTCGTACTTTTGACACACTGATCCAACATTTTAAAAGGGTGTACTTAGTGGTTCAGTTTTGGACAGGAGTAAATTTACCACCTGAAGATTGGGGATGGAAAAAACAAAATGGCGACTCTTTAATGACACCCATTACCATGACTCAACCCCAGCACCCTCAGAACTGTTAAAGATGATAGTGTGCACATGTAAGACCGGAGGCAGAGCGAGTCTACCTAGAGCTGTTGCCCGGGTAGGCTGCGTCACTTTGTATGGCAATTTTGCAAGTGATTTTTACCGTTGTTTATATACCTATCAAAGTGATTTCTTCACCACATCATCATCAGTGTTCATCATCTTCATCGTGCTACAATTTACCAGTGTATTGTGTCGTGCGCGTGTGTTTTTGTGATTCGTGTGCAGTGCGCGTCTGGTGTTCGTGTTCTTTGTCTGCTATTGTAGTGATTCAGTGCTGGTGAATGTCACTCTTTCCTAGCCCTTTTTTGCGTCTTCGACGTTCATTTCGGTTAATCCCGAGATGGCGTCGAACGCAACGCCCGTTCCTTTGCCGGCACCGCTGGTAACCTTAATGGAAACCTGCGGTACCGGTCCTCGATCTACCCCACTACCTTCCCATACAATCAGTGAAAGTGAATGTGAAAGTGATGATTGTGCGTCGATGTGTAGTGTGGGGACGGGGGACGGTGAATTTTCGCTTGTGGAGGGCAAGTCTGCCAAACGCAAGCGAAAATTAGTCGCCAGCCCGCCACCGGCCGCTCCTACGCATCGGGCATCCAGTCCTGGTAACAGCGCCAGCCAACCTACTCAGCCAAACTCCAAATGTGTCCCCAAACCAAAAATTCCGCCGATTGTTATTCCCGACAATCGTAATTACAGGGAAATTCTCCGTTCCCTGCAGAATCTGCTTCCTTCGGCCAAACTCGAGGCCAGGTGCCAAGGCGCCTCGCTTCGAATTGCGGCCACAACAGTCCCGGACTTCCGATACGTCCAACAGTTTCCTACCGATCGGAAGATCTCCTTTCATACTTTCGCGCTTCCTTCATAGCGCGAAATTAAAGTAGCTCTTTCTGGACTTCCTTCCTAGACCGCCCCCGATACCATCAGGCAGGAACTTGTCGCTTTAGGCTATTCGCCGACGGCGGTAAGTGTACTGCATGCTGGCAAGGGGGAAGATCGCCGTCCTGTGAATAGTTTTCTAGTGAAACTACTCAAAGTAGGCCAGTTCGAGGAGGTCTATGGCCTCCAAAACTTCCTGCACCTTCGGGTGCAAGTTCGTACTTTTGACCCGCGGCCAGGCCCCTCGCAGTGTTTTAACTGTCAGACGTTTGGCCACTCCAGCTTATTCTGTAACCACCCTCCGCGTTGCGTGCGATGTACTGAGCCTCATCGTGGGTGTGATAAGCCCAAGACGGGGTTCACGGCCATTTGCTGCAACTGCGGCGGGGACCAACCGGCTAGTTATAGAGGATGTAGGGAATCACAGGACAATTGGCGCCAATCGTACATCTCTTAGTATTTTGGTGACCCTAAAAAGGGGCTTGTGGCGAAGACGCTGTGATGTTTGTTCCGCCCGAGACGCGCTGTGGTTTCAGCGGCTACACCCGCTGTTAAAGGCGTACTGTAGTGCTCCTCTTCTTTCGGCATCGGTTTGTAGAGCCCGCTGCCGGCCCAGTGATGTCCATCGCATGCTCGTCACAGGGTAAAGAGTTTGAAGAACGCCCGTTCTTATCTTCTTCCTGATCCTTCCGGCTGGCTTCGATGTTGTCCGATAGAGGAGTGGGGATGGAGTGCGCCAAAAAACGCTCCCAGAGGTGTTGGGATGCGCGTCGTTAGACGTTCCAATGGTTACTTAGTTCCGAGCTTCCGGCAGAAGCTTCTGCCTAGTGGTCATGTAAAGAAGGAATATTTAATTTATTTAGTGGCCGTTACAACGGCATGCTCGTACTAGGTCGTTCTAATACAGTACGTGCCGAGGCCGTTTCCAAGAATCACCTGGACAAGGTCGGTATTTGCCAAGGCCGGCTATGAGGGGGTTTGCCTGGGTGCTTGCAGCTCGGACGTAAAATTTACGTGCAAGTCGCCGCACGGTGTCATCCAAGGAGCGGACACCGAGTTCACTACTCAAAAGTCGAGAAGGGAACCGATAGGGGGCTTTGGGGCTAGCCGAAGACGCTTATCGAGAACTCTTTGCAACTTTCTTTTATGAACAGCTGCAAGGTAACCCCAGACGGGAGTGGCATAGGTGATGATCGGCAACAGATAGGCGTTGATGATGAACTTACCTAGCTTACGGGTCATAGCCTTGTTGACAACTATTGGAAACAGAGCCGCCAGACGAGCGGATGCTCTAGTTCTCATCGCATGCGCGTGGGTACGCCAGGTGAGCCGACGGCCTAGGTGGACACCGAGGTACTGAACTTCTCTCGACCAGGGCAGGTAGATTCTACCGAGTCTCTCTCGTCCTCGCGGTTCTTTCCGGCGCTTTGAGAATAGCACCCCGGAGCTCTTGGTATCGTTGACGGCAATTTTCCAGTTTTCCGTCCACATCGTATACGCATCGAGTGCGCGCTGAAGTCGTATGATGGCCCTGTCAGCGTACCGATCGGCGGTATATATCGCCGTGTCACAGGCAAACAGGGCGATCTGGACTCCAGGCTCTCTGCGTATGTCGTTGACGTAGACAGAGAACAGGTGAGGCCCTAGAACGCTACCTTGAGGTGCCCCGGCTGAGATACTACGTCTCTTGGAAGAGAAGTGGTCGTCCATTCTCACCCAGAAACTCCTCTCCGTCAGAAAGCTAGCAATCAAATGAAGGTAGCAATCTGGGAGCTGGATTTCCCGGAGTTTGAACAAGAGCCCGTCGTGCCAGACACTATCAAAGGCATTCTCCACAACGAGGAAACAGGCGACAGTCTGCTCTGTCACAGGGGTCAGTCTGTGACAGAGCACCCTCACGGGGAGAGACCGACGACGCCTCAAGCTGTCTGCTGGCTGGACTTGAGACGGGCAACATCTATTGCTCGAATCGGTACCAGCGGCAGTGCTACTAAAATCAAAAAGTTTTCTTTCTCCCTCGCCTTCTCAGTTAACTGGTTGGCGGTTTCCTTTTCCACTTTTTAGGTTACCAATCGATGTGTACAAGCACTATGTTTATCTAATAGCAGCCATTGGACTCGATCCAGATGCTGCAGTCAAGCCACGGGTGCAAAGACAGCCCACACCCACAATGCAACGCAATAAGCTCTGGCAGGTGCGTTCCTCTTCGGCGGGCTTGATGGTGGCGCCTGGTCCTTGTTAGGGTCGCTCGCTTGTGGTCCTAAGAAGGCCCGACGAGACTCGGCTGTTCTTGATGCCAGATACTTAGTTCACCGGCACAACTGAGTCGAAGTCTTCTTTCTTCGGATTCTGATGTGGCGAAAACACAGAAGGCAGGCCAGCAGATGTAGAACTGTCCTCTTCAGTGCGCCAAAAACTGACTCTGGGCTGCGCGGTTGTACGTCGCAGAGACGAACCGCTACGGAAACTGAGTTCCGAGCTACCTTCTGTAGCTTCTGCCTCGTACCCTTGCCTAAGTAGGGCTTGTGCTCTTTAGTAGGCCGTTTCTCGGCTGTTGTGCTAGCCTACACTAGCGCAGTATACACCGAGGGGGTTTCCACGAATCACCTGGTCGTATACAAACAATACCTGCCCAGCCCAGCTACAAGAGGATTGTCTGAGAACCTCTCTGCAAGTCCATAAAATTTGCGTGCCACCCACGTGAAAGTGTCCTCTAAGGATCGGAAGCCAAGTTTTCTCCTCAGAAGGCGAGATGAAAAGGGACAGAGACTTTGGCCGCTAGCCGAAGACTCTTGTCTAGGACGCTTTGCAACTTCTTTTTATGCATTACGGAGAGGTAACCCCACACGGGGCAAGCGTACGTAATGACCGGCAGCAAATACGCGCCTACGATCATCTTGCCTAATTTCCTGGTCATGGCTGAGCTGATCAGAAGTGGAAACAGTAAACTCAGACGAGCGGATGCTCCCTTATGAAGTGTCTGAGCGTGGGTACGCCAGGTGAGCCGACGGTCAAGATGTACTCCGAGATACTTGACCTCGCTGGACCAGCGCAAGTACGTTATGCCAATGCATAATTGCCTAACAGGGTGCTTTCGTCGCATAGAGAATTCGACGGCTATACTCTTGGTCGCGTTGAAAGAGTTAACTGTTAACAGTCCAGTCCCCGAGCGAGTTGAGCTGGCGCGGCAGTCGTAAGACGGCCTTTTCCACATGACAATCGGCCGTAAATACGCCCGTGTCGTCCGCAAAAAGGGCCATCTGGAAGTTTCCAGGCTGTCTCGGCACGTCGTTGACGTAGACTGAGAACAGAAGGGGGCCATGAACACTACCTTGAGAGACGCCGGCTGTGATTCGTCTCTCGGAAGGGACAGAATCCCCAACTATCACGCAGAAGGTCCTCTCCGTCAGATGGCTATCAATCAGATTAAGGTAGCAGTCTGAGAGCTGGACTTCCCTAATCTTGAATAGAAGCCCACCATGCCATACGGTGTCGAAGGCTTTTTCTACATCTATGAAACAGCCAACGGTCCGTTCTCTCCGGCACTCGGCGTCCGTGATGTATTCCACCATTCTCATCAACTGATGAGTGGTTGAATGCGCCACACAGAAGCTGAACTGTTCGAGGACCAGCAGGTCAAAGTTAATTAGATGATCTCGTACAGTGCGCCAAAAATTGACTGCCACCTCCGCGTTTTCGGCGAGTAGGCAAAACTAAACAAAAGAAACAAGGGATAACCACACCGGATGCACGGACAAGAGCTCCTGTCTGCCTACAGCCCAAGAAAATTCCTGCTTCCCTGTATAAGTCCGACGAAGCGCAACAGCGCACTTTTCAATCCGAAACTTCAACTTCCTCTGCCTCTGGTCCAGTAGCTCCCACTACTACCCGAACTGCCGTAAAACCTGGCCGCTCTTATACGGCCACAGTTTCCAAGCAAACCGCCCAGTCCGTCACTTCCGATGACGCACAATTCGTCCGCAACTTTCTGTCCAGCTACGATCTAAAGAAAGTTGCATCCACCTTCAGGTCCATCTGTGACCGCCTGGAAACTACCGATCCAACTGAGAGGTGTATGCTCTTAGTGGAAGCTTGAGACGTCATAGGTCTTCTATGAACCAAGCCCTAAAACGAGACCTCCCGCTTGTAGCCTGGAATGCTAATTCCATCGGTCCAAATTATTCCGATCTTCTGGAGTTCCTGGCTCGGTTCAAACCCGACGTTCTTCTCCTGTCAGAGACTCACTTGACCCCGGCGAACCGATTTTGATTACAAAATTAAGTTGTCTATCGGGATGACCGAATTAGCCGATACGGCGGCGGCACGGCGATCGCGGTGAGGACCTCTATAGGTCACCATCGTGTCGTTTTGTCGCAGCGTACTAACCTAGAAGCCACCGCTATTGAGTTCTTGGTCCACGGAGCTCTTGGCGGCGTCCTCGTGGTCTCAGCATATAAGCCCCAAACGCTGAACTCATTGTTGGCGACCTGGACGTCACCTTCGATTCCCACCGAAGGGTAATTTTGGCCGGCGACGATCTGAACTGCAAGCATCGCGTTTGGAATAGTCGCTTGACAACTCCGAACGGGAAGCGCTTGCTCAAATATGTTCAATCGCGCCGGCCCATTTTGTTTGGTCCAGCGCAACCCATGTCCTTTCCGACTAGGCCTAACGCGGCTCCCAATGTTCTGGGTATCGCGGTTACGCAAGGAATTGTCTGTCCGGTCGAGGTATTCTTGCTTACGGAGCTGACATCCGAACACAACCCCATCTTGGTCCACGACGCTACCCAACACGCTACTGACAAGAAGAAGATAAACGATCGCTACGGCCCAGCTCTTTGCCGTCGACTACCGCCAGCAGGCCCACTCGATTCCGTCCGCCTCCTAGACGATGCTGTTGCGGGAATCGAAGAGCCAATCATGTCGGCAGTAGACGTGTCTTCACGAATGCGAGCCGGTCTCACGCCTGACTACCAACGCATCCCTGAGGAAGACTCTCTTCTTGCTCGCGAGAGGAATTATTCTGGAGACGTTGCTCGCGAGAGGACCCGTGATCCGGCCGATTAGGCAGCATACAATCGGTTCACTGGACGACTGCGTGGCAGTCTGAAAGTGTTCCGACGTAGCTGTTTGGAACTCGCTGTGGCCCGAACGGGGATGTGGACCCGCAAAGTCATGTGTACAGGATACCTAGCGCGATGACGGGACGGAGGCGACGACCTCCACTCCCCGCCATCGTTGGGGCGTTCGAGCTACTCCTGGGTCGCCCGGAGGAGAAGGCCGATTACTTGGACGAGTGTTTCGAGCGACAGTTCGCTCTCAACCCGCCCATGGACTGGGACTTCGACGAACAAGTCGAGATGGATGTGGAAAACATTCTGTCTCTTTCGGTCACGCCGGAGC
The DNA here is from genome assembly GCA_034769895.1 of Magicicada septendecula. Classification (NCBI taxonomy): domain Eukaryota; kingdom Metazoa; phylum Arthropoda; class Insecta; order Hemiptera; family Cicadidae; genus Magicicada; species Magicicada septendecula. The sequence goes on from CM068373.1 coordinate 331,011,066, forward strand.
CCGAACCCATTACTTTGGAAGAGGTCTCAGATCGGTTCGCTGAACTTCAGCCAAGAAAATCTCCGTGCCTGGACGGTGTCACTCTTTTTATGCCCTGACAGGTTGTGTGCCATGAGCCTATGATAGTGCTGCTGATCCCTGGTTGGCTTGCTGCGTATTAGTCAGTTGTCACGTGTCGGCAGGTGTTCGCGGCGCTCTCTCGGTTAGTACCGGGGAGCAGATATTTGCCTCGCTGCCGTCAAAATATGTATTATATACAAACTCCAAATTATATATTTTTTCAGGATGAGTGAAATATTTCTTATTGTAAGTCATCAACCACGTAACACACGGGTCAAGTGATTTTATATGAAAGTATTGTCAGGTATTAACGTATTAATTAACAAAAAGGTGGTGAAACTATTTGTTAATAATAATTTGATTCATATGTAAAACACAAATTCTGTTCTGTGTTTAAACTTTCTAATCTGGGTGACTATTTTCTTTTTAATGCAGCAAAATACACTTTTTCCTAAGAGGGAAAGGTATTATGTTAATGACGTCATGTTTTAATGTCTGAAACAGAGCGTTTTTACTTCTAAGCTCTACTTCTTTTGTTCAACTGTGACAATAGTAGTAATAAATTACCTTCAATTAATATTAAAACAGGCGTATCTGACTGCAAGTTGTGCCACTGACTACTACCAACCTAGAGTTTATGAGTTTATTTAGCGGTTCAAAATATCAAAGTACGCTTATAAGCTTGATCCAAACTCTGAAGATAAATACCTGTCATTATGTACGAGATGATAAAAGCTGAATCGTTGTAGTGGACATACTGTCTTCCGTGTATTATAATCAGCTCACTCTGCCTGATTCTCTTAACAACTTCGATAGTATAATCACTTTTATTAATAGATTAAAAGAACCCCTTTTGGATTTATGAAGTGTTTAATTTTTTATAACCGGTTAGACCAGAAGAACAACTAAAGAAAAAAAGTCATCTTTATCATGGGAACGGATGCTTGTTCATGGGTTAGTATAAGATGGTAGAGTAGGTAGTAGAACCTGCCATAGGAGAAATAGTAAGACGATTGAAGTAGTTTGGACATTATGTGGTGGACGAGTTAGGATAGATAACTAACAGGGTCTATAAAGCATGACTAAAAAAACTGAAAGTGAAAAGTCAAGGAACTGCTGGATGTAAGTAGCTAAACAGAAAATAGAAATTATGGCTTGTTAATGAGGAATTAACAAGTAGGTAGATATGAAATCAATGACTCAAGACAGAAAGGGTTGGAGTAAAAACATAAATTCAAAAGTTTAGGGTTTATTGGATCATTTGTGCGTATAGGAAAAGAATTAAAAATATGTTTTTCATAGAAATTAGGAATTTAATCAAAAATATGTGCACTTTATTATAAAGTATCTTATATAACATTCAAGAGTTTGTGACACTGTAAATAAATTTAATGAAATGTGGTGGAACTATTAAGAGAATGTTAAAAGTACTTGGGGTGGTTAATGTATTTGCTCCCTTATAGATTAATAGTTATTTGCTCCCTTGAAATATTACTATTATTATAAATTTAGAAATATTGATATTTTACACCATGTTTATTATTCCTTTACCTTCACAAAGGAATAAACACAACAATACTTCCATGGTAAAGCAGTAAAGAATATAGGGCAGTAATATTTGATTATATTTCTCTTACCAACTAGCACCGTCAAGCGTTACGTTGATTACAGTCTACAAGAGACGACCATCAGGTAATAATTTCATGAACAGTCGGCTATCAACTGCGTATTCCGTAACGTGCAATTATGAGAACGTGCTGGCAGAAGCGGCTTACTTTATGTGTAAAGATGTCCATCACTGGAAGTCTACTATGAACCGTCAGATGTACGTATGTGTTTGCGGAACCAGTCACCATGTGACAATTAGAGCGGTCAGATTCGAGTTAAGTTGTATCAAGAATTATTGTCAAACCCTAACATAATAATAATAACCGTAATACTAATTTTATCATCATCATCAACTTACATGGAAATATTACTATAGAATAATATTATTTATTGTTAATATTATGGTGTGGTAGTGGTGGTGATGGTGGTGTTGCTGGTGGTGCTATACTTGTTGTTGTAGGAGAGGCAGTAGTTTAAAAATATAATATGTAGGTCTATTAGTAATATGCATAGATGTATTTATTATTATGTGGTATTCATACAGCTCATTGTGCTGATTTATGTAAAAAGTACAGTATAATAGGAATTAACGTATAGTTCATCTCAAAAACCTTGCCTTGGCAGCTGTACCTAACGGACGTAATTATTTACTGCCGTCAACTAAAGACTGCGATGTTTCAAATGGTCGCGTCCCATTAAAAATAATTTTCCTTTACGCTTTTTCAAAATACTTTTTTTTTATACACTCGCGTTCAATTCTACACGACCTAAAGGGCTACACAAGTCAGGAGCCAGACACACATTCTGATGTTAATGGTTCCACTAAGTTCCGCTACACTCCTGCCGAGCCGGCTCGGGCGAGACGGTTCGCGACAATGTCGGCACACAGTGAATACAACAGATATATAGTAGTTTAATACTCTCATCCCGAATTATCCCGTCGTTATACGTCTCTAAACGTGCCTATGAACGAGAATGCTTTGTTTACAGAGAATACGAAACCTCAAACATGCGTGGCCCTAGATAATTACTTTTTAATTACGTGTGAATAATTGTGGTTCCTACATATCGGTTAATCACCTTGATAAAATTCCAAGACCTAAAAGGGATCTGCATTCTACAATTAGTTGCCTTTTGTAATTCACGATCATAACACAAATTAAAAGAATTATTTAATACAAATGCAAAAGTAACAATACTGTTTCAATAACTTTCAAAATTCGCGACGAAAACACGACAATTTTTATAACCGCTCAATGAAAAAAAATATATAGGAAGGCTATCGTGGACCGGTCTCACCTTATTTGTTTTGGGCACAAAAGACTTTCTCTGACGGGAGAGATGCCCAACGGAGACAAGAACTCACGAGATAAAACGATGCAAGACGAACGTACGGAGCTCAGGTTTCCTCGGCTCGCCTTGGAAGCACAATCTAAGTCTACATCTAGCATTTCTACTTCTTGTGCCCTCTATTAGTGTTTGTCGAGTGCCTATACGAATAGAAGAATGTTCTATACATATGCATCTCCTTCACTCTCTCACTCTCTTTCACACACTTATGTACACTCATTCTAACGGTTAGGCTCACGCTTGCATTGATATTGTTACGACGGTCTAATGATCGTCCTATGGTACAGTGGAAAACAAAATACAAGACACAAATTACTTCAATAATTCACAACTTTAATTATCACAATTAAACAGTTTGTAATCAACAAGATAGTCTGTTACAACAAATCAAATAAAAAATTTGCACTCTCAATAAAATGTCAACTAATATAAAACACAATTGTATTATAATTGTCCCGTACGATTATAAAACACATAACACTTCGCCAGAATAATTACTTTTCACTAATAACCACTTGAACGCACAGAGTAATCGCCCGACTATAACTGAACTAAGGACGCTGACGCCTTGTATTTATACCACGCTGAGACACCAGAACATTCCACATACTACGCATTAACGTTACAATACGACGTAATTGATTGCGGCCTTGACACAGTGCTCGCGGCTGGCGACGTCTAGAAAAATCTCGCGAACCCATGTTGAAATCACGTACGAACACAACATTACAACCGTATTTGTCTGGAACATTCGAGAAACACATGGATTGATCTGTAATGTCGTAACATTATTGACGTTGCAAGAGTGCGAATGTATTTGTTTTGCATTGTACTGTTGCATTGTAACAAAAAGTTTATTTAACACTGTTGGAATTGGGTAAGATTAGTGTAATACAAAACTTCATGTTCATCTTCTTCTTCTTCTTCTTTTCGAGACACCTGCAATACAGTTGCTTTGTGTTCGTGCTTTTGGACACGAACATGGCACCTGCAATACTGTACATTTGCTTTAAATTTCTACATTTTTGTAGAATTGCACTGTGTGTGCAACACACAGTACACAGTACATCAAAGTCATGAAAGATATTTGTCAATTCGTAAGCTCAATGTGATTTTTGTGGGAAGGATGTACTGTGAGTCTTACATAAAGATGAACAAAAAAATTATAATAATTGAATACAAAATATGCAAAACGTATGTTCAACTGATGGCTGTGAATTAAAGACGTTAAGATTTCCGATAATAGGCACCTCTGTTTCAGAGGATTGAATACACACTTGTGTATGTAACGTGCCTTTGAATTGCTGAATGCGTCACATGGATATAAAGACGAGTGTCAGAAGTAGTTGAGATACGGTGCCTACTAGGAACGAAAAATTTTTACATAAGAAGAAAAAGGATTAAGTAGCTTATATAAGTGTGTATATGACGAGAAACAAAAAAAACCTCATCAGAATGAAATATTAACAATTGATAATTGATCTTGGACACTACGGTAATAGTTATAGGGTGCGGATGAGTCTATGCGTTTACTAAGAGAGTACGAATTTCCAACAGGTAAAAGAAACCAACGATTAAGTAAAATAGGAGTAGGACGAATATGCCAAAGCAGATAATAATGAATTAGCGATTTGTGAAATATTATATCAGTAATTCGAAGTACTTAAAAACTACTAGAATTTTTATTTGCCTGGTTACATCTTAAAATTTCTATTGTTCTTAGAACATCCTATTGTTCTTAAAAACGTTAGAACACCCTAGCTGCTTTCATTCTTCTACCTTATAGACAAATTAAGATGATTTTCTCAATGTTTAGGACAAAGAAAAGTGCATAAATATTACAATTAAAATGAAATAAAGAGAAAAAGTAAACCCGTAAAGATGCATACAGGGAGATATATTACATAACTTACGGAAACAAATACAACTAATGATGACGGCCATGTGAAAGATCTGTAAAAAGTCACATAAGCCTAGAAACATATTAACAAGAAATTCAACAGCAATGTGATAGTTCTGCGAGATGAAAAGTTTTTGTGCTACTTGATCATCAATTACTGTTTCTACTAGAACTAGAAAAATATAGTTCTTACCTATCTCAAGTAGAAGCAAATTAAAAAGCGTGATTTAGCTATAAACAATTTTGTAGTCACATTCAGACTATAATAATAATAAAATATAGAGGATTCACATTTCAGGGTTTTTCTTACTGTCCACGGTATGATTATAATTTCTGTCAACATTGTTTGCACTTTGCTGATTCACTGGTTGTCAGGATAGTTCGCCAAACTGACCCGCTTCGCTACAGTTGTGAAGGGTAACTGGTACTTTATGTGTATGTTTTGTGTGGAGTTTCAAGTAATTCTCAGCAGTAGTGTATTCGGTCGGACATTAACGATCGGGAAATTTAAAGAAATTACATTATATTTTGGCTAAGAATTCTTTGATGTGAGAACTGGTTGTAAGTGGAGTAACCGCTAGCTCATTATATTCGTGTTCAAGAGCAAATTTTTATATTTTTAATTTAATATTTGCATGTATATTTTGTTTGTTTTTTAACTTGGAATTTACCAAGTCCCACGTACAGGTAAAAATTACACCATCAGCCAATCAGAATAATGCACCTGCATCAGATGGTGTAAGTTTTACCTGTACGTGGGACTTTATAAGTACAGGTAGCATCGCGGGACATCTTTAGCCTTCACCACAGTACTGTGGGCCTGACGTTTAACAACCCGCGTTCAGGTAGACTCGAATTCCTCGAATTCCACTGATGATAGCAGCCAGTGGTGCTACTGAAACGTTTGGTTTGTTTGTAAACCCTGGACTACGGCCAAACAGCCCGGTACGTACTTCTAATACAACTGACACCGGCCGTGAAAGCCTTAGAACAATATTATCAAAAAATTAATTAATATTTCGTCTACGTTAAATCCACTAAAACACAAAGACTGCAAGGCCGTGTAAGAGGTTTTGCTGTCTATCAACAACGTGGTATCGCCTTGACGGTACAGTAACCGTGTTGTCTGTAGCAGTTTCCTATGGCAACCGTGTAAACACACTTTTCGCGTCGCCATATGTATTTTAAAACTAAATTAGTAGACGTTTGTGAACGTTTACCTAACGATTAAGGTAGTGATTATACACGACTCTGTCTAGTGTGTAATGTTACGTAAAATGTTCAACAACTTTTAACCTAAATTAAGAGACGACATAAATGTTCACTTTTCCTGCTACTTAAAATTCAGTGACTTGGTTTGTTTCAATTAATTTCATAATGTTTATTCTGTATCGTTGAACGGTAGAATAGTGAGAACGAGTTGTATCTCATAAAATATTAATAAGTAAAGCAGGGCCAGATTCAAGGGTAGGCTGACTAGGCTGCAGTCTAGGGGCCCGCACCACAAGGGGGCCCGCACCACATAAAAATTAAAAAAATAAAATTATTGTAACAAAAATAAATGAATATTCGTTGAGCCTCCGATCAGCCCTTCGAGTTATCTTTCAATGTTAAAGCATTTCTAACTAAATATCACTATAATATTGACGACTCGGAACACTAAGTTTTTTATAACTAAAAACGTAAAGTTTTACCTTACAACCTAAACCGGCTTTCACCTATAGAAGGCTTCATCAGAGGCTGTCGTTAGTAGCGCTGCTCGTCTTGTTGTTGGCGACGAGATAGTGTTTCGAAACACTATCTCGTCGCCAACAACAAGACGAGCAGCGCTACTAACGACAGCCTCTGATGAAGCCTTCTATAGGTGAAAGCCGGTTTAGGCTGTAAGGTAAAACTTTACGTTTTTACTTATAAAAAACTTAGTGTTCCGAGTCGTCAATATTATAGTGATATTTAGTTAAGTAACGGACACGTCATGGACAACGAAATCCAAGCATTTCTAACTGTAATAAAAGCTATTTCGTCTCATTGTCCGAATAGAGTTAATTTATTATTCCTCTATACACTTTTTACCCGGACTTAAATTTGGTATATTTTAACTAAGCTTATAAAAAAAATCTGTTCCTCGAATTTGCCACGACTGTAAAGTAGGCGGTTAGCACCACAACCTCATCCTAGGATCCCGCACAAACTAAATCCGGAGCTGAATATAACACTTGTTCGAGGACAGTTTGAATTGTGTTACAAAAATCTGGTTTAACATAGATCGGTGAAAACAAGTGCATATTTAAGTATTTCTATAAATAATCCTCTTTAACCTGTAAACTAATGGTTATTTCATCAATTGCAAAAATAAATAGGCAAATAATTTCCCTAATTATAAATATATGAAAATGCATTGTATTGTTTACACTAGACAGTATAAATATCAGTGTTATATAATGTATAAAGACGGTATATGATTAAGTAGACATTACAGGTTTGAACATTGTAAATTAATTGATAAGAGACATTTTTAAAAACGTTAATTCTAAGTTTCTTTCGAGTTGTAAAGCAACATTAAGTGCAGTAAAATTGTGTAAAATGTTTGTAAAATATTTATTAAAAAAAGTCTGAACAGTGTTGTTTATAAATACGTAAAACCCTTCTGTCTAATTTTGTTTGTTAGCGCTCACATAGAAACACTTTATCCATGACTTCAGTTTCGATATCTCTGTCTCCTAATACGATGTTGATACTTTTGTTCATATCATTTGAAATTTATTTTGTATTTATGCAAATAGATGGAGATAATAGAATAAGTAATTTTATTATTGTAAATACAGAAAATTTAAAGCCTTGTATTATAAATTGAAGCTACCATTTTTGTATTTACTTTCGGATTTACACAGCCCGTATGAAATTTTCAGTTTAACATTCTGAAAAAATTAAGATGATAAATCGCGTATAAAGATAAACGTTTATTACTTATTTCGCAATGAATTTTGTAGCTACATGCTTAACAACTACAATTTTTGACATTTTCTTAAAATCCACTTAATCCTTGACGTCCCCGTGCTAACCCCGTACCAATTAAACCCCTTCCCCAGATCTCTCCAACGCCCATTTCGGGAAACTGTTATAATATAAAGAGTTGTAATTATAGCAAAGGCGTAATTATTGTAATTATAGCATAGGCGTCCGTTATAGTCGTCCGGCGGCGGCATGTGAAGAATCCTAATCATTGGCTGACGACCTTCGAACGTGCTCCAGCGTATTCAGGCGCCACGACGCGCAATTACAAGCACGTAGACTCAGTGGCACCCCGGCACGCAGTAACCTGATTAAGCCGGTACAATTATGGTCGTGTATACAGTAGCACTACTACGCCGTAATACTTGTTATATGAAGATGATACGTTTTCATTGTTCATCACTGTACTGTACACATTGAATTGCGTACATGCTTACGATTGATTCTCTTAAATTAACTTACGAAAGTATTATAATGTTAACATTTTCGGTCCCAGATACCGGTGACAGGAAAACCTCTCGCTACCAGACTTGTGAAGAGTAAATTTCCTCCCCGGCCCAGATATGCTTTCTTATATATGTTATAACAGCTGATTTTGTTGACAGTACAGTATTGCCAACTTAAGTGCATTTTTCTTTCACTCTGGCCCAGAAGAAAATGTAAAACTCTATCTAATAGCACTGATCTGTGTACACATGTTGATAAAACTTTTAAAACACAGGCATCCAATGTGTCCAACTTTGGTACACGTGGGCTGTACGGAAAATTTAATGTGTCCAGGCATGGTACACACGGGCTCTAGTGAAAGTGTTGTGTGTCCAAAAATGGTACACATGGCAGCGAGAGTGTTAATGTATGAGGTAAAATTGAAAAGACAATGGAATTAAATAATTAGCTGTACATAATGACTTTTGTACACAAATATAGACACTAGAACGTTACTTATAAAAAGTCAAATATTCAAATTACGATACATCCAAACGCAATTTAAAATATCGGTATGGAGAACCATACATGACTTCCATATTCAAAGATTTATATTTAAAATCATTTTCGAAATGAAATACTACCATAGAAACTATTTCTTTGTACTTACTGCTTCAGCCTTAACCACAGTACTGTGGTCACTAACGTATACCACCTCACGTTATCGCATTCGATTTTCACTGATGATGGAAGTCGATGGCATTGCCGAAATGTCTGGTTTTGTAGAAAACATTGGACTACGGCCAAATATCCCGGGAAGGAATTTTAACAAAAACTACTTCTTTGTTGCCGATAACGTTGTACACATATATATCAGTGGCGAAGTTACATGGAGGCAATTGAGGCAATGCCTACCCTAAAAAATTCTGTAGAATAAAAATTATAAATACGTATGAACTACATAACGTAAAGATTATACATTGTTACTGCGACTGTCAAATTTATTAAACCGAAACGTGCTTTATTGAGCGACCGCTAGATGGTGACAGGTGAGATTCGGCATAGTTCGTTTAAAGCGAATGAGGCAACCTGAACTTGCCTCAGCGTTTTTTGTATACATCGTATGTAAGCAATGTAGTGGTATGATAGGGAAGTGTAGGGAGGGGGATTGTCCCGCGCTGTACACATAGAGCGTTGAGGCATGCCTCACTTCTGTGGTCCAAACAGTTAAGTTAAAGCGCCTGTATTGTTTCTAAGTGTTTATTTTATGCGGTTATTAAAAGTGTCACTGTTATTCCGCTGAACTAACAGATGATCAAGATTGTTACTTGAATTATTTGTAACATTAAACATATATATAGAAACTAATCAAGTGTAAAAATTTGAAGTTCAATCAGTTGTATTATTGTGTATGACTAATACAAGGATTGTTCAACAGACACACGTATAGAGCTGTAAAGCATTTTTTATTCAACGATTTTAAAAGAAGTCTCCAATAACATTAAGACATGAGTTCCACTGTTGCGCTAACCTGTAGATTCCCTGCTAGTAAAATTCTTACGGCTGTTTGTGGAACCATTCGGTTACAGCAAACTCTACCTCAGCGTCCGATTTGACCCACCGTCCTTTTAGTGATTCCTTAAAAAAAATTTAAGATAAGATTTTTTCCTACCCATTCATTAACTACTAGCTTCGCCAGTAAGCAAACTGATGTCCATTTTTTCGGCTTGCACGCGTTATGTTGGTGTAGGTTTCGGCACTTTCCATTTAAAAAGCGTGCAAACGTAAGAAAATAAACATGAGTGAGGCCAGAAATAACGTGAATTGTGTGTGTGTGTGTGTGTGTGTGTGTGTGTGTGTGTGTGTGTGTGTGTGTGTGTGTGTGTGTGTGTGTGTCTTACCTGCCTTTTTATTGCCATATTAAATGAAAAATATTATATTACATTAAAATGAAAAAATTTTTATTTTATTGCCTGGCAACAAAATTATTTTATTTTCAACAATTACCATTGTTTCAAAAAGTTTAAATGAATTTTCAAGTACTTTACTCTTGTTAAAACGTAAAAGGTTGCAGGTAAACTACCCCTTCCCCTTAACCGATCTTCACCAAAATCTAAAGGCCTTGAGTCCTCTACAATTCACTGACGTATGCAAAAAATTATTTGATTCTGTTTGAATTTGCGGCAGTTATCGTTTGCCATAGAAAATACGCTTGATAAAAAACGTTGCTGGTAAACTACCCCTTCCCCTCAACCGATCTTCACCAAAAACAACAGGTCTTGAGTACTCTACAAATCAGGGCTGTATGCAGAAAATTATTTGATTCTGTTTGAATTTGCGGCTGTTATCGTTTGCCATAAAAAAATATCGGTATGGAGAACCATACATGACTTCCATATTCTAAGATTTATATTTAAAATCATTTTCACCCAAACAGACAGGCTGTGTCTTACCTGCCTTTTTATTGCTGTATTAAATGAAAAATATTATATTAAATTAAAATGAAAAAATTATAATTTTATTGCCTGGCAACAAAATTATTGTATTTTTAACAATTACCATTGTTTCAAAAAGTTTAAATAAATTTTCAAGTACTTTACTCTTGTTAAAACGTAAAAGGTTGCAGGTAAACTACCCCTTCCCCTTAACCGATCTTCACCAAAATCGAAAGTCATTGAGACCTCTACAATTCAGGGACGTATGCAAAAAATTATTTGATTCTGTTTGAATTTGCGGCTGTTATCGTTTGCCATAGAAAATACGCTTGATAAAAAAACGTTGCAGGTAAACTACCCCTTCCCCTTAACCGATCTTCACCAAAAACAATAGGTCTTGAGTACTCTACAAATCAGGGCTGTATGCAAAACATTATTTGATTCTGTTTGAATTTGCGGCTGTTATCGTTTGCCATAGAAAATAAAACGTAAAAGGTTGCAGGTAAACTACCCCTTCCCCTTAACCGATCTTCACCAAAAACAACACGTCTTGAGTACTCTACAAATCAGGACTGTATGCAAAACATTATTTGATTCTGTTTGAATTTGCGGCTGTTATCGTTTGCCATATAAAATACCCTTGTTAAAAAAACGTTGCTGGTAAACTACCCCTTTCCCTCGACCGATCTTCACCAAAAACAATAGGTCTTGAGAAATCTACAATTCAGGGCTGTATGCGAAACATTATTTGATTCTGTTTGAATTTGCGGCTATCGTTTGCCAAAAAAAAAAATTTCCCTTGATAAAAAAAACCGTAGCAGGTAAACTACCCCTTCCCCTCAACCGATCTTCACCAAAAACAATAGGTCGCGAGTACTCTACAAACCAGGCCTGTATGCAAAAAATTATTTGATTCTGTTTGAATTTGCGGCTGTTATCGTTTGCCATAAAAAAATATCGGTATGGAGAACCATACATGACTTCCATATTCTAAGATTTATATTTAAAATCATTTTCACCCAAACAGACAGGCTGTGTCTTACCTGCCTTTTTATTGCTGTATTAAATGAAAAATATTATATTAAATTAAAATGAAAAAATTATAATTTTATTGCCTGGCAACAAAATTATTGTATTTTTAACAATTACCATTGTTTCAAAAAGTTTAAATAAATTTTCAAGTACTTTACTCTTGTTAAAACGTAAAAGGTTGCAGGTAAACTACCCCTTCCCCTTAACCGATCTTCACCAAAATCGAAAGTCATTGAGACCTCTACAATTCAGGGACGTATGCAAAAAATTATTTGATTCTGTTTGAATTTGCGGCTGTTATCGTTTGCCATAGAAAATACGCTTGATAAAAAAACGTTGCAGGTAAACTACCCCTTCCCCTTAACCGATCTTCACCAAAAACAATAGGTCTTGAGTACTCTACAAATCAGGGCTGTATGCAAAACATTATTTGATTCTGTTTGAATTTGCGGCTGTTATCGTTTGCCATAGAAAATAAAACGTAAAAGGTTGCAGGTAAACTACCCCTTCCCCTTAACCGATCTTCACCAAAAACAACACGTCTTGAGTACTCTACAAATCAGGACTGTATGCAAAACATTATTTGATTCTGTTTGAATTTGCGGCTGTTATCGTTTGCCATATAAAATACCCTTGTTAAAAAAACGTTGCAGGTAAACTACCCCTTTCCCTCGACCGATCTTCACCAAAAACAATAGGTCTTGAGAAATCTACAATTCAGGGCTGTATGCGAAACATTATTTGATTCTGTTTGAATTTGCGGCTATCGTTTGCCAAAAAAAAAAATTTCCCTTGATAAAAAAAACCGTAGCTGGTAAACTACCCCTTCCCCTCAACCGATCTTCACCAAAAACAATAGGTCGCGAGTACTCTACAAACCAGGCCTGTATGCAAAAAATTATTTGATTCTGTTTGAATTTGCGGCAGTTGTCGTTTGCCATAGAAAATACGCATGATAAAAAACGTTGCTGGTAAACTACCCCTTCCCCTCAACCGATCTTCACCAAAAACAATAGGTCTTGAGTACTCTACAAATCAGGGCTGTATGCAGAAAATTATTTGATTCTGTTTGAATTTGCGGCTGTTATCGTTTGCCATAGAAAATACCCTTGTTAAAAAAACGTTGTAGGTAAACTACCCCTTTCCCTTAACCGATCTTCACCAAAAACAAAAGGTATTGAGAACTCTACAATTTAGGGCTGTATGCAAATAATCTTTTCATTCTGTTTGAATTTGCGGCTGTTATCGTTTGCCATAGGAAATACCCTTGTTAAAACATAAAACGTTACAGGTAAACTACCCCTTTCCCTTAACCGATCTTCACCAAAAACAATAGGTCTTGAGAACTCTACAATTCAGGGCTGTATGCGAAACATTATTTGATTCTGTTTGAATTTGCGGCTGTTATCGTTTGCCAAACAAACAAAATTACCCTTGCTAAAAAAAAACCGTTGCAGGTAAACTACCCCTTTCCCTCAACCGATCTTCACCAAAAACAATAGGTCGCGAGAACTCTGCAAAACCGGGCTGTATGCAAAAAATTATTTGATTCTGTTTGAATTTGCGGCAGTTATCGTTTGCCATAGAAAAAAAATCTACAGACAGACAGACACACAGACAGACAGACACACAGACAGACAGACACACAGACAGACACACAGACACTTTTCGGAAAACGACTTTTTTTCATGTTTTGAGTGTAGTAGAATCAGAATCTGCAATAATCTCGAACACGATTTTTTTTGCCATCACCATACTTCCATTCCTTAAGGAATATGGAAGTAAAATACCCTTGTTAAAAAAACGTTGTAGGTAAACTATCCCTTTCCCTTAACCGATCTTTACCAAAAACAACAGGTCTTGAGAACTCCACAATTTAGGGCTGTATACAAAACATTATTTAATTCTGTTTGAATTTGCGGCTGTTATCGTTTGCCATAGGAAATACCCTTGTTAAAACATAAAACGTTACCGGTAAACTACCCCTCTCCCTTAACCGATCTTCACCAAAACAATGGATCTTGAGAACTCTACAATTCAGGGCTGTATGCGAAACATTATTTGATTCTGTTTGAATTTGCGGCTGTTATCGTTTGCCAAAAAAAAAAATTATCCTTGATAAAAAAAAACCGTTGCTGGTAAACTACCCCTTTCCCTCAACCGATCTTCACCAAAAACAATAGGTCGTGAGTACTCTACAAATCAGGACTGTATGCAAAACATTATTTGATTATGTTTGAATTTGCGGCAGTTATCGTTTGCCATAGAAAAAAAATCTACAGACACACAGACACACAGACAGACAGACAGACACACACACAGACACTTTTCGGAAAACGACTTTTTTTCATGTTTTGAGTGTAGTAGAATCAGAATCTGCAATAATCTCGAACACGATTTTTTTTGCCATCACCATACTTCCATTCCTTAAGGAATATGGAAGTAAAAAGCACTCTAACCAAACAAAACTATTTTCTTTTTAACTGATTAAACTTTAGGTTAATTATTTAATGTGCGTCTTTGGCTCGTGTCACGACAAACGTAAAAACAAAGTATTTATCTCTGTCCTTTCTGAAAATAACACTAATTCACGAGCGTGTTGTTCACATTATGGAGAGATGAAGTTAAGAAAGCGGCGGTCACTAACGTCTGGAAGAAGGCGACTCACGTTAGACATGCACAATGGGAAAAACGAAGATCGGGGGTCACAACACATTAGCGACGATTTGATGAACAGTTTGTTTAAAATCTAAGTTAAAAAGTTGAGTAAGTGCTAGTTATTTTATAAAGCAAGAACTGAATCAGCATAAATGGATTTAACAAATTTCTTAAAAAACATTTACGATGAAGAGAATTCATTAACAAATCTTTTTCTAATATTCTTATGGCCAAACAACGTGTGAATATCGTGTTTAAAGTTAAGCACTCAAGCGTTCCGTACATTCTGGAATGACGCCACAAAGTTAACGAGTTCAGAAACAATAGACACCGCTCAACTAAGCATGTCAAATGTACTTCCTGGAACTCTTTTCTCTTGACGTTCCTGTCTTTTACTTCACATTCACTCCTCTTTCAACACCAGTCACTAATTTATTAGTCGTCTCTAAAATTCGTTAGTTTTTCTGTTCCTCTCTTTATCTTATTGTTACTTCTTTTCCTCTTTTTTGTTGGCAAGAAAAAATGTTATTTACATAACTGTTCAAAATCAGTGATAGAATGTCATTTACCCGTAACGTTAGTTTCGTAGGAAACTAAAATAAAATCCTTCATGCATCACAGGATTATGTATTAGGTATAAAAAGTAACAAAAACTGCACTTAACTCATAAATGTTGTTCATGAACCGTAAATATAATCTAGTACCATAAATTATCGGGGCTCCCAAAATTTGTGATTTTCCTAGCCAGGGACTCTTTCCGACAACATCTTATTTTTAATGTTGTTAACACACTGAAAAATAGAGCATTAACTTTCAGGAATAAAAGTATTATGGATCAAACAACTTGAATCTCATGTTACTAAAAGTAAAACACACAGGTTAGTAAGAAAATAAGTTTTATGAAAGCAGAATTTATCGTTTGTAAGTTTATCATTAAAATTACTTTCCGTCACACATAATAATTATAAACTAGTGGTCGCCCAGTAATCGAAATTCGACCGTAATTCATTAAATTTTTAAGTTTGAACGTTATTGAGGTTCTTTTCTCAAAGAGTATACCTCTATAATCATGCATATAATTTTTTTGAATTTTGTTCTATTACGTCAGCTGCGAGCGTGTACAAATACGTCATTAGCGTGTGTTGTTTGCCTTAATTCCCTGCAATACCTATGAAATTTAAAATTTAATGTTATTAACAGTTGAAAAAAAACACAATTACAGCTTGTATTCGTTTTTATTTTTTGATATAATTCATTGTCAGTTTTAATTTTTTCATGTTATTATTGAATCAAATAAACGCTAATAAAAATGAGACTTGACATTCATAGAAGTATAAGATACATTGTTTTCAATTCCAGTGGATTACATTTCATTTTTGGTAAGGTACAAAATTCGAAAACAGTTTGAAGATTATCTGCTACAAAGCTTATATAATTTTTTAATTTTTTTTTCTATGCATTAATTTTCGAGTTATTTGAAAAATATGAAAGATAGGAAAAATGAGGGTTAGCTTGGCTAAGCCATATTTGAAAAGCAATAACGTGTTTTTTGACATTTCCTTGGGTTTTTTTTATTGCCATACTGACCAGGTTTCGCCAAGGCTACACAGTTATTTTGCCTATCTTTTTCGAATTATATAAAATTTAAATAAAAAATTAATACAAAATATAAAATGAAATAAAAAATACATGCCACGTATTTTTTCATATATTTTTCATTAAATCAAAAAAACCGGGCAGTTAAAAAAATAAATGTTGTCCATTGAACTTAAAATAGTTTGACAGTGAATTTAATGATTCAGAACTTCTGTGTAAACGATGTTTTTTATAAAAACTTTTTCATCATTTGCTAAATGCCCTTGGCCATTATATTCGGAAATATAAAATCTCAAACGATCGAATGATCGAACTCTACTTGCTGCGACGTACAATTGACCATGTGTAAAAACTGGCTGCCTCAATAAAATTCAAATTTTTTCGAATGTTTGTCCTTGAGACTTATTTATTGCCATCGCAAATGCAGGTATAATTGGAAATTGAGTTCTTTGAAAGTTAAATGGTAAAACAGTACCGGAATATGTTAAATTTATACGTGGAATCAAAATTCTCTTATTGCGTGCGGTTCCAGTTAAAACTTCGCAATTAATAGCATTACGATGCATACACTTGATGCGCATTCTTGTTCCATTGACTAATGCTTGCTTTGTATTTAAGTTTCTGATCAGTAAAACGATGCAGTACTAACTTATGTGGTGGCAAACCACTAACAGTCAAAGAATTCAAAAACTCTACTGGATAGTTATTGATTTCACTGCCATCATCACAAATTATTTTATCGTAGCTATATGTTTTCTGTTCACCTGGTATTCGATTAAGTATATCAGTATTAATAAAACTACTATCATCATTTTTAGGTGCTAAAATAACTGACTTCAATATGTTATCTGAGAGTATGTTTTCGGAAATATTTCCATACACCTCATTAATAATATTATTTTCATATCCTATTAATTGCTGAGGTATTTCAATAATATTTTGACCAAACTGAGGGAATTGTGGGGCTTCATCATTACCAATTTTTTTCAAGAATTCGACAAATTCTATTTCACTTGGTAAGGCTCTCAGTTTTTGAGTAAACGTTACTTTATGAAAATAAACAAATTTATGCCAACTCGTGACACAATTTTCAATTAAAGTTGCACGTGATCCATGTGGGACAACTAGTAAGATTTGCCGAAAATCACCGCACAGAAGTATCGTTTTCACTCCAAATGGTTTATGTTTATCATTTTCATCGCATAGATCCTGCAATAATCTATCTATGATTTTCAACACTTGCAGTGGGCACATAGAAATTTCATCAATAATTATCAATGATGATGAATTTACGTAACGTCCATAGCTACTATTTGCGGTAATATTCGCTACAGAATTTTCCAAAATGGGTATAGGCAATTTAAACACATTGTGTAAAGTTCTACCTCCAAGTAATAGAGTTGAAGCTATGCAACTGAACGCTGTTGCAATGCAACTAAGATTAAGCGAATTTAATTTGTGAATGATTGCTGTTGGTGTGAATGTTTTTCCACAACCTGCATAAGCGGTTAAACAAAAAACATTAGATCCAGTATCATGGTGCAAAACTTCACGAATCACACGATCAATTAGATTACGCTGTTCAATATTTGCAGTTTCATAATGCTCACAAAACAGAAACTCTTGTTCTATTGGATCAATAGCATTTGCTTCGTCTGTTCTCTGCGAATACGTGGGAACTGGTAAACCAAGTTCTTGACATGACAAATTATGAACATTCAAAATATCTTCAATTTCTAATAGAGCTGTGTTAAAGGATACTTCTTCGTTGTAATCTCTCAAAAAATCTTCACTAAGATATACTTTAAATTCATTCCATAACGCCAATGCATTGGCTGGCACATTTAATGCACAAATGTAACCAAATAAATTTCGCATTTGTTTTGGTGAATGTAAAATCTTTTGCTTCATTTAAACATTCGCGCCATTCATTATCATTTGAAGCAATGCCGCGAGCATGGCACGCTTCAACAAAAGAAGTGTGTATAATTCCATTGTATGTTCTAACATCCTCAAATGATTTTGGACCACAGACATGTAATAAAAGGAATCGTAAATGAAAAGGTCCATGTCTTTTGGTGATACTACATATATGCGTGTAATGATTTTATCACCTCCACGCCTTCTCTTCCGCCATTTTTTTCGGGAATCTTCCCACACATAATGCAAAGGAATTTCAATATACTTATGTTCATGCGCTGATGGATCTGATCGATTCAATTCAAAAAATGCTAATAATTTTGTTTGTCTTGCATTTTCAATTGCTTGACGTTCTTGCCCTTCTCGAAAGTAAACATTCTGTCTACGCGGTAAATGAATGTCAAGTCTAGCGATGACATGTGATTGAAAATGCATTGGTAATTCATAGATGCGCCATACATCTTCAGTTGATCCGACATAACGGCCATTTAAAAAATTTTTAACTTCATCAATTTGTATTTCTTGACCTGGTTCATTTCTCTCTGAACCTAATTCAGCAGATGCACTGTCATAGCCTTTATACATGTATTTATAAATGTATTTAACACTTTTAACTGTAGTGCGTACTTCAACATTTATATGGCAATTAAATTTGGCAAGTAAATACGGATTGTGTGGTACAACATAACGATTGTCGAGGCAACTACCGCGAACTTCAGCATTAATACCATTATCACGCCTTCTGTATAATGGATATCCATTTAATGATTCACATGTAAATTCATTAAATCGTTTTGGATAATCTTTTGTGCATTTTCCATCTCTCATACATACAGAATTTGGATTAAGTACACCGCGTGGACCATGCATCATGTGTTTTACAACATATTCATGTAATGTAGGATGTGTTTGAATGTTAGGAATCTCCGCAGATACAACTTTATCAATATCGGTAGCGTTAACAATTTTATCTTGCTCATTTAAAGAGAGTAAAATGTGAGCATGAGGCAATCCTCTCTTTTGAAACTCAATTGTACAAATGAGTGCTTCAACTTTACCGAAGATTTTTTTTAGTGTAAGGCCCTGAATTAATGCTTTCAGTTTGGACTTGAACACACGCACAACAATATCAGGTCGAAAATTAGCTGACTCACCTACACCAATATTGTTAACTATTTTAGGCCAACTTGGATTGCAAGTCATTGTAATAAACAAAGAAGGCTTTCCGAAATGTTGTACAATTATCATTGCATCTAAATAATTCTGATACATATTTCTTGGAGATCCATTGAATGAAGATGGTAAAATTACTCTACGGCCAACATTATTGGCATTGGGGTTCAATTCTAAATAATCTGTTAAATTGTTGTAAACTTCAGGCCTAAGACTTGTTTGATTTTGTCGAATGAAATGTAACCTTGTGCCCTCTATTCTCACATACATATCAACTATCCACTGCAGAAATAATTTTTGTGAATGGTGCAACATGCTAAAATCTTCTCTAATTGCAAGTCGATAGGCTGCATACTGAAGCATGGTTAATTTATTTCTGGGCGCTCTTGAATTAGATGTAGTTGGCACATTATGAGAAATATTGATATGCCACCCAGTACCACCATTTGGAAAAAGTAATGGATACGATAAAGGGTCCAATGATGGATCCAAAACAGAGATATTTTTAATGGTACAGTACCATTAACTTTTGAAAACGAAACCATATTTCGTTCAAAGGGTGGCTCACCATCAACTGTACTAAATATTACTGCTACATCAGTGTCAACATCATAAAAATATAATTGCGCATAACATGGTGAGCGACCATATCCAGCAGTCATTGGACCTGATCTGTGATAAAAAACATCATGTATTTTAAAATGAAACACTCCACGCGTAACTGTATCCGAAATTTTAGCTTCTGAGCTAACCATAGCAAATGATGAATTGTATTTACGAATGTTTTCAAAATAATTTTTTGACTTTCTTTTTATTGAAGGTTCATTTGAAGTAAGTCCATCATACAATGATTTAAAGTATTCATTTTGACTTAAGGCCGGTAATATTGCTTTACCCTTATGACAACATGAAGTGAATGCAGTCCTTTCACCTAAAGTGACCTCAGATTCGAAATGTTTTGCATTGCAAAACCTGCATTGTAAATGCATTAATCCACAATCAAAAGTATTAAAATTTCTTGGAATGACATTCAGTGCGCATTTAAATGTATCCCTCAAAATAATTTCATCATTTTGTATACTATTTACACTATTTAAATTTGCATTTGGTCTATTATCATTTTGACTTTCACGCGAATATATATGCCTTCTTCTTTGCCTCTCACTCCGACCCGTCAATGTTATACTATTTACACTATTTAAGTTTGCATTTGGTCTGTTATCATTTTGACTTTCACGCGAATATATATTCCTTCTTCTTTGTCTCTCACTCCGACCCGTCAATGTTCTATGTCGAGGCATAATGGAAGTAGGTGCGAATATCTGAATGTAAAAAAAAACATGTAATGAAATTACTGAAAATAAGATTAGACAGGGTTTAATTTAAAAATAATAAAATGTGCTCACTTTTTTGAAACCACCAATAATAATTAGGCGAGCGTAAGTAAATTCAAATTGCTGCTACAAAATTTTCCTTTTGCAACAGGTGTATATTAAGCAAGCTGTATTTCACTTTCAACTGCACATTAATATATAAAACACAGATATCTAATATACAAAATATAAAATAAACGCTTTTTTGCCTTGACATACACTCCACAGACTATTGAAAAAGGAACATTTGAAATCACACAAAATTCACAGCTCATTCAGTCAATCTGTCAGTAATTATTTGTTGGCAACATTTTAAAATTCTTTGGCGACAATCTCTACTCTGTGCGACTGTTTTGACCACAGACTATTATGTGTTTGACATTGGCAGTATGAACGTAAACAAACGACAGACTATTATGTGTTTGACATTGGCAGTATGAACGTACACTAAAATGAAAAAATTATAATTTTATTGCCTGGCAACAAAATTATTTTATTTTTAACAATTACCATTGTTTGAAAAAGTTTAAATGAATTTTCAAGTGCAAATAAATGTTTTATTTAATTTAATTTAATGTATTTGTAACACATATTATATATAAATTTTAGCTTTCTGCACTCCTTCTCCATATAAACTTTAACTATGCCAAATCTCACAATCCTCTGTGCGCGCAATATGCTTAAAAAGGGGTACAAAGTTTTCTCTTCACGTATTAATATATAGATACTTGACAAATATTTATAATTAGTAGCAGAAACTGCTGGTTCTGGAGACATTTTTCAATGTCGGGAATATTTGATATTTGGAAAACTTAAAAAATTGCAGGTTCAGTCTTTATTCATATTCGTCATTGTGAGTCCGCGAAAATATCGTTTTAAGATTAAGAGACGCTGATAAGCGATAAGCGTTTTTAAAATTAGCAGTTATTTCACAAATATATGTGTAGCCACCGCGATATGTAAATGTTGTTGAACACTAAATCTTTGCGTAATTAATATCAATATTCAAACGCGAATAATGAACGTAGAAATGAGTGTTACTTATTACTTTACACACGCGCGCGCGCACACACACATTAGCTAAAGTAGTGTTTATTTATTCTTAGTACGATATCAAGGAAACAATTAAATTTAGTAAGGCAACATAATGTTAGAACATCTAGTAATTTATACCAAAATGTAAAGGAGTTTGTTGTTTCTCGGTGTCCCTAAGTTTTTAACTTTATTTGGTGAATATTAGCGGTCAAGCTTCCTGTCATAGTGTAGATGATTTCGTGCATGCGTGCAGGTATTTATAAAAATCTGTTTTGGCAAACCAGTTCAGTACATTATCAGTAGCAGTGATGTACACAACATTTATCACGTCTCGACCTACTTTATCTGTATTAACAATATAGGACGATTATCACTCCGATATCGTCAATGTTTAACAAATCCAATACAAACAAAAATATAAATAAATTTAACAGAATATAACCTAGAAAGGAGAGAGACAGGGAGTCTGAATTTGATTGCAAAGTGCAAACGGATTACAAGGATTTATTGATATAATCCTAAAGTTCCCCACGTATTTGCAGAAGACTTAAGTGCAGACATAGGAATAAATTAAATAACATTTGATAAACTAGAAGGAGCACTTTCATCTATGAAGGACCGGCAAGTAGCTGGTTTGAATGAGACGAAACTCAGAACTGCTGAAATATTCTATAGTACATTATTTAAGTTTAGACTGCTACATTTGTTGTACTGTATATGTGCTGGATGAGGTGCACGATCCTGGATGGATAAATATTATTAGTAGCCAATATTAGTAGTAAATATAACATTATATTATACTATGTTAGTAGTAGCATAATATTAGTATTAGGAAATGTTATTAGTAGTATTATTATTAGTAGCCAATATTATTTCTCTTTATAAGAAATGTGGTAGAACTGTGCCATCAAATTTTAAAGGTGTAAGCTTAATAAATACACCTTACAAGTTAAATGGAAAATGATTGTTAATTAAAGACGTCTATATCTATTCTAGTTATATTCTAGATATTAAGGTATATCGAATTTGTTTTGTGCTTTGTGTGTGTGTTTTGATAGAGTGTGTTTTGTATGCGATTCTGTATCCTGCTTTTTTGAATTTGTGGGCTATTTTTTCAGTTTGGTTATTGATGTATGTTAGTGTTAGGAATTTGTTGTTTTCTGTCTTTGTCTGTTGTCTGTTTTGTGTAGGAGTTTATTGACAATTATTCTGGTGTATCCGTTGGATTCTGCTAGATATTTTATCGTGTTTAGATCGTCTTTGTAGTCTTTTCCATCTAGTGGGATGTTGTTAAGTCTATGGACGGTAGCGCAATGATTTTATTTTCTAGGTTGGCTAATCTGATTTATATCGCGCATCAATTTTCGCGTAGTTGTACTTTGCACAGTGCATAGCTAGCTTCCTCGGCGTCCGGTTCGCCGAATTCTTCTCTGTCAATTAGTGTTGACATTAAATGTAGGCTTTAGGCCCTTACATTCTCGCTTATGGCCAACTAGCGCCATAATTAACTTGTGTTCTCGCTTATGGCCGACTAGCGCCATAACTTCATTCTAATATAAATTCGTATGAATTCGCAACATGCAGTATTAGCCAGCCTCATTCAAATTTACATCTGTAATGTGATTATTCAAAATATTAAATTTATTCGTATACAGTCCATTTCTTGTTATTTCTTAATGCAGACTTAATTCATTTAAACCTTATCTCAATCACTATGGAAGACCAGCCAACAGAATATTTAAATCAAGAAGAATACATTTAGCCCACTTGGGCCCAATTAATTAACACTTCCTGTCCACGCTTGTGGAACATTATTTCATTCAACAGTTTCGGTCCACTTGGACCGGGACTAATCATTTTTTGGTCCACCGTGCCTGGATTCTTCTCTCATACATTTTGGTCCTCACGGTGCGCATCATCCATTTTTTGGTCCTCCGGGCCGGATTTCCACTTAATATCTTTATATCTGTTTCTGGCCATCACGGGCGAGTTAGCACGTCAGCTAATGCGACCGTGGCGTGATTTGCGTCGCCATTTCGCTCGTCATCTTCGGACAACGTAATAGCAAGTTCCTGCCGGCTGCAGTGCTTCAAAGTGGTCATCTCTGCCAGCTGTTCACCATCGTCACCAAGGAGCCGACGCTGTGGGACATCGCCAACCAGGTACCACCAGCAACAGTAAAAAGGTGCGTAAAAAATGTCTGAAGAAGGCCTCAAGGTGCTGACCAGAAAGAGAGGCGGATTAAAGTCCGCGATAGTGCGGATACAATCCGCTGTAAATTCGTTTGATATTAATTTAAGCACAAAACATTTTCTGACTGTAAGATTAGAAAGTCTTAAGAGCTTAGCCTCGAAGTACGACGAGGTACAGTCTGAGATAGAGCTTATCAGTAAAGATACGAGCGCTGCTCAGGCAGACCGAGTCGAGGTTGAGGAAATGATATACTCAACTGAGGCAAACATTTTACAACTTCTTGACACTTTTAATACTCAGACAGTGCCTCCTGTACTATCGACGCCTATGCATTTAAAGCCGATAAGTTTGCCCTGCTTCTCAGGCAACATACTTGAGTGGCAACACTTCTATTCAATTTTCAATGATCTAGTGCATTCAAGATCCGACTTAACACCAGTACAGAAACTGCATTATTTGCATTCCTCGGTGAAGTGTGAACCATTAGACTCAATTAAATCATTACCCATTTGTCAAGAAAATTATGTAATAGCGTTGAACTTGCTGTCCGAGAGGTATAATAATCCATTTATATTAGCCAAATATTACGTACAAAACCTACTTCAGGTTAAGTCTACAATAAAGGACTCAGTCTAAAGCTTGGCGGAGTTTACGAATACAATAACGTCTTCCGTTAATTCACTGGCGGCAATGAAGCTGTCCGTAAATTCATTTGAGTTTATTACCATACAGTTGCTCTCCACCAAACTTGACCCTATTACATTAAAACTTTGGAAGGAGTCAATAGACCCTGACAACTTGCCCAGTTTTCAAGACTTTACGCATTTTTTAAACTTGCGCCGACAGCTTTTAGAAAATACAATGCCAATTGAATCCGGACAGCAATTCAACAAACCTAGCGTAAAACCAAACAATAAATTTGAGAAACATAGCTTAAGAAATACTGCTGGCAGCAATACTTTTAAGAGTTATCACGCAGCGGCAAGGCATTATTTATGCGTGTGTTGTAAATCTGACCACCCGCTTTACATGCGTAACAATTTTCGTATATTAAGTGCCGCTGAGCGGGGGCAATTGGTTGCAAATCATAAATGCTGTATTAACTGCCTTAGAGCAGGTCATTTGATAACAAATTGTAAAAGTAAACAGGTCTGTAAAATTTGTTCAAAGGGTCACCACACCTTGCTGCACGCTAATTACGTGCCGAAATCACCAGCTGCCAGCAGAAATTATTGCTCATTTAAATTACAGTGTAAAAACAATGTTCTTTTATCCACAGCGGTTGTATATGTTGTTGATCAGGCTGGCAACAGGCATGAAGCTCGGGCACTCCTAGACGCTGGGTCCCAGATCAATTTTTGTACGAAATCATTTGCGAAAAGGTTGCACCTTAAACTAACCCGATCTAATATTCCAATTACAGGAATAAACAACACAGCGTGTTGCTCTACTGACATTGTTTCTATGCGTATTATTTCTCGCTATCAGAGACATAGTTTTGAGGCCAAATGTGCCGTCCTATCTAACTTAACTCATAATCTACCTTCAATCTCGTTTGACATCAACCGGTTCCACATTCCAAACAAAATTTTTCTCGCCGACCCAGATTTCAATATATCTTCACAGATCGACATACTATTAGGGGCACAATTTTATCTGGATTTAATATTAGCCAATAAATACACACGCGGACCCAACTTCCCTATCATTCAGGAAACAAAACTGGGTTACATTCTGGCCGGCAATCTGCCCAAACACTGCCACACCCAGGGTCCTGCGGTTTCGTTCCTGGCAAGGAACAATGACAGCCAAATTCTGCAATCTCTCGAGAGATTTTGGGAGGCAGAAACAATCCCTGGCGATACCCCTGACGGCGAGTCGGCTTGCGAAGAGCATTTTGTGCGCTCTACTCAGCGCAACCACGAGGGTAGATTTATAGTGTCGCTCCCATTCAAGTCTGATAATCTCCATTTGGGGGAATCTTACACAAGTGCCGAATCAAGATTTGTAAGCTTGGAGCGTCGATTCAGGCGCGATCCCAAGCTCGCTCGCGACTACGCGGACTTTATCAGGGAATATATGGATCTTGGGCACATGACACTCATCGATCATGGCGCTATCAATTCAGGAGCGTCAAATATTTATTACTTGCCTCACCATGCCGTGTTTAAACATTCTAGCTTGACCACAAAACTGCGCGTTGTTTTTGATGGTTCGTCCAAGACTACTAATGGTCTTTCGTTAAATGACATATTATTAGTAGGCCCCAATGTTCAGCAGGATCTCTTCTCTATTCTCTTGCGTTTTCGCATACATAAGTATGTCCTGATTGCCGACATCGAAAAAATGTATCGGCAGATTCGCGTAGCTGAAGGAGATTGTCATTATCAACGCATTTTGTGGCGTGACTCTCCCCTCGAGCCACTTAAGCATTTCGCGCTGCAAACAGTAACCTACGGCACGGCTGGCGCCTCTTTTTTGGCCACTCGGTGCCTTCTACAAATTGCTAGAGACAATCAAACTTCCTTTCCCCAAGCGGCTTTAGCCATAACTAACGATTTTTATGTCGACGATCTACTTACCGGTTCGGACACTATCCCCGATCTAACCAAGCTGAAATCTGACCTAGGTGCGTTACTTGCTCAATATGGTTTCACGTTGCACAAATGGGCATCAAATGAACCCACAGCGGTCGCAAATCATCACAACTTTTCACGACCCCTAAATAAACAGGACAATGTGCGTACCCTGGGCATTCTTTGGAACAACACTGCCGATTCATTTTTGTTTGATGTCAAACTATCTCCGGTTGACCATCGCATATCCAAGAGAAAGATTCTTTCAATTATCGCCGGAATATATGATCCGCTGGGTTTAATCGGACCAGTTGTCTTTTTGTATAAACACTTCATGCAGCGACTTTGGCTTTGTAAGCTTGGTTGGGATGAACCGATTTCCGGTCAGTCACTTTCGGATTGGCATTCTTTGTGTAACAAATTGAGTTTGATTGGTAAAATAGTAGTCCCGCGATCTATTCGTTGCAACCGTGAGGCGGTTACGGTTCAGTTGCATGGGTTTTCGGATGCCTCGGAGAAAGGGTTCGGCTGTTGTATATATATCCGAGTCATTTATCAGGATTCTACTGCTTCCTGTCGTCTCTTGTGTTCCAAATCTCGCGTGGCTCCCCTACGCCAAGTGTCATTACCTCGCATCGAGCTCTGCGCTTGTTTGTTATTATCGCGACTTGTATCTAAGGTTATTCCTGCTCTTCATTCATTTATTGATGATGTACATTTGTATTCTGATTCCATGGTTGCTCTTTTCTGGATTCATGCGCAGTCTACGCGTTGGAAGACATACGCCGCTAATCGGGTTGCTGAAATTCAGCGTCGCACGCAAGCTTATACCTGGCATCACATTGATTCGCGACGCAATCCTGCTGATATTATATCTAGGGGGTGTTTCCCTGACGTTTTGCGCGATTGCTCGCTTTGGTGGCACGGTCCTGGCTGTCTGTCTCAATCGTCAGATTCTAATCCTGTCCCATCCTTCGTACCGGCCACTCCATCGTCTTCGGAAGTCACTGCGGAAGAGAAAACTGCACACAACCGGTCGCTAATGTCTACCCTGGCTGTTGACTTATCGTTGGACTTTTCCTCGTTGCACCGGCTGACACGTGTATACGCTTACTGTTTTCGTTTCATCAGAAATATTAGGCACTCATGCGCGGACAAACTTTCGGGCGGTCTGACCCCTGTAGAAATTCATCAGTCTCTCAATTTCTTCATAAAACAATCTCAGTCGATCCACTTCGCAACCGAAATTAGTTGTCTTCGGAACGGATCTTCTGTTTCCATTAGGAGCAAGTTGGCTTCTCTCGACCCGTTTCTTGACGCTTGTGGAGTGATACGCGTGGGCGGACGTTTGCAGCATTCCCAATTACCCTACGATTCGAAACATCCTATCGTATTACCCCCATCGGTGCATATTACACGCCTTATCATCGAACGTGAACACATTCGTTTACTTCACGCTGGTGCTCAGCTCGTGCATCATTCACTGCGTCAACGTTGGTGGATTGTTAATGCCCGGCTAGTCATCCGTTCCATTATTCGTAAGTGTCTCAAGTGTATCAGGTTTAGTGCCACACAGCAGGTCCAGAGACTTGGCATTTTGCCATCCCCTAGAGTCACTCCTTCAAGGCCGTTTCTATTTTGCGCGGTTGATTATGGTGGTCCCTTCATGATTCGTCATGGCGGGCAGAAGTCTAGAACCTTTACTAAGGCATACGTATCTCTGTTTGTTTGCTTAGCAACTAGGGCTATTCACCTGGAATTGGTGTCCGACCTTACTGCCAGCGCATTTATAGCTGCTTTACGTCGTTTTATGGCACGTCGGGGTATACCCAGTCAGCTGTACTCCGACAACTGCACGAACTTCAGGAAGGCCCGCACCATCTTACATGACATTTACAACTTTTGGCACAACAAGGATGCCATCACCTCGATTAAGTCATTCACATCCTCTCAGGGGATATCATGGTCATTTATTCCGCCCTCCTCACCTCACTTCGGTGGCCTTTGGGAGAACGGCATAAAGAGTTTGAAATTTCATCTGCGGCGCGTGGTAGGCAAATCTATATTAAACTTCGAAGAGTTCACGACCGTTTTGTCTCAGATAGAGGCATGTCTGAACTCTCGACCTTTATTTGCTATTTCTTCGGATGTTAACGACCCGGTGCCACTTACACCTGGCCATTTTTTGGTTTGCGCGCCCCTAACTGCGATTCCTGACCCAGACCTTTCTCACGTTCCTGTTTCTCGCCTTGGTCATTGGCAACTACTTCAGAGGTTTGTCCAGGGCATTTGGAAGGCGTGGTCTCGCGATTATTTGCACCAGCTGCAACAGCGTCACAAGTGGAAGTTTGCCAAAGATAATGTTTCCATTGGTGACTTAGCGTTGCTTATTGAGGATAACTTGCCTCCATTAGCCTGGAAATTTGGCGTGATCATCGCCACATTTCCCGGCCCAGATAACTTGGTTCGCGTCGTAGACATTCGCACGCCTACGGGTGTTTTACGGAGACCAATACATAAATTATGTCTGTTGCCAGCGCGAGACGAGATTTGACATTATGATTATTTAGCACATGCTACCTTATTCAGCCTTGGGTTTTTACTTATTACTTATTACGACCAGTTGGTCAACATAATTGTGATGAATCGTCACAATATTTTCTTGTCAATTGTGCGTCATTGCACGCTTCTAATTTTCATGTTTGGTGGCCTCATTTTAAAATTGTAAAGGAGGCGAACAATAACGTAAGGGAATTATTATTTTGTTTTATTTTGAGGACACATAAGTCAAATGTTCCAGCTTGTTAAGTTACAAGCACTCGTTTTAGCATAAGCCTAATTATTTTTGAATCAGCAACTGTTTGTTTGCTCAAGCAAGTATTAGTTTAATTAATATGCAAGGCTTATTATTATTTGTATTTTCGTATGTGGAACATTTTATTCATGCCTCATGTCTTCCTCACTATTGTGTACAACTTTGGTTATTTCTAAATTTATTTTCAATTGTTTCTGTAATCACAGTATTGTATGTTATTTAAATTATTGTCATTGTATTCACATAAATTGTGTTTATGTAAAAACGATTGCAAGCGTCTGCCGTATGTAACTGCCTCGTCTAATTTATTCATATTCTATTTTATATTTTATTCATTTTGTAAGTAAGCATGCACAATTCTTTATTTAAAACTATGACATACATGTCATAGCTGGGCTGCATTCAGCATCTGGTTTGCTCATACATTGTTACATATTGTAAATTCCTGAAACTTCAGGAATAGCATGTCTAGGTCAATACATGCCGCCCTGCTGAATATACAATAGAACATGCAACTACAACATGTTCAACAACAATTTTGTTCATGATGAGCTTCCGTTCATGCATTAAACATTGTATAATTATGTATTTTTCTTTCATGTTTTATAATGTTACATACTGCACACACTTGTGTCAGAAATATTGTTAACCAGACTTATTCGTATATGAAACAGCTGTTCGCCGACCTCGGCCTACAATCGCCTATCTGCATGCTTATCTCTAAACTAGCGGCAGACTGCCGTTATCTAATCTCAACTCAAGGTTCAACTTGGCCTTGAAGCTAACCATTGTTAGTAACAACTGTACTCTTTAAATCAAATTGTAAATGTATTATAATTTATTAAAAAATGTATTAAAAAATCTTTTTGATTTTTGACGGGCAGCTTATGGACGGTAGCGCAATGATTTTATTTTCTAGGTTGACTAATCTGATTTATATCGCGCATCAATTTTCGCGTAGTTGTACTTTGCACAGTGCATAGCTAGCTTCCTCGGCGTCCGGTTCGCCGAATTCTTCTCTGCCAATTAGTGTTGACATTAAATGTAGGCTTTAGGCCCTTACATTCTCGCTTATGGCCAACTAGCGCCATAATTAACTTGTGTTCTCACTTATGGCCGACTAGCGCCATAACTTCATTCTAATATAAATTCGTATTAATTCGCAACATGCAGTATTAGCCAGCCTCATTCAAATTTACATCTGTAATGTGATTATTCAAAATATTAAACTTATTCGTATACAGTCCATTTCTTGTTATTTCTTAATGCAGACTTAATTCATTTAAACATTATCTCAATCACTATGGAAGACCAGCCAACAGAATATTTAAATCAAGAAGAATACATTTAGCCCACTTGGGCCCAATTAATTAACACTTCCTGTCCACGCTTGTGGAACATTATTTCATTCAACAGTTTCGGTCCACTTGGACCGGGACTAATCATTTTTTGGTCCACCGTGCCTGGATTCTTCTCTCATACATTTTGGTCCTCACGGTGCGCATCATCCAGTCTATGTATCATAGTTCTGAAGGCAGCTAGTTTTCGTTGTATTGGGTGTTTGGAGGAGTTGTGTATTAGTGTGTCAGTTGTAGTCGGATTTCTGTATATACTGAATTTGTGCTTGTGTTCAAATTTTGTGATGGAGAAGTTTATGCTATTGTTGTGTTCGTATTCGGCAGTGAAGTTTATGTTTTTGTGTATTTTGTTTATGTGCGTTAGTAACCGTTCACATTGTCTTTTGTTTCCCCTGTATAGTATTAGAATGTCATCAACGTATCTGAACCAATATAGTATTTTATGTGAGTGTCTGTCATTGTTTGTGAGGATTCTTGTTTTTTTCTAAGTGTTGGAGAAAGACTTCTGCTAATATGCTGGATATGGGTGAGGCCATAGGTAGACCGTCATTCTGCGTGTAAAATTTACTGTTGTATGAGAAGTAATTTTGTTTTGTGACTATGTTCAGAGTTTCTGTTATTTCTGTGATAAGTTCTTCTGGTGTGTTGTTCTGTTTGAGTTTGTTTTGTAGGATGGTGATTGTTTCGGAGATGGGGATGTTTGTGTACAGGGTTTTAATGTCAAAGGAGGCTAGTGTGTCATTATGGAGGACGTGTATGTCTTTAATTTTTTTACTAGGTCTGTGTTGTTTTTTACTGCAATGTTGTTGTCTAGTATTGTGATCTCTGTAACCAGGTAAATAACAGTTACATGAGGTAATTTCGTGTCTTTTTCTGTGTGATATGTAGTTTGCGTTCCTTTTTCAGTTACGTTGTGCAATTGATTATTGTTTTAGAACACTGCTTATTTACTTGTCAACTGAAGTTTGCACGACAAGACTTACTTACGTGTAGTTGCTAGTTTCACTTACCTGACTCTCAATCACTACAGCGATAAAGCAGAACTTACTGAACGAGCCAAACGAGTTCTCAGTTTCAACTCGACCGTTTGTAATTTGTCTGTCTGTCCATCTGTTTGAGGTTTGTCTCACAATATTTTTTGAATGGGTGAACTGATTTTCGTAAAACTTGGCATGAGTTCTCATGCATTTACTCTCAGAACGTGATTGTTTTTCAGATTTCAAAGATGTAGAGTTTGCGAGGATCGGTCGAAAAAAATAACAACAATTTTTTCTTAATTATTTGTGTCAATAAAATTACAGTTTATTAAATTATTTGTGGTAAGTAATTAAACAAAAATTTAATTTTTTTTTTGTTAAATTAAATAATTTAAAAAAATGTAATTTTATTGATACAATTTTTTGTTTTCAATTTGTTTTATACGTTATATACAGGTCCCCGCAAACCTCCATCGTTAAAATTTATTGATTGACGGTCACTACGAAAGTAAGGTTTTTTTTTTAGATTTATCGCTCCCAAAACATAGTAGCGGAAGTTTAAAAAGTTGAAAAACCTACAAAAACCGATGTGGGGTACCAAATTCAAGGTGATGTTAACAAAAATATTTTAAAATGATATCTATATTTTTAAATTTTTTAATTTTTGTCAAATGTATGTATTATCTGACATCTATATCTGAATTTATATTTAAACATTTTTCTAATTTGTTCAAAAAGTGGTTCAAAATTTTGATAAAACCACAAAAATTTGATATCAAATTAAACAGAATTTTTACTAAACCTTAATTTAGTGAACAGTTTAGGAAATGTGGGTAGTGGATAGAATTTGTGTGAAGGAATTTATTTGTGCTGATGGTGTGAGGTTTTTAGTTTTCTCTCGTGTTTTGTCCGTATGTTTTGTATTTGTTTCTTTGTCCAGTCACTTGTGTGGTGTATTAATTCGGTAATGTAACTGTGTCCGTATATGTTGGCGATCTGTAGGTGTAGCGTCAGTGCTTTGAGGTTTAGAGCGTCTTTTTT
This sequence comes from Magicicada septendecula, assembly GCA_034769895.1. NCBI lineage: Eukaryota > Metazoa > Arthropoda > Insecta > Hemiptera > Cicadidae > Magicicada > Magicicada septendecula. The sequence goes on from CM068373.1 coordinate 331,043,604, forward strand.
CTTGTATAACCGTTTTATGGATTCTTTTATGTATGTCCTTTGTGCAATGTATTGTGTTATTTTTGCGGTTCGTAAAATTTTTGCGTTAAATTCAATTTTTCCTTTTTTCGCTATTTTAGCAGTTTTGCTATTTTTTCAGAACCAAAATTATAGTGATGTAATTAAAGCTAATAAGACTAAACTCATAGAGAGCGAAGAACATTGCATATTGTAGTATGACTGTGTAAGGTAAAACTAACTTTGTGATTTGCCATAAACCGTAATTAAATCGTATATACTTCTGTATACAGCTATAAAACGTGATACTGAGGACATTACAAATTTAGTTACGTTATCATCAGCAAGGAGTTGCAGATTGTATTAGTAGAGAAAAGTGCGACTAATTCCGAGTAACGTCTATTGTTTACTGTTGCTTACATTTTACGCTATGAGTTGGTGAGTATAAGGACAATATGTGATTTTGTGAATTCAACTTACGTTTAAATGAATACACTTTTTGTGTGAAAGGCTTTGCTTTAATAATAACACAGCTTGAAATATGTTTCACCATGTACACAAACAGTAGAGTATCGTTTATTGTGGAGAGTATGATATAAAAATTATGAGGGAGCGTCCGTCATGATATATTAAACTGTTGACTGTTTTGTTTGAAATCCTTAGTATTCAGAGATTTAACACGGCTTTAAATATTTATGCCAGAATACCATATTAGTTTGTTATGGCTTTATCTATAACGACTTTGTCAAACACATCTGTGTCATTCTACAAATAAGGCTACTTTCAGTAAGGTTGATTTCTGCCAATTGTTTTAAAAATGAATGGTTTTGTAACATTAAGCAACCTAGTTGTTCACTTTATCCGTATAAACACATACAAGCACACATACAAACACGAACCCTCACACAGTAATACTTATCGTTGGCTTCTGTCTTCACACAAACGCTTCAACTACCTCAGAATAGGTATCATCATTCCTCAAAATGATGGTACTCTAAAGATGATATTATTATTTAAGGCTATTGTTAGAACTGTGTGTATAAAACAAAAAGTTAGTTTGTAAAAAGACATGTTTTTTAATATTTATAAAAGTATTATAATATTATATCATGTGCACGTATAAAACAAGTGAAAATAAGATTAAAGCAAATTATGTTTTTTTTTTTTTAACTGGATAGCTTCGTCAAGAAATTTGACATTTTTTTACAATAAGGAAACAATATACAGATACATTTAATCCTTTCTCACTAAGTCCGTTAAGTTTTACATTCTGTCAGCGAGAACGCTGCGCTCTGTCACACTGTTTTTATAATATAAAAAAGGTTACAATGTGTTTCGGTCTGTCTCTGAAATGTTACGTTTAAAGCACAGTTTAAGCCAAAAAAACTGCGCCCGACAGGACAGCTGTCAGCCAGACATAGGACTATTAAATTCTACAGCCATGGTTTTTACAACGACTAAAGAGCAGAGAATTCTTATTTTAAGAAAAAAAAAACATGCAGCTAGAAAATTTACTCCGGACGATAAAAAAAACTGTTGTCTAGTGTAGGAAACAAACTACGTATACATTTTATTTAAGTTTATATTTGGTTGTTTCAAGCAGAATAAATGTCAGGTTTCAGTTTACCTCAGATGCCTCAAGCTGATTAAGATAAACGTCTGAGTATACTCTGTGATGTAAGGGTGACATAACTAAGCACAAAAAAAAACAAATATTAAGAGTAAAATTTATAAAGAAATACTTGCTGTTGGAAGATTCTTATTTTGTAGGACTATAGCGATAAGAACATACTGTTACGAGAAGCCTACCGAACAACCCAGAACATTCTCCACTCCCCCCGACCAGTGTGGCAGCTGTTGCGTCATTCAACTAGGTGATTCTAGTGAGTTCCAGGAACACTTGAGATACGCATACTTGATCGCCGACGTTCAGTTAAGGAGGGAAAGCTGTACTGTACCTCAGCGCGGCGACCAGTGTGGCAGCTGTTGCGTCATTCAACTAGGTGATTCTAGTGAGTTCCAGGAACACTTGAGATACGCATACTTGATCGCCGACGTTCAGTTAAGGAGGGAAAGCTGTACTGTACCTCAGCGCGGCGACCAGTGTGGCAGCTGTTGCGTCATTCAACTAGGTGATTCTAGTGAGTTCCAGGAACACTTGAGATACGCATACTTGATCGCCGACGTTCAGTTAAGGAGGGAAAGCTGTACTGTACCTCAGCGCGGCGACCAGTGTGGTAGCTGTTGCGTCATTCAACTAGGTGATTCTAGTGAGTTCCAGGAACACTTGAGATACGCATACTTGATCGCCGACGTTCAGTTAAGGAGGGAAAGCTGTACTGTACCTCAGCGCGGCGTACATAAAGCCATAGCAGCCGGGTTGTCAGTTGAGTTACATGAGCGATTTTCGCTAGTGCGGATTGAGTGATTGTCGGCGATTACTTTGTGCGTTCAAGTGGTTATTAGTGAAGTGTTGTGTATTAAAATCGGGAGGGAAAATTTTTAATACAATTGTGTTTTATATTAGTTGACATTTTATTGTTTGTGAACAATTTTTATTTGATTTGTTGTAAGAGCCTGTCTTGTTAACATTACGAACTGTTTAACTGTGACAATTAAAGCTGGTTATTAGTGACATAATTGGTGTCTTGTATTTTGTTTTCCACTGTATCATACGACGACCAGTAGACCGTCGTAACAATACATAAGATGTAGCTACGAAGCTTAGCTAGTTACTCAGTTATGTAAATCTTATGGCGATTTTAAAAATTAGTGCCTGAATCCAGTTAGTATGTACTGAACCAGTTAATCTCAGATGTTAAAATATTATAACTGATTGTCGATTTTACCTATTGAGAAGAAATAATAATGTAACATTTACCTACCGTGAGAGGCGAGACGCGTAATCAAGTAACTTGGTCTAGAGGCTGATGGTAAATTAGGTTTTTAAAAGGGTGTCAGTCCTGGCTACTAATCCAGCGGTTCCGGGTTATGTTCCCGGGCCGGCACCATAAAAATCAAGGTTGCGTTTTTCAGCCCCCAGGTCGACTCAGCCTGTTGAAAATGAGTACCTGGGATAACATCCCGGGGATAATAATGGGCGGCTGAAGCGTAGTCCTACCCGCACTCTCTTCCTTGTATGACGTACGGCTCACATAAGACAGCCTACTCCTAAGCTACATCGGTGGTTCACATGGAAGTCATTAGTATTAAAAGGCTGTCAGCAAATATATGTGTCCTCTAGGCTATCGTTTATCTGTTATAGCCTCTTCCTTTTCTTTACTGGTAATGGCTGATGCATTTTACATGTTGCGGCATCATCATATAATCTTTGATCTCCCATCACTTTCCGTTCTTATTCCTTTTTTTTAGTGAAATACTCGTTACGATCTCCATTTTCGCCTACATACGTTTCCATATTTTAGACTAGTAGTTTCACATTCTGTAATAAACAAAAGCTTAAAGTTGTTGGTTTTTATTCTATGTGTGATGTGAGATCTGTTTTTTAACTTGACCGCCTGTCTGTTTATCTGTATGGCTACTGGCTGTGGTATGTCTTACGATAACGCTTGTATGAATCAGCCGATTTTCATAAAACGTGGTACACAAGTCCATACTTTTATACCACCGTCCCTTAATATTTTTGAAATCGCTTTCACTAAAGGCGAGATACAAAGATGAATGGAATCAACATTTTTTTTAACTAAAAAGTCCGTGAAGAGTATTGTATTAAAAACAATTTTAACAAAAGTCTGAATATAGTGTTCATTTAGGATGTTTCCAAGACGCCTGCTGGGAACCCCCAGAATCCCAAAAGTGGATGACAATTTTGAAAAATCCAGAAGCCTTGAAAGGTAATTTTAACCCAATTCAGAATGTACCATTACACTGAAAATGTGTTATCTTTAGTGGCATCGTGGGCCTGAAAATGGAAGTCAACATTCCAAAAGTATAAAGAATCGTATTCAAAATATAAACTTGGTATCATTAATACTTTGACAAAATTAATATCTGTTTTCACGCCTAGATATGGGCCTATATGTATTTAAGGAGACAGTCATAAACCTAAGTGTTGGATAAAATTGTTTCATCACGCACCCACTTCGTTCAACTAGCTTCTTCATTTATAGATATTTCAGACGTTTCTACAGTGGATTATTAAGATCTTCTTATCAGGATACTTTATTTGTCAAAATTAAGTACTTTACTCTTGTTACAACAAAAAAAGTTTCAAGTAAACTACCCTTTCCCCCTAACCGATCTTCACCAAAATCAAAAAGCCTTGAGTCCTACAACTCAGGCACACATGTAAAAAATTATATGATTCTGTTTGAATTTACGGCAGTTATCGTTCGTCATAGAAATATCGTTATGGAGACCATACATGACTTCCATGTTCTAAGATTTATATTTAAAGTCATTTACGAAATGAATGTTTCCATACAAACTACTTCTTTCCACTTATTGCTTCAGCTTTAACCACAGTACTGTGGTCACTAACGTATACCACCTCACGTTTTCGCACTTGATGGCAGTCGATGGCACTGCCGAAACGTCTGGTTTTGCAGAAAACATTGGACTACGGCTAAACACCCCGGGAAGGAATTTTAACAAAAAACTACTTCTTTGTTGCCGATAACGTAGTACACATATAAAAAATTCTCCCTTCCCTCTACAACTATAATTTTTATTAATAGAAAATTACCCCCACGCTGTTCAACTAGCTTCTTCATTTATAGATATTTCATCTACGTTTATACAGTGGATTATTATGAGCTTCTTATCAGGATACTTTGTTAATCAAAATTAAGAATTTAACTCTTGTTAAAACATAAAACGTTGCTGGTAAACTACCCCTTTCTCTTAACCGATCTTCACCAAAATCAAAAGGCATTCAGTACTCTACAATTCAGGGACGCATGCAAAAACATACTTGATTTTGTTTGAATGTGCGTCAGTTATCGTTCGTCATGGAAATATTTCTCTTGTAACAATATAAAATGTTGAAGGTAAACTACCCCTTTCCCTTAACCGATCTTCACCAAAATTATTAAGCCATGAGATCTCTATACTTCAGGCATGTATGTAAATAATCTTTTGATTTCCTTTGCATTTACGGCAGTTATCGTTCGTAAAAAAAATTACCCTTGTTAAAACATAAAAATTTGCTGGTAAACTACTCCTTTCCCTTAACCGATCTTCAGCAAAATCAACAGACCTTGAGTTCTCTATAATTCAAAAAACTGTGCAAAAACATAGTTGATTCTGTTTGAATTTACGGCAGTTATCGTTCGTCATAAAAAAATTACCCTAGTTAAAACATAAAATGTTGCAGGTAAACTACCACTTTCCCTTAACCGATCTTCACCAACACCAATATGTATTGAGAACTCTACAATTCAGGGCAGTATGCAAAAAATTATTTGATTCTGATCGAATTTGCGGCTCTTAACGTTAGCCAAATTAAATACCCTTGTTAAAACATAAAATATTGCCGGTAAACTACCACTTTCCCTTAACCGATCTTCACCAAAAACAACAGGTCTTGAGAACTCTACAATTTAGGGCTGTATGCAAATAATCATTTCAATCTGTTTGAATTTGCGGCAGTTATCGTTTGCCAGAAAAATACCCTTGTTATAACATAAAACGTTGCTGGTAAACTACCCCTTTCCCATAACCGAACTTCACGAAAAACAATAGGTCTTGAGAACTCTACAATTCAGGGCTGTGTGCAAAAAAGATATTTGATCTGTTTGTATTAGCGGCTGTTATCGTTTGCAACGGAAAACAATCTACACACACACACACACACACACACACACACACACACACACACACACACACACACACACACACACACACACACACACACACACACACACACACACACACACACACACACACACGCACGCACGCACACGCACACGCACACACACACACAACACACACTTTTCGAAAAATGACTGATTTTAGTACAATCAGAATCTGCAATAACCTCGAACACGATTTTGTTTTGCCATCACCAAGGGTAAAAATTACCCTTGTTATCACATAAAACGATGCTGGTAAACTACACCTTTCTCTTATCTGATCTTCACCAAAACCAATAGGTCTTGAGTCCTCTACAATTCAGGGATGCAGGCAAAACATTATTTGATTCTGTTTGAATGTTCGGCAGTTATCGTTCGTCATAGAAACAATTACTCTTGTTAAAACATTAAAAGTGGCTGGTAAGCAATCCCTTTGCCTTAATCGATCTTCACCAAAATCAATAGGCCTTGAGCACTCTACAACTCAGGCACATGTGTAAAAAATTATTTGAATCTTTTTGAATTTACGGCAGTTATCGTTCTTCATGGAAAACGTTCTCTTGTTACAACGTAAAATGTTGCCGGTAAACTACATCTTTCCCTTAACCGATCTTCAACAAAATCAACGGACCTTGAGCTACCTAAAATTGAGGAAGGTATGCACAAAATTGTATGATTCTGTTTAAATGTGCGGCAGTTATCGTTCGTCATAGAAAAAATTACCGTTGTTAAAACATAAAATGTTGCAGGTAAACTACCCTTTCCCTTAACCTATCTTCACAAAAAAAAAAAAAAAAAAATTAGTTGTCTCTATAGTTAAGGAAGGTATGCAAAACATTATTTGATTCTGATTGAATTTACGGCAGTTATCATTCGTCATAGGAAACTTACCCATGTTAAAACGTAAAACGTTGCAGGTAAACTATCCCTTTCCCTCAACCGAACTTCAACAAAAACAATAGGTCTTGATAACTCTACAATTCAGGTCTGTATGCAAAACATTATTTGATTCTGTTTGAATTTGCGGCTGTTATCGTTTCCCGTAGAAAATACACTTGTTAAAACAAAAAACGTTGCTGGTAAACTACCCCTTTCCCTTAACAGATCTTCACAGAAAACAACATGTTTTGAGAAGTCTACAATTCAGAGTTGCATGCAAAAAAATATTTGATTCTGTTTGAATTTGCGGCTGTTATCGTTTGCCATAGAAAATACCCATGTTAAAACATAAAACGGTGCTGGTAAACTACCCTTTTCCCTTAACCGATCTTCACCAAAAACAATAGGTCTTGAGAACTCTACAATTTCGAGCTGTATGCAAAACATTATTTGATTCTGATTGAATTTGCGGCTGTTATCGTTTGCCATATAAAAAATTACCCTTGGTTAAAAAAACGTCGGTAAACTACCCCTTTCCCTTAACCGAACTTCACCAAAAACAATAGGTCTTGAGTACTCTACAATTCAAGGCTGTATGCAAAAAATTATTTGTTTCTGTTTGAATTTGCGGTTGTTATCGTTTGCCTTAGAAAAAATTCTACAGACAGATAGACACACAGACACTTTTCGAAAAATTACTTTTTTCATGTTTTGAGGGTAGTACAATCGGAATCTGCAATAATCTCGACCACGATTTTTTTGCCATCACCATACTTCCATTTCCTCAAAGAATATGGTAGTAATAAATTACCATTTTAAAACGTAAAACGTAGCAGGTAAACTACCCCTTTCCCTTAACCGATCTTCACCAAAAAAAATAGGTCTTGAGAACTCTACAATTCAGGGCTGTATGCAAAAAAGTATTTGATCTGTTTGTATTAGCGGCGGTTATCGTTTGCCATGGAAAACAATCTACACACACACACCCCCACACTTTTCGAAAAATGACTGATTGTAGTACAATCAGAATCTGCAATAACCTCGAACACGATTTTCTTTTGCCATCACCAAGGGTAAAAATTACCCTTGTTATCACATAAAACGATTCAGGTAAACTACACCTTTCTCTTATCTGATCTTCACCAAAATCAATAGGTCTTGAGTCCTCTACAATTCAGGGACGCAGGCAAAACATTATTTGATTCTGTTTGAATGTTCGGCAGTTATCGTTCGTCATAGAAACAATTACTCTTGCTAAAACATTAAAAGTGGCTGGTAAACTACTCCTTTGCCTTAATCGATCTTCACTAAAATCAATAGGCCTTGAGCACTCTACAACTCAGGGACATGTGTAAAAAATTATTTGAATTTTTTTTTGAATTTACGGCAGTTATCGTTCTTCATGAAAAACGTTCTCTTGTTACAACATAAAATGTTGCCGGTAAACTACATATTTCTCTTAACCGATCTTCAACAAAATCAACGGACCTTGAGCTACCTAAAATTGAGGAAGGTATGCACAAAAGTGTATGATTCTGTTTAAATGTGCGGCAGTTATCGTTCGCCATAGAAAAAATTACCGTTGTTAAAACATAAAATGTTGCAGGTAAACTACCCCTTTCCCTTAACCTTCTTCACCAAAAAAAAAAAATTTTAGTTGTCTCTATAGTTAAGGAAGGTATGCAAAACATTATTTGATTCTGTTTGAATTTACGGCTGTTAACATTTGCCGTAGAAAATACACTTGTTAAAACAAAAAACGTTGCTGGTAAACTACCCCTTTCCCTTAACAGACCTTCACAGAAAACAACACGTTTTGAGAAGTCTACAATTCAGAGTTGCATGCAAAAAAATATTTGATTCTGTTTGAATTTGCGGCTGTTATCGTTTGCCATAGAAAATACCCATGTTAAAACATAAAACGGTGCTGGTAAACTACCCTTTTCCCTTAACCGATCTTCACCAAAAACAATAGGTCTTGAGAACTCTACAATTTCGAGCTGTATGCAAAACATTATTTGATTCTGATTGAATTTGCGGCTGTTATCGTTTGCCATATAAAAAATTACCCTTGGTTAAAAAAACGTCGGTAAACTACCCCTTTCCCTTAACCGAACTTCACCAAAAACAATAGGTCTTGAGTACTCTACAATTCAGGGCTGTATGCAAAAAATTATTTGTTTCTGTTTGAATTTGCGGTTGTTATCGTTTGCCTTAGAAAAAATTCTACAGACAGACAGACAGACAGACAGACAGACAGACAGACAGACAGACAGACAGACAGACAGACACACAGACACTTTTCGAAAAATTACTTCTTTCATGTTTTGAGGGTAGTACAATCGGAATCTGCAATAATCTCGACCACGATTTTTTTGCCATCACCATACTTCCATTTCCTTATGGAACATGTTAGTAATAAATTACCCTTTTAAAACATAAAACGTTGCTGGTAAACTACCCCTTTCCCTTAACCGATCTCCACCAAAAAGAACAGGTCTTGATAACTCTACAATTCAGAGCTGTATGCGGAACATTATTTGATTGTATCCTTAAATTTTTAGTGACCGTCAATCAATGAATGTTTTAGTGGATGGTTAGTGATGATCGGTCAAATTGTTGATCGATCCTCACTAACCATCCACTAAAACATTCATTTTTGATTCTGTTTGAATTTACGGCTGTTATCGTTTGCCATAAAAAAATGTCAGTAAGGAGATCCATACATGACTTCCATGTTCTAAGATTTATATTTAAAATAATAATCAAAATGAAATATTTCCATAGAAACTACTTCTTTATATTGATTCAGCCTTAACCACAGAAATGTGGTCACTAACAATTACCACCTCACGTTTTCGCACTCGGTTTTCACTGATGATAGCAGTCGATGGCATTGCCGAAACGTCTGGTTTTGCAGAAAACATTGGACTAAGGCTAAACTTAGGAATTTTAACAAAAAACTACTTCTTTGTTGCCGATAAAGTAGTACACATATAAAAAATTCTCCCCTCCCCCAACTATAATTTTCATTAATAGAAAATTACCCCCACCCCGATCACATAACCTCTTCATTTATAGATATTTCATCTACGTTTCTACAGTGGATTACTATGAGCTTCTTATCAGGATACTTTGTTTATCAAAATTAAGTACTTTACTCTTGTTAAAACATAAAATGTTGCAGGTAAACTACCCCTTTGTCTTAACCGATCTTCACCAAAATGAATAGACCTTCAGTGCTCTACAATTCAGGGATGCATCCAGAATAATATTTGATTCTGTTTGAATGTGCGGCAGTTATCATTCGTCATGAAAACATTTCTCTTGTAACAATATAAAATGTTGAAGGTAAACTACCCCTTTTCCTTAACCGATCTTCACCAAAAACAACAGGTCTTGAGAAATATACAATTCAGGGGTGTATGGAATAAATTAGTTGATTCTTTTTGAATTTGGGGCTGTTATCGTTTTGCCATAGAAAATATCCTTGTTAAAACATAAAACGTGCTGGTAAACTATCCCTTCCCTTTACCGATTTAATCCAAAAACAATAGGTCTTGAGAACTCTATAATTCAGGGCTGTGTGCAATACATTAGTTGATTCTGTTTGAATTTGCGGCTGTTATCGTTTTCCATAGGAAAAATTACCCTTGATTAAAAAAAAAACGTTGCCGGTAAACTACCCCTTTCCCTTAACCGATCTTCACCAAAAACCATAGGTCTTGAGTACTCTACAAATAAGGACTGTATGCAAAAACGTATTTGATTCTGTTTAAATTTGCGGCTGTTATCGTTTGCTATAGAAAAAAAATCTACAGATAGACAGGCAGCCAGTAGACACACAGACACTTTTCGAAAATTGACTTTGTTTCATGTTTTGAGTGTAGTACAATCAGAATCTGCAGTAATCTCGAACACGATTTTTTTTGCCATCACCATACTTTCATTTTCTTAAGAACATGGAAGTAAAAATTACCCCTGTTATCACATAAAACGTTACAGGTAAACTACACCTTTCTCTTAACTGATCTTCACAAAAAACAATAGGTCTTGAGAACTCTACAATTTAGGGCTGTATGCGAAACATTATTTGATTCTGTTTGAATGTGCGGCAGTTATCGTTTGCCATAGAAACAATTACTCTTGTTGAAACATTAAAAGTACCCTTGTTATCACATAAAAAGTTGCAGGTAAACTACACCTTTCTCTTAACCGATCTTCAACAAAATCAATAGACCTTCAGTGCTCTACAATTCAGGGATGCATAAAAAAAAAAATTTGATTCTGTTTGAATGTGCGGCAGTTATCGTTCGTCATGAAAACATTTCTCTTGTAACAATATAAAATGTTGAAGGTAAACTACCCCTTTCCCTTAACCGATCTTCACCAAAATCAATAGGCCATGAGTCCTCTACAACTCAGGCACATATGTAAAAAAATATTTGATTCTGTTTGAATTTACGGCAGTTATCGTTCTTCATGGAAAACGTTCTCTTGTTACAACATAAATGTTACAGGTAAACTATCCCTTTCCCTTAACCGATCTTCACCAAAATCAACAGACATTGAGTTCTCTATAGCTCAGGAAGGCATGCAAAACATAATTTGATTCTGTTTGAATTTGCGGCTGTTATCGTTTGCCATATAAAATACCCTTGTTAAAATATAAATCCTTGCATGTAAACTACCCCTTTCCCTTAACCGATCTTCACCAAAAACAATAGGTCTTGAGAACTCTACAATTTAGGGCTGTATGCAAAACATTATTTGATTCTGATTGATTTGTGGCTGTTATCGTTTGCCATATAAAAAAATTACCCTTGATTTAAAAAAAACGTTGTCGGTAAGCTACCCCTTCCCCTTAACCGATCCACACCAAAAACAATACATCTTGACTCAAGTCAGAGCTGTATGTAAAAATTATTTAATTCTGTTTGAATTTGCGGCTGTTATCGTTTCCCATATTAAAAAAATCTACAGACCGACAGACAGACAGGCAGACAGGCAGACAGACACACACACAGACACTTTTCGAAAAATGACTTTTTTAAATTTTTTGAGTGTAGTACTATCAGAATCTGCAATAATCTCGAACACGATTTTTTTTGCCATCAGAATTCTTCCATTTCCTTAAGAAACATTATGTAACATGGAAGTAATATATAGACGTGTATATATATATATATATATATATATATATACAAAAATACAAAACATATCGATACAATCGCATATTAAAAGCATTAAAAACTACAGGAACGGATAAAGGTACAGTTCCGATGCCGCTAAATATCATTTGTTTATTTACTTGTTACTATGGTAATTAATTTGGGTCTCCATGGTATTTTTGACATCTTTATACGCGTCAACGAAAAGACATAATTAAAAGGGCCTAAATTGTGCAAAAGGGGCAAAATATCGAATTCCAAATTAGACAGTGTATTTTGCTTTGTGTCAAAGATTACCTGTGGAAAATTTGGTGGCAGTCGGTGTAACGGTGTGGATTTGTATTCAGTACACATAAATCCTCAGATTTTTGAGTTTTATATATTGTAACGTCACAGAACGTTCCATAAAAAGAAATCATTTATATAGTAAGTTAGCATAAGAGGAAAGTGAAGTGAACAGTATCGAACCCAAGTAGTCCCAAAAATTGTGTAATTTTGTATAATAATTATTTCTATCAACTTGAAAAAACGACCAAACTATGACTAAGACAAAACCCCATATATATTATTCAAGTGAATAAGAGTAAAAAAACCATAAGACACTATAAGAGAGAGAAATAATGTCAGAATCCACCAGAATAGAGTCAATAATTATTAAGTTTTATAACTATGAATATAGTATTTAAAAACTATTTTTTGTGAATAAATGGACAAGATCCATCATTATATTATGTGATGTAAATAAAATAAATGTATTAAATGACTTAAATACATTATTAGAAAGAGTTTAAGTTAAAATAAAAATTGTATATTTGCAATGACAAAAAAATATTAATGTGTTGGATTTGAGACCATACACCAAGATTGCATGAAAAAATCAATTATTATCAGATTTAAATAAAAACTATATGTAATTGTCAAGCAGACAATAGTGAACAATTTATCTTAAATAAAGGAAGCTGTCAAATGAATAAAAAGCAGCCAAAATAGCCAAAAACAGTGTTAACTAAAAACATGTAATAGGCATCTAATATTGTATAATTTATGAATTTAATGTTGCCAAAATGCAACCAAACTGTATTAAAAAGCTGTAATATGATATAAAGCAACTATACTAATATACCTGACCAACTTTAACATTGTAATAGTCAAGTCAGCAAAATATTTACTAATACCATGTATGGCTGAAGCCAACTATTCAGTACAAAAATAATCTGATCTGGCTAAAATACTTACATAATACTAACAAAAATAAGATAGAAAGGTACAATACATCAAAATACCTTAATAAGAAATAAACTCAGTTGAAAGTAAAATCATTTCTAAAAGAATTTAACTATTTAGAGTGAGATTTGTCACACCATAAAAAATGACATCTCAAGACAATCAATGATGCTATGTCATCTTGTGATAAATATAAAATATGTACAAAGTAACCAGGTATCACAAAAGATAGACAAAATAATAAACTCTGTGTGTATAGTGGTGAAATAACACATATATTAAGGAAAAAGACTAATCATTGTATTAGAAAACTGACAAGAACCTAGGCCATGAGCAGAGGCCATATACAATTGTATTTATTTGTGTTTTATTGATGTTAAATTTTGTTTATTTTGTTGTAGGAGAGTAGTAGTAGTAGATGTCCAGCTTGTGAAGGGAACTTTATAACTCCACAACAATTTTTATTATAAATATTGTGTTTTTAATGACTACAACTCAAGGTGAGGGTTGTAAATTGTAATGTTGATTAGAATTAAGTTAATTAGATACCATTCATATTTAGTATCGCTAGATTCAGTAAAAAACAAGGAATTTAAATACATTAATGGCATACAAATTGTAAGTACTAATGTGAAACTGTTTGATAAATACCAGTGTAAATTTTGAAATATCCATTGTATGAAGAATAAGAAATTCGTTCTAAAAGCTTCTACGGAAGTGAAAATTGTTCTATGACATTCCATTTCGTTTATTCTCGAACAATCTAGAAAGAATTTTTACACAAATATACCGGAAGTCGACGAAAACAGTCATCCCGATTTAGTATAAAAGCGAGACAAAATTTGACCGAAAAAACACTTGAAGATTGAACTCCAGAGCTGATGCATCTCACACAACACTGATCAACGCAGCTAAGGCGAAACCGAGAGGCGAAAAATCGACAAGACACGGCAGGAAGGCTTTTTCCCGTACATAGACATACCCGACTGACTTAACCTCAACGAGAGTCGCCAAAAAGTATCGCTGAAATAGAGCAGCGATACGGCAAATTTTAATAGAAAGCACGCAGCCAGAACGTCGACGGCCCAGGAGGGTCCCAAACATTTAATAGAGAACGAATTCTGCTGTGTTCGCATTGACTGACTAACGTGACAAATAATTCCCCCGAACGTAAACAAAACAATACATCTAAGCCTTCCTCAAAACTGCATGGGAGTCAGCGATGCGGTGGCAGATTTCTGAATCAACGCTAAACAGATGATTCGTAGTGGCGGCGTTTGAACGAGATTTTACTGCCAAACGTTTTGACATAAAGTGCGGAAAAAGTAACGATCGCAAAAATTGACTTTAAATAGATTCAGTGTACACCCGAAGAGGCGAGATCGAGAAACTACCCGAAGGAAGTGTCCAGTGAGAGAATAAACGACCGTTGGAACGTGAGTTACCAAAATTAAAGTTAGTTGTTACCTGGTTACATTTATCACACAGTTGTACTTTACACGCCACACATACACCTTCAAATCACTTAGTTTTTTTTCTTGTAAGGCATCTAATTGATATGTCTTGGTAGTTCAAAGGAGTCACGTCCTGAGAGTAAAGATTTTTCACATATTAAACTCATGCTTGTCAACTGAGTTAGAATCTGAAATACTAGCCGATACTTGATTGGACATATAAAAAATTGTCAATAATAATAACTTGTAAAATTTTTTCTCTGCAATTTTATAATTTTTATGAATGATAGTCCTTCAGACGATTTGTTTGTTATTTTTAAAGAACCATTAAACTTAACTGATTTTTCAAAGCTAAACTGACTTGTTTAAATTTTTTCGTAGATTTAAAAATTTTATCAATCACATTTAATTTTTTTCTTGGAACAAACGTTTCCAAGTGGCGCCCACAAAAAGCACAGTTTAAGTTGTGTTACAGGACTACATCGCTGCAGAGGATCCAGTCAACAGAGTAAGTAACAAAAGTGCGCGGAGGTAACGCCCGACAGATTACAACACTTTTACAATTACAACACACAAACATTACTTTTCACCCTATTTCTTTTCGTTATAATATATAGATAAATTTTATGATTTTTGAGTTTTATATATATAGATAAATTTTATTTGGTAGTTGACAGTTAAGGACAACTAATTTGTTTTTTCTTATTACTTTTAGCGAAAGATTTTCCACGTATCTGCGTATCACCACTACTTTTCTATTTCAGATTCCTTATTCCTCGTACTATTCCTACTGTTCCGTTGCTAATGCTCTTTTGTATGAGAGTAGTGTTATTTTTGGTAATAACGTCAATGCTATTACAAGGCAGCTAATTTGACATAAAAGCAGCACAATAAACAACTTACTGAACAGCTTATTGCAGGGCATAATATTATAAACAATTTACAAAGTGGTGTCCTATCTAAATGTTAATGAAAGTTGCAAAATGCAACGCTGTATAAGGTACAGATTATTACCCATTCAACAACCATAATCTGCATACTTTAACTAGATTTAGCTATTACTTTTTATGGAATGTTCACAGAAGCACTTGGAAAAATGTAACAAACGTTGTACCTTATCTACAGAAAGCATTCAATTACTAATTGAATACCTTCTTTCGTAGAGAAGTAGCCTTCTTCCTTCACTAATTGGATACCTTCTTTCTCCATCTCATAAGATTTTACGGAATGTGCCTGTAAGAAGCATTACTGTCGTATTATCTTCATTAAAACGGATAAAGTGGATAAATTATAAAATATAAATATACGTAACAACATAAATAAAATGAAGGTACTTTAGATATTTTAGTCAAAACATTCATTTTGGATTCAGATTCAATATAATGTTAATCTCAGTCACAAAAAATTTACAGTCTCAATGTTAAATTGTACAAATCATAAAAAGTCATTAAATTATAAAAGCCAGGTAGAAATACTACTTACTTTCTAAAGACAAATTAATTGTTACAATATACACAAAATGAGAATGCGTACAATAAAGGGACGGCTTTGTCACTCAAAAAGAAATTAAAAATGCCCAAGGTTTTCAGGAAAAAACCAAGAAGAGAGCAGGTGGCATCTGGACTGACGAAAGGAGGGAGAAACATCGATCAAGAATGAAGGAGATTTGGGAGAGGAAGAAGGGAGAGGAGAAGACGGGAAGAACCAGTTGAACCGAACGTAGTGCCACAGTGGTTCATACGACAAAAAGTCAGGGCTTTGGAGTAAGACTATGCATTTGCTAAGAATAAATGAACAGACGTACGTAATTAAGTGTTTGACAGTAACTAATTTAAAAAAAAATGGTTTACTTAAAAGAGTAGCTTGTTATACGTCTTTTGTATTACACTTTACTTTAAAAAGAAATGACAATATGTCAATAGTTTTTCTGCTATTATGCACCATATTCTACGGTGTTACTGAAATCGTTCTCTGAATATATTTGTTCTTACTTAGTGCGCCATTTTTTTAATTTTCTCTTCTGCTTAAGAGTCTGAGAATCGAATTTCAGCTCCTTATTTTCTTTGCCGTTTTCAGAGAACATCCTTGACTCTAGGACAATGTAATTATAAGGAAATTACTTTTCTGAATATATCAGCTATTCTTTCTTCAAAGATTTTACTCTTAACTAGTTATGTATGTTTATATCTCCTAATAGATGTTCTCTGTTGTTGGTTTTTCTGTACTAATGTCGTGGCACACTGTATCTGAATGTTGCAACTTTTTCAATTATTACAATTTATAAGGTTTCGGACATTAGCCATCGTAAGTTAAAATTAAGAACACGACGTTTTGACCTCTGTAGAATCAGAGGTCGTCTTCAGGCAACGTAAACAAAGTGTTTTGAATCCTTACCACTAAATTCACTACTATCGGAATAAGAAATAATAATCGGCAATAAAAACTTTGATAATTAAAAAACTAGACCGAACCGAGAACTCACTTTAGCACGAAGCGGAACACTATCATTATGAACCTTAGGTAACCCATAAATATGAGTTTACGTATGAGTTTGCAACCACAGGAGGAATCTTTGTATGCTGAAATTGTGAGTACGGTTTCATTAATTTTTTTTTTGCACTATATTTGTTTAACTAAGATTTGGAGTTTTGGAGTTTTTAAAATATCTATTTATTAGTGATATATTTATCGTTGTATTAATTTTTTGTTCGCCTGAAGACGACCTCTGATTCTATAGAGGTAGAATCGTCGTGTTCCTTAATTTTACCTTACGATGGCTAATGTCCGAAACCTTATAATTTGTAATGAGTGTATTACGCTATCGATTATTAATAATTTTAAGAATTGCATTTTCCTTAATCTTAAGATTATTTTCCTTTCTAATATATATTGTTGTCTGTTACTATCAACTATTATCCGTGATTATTATTTTAACCGATTTAGTTAATTTGTATTTAATTATTAATGGACATCAATACTACTGAAAATTAACATTTTGTGTGTTAAACTTTTTTTTAAGTAGTCTGCATCTCTCTGTCTTCAAATTCCATATTACTACTGTTTTCTCAACTGACATATTTTTTAACTTAGGCAGTAAATTATAATGGGAGTTGGCAACAATTTTATGTATTTTTTATTTAATTTTTGTATTATTGCCTTATTTTCTTTAGGATATGAATTCAGTTCGTTCTATATTTTCCTGTGTATCACTATTTTGACTTAAGGAACCACAGGCCAGTTTACTTAGGCTGTGTGATACTAATTCCATGTGTTCCTCTTTATATTAAAAACGTAAATGTTGTTATGATTGTCTAACAGATCGTCTTATGGTACAGTGGGATAAAAATACAGACACCGATAAAGTCACTAATTACGACCGTTAATTTGTCACAAATAACAAATTGTAATCAACAAGGTAGTCTTATTCAATAATTCAAGTTAAAATTATCTACATTATGCAATAATAATACTATCTCTAAGAGTTACGCACTATCTACAAAACAATGGTCACTTTCCACTAATCACTTGTTCCGCACTAATAAAATCGCCCACTGTAACTGATTTCTAAGCCGGCCGCTGTTGCTTATATGGTAGCCGCAGCTGTTCCAGAATAATTTTTGTATTCTTTTGGCGGCAGCCGGCATAATTTACGTAGTTACAAGTACTCTCAAACAGTCTGGAGTGATACGTAAATGGACGGCCTTGACACAGACGCCACACGCTTGGCAAGTCAGTAGGAGTGTAGAACGACACTCTTGTCTTTTCGAGAAGTTTCCGTAATTGTAGCAATATAAAATAATACACGACTCAAATGATATTGCCTGTTTTTTTCTAAATCTCTTGACAATGAGGGAAGGGGGAGCGTTCAGTTTGTTTTCCAATAAACTCCCTTCAAACGAAGCTGTGTGATACGCCAAACGCTGAACTGGAAAGGACCGAGAGATCTGCTTTTCAGAGAGGATACATTTTCCGTCGCTTCACACGTAATTCGTGGTAATTGCACGTGGCTCTTTTTAAAAATTCAAATGCAATACTACCTAGAATTAAATAAAAGTACTATAATAAGCAATAAGTCCAAAAACACCAAAAAAGTATACTGTTTAGAAGCTATTAATGTATAATGAGAAAAAATATTAAATAACATGAATTAATAAACAGACATTTCCGATCTGACGATGAGCTGTGAAGCTTGAAAGCGCTAATCGGAATAATTTTTCTATAGCGGTGTGCAACAGTGATAACTCTGTGATTATAACCACTAACACAACTTTCTTAATTAAAACATGAATTAATGTTTACAGTTTTGTGTGTTGAATACCTTAATTAAAAACTTGGTTATATTTGAATCAAATAAGAAGATAACAGCGTCTTCCAATTTAGTAAGTGATAAGAACTTATAATTTTGTTTTCAACAGTTGTAAATCAAAAAGTTCATAACATTTGAAATAACTTGTAGCAGAATTCACAACCACTGAACTGATGTTACTACGCAAAAACAGCTACAGACATAACAGTTACACAGAGAAAACAAATATGTCTTTGTTTCTCTTATTTCAGTTGCTGTTAATTGATTTTCATTGTACAAACAGCGGCCGCCAGCACTTCAACGAATTACTGTGGTAGAAATAGAAGAGTGCTCGACTTCAGTTACAATTACTTGATGTAGTGTTAAAACAATTTACTTAGACACTCAACATACTAGATAGACACGCGTTATTTCTGTAGTTCGTCTGTACTAAAAAAATTAATTAACTAACTAATACAGTTTTCTCATATTTTGTAGAAGAAGATTTTTAAGCTTGTTACAGTCGCTTCGTATGTTTCTTTTACTACCTGTCGCTCTGTCTGTCAACGTCCTTTATCCCTATCCCTCACCTTCTATTTCTCTCTCTCTCTCTCTCTCTCTCTCTCTCTCTCTCTCTCTCTCTCTCTCTCTCTCTCTCTCTCTCTCTCTCTCTCTCTCTCTCTTCCTTTTCTTTCTTCTTAATCGTTTTAATGTATTAAAAAAACGTATAATTAATGAGACCGAATTTGAATAAAATTACGGAAGATTATTACGATTATAATACCATCTGCAATATCTTTTGTAGTGGTAAACGATATTGCAGACAGACCTACTTTCTACAGCCCAAGTCGGGCCCTGGCCTCTACCAATATCCGCCTCCAGTCTACTCTATCCATTGCAGCCCTCCTCCAGTTTCTTATCCCCATGTCCCTCGCGTCCTCTTCCCACCTCTTCCTCGGTCTGCCTCTAGGTCTCGTTCCCTCCCATGTACCCAGAAGAGCCCTTTTGGGGTTCCTGCCATCCTTCATTCTCATAACATATCCGGCCCAACGCAATATTTGCATTTTTATAAAATTTGAGACTGGTATCTCTTTACACATTTGATACAGTTCATTGTTGTATCTCAGTCTCCATGAGACATTTTCTTGTATTGGACCTATAATGCGTCTAAGAATTTTCCTTTCAAAGGTGTCTATGTCGGCTGTTTTCTGTGTGCTTGTCCATGCCTCACGCCCGTAGCATAACGCCGGTCTGATGACAGTCCTATATATTTGCATTTTTGTTTCACTGTGCACATCCCCAGACCTAAATGATGGCAGCAATGCGAAGTATGCCTTGTTAGCCATGGTGGTCCGTCTTTGGATCTCCGGCTCCTCTGATCCAGTCTTTGCTAGGTTCACTCCGAGATACGTGAAATTCTCCACCACTTCAATTATGTCCTCCTCTATCTCAATGATATTATGAGCCTGGTCCCTTCTTGTTTGGATAAGCATTTTTGTTTTATCTATATTTATGGCTAGCCCAACTTCCTTGGGTTTGTTTTTAAGCTCCAGAAATATTTCTTTAGCTGCCGCGATCCGTCTTGACATGATGTTAATGTCATCTGCATATGCGGCTATCTGTACAGTTTTATTTGTCAACGGATTGGAGTTATTTATTGATAATCCTCTAATTACATATTCCAATGCAATATTAAATAGTGTTGGGCTAACACATCTCCTTGCTTTATTCCTAATGTGATATTTATGGGTTCAGTTAGTTGGCTATCCACTTTTACTTGGGCTTCAGTCTGCTGCATGGTCACTTGCGTTAATCTTACCAGCTTGCCTAGAGAATATGAAGCAAGAATATGAAGAGAATAGAAGAGTGCCAAATAAAGTATGTAGAAAAAAGAAAAAACTTTTGAAAATGGGCTGCTTCTTAAAATGGAGCAGGACTTTGCAGATGGAAGAATAGGGAATGCTTATAAATATCTTAAGTATCTCAGGGAAGGTTATAAACCATCTACAACACTCTGTAGAGACAGAGAGAATAGAATTGTCAGTGACCCAGAGAAAATTAAAACTATCTGGCGAGAATACTTCAATGGCCTCCATGGTGGCGTGATAGAGGGAGGAGAAATTGTTGCTCACACCCCGTGGAATGCAAACATTGGGGAGATGGAATTTGACCCACCATCAATTCAGGAAATAGAAGAAGCTATTAGTGCCCTCAAGAACAACAAGGCACCAGGTACAGACTTAATTCCTGCAGAATTGCTTAAAGCTGGAGGTACTGATATGGCAGTCGCACTGCACTCCTTAATTATGTACATATGGAAAACGGAACAAATGCCCATGGAATGGAATAAATGCATTATATGCCCTATTTATAAAAAAGATTACAAACTTCAATGTAAAAATTATAAAGGCATTTCGCTGCTGTGCACCTCCTACAAGGTTTTTACATATATCTTGAACCAAAGGCTAAAACCCCTCACAGAAAATATAATACGGGAATACCAAGCTGGATTCCGACCTGGAAGGTCTACAATCGACCAACTCTTCTCGATAAAACAGACCTACTTTTACCAATATAATAATGTCGCGTTTCATTCTGTTACATGTATGAACCAATTTAATAATCTTAAAATATTAAGATGTTCTTTAACTTTTTTAATTATTTTAAAATTATGTATAAGGTTGAGTTTTAGCGTTTCGTTGATATTTGATTTTCAGTTTTGACGTTTGATGGAAACAGAGAAAATAAATTGTAAGTGCATTAACTGAGACTCAAACTGTAATGACTGGTGCCTGTAGCGTATTAAAACAACGAAAAATTTATAGAAAGGAATAAAATAATTCTAAAGCCTAATATTTATACGTATTTCTGGTTGAAGGATAAATTTGAAAAAAAACAACAACGAAATTTACTAATGCTTCTTATAACATTTTATATGTGGCCACATGATATAAGATTCTTGGATTGATACCCGTACGCACAACTAATCCTTCTGTTATACCACACGTCATGTGTCGCTATAATTTATCTAGAGGATTTCTTGACAGTATTTATCGTAAGATGAAATTATCGAATATGAGGTTGAGGTTAAACTAAGAGAGGTGCCACAGCTCATACAGCGGCCCCAACTGATTGACACTGAATCAATTTTTAACAAATTTAATTAAAAAGAATCAATAGCAGTAAAGTTAGTTTTTATCTAAGTATACTTTTACAGTTGGTCATCGGGTCAAAAGATGGAAAATTTGTGTCGTCAATCGAAATTTTTGTGTCAAAAAGAAACTGAAATGTGAATACAATAAGGAAAGGGTTTTGAAATGGAGTTAACCTTACATTGGTTGTCAATATTTGTTATTTGGGTTAGTATTTATAAAATATCTGGAAAAATCATTTAGGTTGTTACAATTAGCAAGGTTATTACTAGACGTTAGTAGGTAGAAAGAAAACATACCGTACTGTATCTGAAGGTGCTGTAATCCTCCTGTTTGGTTCATTACAACTAAACCTTTTAGCTTGCGAAGGTTCATCTGCTTCATCATGCTACCCTGCAGCATGAAGAGAGCAGTGAAGAAGAAAGCAAAATTAAAACTACTAAAAAAATAGGCAGGATTATTGGAATAATAAAGCAAGAGAGAGATTTAAAACATTTTGTAGAAAAAATCATGAAGGAAAACAGAACTCTCTAAAACGAAAGTAACAGGAAAACCGGAAACACGTTGAAAATTAGGTATACGAACGATATAATTGAAGATAAGTACATTATATATTCTGTTTACATTATTCTCTGCTTTACTGCTTTAAACCAGTGGCTTGTGCGACACCCATCAGTGCATTGCATAACATGATTTTTCAATAAAATGTTTAATGTCCAAACCCCTAGTTATTTGATCCACAGTCCTAATCCTTCCGACTTATCTGGCGTGCTCCTGATGACCAATAGATCTACTGAATAAAATATTTCTTTTCATTATCTAATTGTTTGTAAGTTTAACATTAAAAAATGCTTGATTATGACACATCCTACTTGTTCTTTTAACGATTTGTGTACTATTTCCTTAGTTCACTGTGCTCGCCTTATGGGTTTATTTATCTGTCTAGCCTTTTGAGTTATTCTTGTATACTCACAGTCATAAGTAAGTTTATTTATTATTAGCGGGGGGTCCTACAGTCTATGCCGCATCCCGCATTTTGATCACCATTTCTCCCTATCTTTCCCAGTCATCGTCTTCAATAGCTCGATGTATCATGCTTTTCCTAATTCCTGTTCTCCATTGTGTTGTCAGTCTTCCTATTCTTCTCCTGTTTGTGGTGTGTAAGTCAATGCTTTCTTTGGGCATTGCTTCTCTTCCATCCTCATTACGTGACCATACCATAGCAACTGTCTGGATTCTATTCTTTCTGCTGTTGTAAATATGCGCCCTGTTTTCCATATTATATCGTCATTTCTAATATGTCGCATTCTCGAAATATTACACGCTCTTCTTTTCTTAAGACGGATAAGTAAGTACTGACCTTAAATTTACATTCATTTCCTAAGTTACAAAAAGTCTATATAAGTTTAAATTACTTTTGTATCCTACAATACTTCATTTATAACGCTATTCAGACAGTTTTATTTAAAACCCTCTTGACGTAACGGGTATTTAAGAGAACAGATATTTTAATTAATGGATAAAATTAAATATTACAATTGCAGAAAACTACTTTAAAATAAGAAGTAATTATTTGCAGAGATCATTATTAAAATTTTTTTTGGAGAAAAATACGCGCTGCGGCGCATGCAGATCTTGGACAAAAAGGTAAATGGACACACGTAGTTTAAATAAATAAAGAATACAACCAAAAAGAATTCATAGCTAATCCGCCTTGCCCTTGTTAGTACAAACTGGTAAACAGGAAATGCTCTAGGTAAACAGATTGTTGAAGAATTTGAGGACATAAGTTTACCAAAAACTGCTAAAAGTTACAAACTAAGTGAAAACAATATTTACAGAGAATATCGTCTTTTCTACGCTTGACGCACGTCAGGTTTACGCGTTAAGTTAATTAAGTCACGTATATGTGAAACCACATAGCGGAACGCGTGAAACTATAACTTGCTTCTACTAGGTTTTATTATGAGAATTGGATAATTTCTTTAGTTTCCCGCGCTAAAACTTCTGCTACAAATATTTTTGTGTGATGTCAATACGCTTGGCTCTTGTCGGTTGTCTAAATTTTGCTTGGTTTCTAAAGTTTCACCAATTCTGAATTCATATTATTCAATATTCATGTTTAATATAGTAACCAAATCACTTGTACGAATTAATAAATTAATTAATTATTAATTGTCATATTAATATCATATAAATTATATAATAATCATATTATTCAGTTTGACAGTAAATCGAGCAAGTTACGTTTTGGTACACTAAGATGTTTTTTTAATATTTCCTATGCAAGACCAAAAAAAAAAAGGGCTTTAAATGGTGAGTCATAATGAACTTATAAACTTATAGTCATAAACTTATTGACGGATGAACGTGTAAGTTTAAAGTTGATACACATTTTTCTAAGGCTGAAATGAGTACGGTATGTTAAAAACAATTACAGGGATAAACAAAGATGGGGTATTGTGTCCCAGAAATTTTCACCACTTGGCGATGCAAAAAATATAGTGTAATTTATGTGCACTTTACAAAATTTAAGCAAAACAATTCATCGTTTTTGGAACGAGGAATGAGTCAGTTCCTAGAATAAACATCGATGTAGAAAACCAAACGTGACTTCCATGTTCTAAGATTTATATAAATTTAGATCATTTACTTGAATTCGGTTCGATAATTTCTAAAAAATATCCCCCACCCTCAAACAATGTTCACTATTTATAGACACAGACACACACATAGATAGACATTTATCAATTTACAGTGGTTTAATATGACTTTATTTTTTGAAGCAGTTATTTATCAACATTAAGTACTTTACGCCTGTTAAAACACAAAACAATGCAGGTAAACTACCCCTCCCACTTAACCGAACAAGCACATTTTTGATGCTTACAGTATTATTGAGCACCAGTTTCATTATATGTAATTATTAAGGTTTATTATCCTTCAAAATGAAGTATATTATTCGACATAAAAAAGGTAGTTTTAGGAAAATTACCTCCTGCCGTTTCGACTACCCTCTTTATTTATAGATATTTCATGTACTTTCCTACAGTGGATTAATATGGCCTCCTTTTCAGGACAGAATGTATTTATAAAAATTAAGAACTTTACTAATCTTGTTAAAACGTAAAACGATGCAGGTAAACTACCCCTCTGTCTTAACCTATCGTCACCGAAGTCAGTAAGCCTTGAGTCCCCTACAACTAGGTCACATGTAGAAAACTAGAACTAGAAAACTAGAACTACAACTAGAAAACTGTATTTGATTGTTTAAAGTTGCGGCAGTTATCGTTCGTTATAGTAAAAATTCCACATACAAATACACGGACATTACAGAAAATGACTTTTATTTACGGGTAAGCGTAGTACGATCAGAATCAGCCCTTATCTCAAACACAATTTTTTTCGCGATCACCATACTTCCATTTCCTTACGGAACATGGAAGTAAAAATGAATCTGATTCGTTGTACTGGATATGATTTGGTTTATTCTTTTTTCGATTTTTATTCTGTAACGCTTATCATGTTTATATTACGTATCCTTTACCTGCATATTCTGCGACTCTATGAAATACAATTTACATTTAAGAACTAATGATCTAATCGTGTTCTACTAACATTTTAAAATAAATAAATTGTAATACGCATTGTTATACAGAATTAATTCACGCAAAGAAGCACAAAATTTTTTAATTTTTTCAAAGTATTTATTTGGAATTTTACACGTTTTTGCACCATGCATCTCATTGCAATTATTTAGTGTATGGTGACTGTAGTATTGTTTTGACTTTTTTGTCTCTACAATAAGTTCATCCCTGGCATTTACCCATTGTGATCATACTCTGGTTAGCCAGTTTTAATTTTATGTTTGTCACGATTAGAACAGCAAAGCATGTGAGTACACCGCAAGCGCTACATGCGCGCGCGTGCCAGTTTGCGTGCTGGAGTCAATGCAAGGCACGCGCTTGCACTGGCCCCAACATGCAATCTGCACGCCAGCATGTGTCTGCCAAACGGGTGTGTGTGAGTGTGATGCCCGCGTTATAATCGAGACAAACAAAATACTAAAAAACGCCATTGTCTCCAGTATTTCACAATAGGTAAATTGGCTACGAGATCAATTTATTTGCAGAGACGTCTGTTGACAAACGTCTGTGATCGTTGTTCGTTTCAATTAAACTAAATAATTTCGTTAAATTTTTATCTATTGCTTAGAAACGAGTAACTTTTTTAAGAATTGGAGCAATGAAACATCAATTCATTGAAACAATTTTTCTAAATTATTTAGTACTATGAGAAATTAAATTATATTTGAAGAAAATTGCATTTATAAAGATGCTTTAAAAAAGTATCCATAGAATAATTTTCTAGAATATCTGTCTGCCTACAAAAAAATTAAAGTTACAATAGACAGGGAATACACAAGACGAGGTATCTATCCTTTAAAGTAAAGTACTTTATTCGATATCAAATCATTACCTATTCCTCCTTCGACTACCTTTTTTTTTATAGACATTCCATCTTCCTTTCTTCAGTAAATTATTATGACCTTCTTTTCAGGATATTTAATTTATCAAAATGAAGTACTTTACTCTTGTTAAAACGTAAAACGTTGCAGGTAAACTACCCCATCCATTTAATAGATCTTCAAAAAAATGAATAGGCATTGACTCCTCTACAACTAGGACACAAATGGAAAAACTTACTGGATTCTGTTTGAATTTGCGGCAGTTATCGTTCACCATAGAAAAATTCTACACACAGACACACAGCCACACACACACAGACACTTTACGGAAAATGACTTTTCTTCATGTTTTGAGGGTAGTACAATCAGTATCTGCCCTTATCCCGAACACGATTTTTTCACCATCACCATACTTCCATTTTCTTATGGAACATGGAAGTAAAAAACGTCGTTAACATGAAGATACAAGTATATACCTGAGAATAATTTAAACAACGGAAGCAGGGGCGACTTTACGGGGTGGACCGGACCCTCCCCTCTCCCAGAGGGTCCAAAAAAGTTGACGAAATTTGTTAATCTCTTAACTTTTAGGCTCATTGATTATTTTTCAGCTAGTAACTCTTTTGAAAATATAGAAACAGGTTTATTACACAGGAAAATGACTTTTCTTCATGTCTTGAGGGTAGTACAATCAGAATCAGCCTTTATCTGGAACATGATTTTTTTCGTGATCATCATACTTCCATGGGGGCAGTCCATAGAATTTGTTTGTTCTCTATGAGATTATTTCGAGAAGGAAAAATTGTCGACAGAACAGCAGCTGCACTCTATATAAGTAAAAATACGTTGGTAACGATAAGCATGGAGAAATTTAAACAAAGCGAAAACAGACTTTTACAACGGGAACATCCGGTGAAAAAAAGATGAATAGAAAATCGTTTTATAAATCTACATTGTTTTGCAGAAGATGCCATTCATCGCCATTTATATGAACATTACAGTTGTAAAGTCTATTCTACAATAAAAGCCACTAGTTAGTCTTCACGAAGCTAGTTGCTTTTCACTCGCCTTTACGGCCCGTAATTAAAAACTTGGGATTTAAATTTATCACCGTTTCGGGTAGAAAGCTATTAATGGAACAAGAACACATACCTACTTCTCGGTTTAGGTTTTTAGAAGTGTAAGAAATGAAGATTTTAATAACGTTGTTTAGGTTAACGAAGCATGGGTGAACGCAGGACACTCTTTAAAAAAAATGTTGATCGTGTGATTCTAAGGCGGGAACGATGACAGTGCAAATTTGAAAAGGTGGGAGACTTACAATTATTCACGCCGGAAATTCTCAGGAGATTATTCCCAACTGCGTTCTTTAATTTAAATTAAAAAAAACTTCTGACTATCATAAAGAAATGAATCACAAAAATTTAAAACCTGCTTTGAAGAATTACTGTTAACGAAGGTGTCTCCCAATTCAGTGATCGTAGTGGACAACCTACCATAGCATTCTGTGATTAAACACAAGGCTCCAAAAATTGCTTCAAAATAGGAAGAAATTGTTAAATGGTCAAAACATTCCACTGACAAAAGATACGAGAAAGGCTGAGTTGATGGATTTAGTACTACTTAATAAACCACAGTTTCGAGCTGGCTGAAAGTTATGGCCATAAAGTCATCCGGTTGCCTCCACATCACTGCCACTTTAACGGCATACAACGAATATGGGTCAGGGTTAAAAAATACGTTGCCGGAAATAATATAAAATTCACAATGACTGAAGGCGAAAAATTAACAAATGAAACCACACAAAGTATTACTGGAGAAGATTGAAAGAAGGTAGTCGAACACACAAGTCAGTTATTGAAGACGCATGGGAAAATGAAAATATAGTGGAACAGCAGGTGGAAAATTTAATCATTTCTGTGAATTGTTCGAGTGACAGTGAATCAGTTCAATCTGAAGACAGTGACTCTACATTAGGCGGAGTTAACCAATTATAAACGTAAATTTTTATTTTGTTTAATGTTTAAAGTAATGTTACGTTACAAATTAAAAATATTTAATTTTTAACAAAACAAAAATTAACAAACGAAATATTATTGTTCACTGTACTAATTTCTATCAATTATAAATTATTATTTCACTATGTGTAGGCAGTTTTATTTTTAAAGAAATTGAGAATCTCTATATATTAAGTTAATGGTATATTAATATAGTAACTACTAACATGTTTGTTAAGTAAACTGTTATGATATTAAATCCATACCAGAATATTAAGAAACATCACAAATTACCCGAGTTGGACTTAACTGGAATTAGCGTAATTCACGTCATTTTACAAAAAAAAATAAATAAAAAAATGTTTAAAGCGATTGTGCCAGATTAGTGCATTATGACTAAGGTAATGTACAGTATAAATGAAAATGTTTTTGCAACCTTCATATTACAATCGTATTGTAACTTATTAAAATTAAATCATAGTACTCCAGTTAGGCGAATTCATTACAGAAGCTTCTCTGGATGTCTCACTATAATTATCTGTCATGTATTAAGTATGCCTGTATTAAACCCTTATGCCTAAAAAACCGTACTAAATGACCTTGCGCGTATAAAGTGTTGTAAGTTGTTTGTATGTGAATCTTTTTTAAACGCTTTTATTTAACTTGCTTTTCGTGTCGGTCTCGGGTGATTTTTCAAATCGAATTTTCGCACACTTCGCGATGTGCTAGCGACTTGAAATTTTGCATACACACTTGAATCACGTGACAATACAATATTATGAAAAAAAATACATACATACATTTACCAATGTACAGATTATAAGTTAAGTGTAGTCGCATTCATAAGCAAAGTTTTATATGTGCTACGTTATTGACAACAAAGAAGTAGTATCTATGGAAACTCACCGGTTCCCATTTTCGATCACGCGCAAAGTAATTTTACTTTGTACAAAACGTTTCACTTTGAATAAAACTCTTCTAAAATTTAAAATAAATAAATAATTCTTAATATGAATTACCCTGGCTTGGTATATGGCACTATTGAAAGTTTTCGATCTCAGATACGGTCTTTTTTAGGTTAATTAATACTACACTTCTTAAAATTAAACACACAAAAATAATGAATAACAACTAACAAAATATCGGTATGGAGAACCATACATGACTTCCATGTTCTATGATTTATATTTAAAATCATTTTCGAAATGAAATATTACCATAGAAACTACTTCTTTCTACTTACTGCTTCAGCCTTAACCACAGTACTGTGGTCACTAACGTATACCACCTCACGTTATCGCACTCGATTTTCACTGATGATGGAAGTCGATGGCATTGCCGAAGCGTCTGGTTTTGTAGAAAACATTGGACTACGGCCAAACATCCCGGGAAGGAATTTTAATAAAAACTACTTCTTTGTTGCCGATAACGTTGTACAATATATATAAAAAATTCCATAAAATTAATAGCTTGAATAAGTTAATATTTGATCTCCATTAAGTAGTGCTCAAGTTTCCAAAGTTTTAATATTATGATGTCCGTAATTAAAACATCAGAGCAGGTTTAGTGTGTATGAGGGTACACCGTGGACAAAAATTTTCAACATTTCCTATTGAGCGTTGCTTAGAGTAAAGCTGCGAATCTACAGTGTATGTTTCACAGAACAAACACGCGAAAAAGAAGGAGCGCTCCGAAGTCACTCATGGACCCTCAGCATCTTGCAGAGGGTTCATTCCCTAAAGACGAAAAGTCTGTCTATGAATCGTTCCTCTGTAAACACGTGCAGTTACACTGCCCAGCGATCCACAGGAAGCAAATCGCTATCCACGCTGACACTTTTTCGGCGTGCATGCGTTATGTTGGTATGGGTTTCGCCACTTACCATTTAAAAAGCGTGCAAATGTAAGAAAATAAACATGAGTGAGGCCAGAAATAACGCTAATTGTGTGTGTGTGTGTGTGTGTGTGTGTGTGTGTGTGTGTGTGTGTGTGTGTGTGTGTGTGTGTGTGTGTGTGTGTGTGTGTGTGTGTGTGTGTGTGTGTGTGTGTGTGTGTGTGTGTGTGTCTTCCCTGCCTTTTTATTGCGGTAGTCATAATTATAAAATGGAAACGTAAACATTACATAACTGAGATATGCTTGCCTGCCACGAACGATATATTATTTTATACATGTATATTAACTCATACATAATTTACATTAAAATGACAAAATTATAATTTTATTGCCTGGCAACAAAATTATTTTATTTTTAACAATTAGCCTACCATTGTTTCAAAACGTT
The DNA here is from genome assembly GCA_034769895.1 of Magicicada septendecula. Lineage (NCBI taxonomy): Eukaryota > Metazoa > Arthropoda > Insecta > Hemiptera > Cicadidae > Magicicada > Magicicada septendecula. The sequence goes on from CM068373.1 coordinate 331,074,325, forward strand.
TAAATGAATTTTCAAGTACTTTACTGTTGTTAAAACGTAAAAGGTTGCAGGTAAACTACCCCTTCCCCTTAACCAATCTTCACCAAAATCGAAAATCCTTGAGATCTCTACAAATCAAGACTGTATGCAAAATGTTATTTGATTCTGTTTGAATTTGCGGCTGTTATCGTTTGCCATAGAAAATACCCTTGTTAAAAAAACGTTGCAGGTAAACTACCCCTTTCCCTTAACCCATCTTCACCAAAAACAAAAAGTGTTGAGAACTCCAAAATTCAGGGCAGTATGCAAAATATTATTTGATAATGTTTGAATTTGCGGCTGTTATCGTTTGCCATAGAAAATACCCTTGTTAAAACATAAAACGTTGCAGGTAAACTACCCCTTTCCCTTAACCGATCTTTACCAAAATCAACAGATCTTGAGAACTCTACAATTCAGGCTGTATGCGAAACATTATTTAATTCTGTTTGAATTTGCGGCTGTTATCCTTTGCCAAAGAAAAATTACCCTTGATTAAAAAAAACCGTTGCTGGTAAACTACCCCTTTCCCTCAACCGATCTTCACCAAAAACAATAGGTCGTGAGTACTCTACAAATCAGTGCTGTATGCAAAAAATTATTTGATTCTGTTTGAATTTTTGGCTGTTATTGTTTGCCATAGAAAAAAAATCTACAGACAGATAGACAGACAGACAGACAGACACACATACAGACACACAGACATACATACAGACACATTTCGGAAAACGACTTTTTTTCATGTTTTGAGTGTAGTACAATCAGAATCTGCAATAATCTCGAACACGATTTTTTTTTGCCATCACCATACTTCCATTTCTTAAGGAACATGGGAGTAAAAATTACAACAGTGTTATTGTGTGATAGTTCAGTGTTTGTAAAAAAATAGTTCGCTAGTATATATAGTGTCACAGGTTAGTTTATAATAACCGTTTAAAAAAATCTGGCTGTCGTGGGACTGCCAACAGAAGTGTTATCTTAAAAATACCATTTCAAATTAAATGAAAAGTACATCATTTCAAAAAGATAATTTATTAAAAAATTACCGTTAAAAATTACGTTACAACTTAAGCAAATAATTACTAAATGTTTAAACATTTACGTACAATGCATATTAGACTTACCTTTCATTCAACAAATACTTTTTTGTTACATTGAATTCCTTGTAGCAGGAGGAATGGTAACCAATAATTTCATCGTCATAACTTTCCGGAAATATAACGTCGCTGTATTTATGACGTGATTTCAAGTAAAGTTTACATGAATTCCATGATTCTTTAGGCCGTGGGATCGGATATTGTACAAATATATTTGAGCGATACGAAAAAAGGCCTGTTCAACATAACGACTACGACTTTGAAAACATGAGTTTGCTCGAATTCGCAATGCGATTTGAACCATACTATAATAAAAAACAAGATGAAAATAAAGAATCCATTGACCAGTATGAAAATGAGGTTGTACAAACTAGAAATCGGTTTATCACGTTAAGTGACAATAGTAAAATGTTGATAAGAAATAAACCAGCAGTTGTACAGATACCTTACTTCAAGGCATCAGATGATCCAGAAAATTACTATTATAGTATGCTTTTGCAATACTTACCTTATCGTGTTGAAAGTGAATTGCTTGCAGACTACAATAATTCAAAAGAAGCATTTATGGCTCGAGAAGAAAAAATGAAACGCATGAACGAGCACATGCCATTGTTTAGAAAACGAGACCAACAACCCGAGAATGCAATGAATCAAGTACGTGGTTTCGAGATACTCAATGAAGAGCCTGTTTATACAGATTCTGATAATTATGCTGAAGTACAAGAACGACCAATGAATGAAGATGAATTCCAACAAGCCCGGCGAGCAATGAATTTTGGACAAAGAGAAGTGTTTTCATTCATTACGTGAAACGTTCACGACCAAATCATGAACGGCATTAAAAATCGCATTCGATTATTCATTACAGGAAATGCAGGAACAGGAAAGAGTTTCACATTACATCTTCTTAAAAATCAGGTTAATAGATGTTATGGAAAAAATACTGTAAAGGTATGTGCACTAACTGGAGTAGCAGCACGATTAGTTGGAGGCTCTACGTTACACAGCACTTTGAAGCTGCCCGTTCAAAAAGATGGAAGGATTTTACAGCCTCTTTTGACTGGACTTTACTTAAGACAATTGCGTCTGCAGTGGAAATATATTGAATTTATATTTATAGATGAAATATCAATGGTACCTTACGAAATGTTATGCATGATTGATTCAAGATTAAAGCAATTAAAGAATTGTGATGAGTTTTTCGGGGATATCAATGTTATATTATTTGGTGATCTAATGCATCTACCTCCTGTCAGAGGAAGTCAAGTATTCCTCTTTTGTGGCGATTGTTTACTCTACATGAACTTACTGGGAATATGAGACAACAAGGAGATACAACGTTTGTTGATATTCTCAACGCTTTAAGAATTTGGAAACTTACAGCTGAACATATTGGGATATTAATGAAAAAAGCCAGTAATAAAGCGACTGGTGAGTTTTAAATTGAAAGAGCTGTAAGAATCTATCCTACAAATGAGCAAGTGTTTAAACATAATCAGGCAGTAATTAACCATTTCAAAAGTAAAGGAATCACAATGAATGTAATAAAAGCTCAAGATACACTAGTGGATGCCACTCGGAGCATGGAGGATAAAAATTTGGATAATATCATCCCGACTGATATCAATAAAACAGGAGGTATGCCAAAAGAGTTGGAAATTTTTGTAGGGGCCAAAATTATGTTACGTTCAAACATACATCTTAATAAAGGTCTTGTGAATGGTGCGATTGGATTTATCACAGAAATCATATGGCCATATTTTCGCCGTGCAAGTGCAAAAAGAAGACATACCGTTAGTTCGTGTGGACTTTGGCCAAGGTGAAATACATAAAATTGATCCAATGTCTGTCCAATTTCCTGCAAAATTCAGTTATGGCACTGTTGAAAGAAGAATGCTGCCAATGGTCTTGTCGTGGGCTTCAACAGTGCACAAGATGCAAGGCAGTACTGTAGATCATGCGGTTGTTTATTTGGGACCAAAAATGTTTGCAGAAGGACAGGCATATGTCGCTCTTAGTCGAGTCAAATCTTTGGAAGGACTTCAAATTGAAGAAATAGATAACACAAAACTTCTTGGAAAAGAACCGTGGAATAATAATGCGTTAGCTGAAATGGACAGAATGCGATCACTTCATCCGAAATAAATATTGTTAAAATATGTATCAAATAATAATAATGATACTGTAAATTATTGTAATTATATTCATTTTTGTATCTATGTTTTTGTAAATACTACTGTATAGTAAATACCCTGCAATATACGAATGGAATTGTAACATTACTTTAATCATGTGATTATATATGTATATATATAATTCCATTCGTATATTGCAGGGTATTTACTATACAGTAGTATTTACAAAAACATAGATACATTATAAATTATATACAATAAAAAGTTATTTATCAGTCTATGTATTTTAATAAATAATATTTTATTGGTTGCCAATCATTCATTTTCCATTATCTAATTTATCCATAAATTTGACTAAAAAGGATAAAATAAAAAAAAAGTTAAAAAAATTTTTTTTTTAACGCTTTTATTTAAAATTTATAAAATATTCAATGTACTAAAAAGACAAAAATAATTTGTCTTATACTAAGTACAATAATGATCCATGTACTACAAAGGAAAAAATAATTTAACTTTTAATCAAATCATCAAATACAATGAGAAATAATGAAAATAATGTTCGTTAATCAAAAATTTTTGTAACATTAAGTATCACTAATAATAAAAGCGTGGGCGCCGAAGGAATGTTAAAGTACCATGTTTACATCAATATTTAATAAAAAATACCTATACTTGATACTATTTGTCCTAAATTTAATTGATTATTAAAGAATTACATTTTTCAGAATATTCATATATAACAAATATGTAATTCCTTAATTGTCGATTAAATGTAGAACAATCAATTCTAGGTCTTCATGGTACATTAACATTCCTTTGGCGCCCACGCTTTTATTATTAGTGATACTTAATGTTACAAAAATTTTTGATTAACGAACATTATTTTCATTTGACTTATTCATGATATCCGGGTTGTTTGGCCGTGGTCCATGGTTTATAACAAAACCATATAAAAACATTTTGTTATAAACCATGGACCACGGCCAAACAGCCCGGATATCATGAATAAGTCATATGACACCGGCCGTGAAAGCCTGAGGAATAATTATTTTCATTATTTCTCATTGTATTTGATGATTTGATTAAAAGTTAAATTATTTTTTCCTTTGTAGTACATGGATCATTATTGTACTTAGTATAAGAAAAATTATTTTTGCCTTTTTAGTACATTGAATATTTTATAAATTTTAAATAAAAGTGTTTAAATTTTTTTTTATTACCTTTTTTTATTTCATGTTTAAAGTTGTTTCCGTTTCATTACAAGTGTCAATACCAAACTAGTTTTAATATTAATATAAACTGGAGCCTCAGAAGTGGAAAATGTGCTCTAAAAGTTACAAGCTTTTTCATCGTGTTTTTCTTACGATGTTTTGTTTTTAGCGAATGTTTCTTTGATAATCACATAACAGTCTATTAAAACATAGGCATACTTACTGAAAAACTATTTGTAAAACTAATAATAGGCTATTGAGAGTGGGGTCCAAAGGAGATGTGACGCGAACATATGCTTTCATAGAAGAGAAACGCACCAGCCTCTCCATCCCAACTCCACTCTCACCTACACGTCGGTACACCCTGTTACGCAGAGCAATCCACTCCAAGATTGTGGTAACCAATCCTTTCGGCAGAGTGGATCGGTAAGCAAACGAGAGATGGGGGGTTCTGTGAGGGTAGTCTAGGGGTATGTTGGGTCCTGGGCTGGAAGGATAGTGCACATCTGCAGCAGGGTGTGCATCTAGTGTGAAGGCGGAGAAGGCCCTAGTAGCCAAACGGACGCACACATGGGATGAGTCAGTTAGCCTACTGTGACCGGGCAGAAAGAGCTCGTCAGCTGAGGTAAAACCAACTCTCTAGGGGAAGAGCACCACGAAATCGAAGATCCTGGTCCTCCAGGTTGGGGGTTGGATCGGAGAATTCACATATCCTATTTGTGAAACTCTTTTATGTGCAGAAACCTATCAGTTTCTCAGCCAGTCAGTTGTCTGCACTTGATCGGGACAACTGGCGGAGACTGTTAAAGAAGGCCTTGACTCAGTAATGGGTTGTCGCGCTGCTGAAGAAGAAGAATAAGAAGAAGACTATTGAGATATCGGATTGTCGTTTATTAGACTACATAATTTCAGTGAATGTAGTAACAAAGCATTGAATAGGCTTACTTCTTGCGGAACTGTTCATATTTAGAAAGTAATAAATATAGTTATAGTACGGTAGAAACAACTTTGAAGTTGTAATTACCATTAACTAGTGAACTGTAAGTAGGCATCCAACTATATAAAGTTTTGCATTTAATTATATTTGCATTTTAATATAATGTATACCTATAATTTCCTTTCAAAGACGAGCTTTAATTATTAACTGCTTTATACTGAAAACAACTTCTTCACTATATGATGTTGAGTTGAATACTAACTTCGTGTAAACTGAAGTTTCTATATCGACTTCAATTTTAAACTTTAAAGTTCAGATAGTTGTTGACTAACAGCAAATACTAGTCTAATACTTGGCGTGTTTATGAAGTACAAAAACGCGGGGTTGGAACACTTGCGAGGAGTGACATTTGCCTGGAATGACAGCCGTACTCAAATTGAAGAACATTTTTTGACCGCGAGAAAGGTCCGAAAAAAGTTTACTAGTCCACACAATCAAATTGAGAATCTTACCCTAGAGGAAGGCAGTTCCTGACGCGGGGAACAAAATTAGTTTATTGTTAATATTTGTTTGCAAAATATGTCAGCTCTACTTCTGTCTTTCTGTCTGTCTGTCTAATTCTTCTCTCCCTCTCTCTAACTCTTTAAATATATGTATTGCAAAGATACAAATTAAAACTGCGTAGATAGGTTTCATTGCAGTTATTCAACCAAGTCTATATCTGGCGGTAGGAAAATTTTATTAAATTAAAACATTAAAATTTATTATTGCTTATTACTTTATACTATAAAACTGCTTATTAAAAAAATTGTCTTTCAATAAATGACTCTATTGGTTTGTTTTACAAATAAGTTACTTGTGCGTAGAATTCCCGACGCTCCGCACACTGCTCGTACTCTGCACCACTGCGACTCTGCACGTCGACTGAAGATCAATCCGTTGAATAAACTACGTCTCGGCACATCCACAAACTGCGATATGATACTGTTATTGTTTATAATGGGAATAATCTTAATCTTGTGGATTTAAACTGGGTAAAAATAGATCGTGTATCAAGCTTACACAAATCCGGCTTCTTGAAGTGTTCTCGCATTAACTCAAAATATCTCGTTAGATATTTTGGCCCTAACCAGAAAAATCTTTCACTTTACACAAAAAAGCACTACAGAATGATCTATTTAAAAATATTTGAGTTCTATAAGTGGTAATGGTTACTAAGAACTCGAACTGTGAACCAACTCCTAAGTCTTAACGAAATCGACTTGTCTTGTCACGATAAACTCATGACAGCGAGTACATCTTTCTATGACGAGTCTTTGGAAGAAACTGAGCAATGTGCACTCGACAGAGCATCGGCTCAAATAATATTTAGACCTTCTGATTGATTGTAAATCTAGCAACGTCATAGATGAGAACACAGGTAGACTAAAATCAGGCTTAAACTCTGTCCGACTCTGCAAAGGCCTCTCTAGATTTAATCTACAAATTTTATCACTTCCTTGGAGATAATAAAAATAAAAGACGACTGATTTCATAAAAAAAAAACATAAAAATTATAGTTGTGGAGAATTGAGTATATGGAAAATTTAGCTTATAACCATGAGAATACTCTTTTCAAGTTTCAGAACGAAATATTAATTTTCATCGAAGTTACTAAATAAAATGTAAATCACACGCGCACCCGCGCACTTACACACAAATATTTTACATGACGTAAAAGAGAATAGAATTGTGAACATTTTGACATAACATACTTTTTTAAACATAGCTTGGTTCAAAACGTATGACTACTTTACAAAGAAAGAACAAAATCAATTTAAAACATATCTGTGGCCGTCATAAAATGTGTTATAGGCTTAGTATTCCACTTATATGAACTTACATCCTGTGTACTGTTGCAATATATTACAAGGTGATAGGTTTGTAGCTGACTGCACCTGCAGAAGTAAATTTTGACTGGTTGAATTGATACATTTTTTGGTTATTCCTTTTTTTATATAAAACATACAGTTACATCTAAAATTTATAAGTTTGAAAATATATAAGTTTTGAAATATTTGACAGTTAGCAAATTAAAAAGAGTCTTTACTTGTTTTATATTTTATAAAGAGTTTTTATAATTTCACTTTCCTGAAATTTGCTGGGTTAAGTTGGATCGGTCCGGACGTCGATCTCGCGGGCTAGCTCTTGCTTTCACACCGGCCGTTGTCCTCATAAGCTGGGATGTCGATCTCAGGGTTTCTTCCTGGGCATTGTGTCCATCATGATTTAGTCCTTGTTGACAGCCATCGGTCGTTGAAGATCTCTAACGCCGTACCTGATTTCACGGTCTAATTCAGTCGCTCCCTCAACGATACACTCCGACTTCCCAGAGACTGAGAGACTGCTTATTAGAGACTACTATGAGGAACTATGAAGATTACTTAACTCATGGTTCACTCGTGCTGTGACAGATCTACGCACATGACGCCATTTTTACAAAACAGTATGGTACATTCTAGATTGTACGAGAAAATTGACCACGTGCTGGTGGAGATGATCTTCCTGTTTCTAGAGCTTTCCAAACCACGTGTTTTCAACTGCATGTGATTGATTGACTAATTACATTGTCAGTGGAATAAATACTATTAAAAGTTATTTAAGATTAAAATAATTAGTTATTGTTAGTAATTCTAATGTGCACACTAATATAATTGAGTTATAGCGTGTGTGTTAACGGGCTTACTGTTAATTATTTTCACACATTTCGTTACACTCACAGCACTTATTAACTTTCATTCTACACTGCATTGTTGTTTTTATAGTTTAGTATCGCCTTAAACTACGTTAAAATGCAGTACTTATCCTAATAACAATATTGTCTTATAAGATTCACACGCCTTTGAACCGGACACTAACTAAGGCTTATGTAAATATGTCCCCATATGTTCACTCAAAGTGTGAATGTTTGTCTCATTGCAATGCTGTGTGTGTGTGTGTTTCTCTATCATCTCCCTCTCTTTTCCCTCCCTTTCCCTGTTTTTACTAAACTTTATATACAAATATGCATGAAGCGTATTAAATAAATAATTAAGTTAAAATACGACTCAATTTGGTTCTGTTATACAACAGGATATTTTACAGCCATGTCTCATTTATGTTGCTCCTTCTACTAGCTGTAAGGCTCCAAACTGCAGCTGTAGCACTGCTAGGTTTTTTGCTAACGAATGTGTTGACATTCAGTTTTTCTCCTGAATTTTGCTGCTTACTAATTAATCACTCCATGTTTTTATCGTTACATAAAGGGTAATAGTTACTTGGGCATGTTTGGTTTGTGTTAGATCCTTATGAACATATTTTAATTGTAGACAACAAGAATCTATCTTTTTGTTATAAGAAAAGGATAAAATCGTTTGAATTCTCGGGAACCACAAAATAAGCTTTTCTAACAACACAAGTTGTTGAACCGCTAAAATAAATGAATCGACATTACCTAAAATCAGGCGGTGTAACACCCAATAAGCGATATTCTATCATTTTTTTAAACATTTTTATATAATTACAATTATTATTTTTTATATTTTATATGTATTCAAACATAACACGAGGCTTATACACAACGGTAAAGCTAGGAAGTTTATTGCACAAACTTATATTATATTGCCATAAGATTTTACTATAGAAAAATTGTTACTAATATTGAATTGACATACCAATCAACGTTATATTTAATACAGTGCAATGAATGAACTCCAGACGTATGAACAGTCACAATTTGTGTTGTTACTCTGTAAGAATACAAACGATTATTTACAACAATTTTGGAAAGCTCCGACATTTTTCTATATGTATAATACACTTTTTTCAACATCGAAATGCAACCACTAAGTCAAAGACTATTTCTCTACTATTACACAAAATGCTCATAGTACTTCTGTAATATCTGATAAACATGTCACGTACTAAATGAAGAATAGCACTAGCTAACTAAATCACTAATCTTCAGCTATAAATTCTTTATATTATAATTTCTACCGCTAGAGTCTTAAGTATTTAAAGTAAAAATACAATAATATGTATTGTTGTTACTTATGTGCAGTAATTAAAACACTTAATAAAAATTCGTTGTTATAAAATACAATAATAATTTTAAATTATTGTGTTATAAGTATACTTTAGGTCTACTTAACAATTATGTAGTTCAAAGTTTGCAACATTTGTGGATAAAAAAGTGACTATGTTACCTTTTCAAAAAAATAAATATATTTTTTTAAACACTTGTTATTTAAATTTTGTTATAGCAGTAAAAAAACAGTGGAGATGCCTGCTGATTTGACTTCGACGTACCCGAGACTTATACGACACGGTAATTTGACTCAAAAACTGTATTTTCTATCATAATAGAACCTACTTTAATATAATTCTACTTTTCTACGCTTACCTTCTGTAAATGTAAATTAACCCTTGTTAGCTACCACAGAAATGAGATTCCACAAACCTGATGAAGATAGAAGAAAAATAGCAAACCTAAGATATAAAATGTTATGCACTGTTACGTATAAAATAACTAAAAAATTTTATAGTCATGAAAAATAACAGAGTGACAGGTTACACGAACGACTCTGTGTGGGAAAATAAAAGTCTTACACTATATGTGGAATCTAGAATTTAAAATACCACGATTACACTCTGTTGACATATGGCGCTAACAGATCAGAAACGTGTAAAAAAAAAGATAAATACAAGTAACTGAATCTAAATTAACTACAGAAGATGTAATTCGTTTGTTTTGTTAATAAAAAAAACTTGAAAATCTACCTTTTAGTAACACAAACTTTAAACAAAATATATGCATATTCCTATGCCTACCAAATGCTACAGGGATATTTAGAATATCAGGAACTCAGATCATATAACTGTCTAGTAAAAACGTAATTTAATAACATAACTTAAAATGAATGTAGAAAAAACAATTTTTGACAAGAAGAAGGAAGTCTTCTAACCTGGAAGCCCCTAGACACAAAGAGCATAAGACAAAAAATAAGTAATGGCCGAGTCTACCGAATATTAGTGTAAAGAAAAGAAATATCATCACAAATGCTTGGAATAACTGCGTATTTAAAACATTGAAGTTAAATAGTGAAGTCCTAAATTTGTATAATAATGAATATAATACTGTAGGTCCATAATATCTTTGACAAAGTTTACATATATAGAGCAGTTAGAGAGGCGTTTCGCTGTGACTATATACGTCAGATGTGTACATAAAGAAACGATGTTCTGTGTTTGTGTGTCTGTGTGTGTAGATTGATTTATATTTATAAGGATTTACATAGATGACCGAAAAATTAACATACAATCTGAAATATAAGAAAGAAATACATTTGAAACATGTAAAGACTGGAAAATAAAAGGAAGATGCAAACTTTAACATAACATAAAATAATGAAATTGTCGAGAATAAAACAAGAGATTCATGAAAAGAAAGCTAACCAAGAAAAGAAGAATGGCTAGTCAAAGAAAGCCAGAGAGCAAAATAGCTGAGTGAGTTTTACGTTTCACAATGGAAACGTGAAGCAAACATATTGATACTACGGTCTACTGATCGTCGTATCGTACAGTGGAAAAAAAATACAGGACACCAATTAAGTCACTGGTCACCAGCTTTAATTATCTCTTGCAACAAATCAGACAAAAATTGTTCGCACGCAATAATAATGTCAACGAGTATAAAATAGAATTGTATTACAATTGTCCCACACAATTATAAAACCCATAATACTTGGCCTAATACTACGAACGGACTGGAATATATCGCAACTCAAACTGAACTGAGCGTCGCTGAGTACTTGTTTTTATATCCCGCTGAGGTTCCAGAATATTCGTTAATAGGCGTCTACTAGCAAACAGTAGAACGTAATTCATTGCGGCCTAGAACACAACACGCGCAGACCGGTACGGTCTGGAAAAGTCTCGTTGCGGAAGCGTGACATATGTCACGTAATTATCCTTCATCTCAAAGTAGCAGCAATGTGTACGCACACACACATTACAGCCGGATTCCACTGGAATAGCCGAGAAACACGTAGATAGTTCTGTAACGTCGTAACAATATTGCCAATAGAAGCGACTGATATCAACCACTGCATGTGAAAGTAAGTTTAAAACGAACGCTGCTACCACAATCAACTCCTAATGGCTTAAGCTGATTGATGTGTTCACTGCTTTCATTCCCGAAACCTAAAGAATTGTACGTTTACAATGGTATCCAAGTCACTTGTATGAATAGACAAACTGACATATTACAGTCCGTCTTGTGACATCTTTTTTATATCTATGAGACGTTTGAAAACATGTAGAATTTGCACTGTATACGAATCAGTAGGTGCGAACCTGTTCATGTTTGGTCGACCACTGAACGTTTTTCTTCTCTGTCTGATACAGCAGGTTCATCTGGCATACGGTACCATCTGCATTGACTGCGGGGCTGTGCGAGACGAAAGACATGCCCGTCGCCCGCTCGTGTGCTGCGTCCCGAGCTTCAAATAGTGCTCCTGCAGCAGGGACCACAGATGTGCTAGATATTTAGGGTGTGGTTCCTACCAGCCGTGGGTCGTCAATTAATTACTTAGTTGAGGGTGAATGTTCGCCGAGGCCAGGTCCAAGCTTCACCTGGCACAGATTGGTAGCGAACGAGGGCGCTAATGAGGTGATTGCCCTTGAAGCGGGCGCTGCGGCTATATAAATTCCGGGATCAGTGTCCGTGTAGTGGCGTCCACGGAACGAACACGCAGAGGTTCTCTGACGATTTTATCAGAAGTCAGGAAATGGGCTTTCGGTCAAGGAGAGACTGAAGCTTTCGCCTATGGGTCTTGGCCAAGTAACCCCATAAAAGAGTCGCGTAAGTAACCACCGCACAGGTAGTGACGATAAGTTTCCCTAGGCACCGGGTCATAGAGTTGCTGCAAAGCAGGGGACGGAGTTGATATAGACGATGGTCGGTCTTGCGGGCTACTTGATCGGAGTGTGTCCGCCAGGTACGGTACCGCCTTGAACCTGCTTTATAGGTTCGCACCTACTGACGCGTATACTAATGCGTATGCAAATGCTAGTGAAGTTAACCGATGTCGCCCTCCCAAGAGGGATACATTAAGATCTAATGATGTAGCAATGCTTCGAAATGTGTCATCAATAAAAAAAAAGAAGTCACAAGGCGGATTGAAAAAGGTTAGCTTGTCTAAAGTATTGTATTACAGGAATCACTGACGAATTGTTTATGTTAATAATAACAAACCGCCTGCAGGCACGTAATTGAAGTAAAAATGATATTTTAAAAGTGTCGCAAACTGCTGACGTGCTTACTAAAAGCTAGCACAATATTATCTAAAAAATTGTGTACGTAGTATAGTACATAATATAAGCCTACTGTATCATTTTGTTAGACGCGTAATAAATATGTGTCAGTGCATTAATTATAGGTTAGGTAATATTCACAAATTTTTACCTTCGTAATCTCATGCTGTATTCTAAATCCGTGAGAAACAAGAGGAGAACAGCCGGTATATTTGAACAGCTGAAACAAAAACAAATTTATACTATTTATTTGATACAGTCACAAATTTAGGAGCGCCTCGATAACTTATGAAGTTACATTTATAATATGCTAACGTTTTACATGTTATCCAGTTACATTTTCTGCATAACTAGCACGAAAGTATATTTTCGTTTGGCAAAAACAACTGGGATGTTATAAAAGGTGGAATTACATGTGTAATTTAAAAAGCGTAAAGTGCAGTCATAATATACGTTGTAAAACTGGCACGTAAGAGTGACGTCATAAAATCCAAGTGCTAAATAAAGTCACTGTTATACCAGGAGGTTAAAATACGCAGGTGTAATTACAAGTTTACGTTCACATACAATTTATACTTAATAAGGGTATCACGATATAAGTGAACTTTATAAGCGTACTTATACAACGGCAGCTTATTAAATTTGACTAAGACAGACATTTCTAACCATAAAGGTTAGACCTTTCCCTCCCGGAAATCCAACCCTATGCCATAGCCTACAACACCTCGGGCTCGTGAAAGGCGGGCAAAAGCAATTACTCATTATCTGGCTAACATGTCACTGTTAAGTAAGTTCAACAAGGTTGTGTGTACCTCTTGAAAACACACCGTAACCCGCGGTGGGAAATATCGTGCGTTAGTGAGTCGCGATAAACACAAAGATGAGACTTTTACGCTGCTACGTATTCTAGGTCCTCTTCTACGGTGTAGAATCTTGGACTTTGACTGAAGCAACAACTAAAAAATTGAAATCTTTCGAAATGTGGCTTTACCGTAGAATACTGAGGATTTCGTGGACACATATAACTAACATTGAAGTTCTTAGACAGATGAAGATAGAAAGGGAAGTTATTAACTCAGTAAAAAAAAGAAAGCTTCAGTATCTGGGACATCTCATGAGAAATGAACAGAGATTATATTTATTGCAGTCCACACTACAGGAAAAAGTACTTGGAAAGAGAGGAGTTGGGCGACCGAGAAGCTCATGACTGAGAAATTTAATGACCTGGTTTGGCATGAATACAACTGACTTATTCCGTGCAGCAGTACAGAAAGTTAACATAGTCTGTATGATACCCAACATCCGAAACGGATAGGAACTATCAGAAGAAGAAGTGAGTCGCGAACAATAACCTCAGGGCACAGTACTCTCCCTGTTGTACTTAGTCGTAGATACGGTACTCGAGTGCTCGGGCTCGGTGATCTGGTTATTTCACCTGTACTTGTGGCACCAAAAGGTTAGTCTCGCAAATTAATTATGGGCTTGGGGATCCTTGAAACCTTAAAATCCTTGTTCAGAAAAAGAACTTCAGAGGGTGAAGAGAAGGGGCTATATCCCTCGGTTGTTGCCGAAAGATTTCTGAGTCGTCTGCCAAATTGACGTGAGTTCCTATGTATCTAGTTGATAAGGAAAAAGGCAGGTAACTTTGCAGATGTGAGTCCCTTTTTGATAGAAAAACTACCACTGGTTGCGCTGGATCAACAGTTCAGCAGATTAGAAAAACCGCAGGCGGTTTACTCGTGGAGAACCTGAATGATCAAAACGGTTCAAAACTACTCAAGTTGCAAAACATACGAGACATTGTTGTAGACGTCGTACCTCATACGACCCTGAACTCTACAAAGGAGGTGGTATTGCGCAGAGACCTACCTGACTGTATATAAGAAGAAATTACGAATAAGCTTGCCTGAAAACGGGTTATCGCAACCGAAAACTAACGGTGCGAAGGAACAGAGAGACGTACCCATCCACAGAGAGAACTGCTTACCACTTTCGACTAGAATTCTGACTATCCTTGTGAGTATCGAAATACCCCGCTGCGTATCCATTCAGGATTAGTGATTCATGCATGTGGCACTTAACTTCAAAAGTAAAGCCACGGTCCTCTCATCACGCGACCATATTCCATGTTACACTTAAAGTATTTTACACTTTATTATGGTCATTACATACACTAGGAATGCGTTATTAAAAATGTATTAAAAATATTTCCTGTCGTCCCTTTTGTAGGAACTGATGGAACATGGAGGAAAACAAAACTGGGGCACAAGTAAGGTTACATAAAGATGTTTTGTCACAGATATGTAAAAAAAGTCTATAGCGTTTGAATGTTATTGTAGAAACCTAGAAGGATGTAATTATTTTTATAGGAGAAAGGTCGTGTGTTAGGAATTATGAAATAAACGTTATTCTCTACTGATTTAAAAGAGTTTTGTAGTAGGCCTATTTGGAAAACAGTAACCTAAGAAATAAATGTAGGTTTCATTCATACTTAAAAATATACAATTTTCATAAATATAATTAGGTAATAGAATTAACAAAATTATTACTAAAAATATGTAAATTGTAATATTAATAGCAGTATAGTTAATTTCATTCGAACAATTATTTAGAAATTAAAAATCGATTTGTTTCTGTTTACTGATCACACACCAACTTTGCATAAATTAATTTTCAGTGTGAAAACGTTTTTTTTCAAGAGACAGTAATTAAGGATTACTGATAAAAGATTACTTACTTCTATCTTGTAAGATATAAGTAAAAGCCTGTTTGAAATTAGTTGATAAGAAAAAAGTAGGCCTACTTCAACTTACAGATGGCTACATTGCCTTTGCTTCTATATCTATAGCGTAAAAAGATTGGGAAACAAATGTTGAATAATAATGTAGTAAGTTGACAGATTATCTTTGCCCTTTAAAGGAAATGGCATTCTTCAAATCTCGATGAACAAATAACTATTGGTATAAATTTTTATTTGTGTATAAATCACGGTAACCAGCAATTTTAAATATTCTACAAAAGTTTGTAGTTTTTGTTATGATGTTAAAAAATTGTCTTTTGATTTTTAATAACAGATTAAAAAACAGTTATTTTATTAATAATTCGATTTAATAAATTATTATTTAAAATAAAATGTAATAACTACTTTTGTTATAATACATTTTCTGATAGTTTTTAACCTATAAGTAAAATATCTCTATATATATCTCAGATATCCGGTCTGGTGTATATTATTTTAGAGCCGCTATTAACCGAGTAGCCTATAAAATTACAAGGGACAGAAAAAGAAGAATCAATTGGTTTTTATTTATAATTTTACAAGGCCTTTGGTAGCGTTAGGTTAGAAAAGGTAATGAATATACTAAAAACTAATACGGTAGATCACAAAGATAAACGTATTGTACGTGAAACGAGAGTTAGGTGTGGAATTAATTTGAGGTCTTACACACAGGGAGGAAAGTAAGACAAATATTTTTTTATGCCACCTTGAGAAAGTGATAATAAGGTAATTGTGACGATTTTAAAAATATCGAAAATCGCACAAATAAAAATTTTTAATTTCTAATAAGTAAGAGTATTATCCACCCTTACCTATACCCAGATTCCTGAATCAACTTGAAATTTTCCAGTACCAACACGCCAAGAAAGGAATTAAGTAAAGAATAATAATAATAATTACTTTAATTATTAAAAATGTGACTATACAAATAAAGAAATCTCTAAGTCGTAATAAAGTTAACATAAAGTATTTACATCCTAATTAATGAATAATTAATAATATATAAAAGTACGAACTATTTTCTTAGTGCGTAAATACGCACCAGCTTACTGAGCCCTCGCCCTTAAACTATACGCGCAGTCGCCAGTAGAACTTCGTCATGAAAAGATGTGAGTTTTGTGTTGTCTACATACACGTAAGTGTATGGCGTTAAACGAATATCCAGTGTGAGATGATTTTATTTCGAAAAATGTAGTGTGTGTAGAGTTAGGAAGAATATACAGGAAGGAAAAATTAGCCAACACATCTCTTTTAAAAATATAAAACTGTAAGTGTAAGATATGTAACTACCAGACTTTAGTACTGCAAAGTAAGAACTATAATTAAGATGTAAAATGTGAACTACAAAATCCGGACGAAGAAAACTCCAACTACAACAGTATGAACTTCAAGTAAAAAAACCGATCGTCGAGAGCAGATATAATCAACCCGATGTAGCTTCAAGATGAACCACGTACTCCACCCTAGAAGACGACAGGAGATGACCCCCAAGGACCAAACAACAACCTCATATTAAATTCAGGTGATATCCAAACACAACATTTGTAAATTTTCGTTTAAATAAGAGAAGTAACAAAAGAACACTAAAGAATTTTAATAATGTAAAGAAGAAATTATCAGATTTGTAATTTTTGTAATGAAGTAGTAGTAACAGCACTATATATAAATGTAAGATAATAATGTAGATTACCACCAATATTATTCTTCCAATAATTTGGTTGAAGTTTGTGATAAATTAATTATTTTGAGAAAGTTCAGACCCGGATCCGAGGTATTTAAAACTAACATCTAGATGAGTAAATTTTTGAGATGAAAGGAATAAGAAACTTAATATCTTTAAAGCAGTAAAAGCAAAATTTACTAAAGTAAATTTTTTTTAAAAAAGAAACAAAGTCAAACATAATATTTGAATAGTAATAAAGAGATGTTTTCGCTAACACCAAGTGAGTGAATAAATTTGTGCAATCCTTGTCAATTTCCTATGTCATAATTGTGGTAATTTGTATGTTGTAATTTGTTGGTAAGGATGTTTTACTAACAACGGCAGCTAGTTTAATTAACTGGTAAAGAATTGAACTAGTTCCCGACTTTTGTATTGTCTTAACAAGGGAGACGTCACAGAATTGCGCCACTCTGCTGCTTTGAAAAAAGAAATAAATATGTTGATGTTGTTGTGTAATTTTATAATTCGTTAACAATAACTTGGACAAACATAAATTTATTCACTCAGAAATAAACAAAAAACAAATGAGTAAAATTTTAATTATGTTATAATAATATTACGACCGTTCCCCCTCGCAAGGCAATGGCAAACCAGCGAGAGGTATCCTGCTTAGTATAAACCTTCCCCAACTATGCCGTTCGGATCCGGCGTTAAACTGTAGGTCCCATATACCTGTGAGAGACTAAGTACCACACGCACCACGGGTATATGCGGGGAGGGTACTAACCAGTCGAAAGGCTGAAGGACTACGATAATAATATTAGTATCGCGACTTTGCCGTATTAAACAAGTCATCGCTGGTAAGTATTCCATTCCAAACCTGTCGGTAGAAGCCAGTCTGTTCATGTTAAATACGTGTTGAGGAATGTAAACTCTCCCCTTTGTATGCACTCATCTCATTCATAACCTCCCCTCGATAAACCAAACAAACCACCTTAGACACGCTCTTTCCTGTTTTGAATTGTCCTAAATTACCACCCTAGACTACTCCCCCAAAACAGCTGACCCTTTGTGCCATTGTTAAAGCAATGAACTTTTCATATATGAAATTTCTCTCCTCTATACGATGGTATTAGTTTTTGTTTTGATTAATTATATATGTCAGTACAGAAAATTGAATTGTTGTGAGATAAGTTATGTTAATTAATATAAGATTTCATATGCAATAAGATATATATATGTATGTGTTTAAATGAATTCACGTTAACTATTTTAAACATTGATAAAACGAATATAAGTAAGTAACATAAGATTAGTCGTTCGTAATACGTCGTGTATTTAAAGTGGTTATTATCAAAAATGGCTCAATTTAACCCCGACTTGTTGTTGAAAGACGAATTAAGCTATGAAGCATTATTGCGTGGTCTTCCCTACTCTAATGTAACTGTTGCGGAACTTCGCAAGACGTTACGTGAAAATAAACCGGACCAACCCTCACTGTTAAAGTGTATTAACGATTACACTAATCGTTTGAGTGTTTTAGATTTTGAAAGCGAAAAAGAAACATGTTATCATAAGTATACAGAACTAACTTCGATCGCACAAACCCTGCGTGATGAAAAATCCTCCGCAGTAATTTTACGCACCACCCAAAGAATCGAACATCTGACCCGCCGTATCACCAATTTGTTGAACTGGCCAGGTGATAAAGATACCCCTCATGATGTACAAAATTCGCCGAGGAAGCATTACAACAATTACCTGAGATAATGCGCGAATTACGTCGACGATCCGAATCGTTTAGATTAGACGAAATTGAAGAAGCAATGACGAAATTAAATATTTCACCTACCCAATCCCCGACTCAAGAACAGCCAAACGGTACTGCAAAACTTCAGATTCTGCAGGAATCAAATATAAATGCATTCAAGGAACGGTTAACTGATAGTCAAGTAAATATCCAACCAGTAAACGTTACGTTACTCCCTAATGAACTAGAAAATATGACCCGTACCTACGATTTACCTTCTCACTTGCGGACTAATCAATCTGCGGAAAAACCTAGAATGATGAGTCAAATAAATCTAACTACCGAGCTCTATGGAAAGATAACCCACCCTGTAGAAAGTATTTTGTCTGACATACCAATCACTGATGGGCTGAATATTACAAAGCTCCTTGATTTTATCAAGCACATTTTACAATTAAA
Source organism: Magicicada septendecula (assembly GCA_034769895.1). Classification (NCBI taxonomy): domain Eukaryota; kingdom Metazoa; phylum Arthropoda; class Insecta; order Hemiptera; family Cicadidae; genus Magicicada; species Magicicada septendecula. The sequence continues at coordinate 331,093,706 of CM068373.1, forward strand.
GGACCTGCAACAACTAAGAGATAACCAGATTTTGCAAGTAATTTTACCTAAGTGTAGACCTCCATTAAAAGATAGAGTGTTAGAATCCCTAAGGTATAATCACCCGGTAGAAGAACTTCATACCACACTAATAAGACATTTCATTCCCACCGGTATCTACGAAGAATTGAAGCGAAACTTAGTACTTCGTGTACAAGGCACATACGAGAGATTAGCTCATTATATATCTGAGGTAAGAGAATCTGCTTTATTGCTACAAGTTAAATGGAGTGAACAACAATTAGTAGTCACTATCTTAGTAGGACTATCCCCCGAGGAGCGATCTCGCCTAGTACTCATGAAGCGACCTACCACTTTCACCGAACTAGAACTATGTTGTATACATTCATCCAACGTCTGGTATTCTGACCAGAATAGACGCGTTTCTATGTCCCAGAGTCAACACAGAGATTCATTCCAAACTCGACCAATTGGAAATGATACCCGAAACTACCGCGATAAGCGATTCGTAAGTACATATAAAACCCAAAGCTATCCCCATGTTTCATACTCTAAACCAAAACCCCGACAACCTACGAGCGAAGTAAATGAGGAAAGAAGATCTTATAACTGTGGAAAGGCCGGACATATTAGCAAGTTATGTAAACAAAAGCGCTATCAACAGAAAATCGACCAATCAAAAAACATGTGAAGCTGGAAGAACGAAAATCCTACTTCTTCCGAAGCACCAGAAGGAAAGGTAACAACAATAATAAGCATCAAATAAAAATAAATAAAAATAAACGCATAGACCCTTACTTAACGAGGTTTATCGAGAAGTGCAACTCTATTGGTGCATGTAAAACAAGTATATGCCAACTACCCTATGTACAGATAGACCTTGGAGCAACGAATACCCTTGGTTTAATTGATTCCGGATCTACCCGTAGTATAATTAGTAAACAGTTAGCCACCTTATTAGCTAATCATAATCTGATTAAAAGTAGCCAAATGGTGAACATAAAGTGTACCACCGCAAATAAACAAAACCTAAAGATATCGCACAGTATTACGGTGAAATTAAAAATAAAGAATTTTACTTGGTATATTCCCCTACTAGTAGCTGAAGAGTTAGGACAAAACTTAATATTAGGCGCGGATTTTATAAGAAAAACTGCCTTAATCCTTGATATACATGCAAAACAATATTTCTTCAGATTTGATCGTACTCGAAAATATCAGTTCGACTCCGAATTAAGTAACGACGCTATTTGTGAAACCGCAACTATTAATTCAGAGCATCATGAATCGAGTCTGAGTCATTTAAAAGGAAATGAGAGACTAAGAATCCAAAAGTTAATAAGGGAATTTTCTACTGTACTCACTCCCAAGTTAGGATTAACCCATTTAATCGAATATAAAATAAATCTTATTGACAACAAGGTAATACGACTCCATCCATACAAATTATCTCCGCCCAAGATGGAAATAATGAGAAACCACATTAACAAACTCCTTGATCAGCACGTCATTGAACCGTCAACGTCTCCATACTCATCACCTGCATTCCTAGTACCAAAAGGAACTGACAAACATAGACTAGTCGTGGATTATAGACAACTAAATAAGAGTATAGAATTTGAATCGATACCACTGCCCGACATTCAGAGTGCGTTTCACTATTTTACAAGAGCGAAAATCTTCACCATAATGGATCTCAACCAAGCATTCCATCAAATCCCACTAGCTGCGGAATCCAAACATTTAACTGCTTTTGCTGTCCCATTTAATCTATATCAATTTACGAGAGTACCATTCGGTATATCACAAGGAAGTTCAGTATGCAGCCGACTGTTAGAAAAAATTTTCCATGACGTTAAATTTAAATTTGTATATCATTATCTTGACGATATAGTGGTATATAGTGAGTCAATGGATCAACATATTGATCACTTGCGTGAAGTATTATCCAGGTTAAAGATAGCCGGACTGACCGTAAACCCGAGTAAAGTTAATTTCGCAGTAAAACAATTCTCCTTCTTAGGTCACATAGTATCAGCCGAAGGTAAGGTTAGCATCGATCCCGAACGTACACGCGCAATCCGAGAATTCTTACCTCCGAGAGACGTCAAAGGTATAGCTCGATTTTTAGGTACGATTAATTATTTTCATAAGTACATACCCCACTTAGCGGATATAGCAGCCCCATTGAATGCCTTAAGAAAGAAAGGAACGAAATTCGAGTGGACTACTCAACATCAAGAAGCGTTTGAAACACTTAAAGAAAGCATTATATCCCCACCTGTATTGCAGTAAGCGGATTTCAGTAAACCATTTATCGTACAGACCGATAGTTCAAGTGTAGCATTAGGAGCCGTAATATACCAGGAAATAAATAATACTAGACTCCCGATCAGCTATGCATCCCGTACATTGACCGAGCAAGAAAGGAAGTTCTCAGCCTACGAACTTGAATGTTTGGCCGTAGTATTCGCCTTTGGTAAATTCAAACCATTTTTGGAACACAAAGAATTTCTACTAGAAACCGATAATGAAGCTTTATCATGGTTATTGAATCACCCAAAACAGTTAGGTCGTATCGGAAGATGGGTGTTAAGATTAAATTGCTACAAGTTCAAAGTGCAACATATTCGTGGTACTCAAAATGTAGTAGCCGATACTCTATCCCGCATGTTCCAACTACCCAATACAAGATCTGGAGAAGACAATATTGAAACCACTACCGTTAATACACTAATTACTAACTTTCCCCTTGCATTTAAGGATATAGCATATCACCAACAACAAGATCCGAAATTGTGCAAAATAATAGAACAAATAGAAAAAGGAAATAATTCTGACAAATATACCTTGAGTAAAAGAGTACTTTGTTTTAAAAAGGCAAACGGAAAATTACTGAGAATAATCGCCCCGGAAATAATCAAACCCATGTTAATGGACTACTACCATTCGTCGACAATTGGAGCTCATATGGGAATTAGGAAAACTATACATCGTATTCGCAAGGAATACCACTGGGAAAACATTAATAATGAAATAAAAAAGTTCGTGAAAGAATGCGAAATTTGTGCCCTGAGCAAAGCAACAAGAACCAGTCAAGTCGGAAAATTAATCTCCGAAATACCTACCACTCCCTTCTCGAAAATATACATAGACTATTCTGGACCTTATCCCCGCTCTAAATCCGGAAATACTATGCTGTTAATTTGTGTAGACTCCTTCACTAAATTCGTGTGGATGTATCCTATGCGTCGTGCATTAGCATCTACGACAATTAAAATTCTACAAGAAAGACTATTTAAAGATTATGGTACACCTTTAAACCTAATATCTGACAATGGACCCCAGTTTAAGTCGAAAGAATTTAACGACATGTGTTTTAAATTAAGTATAAATCATATTACCGTGACCGAGTACAGACCGCAAGGAAACCTAGCAGAAAGATACTTGCGTAACTTAAAATCAGCATTAATATCTTATCATGCTAAAGACCAGACAACCTGGGATCAAAATATTTCGTGGATACAATTTGCATTCAATTCAGCGTATCATGAAGGTCATAAATCAACACCATTTGATTTACTGTACAAGTACAAACCCAACCATCCTTTAACCACAAAGTGGAAAATCCATGAGTTATTACCCCGCGACGTAAATGGGAATAACATACGAAAAATGTGGAACGAAGCTCGTGCAAATTTGAGAGCGAATTTACAAAAATCAAGGAAGTATTATTGAGCATAATAATAGGCAAATAAAGTATAAAATAGGTGATTTAGTAATGTATAAAACTCATCCTATTAGTAAAGCAGTTGATAGGACCACTTCGAAACTATCATATCGATGGTGTGGCCCCTACCAAATTCGTAAGTTCATCACCCCCGTTACTGTAGCTCTGTATGAACCCAATACAGAAAATTACGTTCGCAGAAGCCATCTGTCTCAAATAAAAAAAAGTTTTTCGTGTCAAAATACAGAAGAAAGACTACGAGAAAGATAGAAAACCTAGAATACTATCTAAGTATTAAGAATAAAATATGTTGTATATACGTATACCGAAATAGGATAAGATTGTGCAACATCCTATACCATAAGTGAGTATAAACTCAAAACCCCCTCGTACGAATACAAGCGAGGCCTGATCAACCTTAGCTAATGTCCTGCGAGAATGATATAATACATGAGAAATCTGATGACGATGATAATGAAGATGAAGAGAGAGAAAGTAGAGAAAGAAAAATAATCCCTAGCGCTGTAAACTAAAAGTAATTCGATTGTTATTACAATACGTGATTATTATTAGTAAAATACTCATGAGTATAACTCCGTAAAACGAGTGACCAATTCAAGAAAAAACCGGTAGTAGATGTAAGAATTAAAATAAGGTATATTTACGTTTTGTGTATTTTATGTATAGTAGATGTAGTAGAATTTAGATGTTACGTCAGTGTAAGATAATCAACTGATGAATAGAAATAATCTGAGAGAGAGAAATTTCAGTATGGAATTCTGTGTCCAAATATAATTGTTTATTAGATTTTCTATTATTATTCCACCACCCCGTTTTTCGTAGTTAAGTGCAGGAGGATGTGGCGATTTTAAAAATATCGAAAATCGCACAAATAAAAATTTTTAATTTCTAATAAGTAAGAGTATTATCCACCCTTACCTATACCCAGATTCCTGAATCAACTTGAAATTGTCCAGTACCAACACGCCAAGAAAGGAATTAAGTAAAGAATAATAATAATAATTACTTTAATTATTAAAAATGTGACTATACAAATAAAGAAATCTCTAAGTCGTAATAAAGTTAACATAAAGTATTTACATCCTAATTAATGAATAATTAATAATATATAAAAGTACGAACTATTTTCTTAGTGCGTAAATACGCACCAGCTTACTGAGCCCTCGCCCTTAAACTATACGCGCAGTCGCCAGTAGAACTTCGTCATGAAAAGATGTGAGTTTTGTGTTGTCTACATACACGTAAGTGTATGGCGTTAAACGAATATCCAGTGTGAGATGATTTTATTTCGAAAAATGTAGTGTGTGTAGAGTTAGGAAGAATATACAGAAAGGAAAAATTAGCCAACACATCTCTTTTAAAAATATAAAACTGTAAGTGTAAGATATGTAACTACCAGACTTTAGTACTGCAAAGTAAGAACTATAATTAAGGTGTAAAATGTGAACTACAAAATCCGGACGAAGAAAACTCCAACTACAACAGTATGAACTTCAAGTAAAAAAACCGATCGTCGAGAGCAGATATAATCAACCCGATGTAGCTTCAAGATGAACCACGTACTCCACCCTAGAAGACGACAGGAGATGACCCCGAAGGACCAAACAACAACCTCATATTAAATTCAGGTGATATCCAAACACAACATTTGTAAATTTTCGTTTAAATAAGAGAAGTAACAAAAGAACACTAAAGAACTTTAATAATGTAAAGAAGAAATTATCAGATTTGTAATTTTTGTAATGAAGTAGTAGTAACAGCACTATATATAAATGTAAGATAATAATGTAGATTACCACCAACATTATTCTTCCAATAATTTGGTTGAAGTTTGTGATAAATTAATTATTTTGAGAAAGTTCAGACCCGGATCCGAGGTATTTAAAACTAACATCTAGATGAGTAAATTTTTGAGATGAAAGGAATAAGAAACTTAATATCTTTAAAGCAGTAAAAGCAAAATTTACTAAAGTAAATTTTTTTTAAAAAAGAAACAAAGTCAAACATAATATTTGAATAGTAATAAAGAGATGTTTTCGCTAACACCAAGTGAGTGAATAAATTTGTGCAATCCTTGTCAATTTCCTATGTCATAATTGTGGTAATTTGTATGTTGTAATTTGTTGGTAAGGATGTTTTACTAACAACGGCAGCTAGTTTAATTAACTGGTAAAGAATTGAACTAGTTCCCGACTTTTGTGTTGTCTTAACAAGGGAGACGTCACATAATGAATTTAATAAAATAATATATAAAACATTTGGAACGTGAGTAATTGGAGGACACATTGACTAAAGGAAAATAGATTAAGGATAGAAAAGGCATAGCAAATAAAGCGTTTAATACGGAAAAAGAAATTTTGTATAGCAAACTAATGAAATATTTTATACAAAATATTTGACTTTATGACTCGGAGATTAAATAGTAAGGAGAATGTTAGAGGTAGCTTTTAGGCCCTACAATTGTGGATTTGGAAACGGAAGAATCAAATAAATTATGCAAATGTTCTGATATTTCAGAATATCATTAAGAATACTAAAAGAAACAAGATGAGCAGAATACTTCTGACGGATATGAAGTGAACAAAGGTAAGTTGTTTAGAGCATGTCCTGACAAGATAAAGGAACAACGGAAATAGGGACAAAGATATGGTGGCTGTGATTGAATCTGGTCGGCATACAATAAGAGAACCCGTATAAACTCAAGACAAAAATACATTTTGTTGTCCATGACATGTTCTATTTATTAAGAACTAATATGTACAATTGAGACACGGAACATAAATATTTTAGATAACAGTTAAGCTACTTTTAACTTTGTTACCTGAACCGATTTTCGCTCATTGCGAGATTCATTAGAGCCTGCCTCTATGAGTGCTGTCAGCTCATATGAGAAGCCATATAAACTTAAGTAAAAAATGCAGTAAAAAATCTTCATAATTCGCATTATAAGGGGGTGGTGGCTAGTTCGGATTAGAAAACAATTTCGAATTATATAAATTCGTATTCATTGTTGTGTAGAACAAATAGGCGTATATCAATTTTCTATCATTGAATTCTAAATAAATATTAAAACTAAGTAAATATTAACAAAAATTTAAATTTTGTTTACTTTATTGATAAGCTGGACAGCGTGGACTATTCTCTATAACAAACCTGTGACCAGGCTGTTTTAAATTTGAAAAGAATATGTTTTTCATTAGTAGTTACTCCTTTACGTTTTGGCGAGACGGTTTAACACTATAATAAACTCCTCTTACACTACTCCTAAATATTTTCCGATTACAATAGAATGCCCCTGTCGAAATTAAAAAAAAGAAAATTTCCACTTGCTTTAAAATCATTTTTCCGCCTTTTTTCAGAAGCCGATTTATTACAAATTTGTAATGGGGAAGTCCGAATGAGACAAATTTCACTGTACATACGAATGGAGATTGTCCAACCACATGGCAGAATATATCGTGATGATGGTGACGATGATGATGACGACAACGATTATAGTGATGGTGGTGGTGCTCGTGGTGACGATGATGATGACGACGACGACGGCGATAATGATGATGATTATAATGAAGAAGAAGAAGAAGAAGAAGAAGAAGAAGAAGAAGAAGAAGAAGAAGAAGATGATGATGATGATGATGATGATGATGATGATGATGATGATGATGACGACGACGACGATGATGATGATGATGATGATGATGATTCGACGACGACGATAAAATAACAAGTGATGAACGTTTTGTACACAGACATTACAAATTGAAACATACTGCTCGTATGAGTGCTGATATATACTTTTAGAATTAGAAGAAGTAGAATCTGAGAACTAATGGCTCGCTGGTTTGTATGCGGTGTGAGGCACTCGTATACAAATTATATATGCAACATTCGCTTCTGCTGTTGACGTTGTGCTGAGAAAGTGACTTTCTAATATACACATACAAAACACACTACTCGAGGTAAAAATAGAAGTAGGCCTACATTGAGTTCTTGAATCACGTTACGGATAAAACCACGGTGATATTTTAGGGCTTCTATGAAAAACCAAACCTGAAACAGAATTTGTTTTTACCACAGAATATAAACAAGACCTTGTCAGAAAATTCATGTCTCTCCCTCACGCCCTGAGTGCGTGAGTGTGTGTGTGTAGGCGCGCGCGCATTTGCACTTTGCGTCTATTTGTGTGTGCGTGTGAAGACCACTACAATCCAAGGAGTAAAATTTTAGATGCAGTCTTTTGTAGTACACCTCAATAAAAAATAAATTAAAATATGCAGAAATAAATAAATTAATATTTGTTTAAATAACAATCTACGTTACGCCTACAGCGGGAACGTGCACAAGAGAGACAGAGACTAGGTACTTTTTGGTCTACGAGTAGAAGAACAAACCATCGTACATTTCTTGTTTTGAACGAATAAAGGCCCATGAATGTAACTGAAAAGTAAAGCAAATTAGGAAGGAATTAGAAATAGGTGCAGAAATCATGTTCTTATGCGAAAACATGTTGCAGTCTTTGACATATTTAATTTATAACACATGATAATTATGAAGTTGACTCATTTATAGTGGAGACAAACTAGCTAATAAAGGAAAGTAACCAAAAGAAGCTAATGATTGTATCTAAGAACAAGTTTACAAACTGCACCCTTAATATAAACCAAAGGCCAGTTGAATGTGTAAGCGAATTTACATATCTTGGTACTACAGTCAATGAACAATGGGACTACTCTCAAGAAATAAAGAGCAGAATTGAAAAGGCAAGAGCAGTATACAATAGAAAGAGCAGTTTATTTAAAAGTCACGATTTAATAATAAACAAAAAGGTGAGACTTTTACGCCTCTACATATTCTCGGTCCTCTTCTACGGTATAGAATCTTGGACTTTGACTGAACCCACAATTAAAAAAATTGGAATCTTTCGAAATGTGGCTTTACCGTAGAATACAAAGAATTTCATGGACAGCACGAATAACTAATGTTGAAGTTCTTAGAAAGATGAAGAAAGAAAGGAAAGTTATTAACACAGTAAAAATAAAAATCTTCAGTATCTGGGACATCCCATGAGAAATGAACAGAGATTTTACCTATTGGAGTCCATAGTACAGGAAAAAGAACTTGGGAAGAGAGGAGTTGGCGACCGAGAATCACATGGCTAAGAAATTTAAGAACCTGGTATGGCATGAATACAACTGACTTATTCCGTGCAACAGTACAGAAAGTTAAAATAGTCTGTATGGTATCCAACATCCGAAACGTATAGGAACTATCTGAAGAAGAAGAACCAAAAGAAAATTTCTTTAATTGACTTATTGGTATGGTCACATTAGTACTTGGAAACTTACAAAGTAAATGAGGTTGGATAAATAAGTAACAATATATTATTTATTGTAATCGTCGGGTCGATATTTATTGTAATCGTATATTATATATAAAAATAAATAATTTTTGAGTATAATTTCCACCATTATATTCCTTACTCATACAAGACTACCGCCTGTTTTTATGAACCCCCTGTTTAATTTATATTAACTTAAAATATATTTAACTACTTTACTATATATTATATTAATTTATAATATATTGAAATAAATTTTATACTTACGGTTACATTTTATAAACGTTTGTAAAGTCAAAATATGTTTCACGTGTTACAAAGATGAATCTAAATTGTTAGAAAGCTTCACTATAAGGGGGATGATACAAAATATTACACTTGTATTTCTGAAGTCTTAATCGGTGCTATGTAGTCTGCTTTATAGTGAAGCAGAAATAGGCCCCTCTGCCTTTATCGTCTTCTGTGTTCTTTATATTTGACAATACGGGTAAAATGTATTGTTTTATGACGTTTCAGAAATTACCACTTAACTCGTTTGTTGTGTAAAGTCTGTTTGACGAGTCTGGGCACACATCGCACGTGCTTGTCAGCCACTACGGTCTTCGTCATAGATGTTTGTACAGCAGCCAGAAAATCCCTGATGACTTTTCGGCATTTTAATGTCATTCATCGTTTTTTGCCTAGTGATACGAAGCTCTGCCGTGCTTAATTTTTTCGCATGTGAAAGTTATATCAGAGCACGGTCTTTAGTCTTTACTTTTAGGGGAATTTTCAATAAGATTATTCATTAATTTACCGTGTGTTCCCACAATGCAGCAGTAAACCAGCTGAATTTACTCCATTAAACATAAACCAAACTAGGTAATGCTTATGTTTGAGCTTGAACGTGTAACTTCTGCAGAAGCTATACTCAATCGGATCATAATTTCCATGCAAACTTTATTCATAAAAAGAAAAGTTTAATTAAGTTAGGCAAATTACTTACTGCCAGGCCGAATATTTCGTTAAGTAAAAGATTTAACTCATATATTAACTAATATGAACAGTATAATATAATTAAGTATAATATATATAAGTATATTAAATAATATATTAAATAAATATATATAAGCATATTTAATATACACATATTTTATATTTATTTAAGTGTATTTAAGTATATTTTATATTTATAGTTATATTTAACTTATATTTTTGTCTAGAGCAAAAATATTGTTACGTAACGCGGAAAAATGTTACAAAACATTCTACGTGTTTCTCGGATGTTCCATTGGAATCTGGCGGTAATGTGTGCGTACGTGATCTCAACATGCATTAGCAAGACTTTCCTAGACTTTGCCGGCCGCTTGCACTTTGTCAAGGCGGCAAACAATTACGTTCTAGTGTAGTGCTGATGCGTATTATGGATGATTCTGGAATTTTAGCGGGGTATATATATATATATATATATAAATTCATTCAGTGGCGCTTAGTTCAGTTATTGTCGGGCGATTTACACAGAGCAGTTTGAAATATTCTGGCGAAGTGCTGTGTGTTTTATAATTGTGCGGGACAATTGTAATAAAATTGTTTTATATTAGTTGACATTATTATTGTGTGTGAACAATTTTTATTTGTTTTGTTGTAAGATAATATCTTGTTGATTACAATCTGTTTAATTTTCATAATTAAAGCTGGTGATTACTGACTTAATTGGTGTCTTGTATTTTGTTTTCCACTGTACTATACGACGATTACTAGACCGTCGTAACAATATATTTAAGTATATTTTGTATTTACAGTTACGTTTAACTTATATTTTTGTCTGGAGCCAAAATATAGACATTCGATATAAGCAGACAAACTGTATGCAACGTTGTGAGACGTGGATCTAAAGGAGAGCGCAAAATATAGGATTTAAGGGTAAATTGTTGAACGAGGGCGGAGATGAAAAATATACGGGGATGGAAACGATTACTGAAATGTATTCTGAATCGTAAATGGTTAAGCCACAAATTAAGAAGGAAATGCCTTCTTAGAAATAACATGAGAGGTGAGATAGACGGAAAGAAAGAAATGGGAAAATGAAGAATACTAAGTATTGATGACACTTAAAGAAGGCAACTACAGTCATAAGAAAGGATCAAAAGGATGCGTGAGAGAGAATGAAATAGAGAAGTATGATCAGATCCTGAGCCTTGAATCTGTCCGTATGCATAAGACTTAAGTTTAGCAGAGGTGACAGAAGAGAACGTAGAACTACGTGAATATTAGGAAAATTCAATGTATTTTTGAAGAAAAAGAAGATATTGTAGACCTTAGTGAACGTGGCGGGATGAATCTATGAAAAAACAGTATCTCTGGGATAGAGATGGAGATGACAGAAACAAAAGGAATCAGTGGTTGAGATAATGACGATGACAACGCTACGTTAGATCATTTCTATTTATTACTGAGAAACAATATTGTATCGACGATCACTGGAACCGTGAAGGAGTAAATAATTGAACACGAAAGATCCTTAATCACAACTTTAATAACTATGTTAATAAACAAAAAGACACGTATGGAAGAATTTAACGACGCTACAATTCTCCGACCTAGAGTATTCCAACAAATAATAAATATTATCAATAAAAAATGTTCTACAACTTTTCTAATTACTTGACAAGTTGAAATAATTTAATCTGCACATTGACGTGTTTCATGACGTACGTTACAGCGCAAATTAGAAAGCCCGCACATGGTTGTTAATTCATTCGACATTCGATAGAAGCGATTGTGCTGTCAGAAATATGTTTACACGATTTGTTATTTGAGTAGAAGTGGAAGAATGCTCTTGCTGGCTGCAGAATGCGTGATCGTGGTTTAACTTTGTAAGAACACGAAGGACTGTTATTTTAGCAATAAGACTCGGCTGCTGTCATTATGACACTACGGACCTATTCGCAGCTCACAATGGGCTACTAATGCTAGAGTTTGCAAGACGTTTCCACAAACATCACAGGCGTATGAATGCTTTACGTTCCATGTTTTGCACACGTTTTTCTAAAATGAACATAAAAAATTTATTACAGAACTTTTATGCACGTTAAGAGTAAAAGAAAAACAGTTTTCCCAAAATTTAAATGAGGTAAAATCTTTTTTTTTTTCAACACTGATTCCAGCGATAGTTACGTTCCCGTTATGAACAGAGTAAACGCCTGTCACAGCAGTACCATGAAGCGATGCAATCGCTGTTTGTACAAAGATATTCAATTAGGGCCTACTTAAAGAATGAAAAGAAAGTAGTTTTGTTTCTCGTCTGAATAATCTGTTGCAGTAGTATCAATGTTAGTTGAACAGACGATTTCTCTCACAAAGAAAACATAAAATTTCAGACAATGAATAGAAGAAAAATTAATCTCAAACCATGATTAATCTCAAATTTTTGAAATACTAATCGTTTGATAAAAATCATTTAAACAGGCCTTCAATTTTTATAAGGAATTTAGAAAATTTCACCGTTTTACGTTCTCAATTACATGTTTGCAACACTAAGGAAAAGAAGCGATAAGGCTCTCAGAAATATGTTTTCATGATTTGTTACTTGTAGAGCTGTTGTTTAATTGTATAAATTCTGGTATTTTTTCATTTTACCACTTGAAAATTCTAATAATTAACGGCCAGTCTGTCTTACACGATAAGGAACACTAAATAAAAAATTACATTTATAAATAAATTTTTGTTTCGGCATATGACTTATTTGGATTTATGGCCTTGTAAGTAGGAAAAGTGAGGTTTATCGGGCATAATTCATTAGTCAAGATTGAGTAGAATGCTGTTAACGACAAAAGTCAGCGTGGCTATACTTTATAAGAAGATAATTTTTATGTAATAGTCTTGGATTATGAAATCATGCACTTGTCTTTGGATTAGACTTCGAGAGTACGCCTGACATAGAAAAAGAAATATTGCTAGAATTTGGTGACATTCCAAACAAATAATAAAGCGTAAACGTGAGAAGATATGCTACAGTGATAAAACACTGAAAACTGCGCACAAACCACCGCTAAAATTGTTTCCAAGTATTGATACAAACATGCGATTTTTCTTTGAAGTTTTAGTTATACACAATTGTACGCTTATACCATAATGTTTGGAATACAGTTCATTGAAGATTTACGTCCGTTGCTTACGATTTTACTGAACTTGTTTGTTCCTTTGAGTCTTCATAACATTGAGGCTTCTCTCTCAATGTTCTATATTTATTTTATACTGTATTTGTTTACTTGAATGCCTTTGATTCACTAGATATTACTGTTTATGTCTAGTGTTCCACTGTCACAAGCGCATAGACTAGTATTCATTTAAGATCAGCTCTCGAAACCACAGATCTGATGATTTCCTATAACTTACATTCACGTTTAACTTGTTTACGCAAATTTACGTCGTATTGTAACAATGCGTCATTTGAAATGTATGCGTCTGTAAAATGTCTTTATTCTGACTAATTCTTTGTTAGTACTTTAACTAGTTTCGTCCCCATTCCTTGGTATAGGCTTATATACTGTTAACAAACTCCACCTATTATTATTTTAATTGTATTTCTCGTAGGAAACATATTCCATTCGGTCCTTCCATCATTGTTTATGTTTTCGTATTGAGCAATCTATTTTCCTTCAGCTATTCGTATTGCCAGTTTTCCGTCCTTGCTATCGTCCAGGTTTGACCAACATAGGTGAGAACAGGTACTGTCATTCCCATATAATAATAATTGCTGCATCTGCTCTTGTGTTATTCTCTAATGGTGTCTTTATTGTTTCTTAATTTTTACATTTATTTAATTTGTTATTTTTTTATCATTACAGTTTTAACTCTTATCACAGGCTAGTAAATTAAAGTGTGACACCTCTTCTTCTAAATGTGTATTCTCAACTACTACTTTGAATACGCACAGAGAGTTTTCCCACAGAGGCCACAATTTTTGTCTTCTTAGAGGGTACTTAAAATTTTACGTTACAAATATTTACCCGGAAGGTGTGGATTTTCGCATAGCGTCTTCATTCTTCTGAAGAATTACCAGATCAGGATAGTGATTTTGCTGTTAACAAAATACTCATACACATACAATACGGTAACGACTGTCTAGTGATCGTGGTATGGTACAGTCGAAAACATAATACAAGACACCAATTAAGTCACTAATCACCAGCTTTAATTATCACAATTAACACTGTGTAATCAACAAGGTAGTCTCCTACAACAAATTAAATAAAAATTGTTCAAATGCAATAAAATGTCAACTAATAAAAAACACAATTGTATTACAATTGTCCCGCACGATTATAAAACTCATAATACTTCGCCACAATATTACGAACCGCACTCCAATAAATCGCGACTCAAACTGAATTGAGAGTCGCTGAATACTTGTATTTATACCCCGCCGAAAATCCAGAATATTCCATACACTGCGCATCAGCTCTACATTTAGGACGCAATTGATTGCGGCCTTGACACAGTGCGCGTGGCTGGCGACGTCTAGAAAAAAAATCTCGCGAGCGCATGTTGAAATCACGTACGCACACAGCATTACAGCCGGATTCCTCTGGAACATTCGAGAACACGTCGATAATACTGTTACGATAATACGACTTATATAATACACTTAAAACTTACCGAACTGTCAGAGCGTGGTCCAAGATGTCCAAGTGCCAGACGAATCGGCTGTATCCACAACAGACGTTGTTGCTGGGTGTGATTCACCACAGTTAGCACGTTTCGCTTTTCCAAGTTTCTTAATTTTACACTCTGCAGTTAGATGTTTACTTGCACATTTAACTCGTCTTGGGCCCTTATTGCAGTAAGCCTGAGTGTGTCCATATTTTCAGTGTTTCATTGAAACATAAATATTAAAGTCTCTCGTAGCAATGTCTGTACTGCCCGTTGGGCATTTGTTTATATATATATATATATATATTTGTATTGACATAACCAGACATAACATGTATTCCCAGACATAACCAATGTAACACTAATAAAACATATACCACACAAAGGCACCATAATGAACAACATGTGGGAAAATTTACAAACATACAAACATAAAACAGAAAACAAACTAATACCTGAACATATACAAATCAATACAAAACATGACACAATATTCAAAGCACTCAACATTGAAAATACACAAAAAACTAACACAAACACCACAATCACACACAATAAAACCAATTTGAAATACCAGAAGCCAACAGGAAGCCACAATAATAATAGTCAACCAACAACACATATGTACTTCACCAGATAAAAAAAACGGAAGGCTGAGGATGGGTACAAGATAGTACCCGAAACATGTTCCAAAAAAGGAAAAAGTAACATCTTGAGGTAAATTTAATTATAAATATTAAATGTATTATATACATCAAGAAACGGACAGTAGCAGAAAGTGACTAAATAAATAAATAAATATATATATATATATATATATATATATACATATGTATATAAATATTATAACGGAACCAAATATTAACTATTTGGGGTTATATGTTTACCGCATGCTGAAACCATATTTAAATAAAAATTAACAGTTAAAACTCCATTTGAATGTAGCGCATTGAAAATAATGCTGTGTAAAGCAACGCACACGTGGTCGTTATGTAAGCAGTTCGCTGTACAAGGAAGCGACCACACCCAAACTGTTAATTATTAATATCTCGGAAACTAATAAATAAAGGCGAAATCCAATATAGCCAAAATGTTTGCCGAGATATTAATAATGACGTGTGCAAATTTGATGCAATATAATTAACAAATGTAAGAGTTAATTAAAATAATTAAATAACTTCTGTTAAAATAGATACAGTAAAGAGATTTTAGTATATTATAAAGATAATAATTTGTGACAGATTGTATATTTTAGATTTCACACAACTTGATTTGCAACCAAGTTATTGCAAAATTAAGTAAGTACAGGATATCCTGAGCGACAAAGTGGTTCCGCCGGATAATTAAATATTAGATAATAATTCTATTCTCCGTCTGTGGGAACCAGACTTCATTCTCACGGACTAAGGGAATTCTAAATTTTATGTAGTAGGGAGAGTGCGTCGACCAATGAAATCATTGCATGCAGCCCCGGCCAGTGCGATGTTTTCTGGTGGAAAAATCACTCTTCTGTCAGTACTCACGAAGTTAAGACGTAGTCCTTCGATCGTCTAGTAGCCAAAGCGGTGAAGATCAACAAGAAGACTCTACGTGGTCAACACACACGCAATTACGAACACACTAACTACAGATCATCTGTATAGCTCGTAATTGTTGCGTAAAGGCGAGATACTCTTCAAGACATCAACCAAGCTTATTGTGTACTACCAGTTAGTCATAAGCACGCAAGAGATCCACCCGACTTCAAGACCAGACTTCAAGAATACAGCAGAGAGGCCGTCTAAATCATTGGTTAACAGCTGACGAGCAGAGCGACCGCCCGAACGAAGCACACACACACACACACACGCTGACGTGCAACGTGCAAATCGACGGAGAACAGGAAGCAGTTCCAGCAGACAACAGCAGACGTTAAAATATTCACAAACAGCAGGGAAGCAGAGTGTTGCCGAATTTTGAACTCCACGACCGAATCCAGCAGTTCTAAGCAGATTACTTTCTCTAACCAAGGACTCGAATCGACGAGGGACAAATCGGGACGACATCCTCTTCAGTAACAGGAAAGCAAAATTTATTTATTTATTTTTCAGATCAAATTTTCTATTTTTCAAGTAAAACATTGTAATTCAAATAATTCAGGTGCCAAACAAACAAAAAGCAAAGACTCTAGTAGTTAAAAAGTAAATTCGTTGTGATAATCTGTATAGCAGTTTAAGGCTTTAGTAAGTTATAGTTAAGAAATAGAAGTAGTATAAAAGCGCTATACAAATCTTAACTGACAATCTAATCTTAGATCATACTGCAGTAGATCAGAAGTAGAATCACTAGAAATGAAATAACGTGAACTAGACTGTCACGTCTAATTTATTTTAACTAATTATTCAAATTAATTTTAGAGTTATATTTTGTCTCATGAACACTTAGATTCAATTAAATTAAATAAATTTAATTAAAGTCAAATCAAATATTAAAGTCAAATTTAAATTGCAATTAACTCGCAAAGAACGAGTTCAGTTTCTTTCAACTATTAGACAATCGAAAAACATCGATTCATTGTATAGACTATAAGAAAATTCATAACATTATAACCATTCTATTCTTGTGTGTTGTTGGTGTAATAAACAACGTTTTATTACCCCATATAACAGTGTTTTATTGTTGTACGATAAAGCCTACCAGTCTCACAAAACTCTCCCCCTTTAAAGTAACCCATTATGTGTGTTGTTGTAAAAATTTGAGATTACTAGCTTGCGAACTTCAAATCCAAAATCCACACGCCCTAGTCGGAAGAATCTGCAAGATCAGACAGCAGGTGGGTACTCACACACAACATTACATTACAATAACGCATAGTAGTGTAGTTATAATATATATATTATATAAAACTCAAAGTCTGAGGATTTATGGGTACTGAATACAAATCCACACCGTTACACCGATTGCCACCAAATTTTGTACAGGTAACCTTTGTCAAAAGGCGCAAAACACTGTCTAAATTGGAATTTGATATTTTGCCCCGTTCGCACGATTTAGGCTTTTTTAATTATGACTATTCGTTGACACGTATAAAGATGGCATAGACACCATGGATACCAGAATTAATACCCATGGTAACAAGTAAATAAACAAACGATATTTAGCGGCATCGGAACTGTACCTTTATCCGTTTCTGCAGTTTTTAATGTTTTTAATATGCGATTGTATCAATATATTTTGTAATTTTGTATTCAGATACGTCTATATATTTTGTAATTGTCTTTATAAAATGTATGTTTATACGTATTTCTGATGATGTCATGAATAAGTAATCAAATATATTAAATACTACTACTAAAGATGTCAACAACACAATGGAGACCAGAATTAATTACCATAGTAACAAATAAATAAGCAAAAGCTATTTAGCGGCATCGGAACTGTACATTTATCCATGCCTGCAGTACATTTTTGATGTTTTATATAATATAGGATTGTATCGATATATTACGATGTTGAATGTGTACTAATTGTAAATTGTCCTATTACTTAATTCAAAGCGAAAATACGTGTTGTTTTCGTTTGTGAGGTTAGGTGACAACGGTTTTTGGTTTTTAGTTTACTGCTGAAATAAATAAAAGCCATGGTTGAGGAAAACATAACGTTTAATGTGTTATACAATGCTTTAAACACAGTAACACTTAAAATAAAGAATTTAGCGTTTTTGATTTAACAGTTAGGCTACTTTATAAGTATCTCCAAAGGTTTCATAAACGGGTACTTTTAAATCTCCAAAGGCTGTTGTACCAACATTATAATTTAGTACAAGGTAAAAGTGTACAAGTGTTGAAAACAGCTTAGGAGGGAATTTGACTAATGAGTACAAAATTGTTATACAAGCTAACAGAACGCCATACAAATATAGACAATAAAAATTATATTAAAATACTTACTAAAAGTCAAATATTTGCGTGCGAAGCCGCAGATAACAGTTAGTAAATTATAAAGGTCAAATTGTAAATTGTGTGGCACTAATAATAGTTATCGTGAACCACGTCCTAACGACCCGGCAAGTGTTAACATTATTGACACCAGCGTTGAAAACTCACGTTCTTTCAGTTCTACAAATGCCTGGCAATATCGAAGCAAAATATATTAAAGAATTTATGTAAAATGTACCATTGTTTTATTCTTCAATTAGTCAAGAACAGTCCCGTCCTCCCTTTTCCAGTATTTATTATAATAACCTTTTGACATATAACATTTAATGTTTCTAATTGAATATTCAGGCCAACCTGTAAAATTAAACACTAAATATTCTTATTGATTTATTTATTTTTAACTAATTTTTTATTCATTTAACATTATAAGATTAATTAAACCGCCATGTCCTATCAAGTTGATCCTACTCTATTGATCCAGTTGCTTCCTCTACAGTTCCTGGCCTAAGCTTTGATTTGTTGTCGGAGTGTCCATTTCTCTGTATGCCCACCCTTCTCTGTAAAGCGAAGTATGGAGAAATGCTTATTTTACTCCCATACCACATTCTTTTAAACGATGCAACTGAAGACAAGGACAATTGATTATCCATGCTTGTTTTTGTTTCAGAATCATGTTAACACGTTAACTCCGCATTAACACTGCTTATATAAGAATACTTGCCTTTTTCAAAAATAGTTTAAGAGTTGTCGACACTGATCACATACACACGTTGTACGACATTCGTAGCACTGTACGGTGTGTAAGCACGCTGTTTGTTATCTGCATTAGACTCAACTAATTCGTCAGTGTCTCCTGCAACACAGCACTTTGGAGTTCCGGAGCGAAAGCGGTGAGACCATCAATCAAGTCTTGCGGCCTAAGCTATTAGCACGCGCTTATGTGAGCAGAATACGAATTATTGTTGGCATGAACTTTCCATTTCTTCACAACCGTACATAGAATATTTTTAAATCTTACGATAAGATTTGTTAAGCCTTACCGGTAAAATACAGATTTCTCACATTGTATCTCTACAAAATATCTTGCCTTGATCCCACTTATAAGTTTTCTGTCCTGTTTCCTATGAATATAATTACGCCTTTCCACACTCATATAGACTGTATTTTTATGTCGTACATTTCCGATTTTAGTGTATACACCTGTAGGCCTATACGGCTTTATCCGCGTCTCTTTCCTGGTCAGAAGTAAATTTATTGTCAATTTACCTATTATTTTTCTGTCACTTTTCCAATAGAATTTATTTTTGTATACTTATATACTTATATACTTATGTACTTATATCTATGTACGCTTATAGAAATTTCGTTTCTGTTACGCTGTAGTCTTTAAGGTTTAATTTTTAGGCACAGTCTATTGTAGGTCTATCTTAAATTTAGCAGACACAATTTTTTTCAGTGAAAATATTTTTTGTTTTCTCTACTCACAATTTTCGTTTTCAGTGTGTCTTCCACCCTCTAAGATAGAGATGCCCTGCATGGAAATTTTAACGTGACTCAAGTCACAGTTTGTAAAATTAGTTGAACAAAAGTTTGTTTCCAATTATTATCATAAGTTACATTTTCTTTCTGTTTACCTTTATGTATAATAGGCCCTATGTGTAGCCTAGAAGAGAAGCTACAAGTCACAGTCTACGGACTACAGAGGCACATCTCTTCGGTGCAGTGCTTATAAACTATACACAAAGATTTTAAAAGTTATATAAATAGCATACCCAAAACCTGTATATGTGAATATCATTCATTATTTCGGAGTGGTAGGCCTACATCAGATAAAATATAGCACAACAGTAAAACTAATACTGTGCAACGTGAGGTAATATGAATTGACTTTTTAATGCCTACTAAAAAATAACTTAATATTTTATTACACTAATGCATTTAACTACAAAGTTATAATTGTTTATGCTTATATGTTCTAATATGTAGAGAATTCTCATTTAAAAATAAAATATTTTACAGTTTACTTGTCTAAATTTGTAAATTTTGTGTATCTACGTTTTCAACATTTGTTGGTACAACACCAATTCAGTTAACATTATAATGTAATTTTTCATGTGGACCGCACGCCCGTGTTTGTATGCGTCTGCGTGCGCGAGGTTGAGTAATTATGCTATTGCATCCTTGTGTATAATACACGTTGTGTAGGTTTTCTACTGCAGTGGTTGATGAAGTTAATTGTTTTTCTGGTGACAAGAATGTCTATTTATAAAAGAAAATCATAAAGTGCTGTAAACTGTGAGTAGAGGTGTTAGCAGCAATTCAATTGGTAAACACCTTTGAAACGATGTGTGTCTTCTTGTTGTAAACACATTTTTCCATTATTCGTATCTCTTTTACATTCTGAAAATGTATAAACAAGCGTCTTAGCAGTCTGCATTAATATTGTAATTGCTCATTTGCATAGTGCAATGTGTACACAAAGGAAAGGTTGACGTATAGTTTGGAATGGAGAAGCTAAGAGCTTTTACTTTGAATGAAATGAGCTCTAAATTGCTCCCTTATTTAGTTAAATGTACATTATCTGTTTACTAATTATGGACACAATTAACAATTTACTTTCTAATATTAAGATTATGAACTTGCAGAAAATGGTTTCCATAAAAATCAAGATTAAGGATATGAACTGACAAATATCTTTTGTGACGTTGGTGTACAGTGTCACCAAGTGTGGAAATCTAAGTGTAGTTTTACTGCAGGTGCCAGGTACGTATACACAGACTAGAGGACTAGGATCCAGCAAGGAAGGAATACCACACGAAGAAGAAGAATAATGTTAATGGATTTGTAAACCTGCATTATTTAAGTCCGTAGTGCTGCAAGCATGTAGAGTAGAAGAAGCTAAATTCTTCACGTTAAAACCTGTTCAACACGAAGTTTCAAAACACTCTAAACCTATCTGCTCTTTAGGGGGTCCGCGGACACTTTTAAGAAAAATTAGAATGTACCATAATTTTTTCCGTTTTTTAAGTTCTAAAATCTAAATTTTCGAATCTTAAAACAAGGGGGTTCAAACTAATTGTAATTGTAAAAGTAACTTAACATTAATGGCTTTAATAATATCGTGTAGCAGATCCGTTTGTCATCCGAACTGACTAGACCTCTCTCTTACACTACAAAAAGAGGATTCATTGGTAGAACTTTCAACTGACAGTTCATTAAAATTACAGTTTTCGGAATTACAGCTAGCTGACGTCTGGTTGTATGTAATGACTGACTATTCTCAGCTCGCAAAAAAAGCTATGAAGCATTTAACTGTGTTTCCCTCTACTTATATGTGTGAAACCGGCTCACTGCTCACGTACTTGAAGTCAAAGTTAAGAAATAACTTGATGTCGAGAGTGACTTAGTGTTGAAGGTATCAGGCATTAAACCCAATACTGCAGAGCTAATTGTTCAAAAGCATCTTCATTGTTCACATTAAACTATGTTTGATATCATTAATAATATAATTTTTGAAGTTAAGGGAATTTTGATTTGAATACAGTTTAATTCAAAAATATAAAAGTTTGTATCATATTTACTGTTTGTTTTATTTCAGAATTAATATGGGGTCCGTTAATTTTTTAATAAATTATTTGGGGGGGGGCTCCGCGGACTGGAAAGTTTGGGAACTACTGCGCTAACCCAATCTGGTTTTGTCCGTGTCAAATGAAGAAGTAGGCCTACGTGTCGTTACGATGCAAAACAAATACATTCGCTTCATTGTCGATAAGACGCGAGCGCGAGGTGTGTATGTCGATAAGGCATGTGTGTGTGTGTGTGTGTGTGTGTGAAGGATGGAGAGGGGGAAGAGTAGTAGAGAGAGTCTGTGTGGTAAAACACTAAAAATTTAAGCCCTGAAAAACGCACATATATTGTTTCCATTCTTTTTGGTACTTAACATAGAAGACAAGAGAAATCGACTTAGTTTCAAACATTCCAAGCCAAGCCGAGTAAACCTGAGCGCCAGTGTAGTAGTTATAGGACCCACAGTGTTTCATGAACAGTCATCTGCGCCGACCCAATGCATGAATAATGGGGACTAACAAGTATAGTAAGTTGTCTAGAGAAGAAAGAGGGGAGACAGCGCGTTAACAGTACACAGCCTTACTCAGTTCTCTGTCTCTGTCACACACATGCTTCCATTGTTCTCGCCAGTCTTGTTTCAGCCGATGTTCGCACTATGAAACACTGTACTAGACTGTTATGTGCATGTGCGAAATGACTGAAAATTTTGTTAGCCTCGGCAACGAGATGTTTGTGTACTGCGCATCGAGGCCCTAGTGTTCAATTTAAATGTCCTGCCTTACCTCTGATTTACCTTGTTTCATTTTATTCCTTCTTGTCTCCGCTCTGTCTTTCTTCCGTCAGAGACGGTCTTTTGTGCCCAAGACAAATATAGTGACACCAGTCCACAATAAGCTTCCTATATTTTTTTCATTCAACAGTCATTAAAACATGCGTCGCCTTGCCACGTTACGCGAATTTTCAATATAATTAAAACTATTTTATCATTTATCATTTTTGTAATTTTTCTTTAAATTTTTTTATTTTTTATTAAGATTATGAACTAAAAATACAATTGATTGGAGAATAAAAATTGTTACAATTCTTCGAGTTTTTTATCAAGGTAAAGCCGTTCCCTACGAACCCAAATTCTTGGATTTTGTTGTCTATGACGTGTCCGTTGATTAACTAAATATATCACTACCGACTCGGAACACAAGGTTTTTTTTTGGTAAAGAAGGAAAAGTTTTACTTTATAGTCTAAACCAGTTTTCGCTGAATATAAGCTTCGTCAGAGGCTGCCACTGGGAGTGCTGTCCGTCTTGTTCCTGGGGACGGCGCTGACTTTTGAAGGATCGATGTTGTGTGTGTGGGATGTTATATGTTCAAATATGTGATATGTGTGATTTGAATTGTGTCTGTTCGTTTGAACAGAACGTCGTTTTCATGTGTTTGTATATTTTCAATTGTTCAAGAGTGTCTAGTTTTCGGCCTTTTGTGTGTGCCTGTAGAATCTCCATGTTAATGTCGATGTTTGTGTACATGTGGTTTTCTTCAATGAGGTGGTTAGCGAAGGTGAATTCGGTAGTGGAGTGTAGTGCCTTTGTGTGTTCAATGTATCTTTGTTTGAAGCAACGTCCTGTCTGGGCTATGTACAATTTGTTACAATCTGAGCAATTTAGTTTATAAACACCAGGTAGATTGAATTTGTTTTGTTCTTTGTGTGTGTTTTTGATAGTGTGTGTTCTGTTTTGTTTGTAGTTTTGTACGGGATTCTGTATCCTGCTTTTTTAAAACTATAAGGTTTAGGTTCCTGGTTCAGGTTATAAGATAAAACTTTTATGTTTTTACCAATAAAAAACTTTGTGTTGCGAGTCGGTAGTGATATACTTATACTTAGAATCCAAATTATTAGCACATAATTGAGAAGTTATGACGTATTGGCTTCGAATTAATGATTTTTCAGATTGTATGTAAAAAACTTCGTTCGTAGCATGCTTCAGGAATATCTAATAACGGAGGAATTCAGGGTAAGAGTGTGAAGTATTATGCTATACAGCTCTTGTATTCACTGAGTTCTAATAGTCTGGGCCGAATCGGCTGCAGGAGTGCAGTGGGATGTAGTGGACGCATTAAGATCAATTAAAACACAGACTCTGTGTGTGTGTCCTCAGTTAGCTCTTCGGTCGTGTAAAATTGAAAGCGAACGTACAGAAAAAGTAGTTTGAAAGAGCGTCAAAGGACAATTATTTTTAATGGTTCGCCAACCATTTGAAACATCGCAGTCGTTTAGTTGATGACAGTAAATAATTGCGTCCGTTAAGTACAAAACCAAAGCAAGGCTATTTGTGATGAACTTTATTCTTTGTTGTTACCACAGTTTTCCTATTATGTTGTACATTTCAACAAAATTAATACAATAAACATTTTAACACTTTATTAAAATAAATACACCTGTGCGCATATTAATAATATGTTACGACGGTCTACTGATCGTCGTATGGTATAGTGGAAAACAAAATACAAGACACCAATTAAGTCACTAATCACCAGCACCAGATTTAATTGTCATAATTAACAGTTTGTAATCAACTACATAGTCCCTTACGACAAATCAAATAAAAAAATTGTTCACACGCAATAAAAATGCCAACTAATATAAAACACAATTGTATGACATTTGTCCCGCAGAATTACAAAACACATAACACTTCTCCACAATACTTCGAACCGCACTGAAATAAATCGCAACTGAAACTGACTAAGCGTCGCTAAAGTCTTGTGTTTATACCTCGCTGAGATACCAGATTATTTCATGCTACGCGTCAAGAACGTTACTAGGAAACACCAGAACGTAATTGATTGCGGGCTTGCACACGTATATAATAATAAATACAACACGTAATAACATATGCAACGACAAACAATATATAACAATGAATGTAACCACATGTTACATAATAGTAAATATATATGTAATAAATAAAACAGTAATAACAATCATGACCCCATGTGAATCCACTAACTAAAACGTCCTAGAAATTACACAAATGTTGTTAATGTTCTTATAAATTTAATAATCTGTACCTATATTTTTGGTATCAACTGAATCTCCTTCATGAGGAGAAGTATTCCGGCGGCTGCAGTCTTATCATTTAAACTTCTGCTAACATCTGAAAGGATATTACATTTGGTTTGGAGATGATGTAGAGCAGGGCACTCTGAAACGAGATGGAAAGTTGAAAAAACCGTGTTACAAAGATTGCAACTAGCAGGAGGCTCGTTCGTGAAGACATGCTTGTGAGAGAACCATCTTTTACCGTCTCATGCATCGGGTGACAAAGAGTATTGATAATATTATTGTAATTTGTATGCTTTTATATTAGTTTATCCTGAAATTATCACCTATATTTTTTGAAGCTAAAAGGGGTTTTTTTATTTGGTTCATTCGGGTAATTTTATTTTTAACAGTTAATGTTAAATTAATTTTTTCAAATTTTATTGGGAATTTCTAACACTGTAAAAAATTAAAAGCTGACGTGGTTGACATTAATTGTTTATTAACCTTATATACTGTTACGACGGTCTCCTCGATCGTCGTATGGTACAGTGGAAAACAAAATACAAGACACCAATGAACTCACTAAAAACAAGCTTTAATTATCACAAATAACAGTTTATAATCAACTCGTACAATAATCCAAGTTAGATTTGTTCACACGAAACAATAATGTCAAAATATAAAGAATTCCGCGCTATAATCACTTTTCACTAATACACCACTTGCGACGCACTGTGTAAATCGCCCGACATAACACTGAACTCTAAGCGGCAGGTATGGGCTATTTATACTCTGCAGGGCTCCATAATATGCGTCTTTACAAACACGTGAAAATTCTTGAGAATACTTCTGCGCGGCCATGGCAGAAACACACACCGTTGGGCTTCTAGAACGGCACCATCGAACGCACGAGACGTTCCGTATTACGTAATACTGCTTCGCATGTCAAGCGTCACTTACGCATTATAGTTACGGGAATAGCCGAGAAAAGGAGAAGGACAACGTTCTCCAGTGTACCAGAACGTTCCGTAATGGCGTAACACTTTTCCGCATTACGTAGGCTAATAATATTTATCAAAAAATGACTACAGGTTCTATGAACTTTAAGCCTAAAGCACACGAAGGAGTGCCACAGTCTACAAACAATACGGTAACGCGTTCACGCCACAGTAACCGTGCTGTCTGTAACAATCCTTATAACAACACTACCAACATGCGTTTGCCGTCGCTTTAAGTCTTTCTAAGAGGATTTTATGTACGTGAGTTTCACATTAACTTAACAGTTTTGAAGTGTTTATTCCTCAGCTTGTCTAGTGAGTCACCTGATGTAGAATGTTTACCAATTTTATTTTGTCACGTGCTAAGTGTATTACATTGTATGATAAGCTGCTGGGCCTAACCAGATATAACACAAACATATTTTGACACCAATAACTGTAATATGTACATTGAATTGAATGAATAAGACATAATATAAAATGATTAGTACCAAACTTTAGTGAGCAGAATCAGCATTTTTTAATTATTTTAGTAGACTTAAGATTTGCCTCTTTAAGCGTAATAAATTAAGCCAGCCAGCGGACTAAAATTAATGTCGATGCATTAATCAATGTCAGTTTACAAAATGTTAATATCTATTACATACATACTACCATAAAATTATTAATTATAACAAACGTTTTTGTGTCACTTGAATAAATGAACTTAGTTCATTTTCTTTTCTGTCTGGATTGTTACAAACTTGAAGTTCCAGATGGGCTGTAATTAGTAATTAATTAGTTTACTTGAAAGAACAAAAGGCGTGTCCTCTCGAAGCACGACGTCGCCGACGATGTCGTGCGGGGGACTGTCTTAGAGACGTAAGACGCTTGGAAACTCTTACGAGGTGTCAGCCTCCGTCTCTTTAAGTACGTGGAGATTACATCGGCGAACGACAGGTTCCTGGATAAAATCAAAACTGCCGGTACTCTTCGACCAAGCCGATGCTATGTATGTCAAGTTCCCAGCACAAAGGGCAGATTTGAAGAAACTTGCTCACCCAATCGGAAGGTTGGATCCTAGTACCTGACTGAGCAAAAAAAGTCGGCCGGCTGAGTACTGAATTTGTTTCGTAAAGGAAAGTTGGGAGCGTTACGCCGAACAACAACGAAAACAATAATGGTTTCACTACCAACCTGATACGATACGTCATGGACGCATCGTTGTTTCGATTAATAACGACATACGCGGTGGGGGTGCCGAATAACATTAAAGTCAGAAGTAAATGTTAAGCCGCTCAATGTTTAAAAATCTATATCAAATATAAAACCCAATCTCCACCAAACACTTTGATTCTCGTTGTAAGCTTGCTACATCATTCGTACGGACAAATACAATTTCAAGAACGCAAAGATTCAGAGTAAAAACGTATTTTCAAACTGACAGATCAACGTTTGCATGATTTATTGATGGATCTTTAAGAAACCATGCTACTAAAAATTCGATTAATTCGAAGAGTCTTAAAAATAGTGTTACATAAAAAAGCGATAGCTCACCAATCAAAATGGATACTACAGAAGAGAAAATTAAAATAAAGGAAACTGTTCGTTGTTTTCGTAATTGCCGTTACCGTCAAACACTAAATAATAGCGACGACATAAACAAAAACAAAAATCAATAGCGACTAGAAAACTACCAACACTGCAACTAATAAGCTGTAATACAGTAACGATGTTAACAGTAAAGTAAATTTTACATTTTTCCGAACGATTCACACAAGTAATGGTACTGTGTACACCAGTGTGCAGACTGATGATGAGCAATAGAAGTTTTTAATACACGAGGAGAAGTTTTTAATTATCTCTACTTAAAAATCATTCCGTCATACTTAAAAATCAAGACCAAAAAGTTTGGCGAAAAATTTATAAACAGTTTTAGTAACGACCAGGTTTTTTAACAATCAAACCAAAGTGACATAAATCAATCAATGTCATAAATGTATTGAAATGGAACCTGAGGAAAGAGATATTTATGCCAGTGTTTATGTTAGCTGTTAATAATTCATACTACCTTAGCAACATTTATACATTTTCTGATTTAAATTAAGGAATTTTACTTCTTCGGAAGTACAAGACGCTGCTCAAGTATACAATAAAATCTGATGAGCGTGACTTACAATAAAATATTACTACAGACTGTAAGCTGAATGCGTCGTCTTATCGCCCAACATCTTGAATTGCACAATTTCAAAATCATAGTAAAGTCTAATTGAGAACAGTTAAGTTGAAAAATTACATTCGACTATTCAAATGATTTACAAAGATTAGGAATTATGCAATAAAACTACTCACTTAAAAAATCCTGATCAGTACGAGTACCACTGGCTAGTTTTACCCACTTATACTTTCTTTCTGTTAACGGTCAGATGACTAAGTAGAATAACTAAGCGAATTTTAGTTACTCTTCTTTATCGTGAAATGAACAAACCGATAAGGTATTCTGTACGCTGTCCAGTCGAATCGTATGGCTTATAGACAATGAAGTTCCTTAAATTGATTTTTTATTAACTTGTTTAGCACTAAAAAATGGATTATTACAGAATAGCTAATGTATATTGCACATAAAAAGTTAATGCATTAAAGACTTCCTCAAAATTCGTTTATATTGGATTTATTGCAATTGCCATTTTATTAAGCTTATAATATTTTTAAAATTTTGTTATCTCAGATTTTTTGTTAACTTACTCTTTTGCGCAAACTTCTCTTGTTTAGCAGACGTACTAATCTACTTGGACAGGAACAATTTTCGAACCGAGAAAATAAAAATATTCATAAGGATTACTATTGCGAGAAAAATACTAGAGGAACATCAGAATAGCGTATATCCTAAAAGAAGCAATAATGGACACTGCCTGTCGTGACCAAGATTGGAGTGACCGTGGACTTTGTGATTATTGCAGTGAATGAATAAATTGATTGGAAATTTTACGCACCTAAACATAACATAAAATGGGATAAAATGGATGGAAATAATTAATACTTCTTTTTTGAAACAGTCTGTAAATATAGTTGCTCCAATTGTTTGTTTGTGTGTGTGTGTGTGTGTGTGTGTGTGTGTGTGTGTGTGTGTGTGTGTGTGTGTGTGTGTGTGTGTTAAGCTAATTTTCCCGGGACCTAGTAGGATTGGATTGTTTAGGTGTATAGATAGTTAAGGCTCAAGAATACCGTGTTTGGTCCTCTCTTCATTGCGTCTGAGGCTATGAGGAAAAATAGCTGGAGGATTACGTGTATGGGAAAAGTCAACTGAATAGCTCATGAAGCCTTCCACCTTCATCAATTAAAAAAATCATGAAGGAATATTATTTATAATATATGTTTTTAAGTGTATATGTGTTTTTACCAAATTGTTAAATGGAATCAATTGATAACATTATAGCGAATTCTCGAAATAAAACTTCAGACTGTCGGCACAACAAATGTCGCATCAGAAATACATTGTCTCAACTAATTCTGCTCCTCAACACTCTATTTCCATATACAAAGCAAAATTACAATGTACTAGTTACTTCAATGTTTACGTAAAAGCTATCGACATCATTCACATGTTGATAAACTATCTTTGACATTCTCTAACACGAACACAACACAATATGCATGCCTGAGGGATAGACAATTAATTATCAAACTACAATCTAAAATTGGACATAGTATGCAACAGAAACTTAATGGAAACTGTAATTTCCTTGTCTCTACGTAATAATCAATTCATCATTACACACTTGAGATCGTATCATACGACAAAGACGTAAAACCATTAACATCTGTTTCCAACAAATACCGATTATAATTTCTTTATCCAAAGAAAATGTTAATAAAAAAGTAGATATTATAAAAGCCATAGCAGACAATAACTGTTATAATGAAAGAATAATAGACCCCTTAATTTAAAAAAGAGAAGAAAATTATTTTAAAAAATGTTATTCCATAAAGCCAGATCAGGGTAACAAAAAATTTCATTTAACAAATTACATTCTGTTTATAACAGATAGGATTAATAATAGGTTAAAAAAGCATGGTCTTAACATGGTATCAGTAAACAAACGTAATCTTTTTTCATTATTAGTCAACAATAAAGAAACATCAAACACAATAGAGAAAAATGGAGTTTATGAAATACACTGTGCAGAATGCTATGGTATTTATACCGGACAATGTGGCCGTGTTCTGAAACATCGCATTCCTGAACATAAGAAGGGGATTTTAAGCAATCCCCAACACAGGTTTTGCAGATCTTTGCATACAACACAAACACTTCATAGATACAAAAAACGTAACACTACTGCTCAACATACAAAAATGTAAATAAATGTATTTGTTAGAAATTCTAAAAATTAAAAAACCAATAAAAAATAACAAAAATTTAACAAATTAACAAACTGAATTCTGTGTATCATCTTTATTAAAAGCTGTTATTTAGTTTAATTAATTTTATATTTCGCATTCAGATTATATTTAGTTTTTACAGACACTTGACCTTTCCTTAGCTCCTACAACCCCCCTCCATCTTCACACCCCACACATGTTCTGATACACACCCCAAACAAATGTTCACCATCCTTACATCCTCTGTTTAATTGTTCACTCATCTTTTTGACAGTGGCTTATGAAGTTGAAACAGCTGTCAGAGTTAAATAAAAACTGTGAAACGTACCAAGTGTTTATATATTTTTATAAACCTTTGAATTACCAATATTCCTTACTCTGGTTTAAAAGTTATCTCGATATTATACTACATAAAAATATTTCTGGCCGTACAAGGGAGACAGATTTTGTCTAGTTAAATTGGGAATTTTCTATTCAGAGATACAGTATGTTACTGTCTACAGATTACACCAGAGTACATGATATGGTTAGGAAGACTTTGTCTCTGTCCCTGTTTCTGTCTAAGTCTGGCCGCCTCACCACCCTCTCACTCTCACTAATTCTCTGTCCGTCTCTCTCTCTCCCCACTCTCTCTCTCTCTCTCTCTCTCTCTCTCTCTCTCTCTCTCTCTCTCTCTCTCTCTCTTTCTCTCTCTCTCTCTCTCTCTTTAACTAAACAATGGGTAACTTAAATTACCCGTTTAACCAAATTTTGTGTTACACATTATCAGCAACAAGCAACTCGTTTGGTATATTTAGCTTTAAGAGAAGTGTATGCCAAAAAGGCGTTACTGCTTCACCAAAGCAAGCAGTGTAACCTCTCATTCGTCAGGGAGAGTATGTATGTTGCTTACAAAACATGTATTTGTAAGCAGTCTTTTCGAGGAGTCGTTTGACGTAAACGTGCCAGAGTAGTACGTGCGCTACAGTCCTTATTCATATTTTATTAGACACAACTCTCACTTCGTCGTGTTCAAGGGTAAAGAACCAAGTATACGTAGTAAAACAAAAGTAAACAAAGTGGTGCCGAAATATTTGATAAATAATAACACACACGTCGGTTAATTCTTTATTTTATATTTAGTGAACACTCCGTACCAGGTATTCTAGACGTGGTCATGAATAGACACCGCCAAACGGTTAATTAACATACATCAAACGTATAATAATACCTCTTTTAGAGACTAGTGTCAACAATACAACTTTGTTAGCGGTGTTACTAACACGTTAGCAACATTCTATGTGTTTACATAACGTTGGTTTCCTCATAACATTTTTGAAATCGTAATGAAGACAAAAGCCGTCCATAAATGACCAACAGCTTTTAACAATTGTGTCACTTACTTTGGACTGAAAATTATGCCAGTGTTAGAAACAGTAAGGAATAAACTCATTTTGTGTATTTAAATTGAAATTTTTGTAATGCGGAGACACTATGTACAGTAAGTTATTGACGAGATATTATTCCAAAATAAATATAGGTTAACATGGAAATTTAACCTCTATTTTCCTTGAACTACAAAAAATATTTTATCATAATGTTGGGTTGTGTACAGTAACAATATTAGTGTACTAGTCAATGAATTCTTCTTCTGATAGTTCCTATCCGTTTCGGATGTTGGATATCATATAGTCTATTTTAACTTTCTCCACTGTTGCACGGAATAACTCCGTTGCGTTTATGCCAAACCAGGTCCTTAAATTTCTCAGCCATGAGATTCTCGGTCGCCCAACTCCTCTTTCATCAATGTCACAACAGTTGGTTGTGGAAAAATTACCATCCCATTCGCTTGTTCCCAAGATTGTGATACTCATTCTTGTAATTTCTTGGATGGCATTATCCATTTTCCCGGCTTGGGTCATTGTTTTCACATTCCAAGTTCATATTTTCACGTCTTTGGTTATATTTTATTTTCTTTTTACTTCGTAACTGTTCAAACTGTCCCTACGGAGATCCGATTGGGAAACTTGAATTGAAGCTCCGGATGATTTTGCCTTGAACATAGCCATGATGATATTACCAGATATATCTAAACGATCTTTAAAGTAGTGGTTTCTCGTTGCCTTCTACATCCCAATGTCGTTGACTTGTAAATAGTTCATCCGCCTTCGGGGCCGATTTCTCAACCCGAGGACAATGAGGTGCCCTACAGCTTGCCAGTTCATCCACCCAAAGCTGTTGACTAGCAAGTGGGAGACTACTTATTCCGGTAGTCACTCGGTCGCCATTTCCTCGACCGATCAAATAAACTCAATGAATAACTTAAGTTTATTAATAATATGACGCATTTGCTAATTCTTTGAATGGAAACTATACAATACCAGGCTGTGTAATCAATCCATATGAATCAATGTTTCAATGTTACAATGTTTCATGAATCATTTTCAGGGCGTATGTTGTTTCTCAAGTTTATGTTTTGTACAGATACAGTTCTTTTCTCCCATTTCAAGTAAATGTGTCTGTGGCATATACAGATCTTATTACTACTTATTCATGCTGTGTGCGATAAAACTTACTTTCACTACTCAATGTTCAGAGTTACTGAATACATTTGTGTACCAAATCTAATGTAAACAAATCGTTACAGAATGTTTTTTGCCAATTTAACATTCCACATTGGCTAAGTTTTTAAGTCATACTTGGTAAATATATCGCATCAGATAACATAGTAGACAGAACTCTGAATTAAAACCGCTGTCAAAGAGTTATAACGACTGCAAAACCATGTTGACACTGTTGCCACAGGGAATTGCCAGAAACGACAGGTATGCTCAAGCAAGACGACGCACCGTGTTGTTGATAGACTGTGGCACGCCCTAGCTGCCTTTGTGTGCTTGTCGGTTTAAGTACACAGAATGTATATACATATAAAAAATATCGTGCTGTTATTTTTTAGTAGGTATTTTATTTATGTATGCCACACGTTGGTGACGTCATTAATGTACGGTAATTATTTACTAGTATAATGTAATTAAGATATGTAATTACCGTTATTATGTTTTTTGTTTATCAGCACTTGAAAAGAAACTCTATCTCAGGGTTAATGATTATTAAGCTGTTTGATCTTATTTACGATTGTATATGATATCTTCTCTTCTTTAAACCAAACCAAATAAAGTTAGTATGTAATATTTTGATAAATAACAATATAAAGATAGCTACCATACAAATGTAACTAGACTGATTCTGAATTCTTCCAGCTGCCACGGGTTCACTTCTGGTTGATGTTTATTATTTTCAAAGGCAATATCAGGCTTAGCGATCCGTTCCTCCACGTGAATTTCTTATAGGTTTTAATGCTGAACGTTGTTTTCTTCGACGACTGAAAAACAGATATTTCTTCGGAATATTGGATGATATTTTATGGCCACTCAAACTATTCTTCAGTACAGGATTTCTCTTTTAGATCGGCGTTCGTTTAAAGATATGTTTAGATTTCTCGAAATAATATTTATTTATTGAGTTGTATTTTATTTTATTTTATTAAATCCAATATTAATCTTAAATCTCTTCTCCTGATTGATTACTTTATTAAATTGACAATCAAAAACTCTGGTATAACAAATTAAATTCTTTTACTGTTTCTTCCTTTAAATATAACATTAAACTTTGTGATGTACAAAATCTGACTTATTTAAATGATTCCAAATATTAATTTACATATCACTCTCTATGATCTTTACAGGGTTGAAGATAAAATTAAACTACTAATACATTTCCTTTCATTTCTATACAATACAATCTTTAACAATTTACAAATTTGCCACATTGATAATTCTCTACCTTAGTTACATCTTTTTATCATATACCTCTTAAAAACATATATAACTTTTCTACTTCTTATTAAATATATTTATTTTATTTCTAATATTCTTAATCCTAGTTTGTATTTATTATATTATAATTTTCTTACTATTTCCTCTTATTATAATATTCATTTCAAATTTCATATATTTTTTTCAGAACATATATCTTAATACTCTTTTATCTCATATAGGAATTCTATATACACCCATTCTATGTTGATTGGGTGAGTCGATAGTCCCAATGTTTTTGTTTACATTTTAAAACATATGTTCCAATTACTATTAACTTTGTATATTTTTTCTTTTAAAATATATTATTTTCCTCTTATGTACTGTGTTGCATTTTAACAGCAGTACAATATATACACATATATTTTAATAGACATACACGATGTTAGTAAATTAATGACGTCAACGACGACAGTTTCGAAACCTCAACAGCGTTTTTTATATAATTTACATGAAAATTTGGGAATCTGATGTTAGATAATAATTACCTTTGAACCAAATTCAAAATAATGTTTCAGCTACAAAAATGCTCCTAATTAATTTCCCAAAGTTAGAAGTATAAACACAGACACTTAAAAACCTTAAAAAATCAATCATTATTATCACTACTGTTACGACATAGAGAATACGCTACGTGTTTCTCGGCTATTCCAGTGGAGTCCCGCTGTAATTTGTGTGTGCGTACGTATTTCTGCTGCTTTGAGATGAAAGAGAATTAGGTACGTGACACTAGTCACCCGACCGCAAGAGACTTTTCCAGACCATACCGGTCGCGCGAGCTGTGTTCAAGGCCGCAATCAATTACGTTCTAGTGTTTTCTAGTAGACGCCAATTTAGGAGATATTCTGGAACGTCAGCGTGGTATAAATACAAGTAATCAGCGACGCTCATTTCAGTTAGAGTTGCGATTTATTCGAGTGCGGTTCGTAGTATTGTGGCGAAGTGTTATGTGTTTTATAATTGTGCGATACTCGTTGACATTGTTATTGCGTGTGAACAATTTTTATTTGATTTGTTGTAACAGACTATCTTGTTGATTACAAACTGTTTAATTGTGATAATTAAAGCCAGTGATTAGTGACTTATTTGGTATTTTGTTTTCCACTGTACCATACGACGATCAGTTAAACCGTCTTAACACTACTTTATTATTCAAGTGAATTAAAGTGTAAAGGAAAATATTTCTGAAAATAACCAATGGGAAATTTGATAATTTGTGATGTCTATATTAATGCAATAATTTATGAATTAATAGTTTAAATTACATTCGTAGTAAACGTTGTGCCATAAGTTAACATGTTTAGTCTTTACACAACTATAATTTTTTGTTTAATTCTAACTTAAGTACTTTAATGGACTTTTTTAGACTCCATATAGCTAGCAGTCTAACAACTTGGGCGCAACGTTTTCCTTCCTACGACTGATAACTCTTCGCAAGATTAGAAAAATCCACTTAAAAATAGTCCTAACGTTTATCGAAATCTTACCTCATATTCAGTTTTTACCCTCTATTTACGAATTAATAGATAAAGAATAAAATAAAAGAAGTTAAAATGGATCAGTATTGTGTGCTTAAGATTGGTGCTTAAAATTTACTTACTCGTATATGTTTTCCCTTTTCTCTTTTTATTTTTGTGATATTAGTTTTTGGTGAAGCCATAACTAACAAATTTGAATCTTTCTAAATGTGGCTTTACCGTAGAGTACTGAGCATTTCATGGACAGCACATATAACTAATGTTAAAGTTCTTACATAGATGAAGAAAGAAAGGGAAGTTATTAACACAGTGAAGATAAGAAAGCTTCAGTATCTGGGACATTTCATGAGAAATTAACAGAAATTTTACTTATTGCAGTCCATACTACAGGAAAGGGCGTACAGGAGTTGGGCGACCGAGAATCTCATGGCTGAGAAATTTAAGGACCTGGTTTGGCATGAATGCAACTGACTTATTCCGTACAGCAGTTCAGAAAGTTAAAATAGTCTGTATGATATCCAACATCCGAAAGGGATAGGAACTATCAGAAAAAGAAGTTTTTGGTATTTAAGAAATTAAGTGTGTTAGAACAAGAGCCTGGTGTTTAAATTCAATCACTTGTCAGGTCTTTGTTGTTAATTTTATAAGTGCCGTATATTGTCACTATAAAAATGCATATAACTTATTACTACCCATAACAAAAGGTAAGCCATTTACTCTATAGAACCCTGGCGAGAGATGATGAGCAAAGTATTGACACCATTAACTATAAAACACTAAACCCGCAGTAGGCAATGCACAGAAAAAATTGAGAAGGAAAAATATACAATTTCTTACTATTCTTACTACATTAGCCTGTATTTTTACTACGAGATTGCGATGCCTTTACAATACATTTAGATGGTCAGAGTTTAATTTATAGTTTTACAGGTGCTTGTTTAACTTCGTGAAACTACGCCACTGAAGTCACCATTGATAAAAGATAGTCACTTCAATTAAACTGGTATGCCTCTATAAAATGAAAAGGCGATGAACAAACATAGTGACCAACACCAAGTACATCTTTATGAGTACCGGAAAATATGAATAATCCTAACCTTTGAGATACGACCTATTGGAGACTCAAGAGAAGCAAAGAATGTTGATTTTGAGGACGTGAATTCGACACGTAGGAGGCCGCTACAAATATACGATATAATCATTATTACGGTTTCTCTTTTTTTTGCTAATCATGGCACTCCAGGTTTCCTCTAATTGTTTCTATCTTAATATTATTTTAGCTTGTTATGTCTTATGTCGCTTAACCACCAATATGAAATCCTTCTCGATTAATTACTGCCTTCTAAATAAAGTAAACTTCTTCTCTACACTTACAAACCATCGTCGATGGTAGTTCGAGATTGATACTAAAAATCAAGATAGTGCTATAAAACCATGGAGGTGGGTAAACACTGAATGAAAACGGCCAATAAATCCAACTAATCATGACGGCCATTGAAAATAAAACTGTATGTATAGTAAAGGAGGTATGATAATATACGAAAGAGCCGTACAAAGTATAAAATAAAATTAAAAATCAGAATAACAGCTAACGCAAACATGTACGTTTCTTACACTTTGTCAGTCCCAACATATATTAATGACAACATTCGAGGTATTTTCACAAAGTTGATGATAAATTGTTACCTACAAAACATCAGGAAAGCATTTACTATTTTACTAAGAAATTTAAATTGGGAAATTATAATGAGTTTTAACAGAATGAATATGGTAGGGAAAGAAAGTCATTTATTTTCATCTAACAAAAAACGATATACTTGGAAGATTTATAAAAAATAACCAGCTCAATCGTAACAGATTTGTTTAAACACATAAATTCCTGTTACAGTTTCCATTTAGCTTCTGTTGCTCATTTTGTTGTTTTCTAGTAGAGATTTCTTATTACCTATGTCTCGGACGTATTCTATTCATACTTGAGGGAATGTCTAAGATAGTTTAACAGTACATGAGACACAGTAAACAGCCTTCGTGTGAAAAGTTAAATAACTAATGTATTGTAAGTTTGTTTTGTAAATTAAATTAGGGCGTAATACGAACACAAGTAGTTGAGATAATATGCGTCTAATATAAAACTTATTTTACTGACGATTGAAATTATTTTAGCAGAATATGTTGTTGCATATTGCATAACTTCAAGTAACGATTTGGTAACACATATGCATACCTAGAAGCATGTATGTAAATATTACTTTAAAATTGTTAATTCTGAGTATATTTCAGTTAATATTAATTGAAAAATTTACTTTCTAATTCATATGTACAATTATATATATATATATATATATATATATATATATATCTCCTGAGTTAGTTTCACAGAAGCACGCTCTAAGTTTTAGAGTTTTCGCGTTTGAAATGTGTTGAAACATGAGGATGCTGAGATGCAGTATGTCAAATCTGTAAATGAAATAATAGACAGTGTTTATCATGGTACTTCGATCTCATGGACAGTGATTTTGACAAAGGCAAAAAAATTACTGAATTTCCCCCAAAAGTATGCAATTTTTATTTACACGACCACGATACAAAGGCAGTAGTAATTAAACAGTTGTCCTCGTTACGTGGTAAACATCAGCAGTTAAATAAGTACATTAATCCGTAACACCAAGAAACAGTTGTACACTTGATAGTTTTTTTAATGGATTCGCTGTATAGCGGCATTTACTTTCTGGATTGGTATAATAAGAGTGGTAATTACTTCCTGGAGCCCAAATCCCGGGAGCTGTGAAAACACTGCTAATTATACTCAGTCAAGGTCACCTGTGTGGCTTATTCCAAGAAAGTGTTAGATGAATCGGGCAAAGTAAATATTTTTAATACATTCGTGATGTTGACAATTTTAGTATAACGTTGACAATTTATTAGTTTCCTATATTTATTGCATATATAATGAAGCCCGTTTATGATTTACCTGCTTGTCAGTGATCTGCCCGTTAACTCGCTATAAGAAAGCAAATATTTGATAAAGAATACACACATTTTTATAAAACACAAACTTTAATTAATGTCTGATAACTGCATAATTTAATATTTTACATTTTATGATTTATAACTAAACACTTTATAATTTATGATTCATAATGTTTGACATGTTCAGTCTAAGATTATCACTGTTACTATTTTGTATACTGAAAAATTTATACGTTGTGTTCAGTCACAGCATTGTTGTCGCTGGTCGCCTATTTTTTACAAAATGAACGCTAATTTGAATAAAAGAAAGCTAGGGTAGCCATCGTATGACCACAGCTGACTGTGATTTCAGCCTTATTGGCATTCTCAAGTGACTCTTTCCGTACATGGTTCCCCTTTTTACTTTGTCAACGT
Source organism: Magicicada septendecula (assembly GCA_034769895.1). Classification (NCBI taxonomy): domain Eukaryota; kingdom Metazoa; phylum Arthropoda; class Insecta; order Hemiptera; family Cicadidae; genus Magicicada; species Magicicada septendecula. The sequence continues at coordinate 331,133,029 of CM068373.1, forward strand.
ACCCTACTTTATATGTTATTTCACAGTGTGAGGAAGGTGATTACGTAGATGGTCTCATTATGTATACCAAATGGTCCCAATTCAGACAAGAGGGTTCACTAAATTACTATTTTCAAATCAAATCAGGCAATAACTTATAAATTCACTATATTTGTATGTGCTTATTTTCAATCTTGGCGCGCGGGTATCTGTGTGTGTGTGTGTGTGTGTGTGTGTGGGTGTGTGTATAATTTATTTTACGTGTGAATTTTGTGTGTAAATTATATTTATGTATATTGTTTACGTCCTCGTGATTACCTTAATCGTCTTCACTATAATCATTAAAGATAAAACCTCTCTATGAAATATTATGACAACCTATCTGCAACACAATTAGATTGCAACAACTAATTTAGTATGTCTGTTTGAGTTAAGAAATAAATAAACAATCGAAATATTAAACTATGTACACCCACGCTCAGCAGGTGAACAAAGAGAAATTGTAAAATTTTCTTTTTCTGCTCCCAAAGTATTTGAAGATTTGGCAACGTAGACTACCTTAAATTTTCATTCTGCTTTAACTAAAGAAGTAGAGATAAATGTCGCAATCTTACATGCTCAAGAGAAAAGGAAGCAGATTGACATACCAGTGTGTAAAGTCAAAGAAGATTTAGTGACAGAAGGGAGGCAAACCACCAAGTCTGCACAATTCTGCTGTAGCTATGTATGTTTAACATTAGTACTTGTTTCCACCTTCCTCATCACTGTCTCTGTAATTTCTCACACTTTTCTATTTTCTGGACTATAGTATTCAACCACATCTTCCCTCCTTATTGCAAAGTCCATTACTATTTCGTAATCTTAAAGACCATTTCTGTTTTTGTGCCTAACCGAATGTGCTGATATCCTTATTTTACTTTCTCTAATTCTGCATAAAAATATGACGTCACCTATTTTACAATATAGGCAAATTAACAAGCCAGCTAACCTATTTACACCATAATTTGTTATGAATAAGATATACATAAACAAAATATAGACATATAGGCAAATAATAATAATAATAATAATTTTTATGGAAACGTACATTCCAGTTTCAGATATGATGTTAGAATAATGTTTCTAGTATTTAAATAAGTTAAACTCTTTCTCCAATAATGTAATATTTTGCTCAGGTCATCATACTGAGACATACATGCTAAATGTTACTGACAGTTGCCTAGACAACGCTTCGAATATTCGCCTCAATTTCACCCGAAGTGCGCGGATATGTGTCATATGCTTTTTTACAAGAAGGAAAAGATACAATAATTCCTTAAAAACGTCCGTAAAGTGTCTGTTAAAGATTCGCTTTCACAGATCACTAAATCAAGTGAGGTGTAATACATTTGCTCCACCTTATTGAAGAAACAGTTCTTGCATTTACTGTCAGTTAACTGGCTCTAAAGTCCTTTAAAAATTACACCTGCAATATCCTCTGTTTTAACACTTGCAGAATTAACACCAACACCTTAGAGATGTCACACTCTCTTGTATCAAAAAATTGGCACAAAACGACTACCATATAAAACTACCGTACCCTGATTTCTCCATTGTAGAGTGGTCTCTCATTCTTCTAATAAAAGTATTCTGTAGACCGCAGCTTTTAGTAAACTAACTTTTATAGTAAGTGAATGCGAACCCCCTTCAATTTTCTCGGAATTATATTAAACTTCAAAGAATAAAATATTTTAGGGCAATTATAATTTTATTTTCACTCTTCTCTTTATCTCGTTTACAAAAAGTTGGTGTAAACGTGGTTGGCAGTGCGGGGCATGCTTTAATTTTCTCAACTGTATTTCTTATCAATATCACATTCACTATCTACGCTTTTGTCAGTTGCAGAAATCACTCAGTGATAAGGAACTCTTCTTCTTTAAATCATGATATTGTCTACTTTTACAATGACAGACTTTATTCTTAAATTATTTGACCAAGAAGATATTCGTGTATTGGTGGTATTGTAGTAGTTTTGTGAGACAATGTAAATAAATATTACATGTTTTATTCGAAAAGAACATTCTAAATTTGTAATCTTTGTCGTCATCGTCATCACCATCTTAAAGGATTAAACCAAGGATGGTTTGTTCCGGTCTCAAATAGGCAAATATTAGAGCTAGTCATATTGGATGCGACTTGCCTGGCCTTTCGGCAAAGTCCAATTCTCAGACCCATAAAGAAGTGTGGGAAAGCCATCACCTTGTAGTATTTTAGGCATGTTCCTTTACTTGCTGACTTAAGGGTTCGCCTAATGTTCCCGCACATAAGGTTGAACTTATGCATCTTATGTAGTCTTTGTAACACGTCCATTCTACAAAACAACGGTAACTAACAGTCGCCAGTAAGCCGTAGACTCCTCTAAAATTAGCATCTGTCGTACAACCTTTTTGTATACTGCTCACAGCAGTTTATATATAACACGGTTTTTCACCCTTTAACTTGACAATTACACATGTTACTTGCAGGATGGATAAATGTCGTCTACTCACTTTCTCCAGGTTTAGGAATTAATTTTTGTTGTTATATAGTTATAAATTGTGCATTCTCACGGAAACGCCTACAGAAATATAACACAATATATAAATTTCTTATTTCTCATGAAATAAGTGTATTATATACTTACTATATCTTATTTTTGTTATTAAAATATAGTTAATTACCTGTAGTTATTTAAGGCGTTGTAAAAAACTAACACAAAACGACAAACGTGTTAAATTCAATTTGAAAGCAAGCACATTCAGTAGAATTAATATAGACCGTTTCGATATACAACAAATAAATTGTTTGCATTTTAAGAGAAAATAATTTGTTTATGAAAACTGTTTCTTTACTGTTTTAATACATTAGAATTTTTGAATTATCTTCTGTGACTGTACTTTATGGGCACGTTTTGATGACGTTGGCTGTAAGGATTTGATAAACGTTTCCATTATTTAAGATATAGCCAACAATCAAAGTCAATTGGTCATGATGAGAAATATCAGGTGTTGAATCTACAGTAATTTGCTTGATTTTAACTCCTCAACAATTGTTGAAACTATTTTATTGTATATTATTTCTATAAACTCATTACAGATAGTTTTTGAGAGATAACCTACCTTTCCTTGACCAGGATTGCCATAATTTTGAATGTGAACTTTTAAAAAATCATCGTATTCGGCTAGCAATTCTAGAATTCCTAGGAAATTGCCATTTGTCCGAGATCCAAAAACTTCATGCTTTTCTGAGCCTCGATAAGGTAGCCCGCGAGCACCAAGAAATTTAATAACATATAATACACGAATCAAAACTTTCTGCCAATACTCTACTTCTTTTAAGTACTGTTGATGAAGAGCAGAGTCAATCTCACCGAGTAAATTGCCTCTGATGACGTAGGATTGTGTGTTAATTCTATGCTCAGGACTCCTCTCATGCTGTGACAATCTGGAAATATGTTTCCAGTCGTTAAAGCCATGAATAAAAGAATTTTCAGTCTCGTCTGAATGGAAAAGTTTGCACGGAACACAATAAAAAGATCCCTTTGAATTAGAATACATCAGCCATTCTCTTTTCTTCAACTGTCCATTTTGCAAAAGCGTAAACAACATACTCTTGTTAGCATACCTTGTCTTATCAGGATAAATATGCCTAGATTTTGAAAAATCACAATCACAGTCAGTTATTTTTGACAAGTGTTCTGGAAGTTTTTAATGGTATGATCTTTAAGCTCGTTCGTCAATGGTTCCCAAAAATTTGGGTCCATTGAATCAAATTTAACAATTTATTTTTGCACGTTACAGTTAACTTTTGAATTATCTGAATCTAAGCATTGCATGTTGAAATTCCGGATCATTAACTACACCTCTTGCATATACAACAGTATTTACACTATTAAAGTCAATATTTACTTTGCTACAACATGGGCGTTGTTGTAGACCTACGTTAAAATCTTCTGCATTTACAAGTTCATTATTTACTTCACAATAATTTGGATTTTGTTTTTGATCAGAATCCGAATCTATTGTTAAATTAGTTGCGGCAGGATCCGTAGACTTATCAGAATCGGTAGAATTTGAACCAGTACTTTGTGAAACTGGTGAAGCTTTCAAAAACTTGTCCAACTTAGCAGTTTTGTGTAATAATTTTGAGTGAGCGTCATCTTTAGCTTTTTTCAACTTGCGTTTATAAGCTCCACTTGCAGTGTGCAAATTCTGACTCATTGTCACTGAAGACATGAAGATGTTCAGACAAAACAACACACACACACACACACACACACACACACACACACACACACACACACAGAGAAAACAAACCACGCTAAACAATACAAATATCTGAACATAAATAAATAGCTTTCAAATGACTCCACTAAATAATAAACACAGTTAACACAAAGTGCATCATCTACAGAGCTTTTACGACGTATTCAGACCTTTCCAACTTAAAATAACCTCAAAACTGACTGGTGCATTGTTGTTTACTGTTCCGCCGCCAGTCTACTGGCTGTAAGTTAGAAGGGGAAGGGGAGAGTGTGACTCGTCACCGCCACGACCGACGCGCCAGTGTCGACTGTCGACTGACTGATATGACGGGCTGTCTACCCAGGGATATATCCTGATCTAGTAACCTCTAGGACTATCAACCTGATATTAGTCACTGCCTTGCACTGTTAATTAATTATTGGTGGTAGTAAACTGCTTGTTTGACTTACAGTTTTTCTCATTAGAAAACAAATTGGCCCTGCGGCCCCTTTAAACCTGCAGCCCCTGGGCCCGGGCCCGTCGGGCCCAATTGGCAATCCGCCACTGGCCACAACACACTCAACTGCTCTCTCCGTTTATTCACTACGGATTTAAAGTCTCTGCAGTTTCTTCTCCCCATGAAATCCAACAGTATACCGTATCATCTCTTCGCTTCCTGACGTCCCTCAGTCTTTCCTTCTACTGTTAAATCCTGTTTCCTTTAAATGTTATTGTGATTTCCTTCATCACGATGTGACTAATCCAACTTGCTTTCCTCTTTTTAACAGTTTTAATAAAATATTCCTTTGTCATTTTATTTTCTGTTACAGTTATTTTCTCTCCCTCCAGTTAATCTTTTTGATTCTTGACACAAACCACATAGAAAATCGTTTCAATCCATTTTCCGAGTTCCATAAAGCACACGCAAACTCTTTTCTACGAGACCAGTAACAAATGTTTCACGCGAGATAAGTTTCCAAGTTGAGTACTGTGAAATCAAAACTTAGAACTACCATGACTCAAGATCGTTTAGAATTTTTCATGCTTCAATTTTTCATTCGTCATTGGCAAGAACTAGGCATAATATAAACTAAAATAATGTTACTCAAGAATTAAAGTATTAATTCCTGGAGACAGACGAATGTTATTATAAAACTATAACACAATCGTAGACTTATATTCAATAAAATGGTATGTTCAATTTCAAATCTGTGTTTTTGTGTATTACTTCCATATTCCTTAAGGAAATGGAAGTATGGTGATGGCAAAAAAAATCGTGTTCGAGATTATTGCAGATTCTGATTGTACTACACTCAAAACATGAAAAAAAGCGTTTTTCAAAAAGTGTGTGTGTGTGTGTCTGTGTGTCTATCTTCTGTGTGTCTGTGTCTGTGTGTCTGTAGATTTTTTATTTTCTATGGCAAACGATAACAGCCGCAAATTCAAACAGAATCAAATAATTTTTTGCATACAGGCCTGACTTGTAGAGTACTCACGACCTACTGTTTTTGGTAAAGATCGGTTGAGGGAAAGGGGTAGTTTACCGGCAACGTTTTATGTTTTAACAAGGGTATTTTTTATGGCAAACGATAACAGCCGCAAATTCAAACAGAATCAAATAATGTTTCGCATACAGTCCTAAATTATGGAGTTCTCAAGATCTGTAGTTTTTGGTGAAGATCGGTTAAGGGAAAGGGGTAGTTTACCAGCAACGTTTTATGTTTTAACAAGCGTAATTTTTTCTATGACGAACGATAACTGCCGCATATTCAAACAGAATCAAATAATTTTTTGCATACACCCCTGAATTGTAGAGAAGTCAAGGCCTTTTGATTTTGGTGAAGATCGGTTAAGGGGATGGGGTAGTTTACCAGTAACCTTTTACGTTTTAACAACAGTAAAATACTTGAAAATTCATTTAAAGTTTTTCAAACAATGGTTATTGTTAAAAATAAAATAATTTTGTTGCCAGGCAAAAAAATTATAATTTTTTCATTTTAATATAAATCATGTATGAGAGAAAATATATCGTTCGTGGCAGGCAAGCATATCTCAGTTATGTACTGTTTACGTTTCCATTTTATTATTATGACTACCGCAATAAAAAGGCAGGGAACACACACACACACACACACACACACACACACACACACACACACACACACACAAAATTCGCGTTATTTCTGGCCTCATTCAAGTTTATTTTCTTACATTTGCACGCTTTTTAAATGGAAAGTGCCGAAACCCATACCAACATAACGCGTGCAAGCCGAAAAATTGTCCAGCGTGGATAGCGATTTGCTTCCTGTGGATCGCTGGGCAGTGTAACTGCACGTGTTTACAGAGGAACGATTCATAGACAGACTTTTGTCTTTAGGGAATGAACCCTCTGCAAGATGCAGAGGGTCCATGAGTGACTTCGGAGCGCTCCTTCTTTTCCGCGTGTTTGTTCTGTGAAACGTACACTGTAGATTCGCAGCTTTACTCTAAGCAACGCTCAATAGGAAATGTTGAAATTTTTTGTCCACGGTGTACCTTCATACACAGTAAACCTGCTCTGATGTTTTAATTACGGACATCATAATATTAAAACTTTGGAAACTTGAGCACTACTTAATGGAGATCAATCATTAACTTATACAAGCCATTAATTTTATGCATATTTTTTATATATATGTGTACAACGTTATCGGCAACAAAGAAGTAGTTTTTGTTAAAATTCCTTCCCGGGATATTTGGCCGTAGTCCAATGTTTTCTACAAAACCAGACGTTTCGGCAATGCCATCGACTTCCATCATCAGTGAAAATCGAGTGCGATAACATGAGGTGGTATATGTTAGTGACCACAGTACTGTGGTTAAAGCTGAAGCAGTAAGTAGAAAGAAGTAGTTTCTATGGTAATATTTCATTTCGAAAATGATTTTAAATATAAATCTTAGAATATGGAAGTCATGTATGGTTCTCCATACCGATATTTTTTAATAGCATTCCAAATCCTTATAATTTCACTGTTTATTATTTTATAATAAAACTCCATTTGACTATAAATCTGTAACAGTGGACCAGGCAAATAAAAAAAAATTACCAAAATTTTTTATAAAATGTTGGGTTTCTCAATTACTTTTTACAGACCTGGAATGGCATTAAAAAGGGATTTTTTAAGGTACATTTTCAAAATTTCCACGGAAGAGAATACATGGGGCCCCCGCTCTTCTGGGAGTATTCTATATCCCCAGACCCCCCCCCCTGGTTTACCATCTAATGAAGGACGCTTTTGATGTCTGGAGAAATTTTCGCCGAACATTGGGTAGACAAGGTTTCACAAGAAATTATGATGAATCTGATGTAATTAGTTGACACTTTTTAAACGTCATTTTCATTATGTTGTACAGCAGAAGTTTTCCTTTAAATTTCGAAATACCGCAGAGCTTTACCATTGCATTAGTGAGTGTTTTATATTACGTTTAAAAGGAATAAATCCCAATTTTAGTACCAAGCCACGTGTTTTTCAATCAATATTGATTGTTTTATATTAGCCGAATTCAGATTTCAGATAATCTGATAATAAACTAATTGTGTATAAAAAACTAATTAGGTCTTACTGACCTATAAACTAACATAATAAGAACATATGGTTTCAAAATTGTTGAGTATCTTTTTTATTTTGTACAAACAGAAAACGGTCAATACAGTCGTCATTGTGGCTATACATTTCACAGTTCCCTGCTCACTGCACACATCTTCTCACAAATCTTCTTCAGATAAATTTTCCAGTGTTGACTTTTCTGACGAGAAATCTTCAAAAAATGACGTGGCTTAAATACTGTATTAGCTTCTGGTATTTTTCAGTACATTAATTGTGGCACTAATCTCACAGATGCTGCAAACATATAGCCCTGTACAGGTCTTCTTCCTCTGAAAACAGTTTCTCTTGTCTTGTTTCCTCAGTTATGACGCACATTTCTACTGTTCCGTGCGGTAAATGATGAGGTTCAGAATAATACGCCGAGCAAACTATAATGCGGGTGGGGTGGTTGTTGACATTGGGAAATCGATGTGGCCCTCTTGGTTGGTCTACTTCTTCTTACCATAAGCCCTGCCACCGCGGCAAGGTGGGGCCACATCGGCAGGGGCCCACCCGCCCTCGGGAGCCCTAAGGTGTTAGGCGGGCTCCCCCTAGTTTTGTAGGTCCTTACCAGACGTTAGGCGGGCTCATGTAGCTCCTTACCAGATGTGTCCGACCACGACCCCGGCTTCTTTCGGACACTCCGGAAACAGCTGAAAAAGCAATTAATTAAACATTAAAACTATGCAAAATAACACATATGAATACTCATGAAATAACATATGACAATAGGTTTATAAAAAATTTAAATTTAATACAGAAATTTTAATTGAAAATACATTAATAAGTAGACGTTAGTTTTATTTAAATATTCTAAACATAAATATCCTACTGATTATGCCAGTCAGTGACTTTTGATAAACAATTCGTGTATAAAATATTAACTTCGCAAATACAGATTTTAAATTTAAATTGTGATATAAAGTATAATCGCTTGCGAACACACACACAGATAAATTAGTCTCTTCCGTTTATAAGCTAAATTAAAAAATTAATTAATACTTTCTCGAGGAGTATACAATTTTCAGTTAGGAAATATTTCATATTAGGTAACGCATAGGCCTATCGCTTTTGTTGATCTGGAAAAAGTATTTGATAATGTATACCGCAAAAATTTATGGAACATTATGGATAGACGAGGATATCCACAGCATTTAATAAATTCAGTTAGTATACTTTACAAAAGTACATCTGTAATCCTGGATCTGAATGGTGACATTCCAATAAATAAGGAAGTTAGGCAGGGATGCTGTGTTTCCCCAACCTTGTTTAATATATACATTGACGACATGTTGAGAGCATGGAAATCTAGAATGACTTCAGGAATCACAGCTTACAAATCAATTTGTATGGGTTCACTGCTATATGCGGATGACATAGATCTTATTCAGGAAAATGAGGAAGATTTACAAAGAGCTATGTTTCAATTACAAGAAATGGCAAATATTTATTGAGGACTAAGATAGTTATAAACAACACCACTTTATAACAAGGGAGCCGTTATAAATATCTCGGCTGTCCAGTAAGCTATGAATCTGAATATGATATAAAAGAGAAATTAAATAAATTTAGGAATATTTGTGGTACGATTGATAGAAATCTTAGAAATAAAATAATATACAGCACAAGGATTAAATTTTATAAGACAATTGCAATACCCACGTTGATGTATGCGAGTGAGGCGTAGGTCATGATAAAAAAGAAAACCGGCAAGATTCAAAATGCTATAATGCAGTTTCTTCGAAATATTTTAATTATGCAAGTACATTGCAAGATAGAATAAGGAATGAGGATATCAGAGCAGAATTTGAAGTGAAGGATATAAATGAAATTACAGTATTTCAATTTACAGAAGACAATCTGCAATCTGCAAAGGATGACAGATTATCGATTGCCGAAAGCGGCACTGAACTATAAAAATAGAAGAAACGCTGGTCGTCCGAGTATGATATGGGTGCCGGAACAGGTTTATATAACCCAATCTTTGAAGAGAAGTAGAAGAAGAAGTTTCTCATTTACATTTAGTACATTTATTAAAAACAAAATTTATATTTATAATTGGGACTTTACTTTTAACGATAATGACCAAAACCAATTAAAACATACAAATCGTAATACTCGCATAATCAAAAACAAAGTAATTACTTCTTTTGAAAGTGAGTACGTGCGCGCGCGCACAGACGCCCATGTACACGCTCACACATGCGAGGTTTGATCAAAAAGTTATTCGTGGAATTTCGCACTTTCCACCGCTACAAGTGTCCGATTAAAAACACTATTTTTATGTAATGTTGGCACGCACGTTTTAATGACAATTGTCTAAAATGTTAGCCCTATTTGATGCACAGTTTAGATTTCACTGATAATTGAGTAAGTTGTTGTTTAGGTGTATTAGGCGATTTTTTTTATCATTCTATAGTTTCCGTTCTTAGCTTAATCCTGATGCAAACAAATCCACGTAGCTCATCTGAAACGCTATTGGTCAGGAGCGCTGACATTGTTCACACAGTAATCTGTTACGCGCATGTGCAGAATGTCTGTATAGTCATGTGACAGTTGTCATTACTGCGATAAGTGGTTTTGATTACGTTTAATCATCTTTATGAATAAACAGTAGAACTTTATCGCTGCTAGCAAAGTGAACATAAATTTAAAAAGTTTCTAGCAAATGATATTGACGAAAAATCGGGGCACGCCGTTTTAAAACTTCATCCTTATCACTGTATTCTGAATCCCATTGAATAAATATGAAGCCAGTTGAAAGGATATCCTCCCCGTCACAACACAACAAATAAGATACATGATATAAACAACTGATAGAGAAGACGGTAAATGAAATAACGACGGACAATTGGAGTCGTTGTGTCGAGCACGTATTCAAGGAAGAAGATAAGGGAATTGGGCTAAATTACAGATGCCATTGTGAACAATCTTATCATTCACACTGTTGACTCAAGTGATGATTCAATTTCCGACACAGACATGAAAGGCATTGAATTACTGCAGCATGCCTTGACAGCAGCCGACAATACACATTACACTGGCAATTATATAAGAGCCGTAAGTATGGGCCTGGTAATTATTTTTGCCGTAAGTATAGGCCTACTTTATTTTTTCTTGCGATATTCAAACAGTAAAAGAAAACATTCTTATTCACTCCGTCTTACAAAATATGTCATTGTCGCTTTGACACAGTCACACAAATATTACTTTGGTCAGGATAAATTATGACAATTTACTTGAGTTTATACAGTATGAACATTATATGTACCCTGTCTGTATTCCTTCTGTCAGAGTGACACGCCTCTTATTCAAGCAGCAAGTAGCGTTTAAGATGTGTCACGACTGTTTCTTTACATCAGGATTAAGCTAAGAACGGAAACAGTATACAACGGAAGGTTGAAGGACATGGATAAAAATGTTGTATAAATTGTGATATAAACTGCTCTGTCCTGTTCAAAAATAAAAGGGTATCACGTCTACGTAAATTGTTTAACATGTTTTGTACTTCGTTGTGAACTTACGTCAGCTGTGTATACAGCGGTTAGATACGTTTTCTCGTGCCGGAACTCCCTCACTACACGGTCGCCCTCCAATGTGTAATGGATGCGCCACACATCCGTGCAGAACTGAAAAATAAACAGAAATATTTTACTTTTTCTACATTAATTTAAATGTTCCGTTTGTGTTTGTAGAAACTGTACTTTAGAAGTTTACTACAGGCGTCCAAAACTCTACGCGTTTAAGCACAAACAATATTTACCCATTATAGATTTACCTTCTATGTATATACGCTTGTAAAAGAAACCTATCGTTTGCAATCTATCTTGAAGGTAGTTTTCCCAAAGGAAATTGGAATTTTCATTGAGTCTCGTAGTTGTTCATGATAAAAAGAAAATTGAAATATCATCATCATCTTCACAACACGGCATAAGCAAGGTGCTGCCTGTTCCGCCTTCAAAATACCTCCAGCCATCTCTTTCTGGGTTTATCTACACACCTGTGTCCTATATAGGTTTGTATTAATAGACTTTTTTGGCCAATCTGGAATGTGACATTCTTCCGAACTGTTCTTCTTTCCACCGTTGTTTGTAATATTTTAATTTTTCATTCAAGGTAAAAACTAGTACCTATTCTCTTATAACTTATACGGTCAAGTTTAGAACACATATTAAGTGACACATATTATCATTACCGAGGCCCGTATTTTACTGTCATATTTCTTAGTTCTTGTCCATAATTCACAGCCATAGAATAGTACAGAGACTTTGCCATAACTCTGTAGAACTTTAATTTTGTATCTATTAAAATCTCCACTATTAATTTTATATGTAAAACTCCCCTATATAAACAAATGTTATAGCATTTCGAGGCAAGGAGCCAACAACAACAAAAATAATGATTAGAAATCGAATTCTAGAACAGGTGAGCCACTTTAATTATCTAGGAAAACATATTGGCTGTAATAGGAATTATGATACTGATGTTGAGTTGGGTAAGTTCTAGACGATCTGTGCGACAATCAACCGTATTAAAGTATCATTTGTTATAATTTTACTTAACTGGAGACATAAGTGTATTTAATAAACTCTAAAGAACTGTTTTTGGATGGGTTGAACACGGTCATTGCCTTGGGTTATGTTAATAATGCACATTTAATAAATTATTGTAGTAACCTATCTACTGCTAGCAGAACACAAGACTTATTATCGGTACAGTAGAACTTTAATAATGCCAACTAAGTAAACTAAGACGGTTTTGATAGCCACAATATTTTTAGACCATTAATAATGTGGAATTCTTATAACTCAGTAATGGAACTTAATTATTAAATTGGTGTTGTGAATCGCTAAATTAAAGTTAAAGGAATGGAACTGAAAAAAGCATAATAATCAACTGCAAATTATTTTTATAATGAAGATTTTTAGGCTAACTTAACACAAAAGTCACTTAATACATCTTACATTACTGTGATACCAGTAATAATAATAATTTTGTAACTGTATTTTGGAAGCTGACATATCAGACTGTAGGCCTGTCACTTTCTTTGTAACTTAAGAAATACAAAAGTAGTCGCATTTTGTTTACTGTTTCCCTCTTTACAAAATTGAGCAACGTATTTAGTCAGGTATGAATAATTTCTTTATCAACTGACAACGTGGAACTAATGTTTGTCACCTTAAATATTTACTATAAACATTCTGAAAGTCAGTCTCTTTTAATTTTTGTTTAATTATTATTTATATTTACCGACTTGAATCTAACGAAGAAATAAAAGTATTTGATGACAGATACCAGCAAAACTGTATGTAAATTTTTTGTACAGATCCGTTTTTTTTAAATTTGATTTTAATAAGTGGGCTGAGCAGATTATTCCCAGAGAAACAATAACCAGCAACCGTTAATTTTAAATCTCACTCCCGACAAACAGTGGTCTGGATTTTTCACAATTAACAACAACTCTGACACATGATAAACTTCTTTAAATCTGTCACTTTTACTTTATAAATAAAAAAAAGTATTAAAACAATTGAATGTTATAACAGTGAGAGACGGACAAAGGAAAAAACGAATGGCTCGTTGACACCTGTAACGATAAACGTGGCTAAAACAAAATTAAAACCACATGACGGGAAGGATTTCACGTTCTGCTGCAAGAAAATAATGTAGTTCTTTTCTCAAGATCAGTGCTGTCAAGAAGTAAGATCCTGCAGTCAACACAGTTTTAACATCGTCTGTACTATCATTATTTAACTTGCTAGACAATTTTACATCTTCTTCTTCAGCACTACAACCCAACGTGAGCCCCGGCTTCCAAAATCAATCTTTTCCATCCATTGCCATCTCAGTATAACCCCTCACAACCTTCTGAGATCTTCTTGCACAGCATCCAACCATCTTATCCTAGGTTGGCCTCTCTTAATGCTTCTATAGACGTGCGCCCTCAGAATTTTCTTTAGCATACGCTGATCATCCATCCGTTCTAGGTGACCTACACATTGTATTCCTTGACCCTTTCTGAGTCTTACAATGTCTTATATATTTTTACATTTGTGTTACGATTAATGAGTTTGCTAGGAAATTTTACTTGAGGGTCTAAATTAGCTTACTGGCACTTTATTAAAAGCCGTCTCTATTCTCTGAAACAATATCCTGCACTTATACTTATTCACACGCTAATTCTAAGTCAGAGTTAAAATTAAGTAAGATCTCAGTTTCATTCTGTTTAAAATGCATTGATTTTTTCTAAAAATGCAGTTACATACATACATGCATACATCCTCGGCGCTACAGCCCAGTCCGGGCACTGGCCTCTAAAAGAAATCGTCCCCACTAGTCTCTACTCCCGGCCAATGTCCACCAGTTTGCTGCACCCAGCCTCACAGCCACCTTACCAACCTGGTCCACCCATCTTGTACGCGGTTTTCCCCTCCTTCTCCTTCCCATCGGCAAATAATTCATGATTTTGTTTGTGATTCTATCCTCCGCCATTCTCTGCACATGTCCGGCTCAACGCAATCTATTAATTTGTATGAACTGCACGATCGGAAGATCTTTAAACCTTTCGTACAACTCTCGATTACGCAGTCCCTCCAAATCTAGTTTTCCTTCACAGGGCCATAGATTCTCCTCAGTACCTTCCTCTCAAACACGGATAGTTTCTGCTCATCTATTTTTTTTAGCACCCAGCAGTCCGAGCCATACATCAGAACTGGTCCGATCAAGGTCTTGTAGAGCGTGGATTTTGTCTCTTGACTTATTAATTTTGATTTAAAATGTTTCACTAGTCCGTACTAACACCTATTAATAGTTAATATTCGTTTTTCAGGTAATATTCGTTTTTCAATGTCTCTAGAGGAGTCATTTCCAGAGTCCACATATGACCCCAGATATGGAAAACCTTGAACTTTTTCAAATTCGTAATCATTAATGCGCAGGGACAGGGCGCGAGTGTTGGCACCTACAACCATATATTTAGTTTTGCTTTTGTTCATAACCAAGCCCCTTAGCCGACAACTCCAGTTTTTGAAAGGCTTCCTTTAAGCCAGATTCAGACCTACTTACGATGTTAAGTATAAAAATGCAGTTAGTAATAACAATAGTGTTAAAAATACAAAGAACAACAGCATTTTGAGCAGATATGAAGAACCGGTTCATATTAACCGTTACTGGCCATACAGCGAGCAGTAGGCCTATACGTAGCAAAATTTTGGTTAGTTACATCTTTATATAGTTACATAGTTATATCAACTTTAAACATATTAAACGCTACTATATTTTAGATTCCGACTAAAACTATGTAAAAAACGTTATGAGTTGTATACAGATTACGTACAAGGGTCTTGCGCCCGTCATAGCGTATCTCGGTCCGTATCTGAAAAAGAAGAAATCAAAAAAATCATTTAAATTAGACGTATTGGTTAAAATATTAAAAAATTAGTAACTTATAATATTTATGTGTAATGAATACAAAATAAGGCTTAATTACTTTCAAAAATGTCAAAAGCTGTTTTGTTGCTAGACATAAATTGAAGGAGCTTCGTCTTTGGTCGCGAGGGGTCTCGCGACACCTCTAGACAGTGTCGCAACCAGTGAGCGGGCTTTACAGAGCCTAATGATAATAGAGTCGTCTGCGACACTTAGCGAAACGATACCCCAAAACGGTTCTGTCGTGAAACAAAATGTCGCTTCAGTGTGCGGCCGGCCTAAGTCTTTGAGTATGTGTGTTTGTGTTTGTGTGTGGGGGGGATTATAAGACATGGTTAAGAGAAATAAGATAAGATAAGGTTAAAGTATAAGATAGATTACAATATCACTGACTGATTTGACAAAAAACTGAGTAAATACATGACGAGGGAACGCAAAAACAAAGTGGATTAATTGTTTAGTGGACGTTACGAACAAGTATGATCTTCGGCCCCAGGATCCTAGTCACGTTAGGTACAATTGTTTTTCAACTATTGAAAGTAATTTAGAAGACGTAGAGAATTTCAAAATATTAAAAGAAATTAGGGAAACAGAAGTACAAACTTAAACTATATGCTAATTTATTCTAAATATCTTGTTCATTCATCCTCTTCGTTCACTTTTTTAAATATTATTACAGTATATATAAAAAACTTTCACAAATGAACTTACTTTGGTTATCACTTTCACAAAAGTAATAACTTTTGATATAAATAACCTCCCACCATCAATTCCCACCACACACACCTATAGTCCATAATTGTTATTCTGTAACAATGACATTCAGTATTTACTCACACTGAGGAAGAGGCACATCACCTTGAAACATTTGTGAAAGTGATAATCAAAGTAAGTTCATTTGTGAAATTTTTTATATATAATAATAATTTATTCTACCAAAATATACAAATACGCAGAACAATAAGATTTAAATATTCAGAAAGATAATGGAAACATTAGTGAATCCTGGTATTAAGTAATCACCCGACAGATTGTCACAGGACAAAAAGGCTTGCCGCATGACAAATGGCGCCAATCGTATACTCTAGTGTTTTTGGTGGCCCTAAAAAGGACCTGGTGACGAGAACGGTGGTGTTGGTCGTGCCGGGTTGAGTTGTTCGGCGGCTGCGCCCGCTATTCGTGGCGTACTGCAGGCCTCCTCTTCTTTCGGCATCGGGTGTAGGGTCGGCTGCCGGCCCAGCGACGTCCTATCGCTGGAGCGGAACTGGAGGGCGAAGACGCAAGAACGCCGGTTCTATTCTTCGGCCGTTCCTTCCGGCTGACTCCGCGTCGATGTCGTCCGAGAGATGAGAGGAGATGAAGTGCGTCCGATGGCGTGGCGATGAAGAGTGCGTACAATTTTTTTTTTTCGTTGTTTGAGACCAACTAGTATGGTCGGACTCGCGCTGTTTTGGAGACTAGCTCCCTTCAGCCGTGTGGGTAAGGAATTTTAGGGGAGACGTACGCAAGCTGACCGGGCCGTTGAGAAGGTGGAGGCACATAGTTGGGAGAGTATTGTTTGTGAGTTATATTGTATGCGAGTGTAGTGGGTAGCCATATGCGAGCGGGAGGATGGATGTGGCCGTTATAGGTGTTTGGTGGCATCTTTATTCACTCATTTTGCTTTGTTTATTTCTTCTTCGATGTTCTTTTGAGGGGAGGGCGGCCAAGACAGGGACGTGTGACGCAGGTCGCCAGAGCTGTTAGGTGGCGACAGGGTGCAGTCAAGGGAGGCGGAAGGAACAGATTTGAGGATTATAAGCGGGGACGTAAGTGTGAGGAACTAGAGTGTGTGTTTTCGTGTGGTGAGACGAAGATAGAGCTTAGAGTTTTAGAGTGTGGGGGAATTTAGCAGTGCGTTGAGTATTTAGGCTGCTTTAGTTTGTCTAGTCGCTACCGCCTGGAAGAAATGAGTCATTAGCGGGGGAATGTTATGCATTGTTTAAGTGTGTCTGTGTCTTTGATGCCGGCGAAGGGGGAGGCGAAGGGGAGAGCCATTGGCTATTGTAAGGAGGCGATTTAGTAAGTAGGAAGGTCTGCTTGTATTGCGGGTGTTTCTATTAATTAAAGTGACTATTGACCGTATGGAAGTGCGGCGGGAAGCTGTTCTGGAATACTGCCAGTTGAGCTTAACGAGGAAGGAATTTAGGTCTGGGAAGCAGGTGTTTAGCGCATACAGGGCTGCGTTGGAGGTCTTCGTGAGGCGTGGTCGGCGGTATATGAGTCTTAAGGCTCGTCGTTCTGTGACTCGGTGGAGATCTAGGTAGGCAGGGGAGGCGGTAAGGAGAACTGGGTGGGTTTAAGATGGGTCGAATACAGGTAGTGTAGATGCGACCTAGTCGCTGGAGCAGTGGTTTAGTCGGCTGAGGGTTCTGAGAGAACGGAGGCGGGTACGGGCGATGGTCGTTGTTCTTTTGATATGTTCTGGTCGCCAGGTAAGTTTGGAGTCAAGCGTGACGCCCAGATATTGGCAATCACGCTTCGGGCGTACTGATGATGGGCCTACGCGGACTGGTGTATTATAGAAATGAGTCATGCTGCGTCCAGTAGAGTTGAAAACACAGAGTTGGGTTTTGTCCGCGTTTACATTTATTCGCCAAGTGTTACAGTAGGCGAAGAAAGGCTCAAGGATTTGTTGTAATTTGGTGGTGACTTGCCAGTGTGCGCCTGCTGAAACCCAGTAAGCTGTATCATCTGCGTACTGGGCTAGGCCTGCTGATCGGTAGGGTAGAGTTGGCGGGGGGAGGGGTGTCTTTAGTAAAAATGATATATAGTAACGGGCTAATGGCGGAGCCTTGGGGGACACCGGCATTGAGGTGGAAGGGTGTCGAGAGATGATGGCGGACTCGGACTTGTGCAGTGCGTCCATCCAGGAACTGGGAGAGCCATTTGATAATGGTTGGGGGAAAGTGACACCCGAGGATCTTAAAACGGAGGCCATTGTCCCAGACAGAGTCGAAGGTTTTGCGGATGTCGAGTAGGGCTAAGATGGTCGGGCGTTTGCGGGCCGAGTTGTCCTGGATTGCGTAAAATTTTCTGCCGGCCCGGGTTTTATGTACTAAGCGGGATCGCTGATTGGCTCGCTCCGAGCACGTAGTTGGTCACGTCTCGGCGGCTGCTGATCCCGGATTAGTTCGCCTCGTATTCTTCAGGTGTCACGCGCCGTGTCGCTGGTACCGAGAGATTCGACTGCTCTCACTCGAAGAAGAAGGTTGTACACAGCTAATACAGAAGAACGCAGCAGAGGACATCCTCGACCTCAACGACTGCAATGAAGAGGCTCGGCCAACAACCGACGGAGGCCGCCAAGAAGAAGCCGCCGGAGCATCATAAACCACCTCGCCAGCGCCAACATCAAGCAGCGATGGAGATAGATCGGCCGTCTTGCCAGGACGAAGACCAACGCAACACAACTGGGACCTGCCGCACAGTGCCGGTAAGTGTTGTAGGTAGCGCTGTCCAGCGAAACCCGGGGAGTCCGAGAGTAGGACTGACGAATAGAGATGCGGGTTGCGCCGCCACTGTGACGGTGTCACAGTTCGGCCCCCGGGTACCCGCTGGACAAAGAGCCGAGTTAGTCGGCAGTAGCCCCGCTGATAGTGTCCCTAAAGCACTGTGCGGCAGCATCGAGCCCCCCGGCCGGCCACTTAGGCCAGCCGGGAACCCTACGACTTGCGCGGGAAGCCCTGCTGAACCCGCGCAAGTACGTGAGCAAAATCGGTCCTTATTAGGGCCGACCAAGCCCGCTAAGGCCGGACCTTCCGGCTGCACGGCCGCTAGTAGGCCACGCAGCCCAAATCCTCTGCCGGAGTCTGACTCCCCGGACATGGAGACCTCGGCTTCCACCGACTGGGTGGTAGTAGGACACGGTGGCAAGCCGAGGAAGTCTCCCTCCCTGACCTCCTTGAGTTTGGCCACGGACTCGGCGGCACTCCAAGCCTCCGCTGAGGTTGCGCCTAGTCGCACTTCCGAAGGAAGGGTCCCGCCGGTGTTCGTTACGAACGTCAGGGACGTAATCGGCTTCGTTCGCCGACTCCGTAAGACCGTTGCGCTGGCAGATAACGCATGTCTCAAGCTCCTTGCGAGCGAGACTGTGCGCGTTACCTGCCGCAGCGCATCGGAGCACTTCGGAGTGGTCCAGTGGCTGGAACGTGAATCGTTCCAGTTCCACACATACACACTGAACCGCACCAAGCCTGTAGCCCTCGTCCTTCGAGGCCTGGACATACAGGCGGATCCGCAGGTCGTCGCCGACGAACTGCGCGACGCGGGCTATAAGGTTGTGGGAGCCTCTCGGCTGTACACCACTTATGGCTCGCGTCGCCCACTCCCCCTGATAAGACTCCTGGCAGAGAAGGGCGACTCCTCCCAGGCCTTATTAGATTTAAAACGGCTTTTCGGGCTCTGCGTAAGCGTAGAGCCCTGCCGCCAGACCGGGCGACTTTCCCAGTGCCACAGGTGCCAGCGGTTCGGCCACAGCAGCTTCGGTTGCCGGAACGCGCCGACCTGCGTCCGCTGTGGAAATGACCACTTGACGCAGGCCTGCGCTGTCCCGGTCAACCACCGATATTGTATTAACTGTGGCGGCGCCCATGCTGCAAATAACAGGCGCTGCCCAGTCTATAGCGAGCAGCTGGACAAGCTTAAGAAACCCGTCCAGCCTAAGCCTCGACATGTTGTTGCTAGCCAACCAGTAAAACCGGCCAAAGCCGCTCAACCTGTGGTCCGGAAACCAGCCCCTAGGTCTGCTCCGGTTCCGAAACCCAGCAGTGCAGTGAGCCCGAGCGAAGCTCCACAGGCCAAACCAACCATCGCGCCCCCGGAACCGGAACGCGAAGTCCCCCATTATACCCAAGTCCCGCTGCCGGACGATGAGGAAATTGATCCTCCATTGCCGCCGCCACCCAAGCCTAGATTCCCCAGATCGGGCAAGAAAGTTAGGACTCAGGCCAAGAACACGGGCCAGCCTAAACCACCTGCCACTGGACCCAAGCCCGTCCACCAAAAGCCAGAGCGGCCACCCGCTCCAGTACCAGCCCCCAAGGCTTCCACCGTCTCGCCCCGCCGCAGCTATGCAGCTGCCGCCAAGCGTTCTCCCCCGGCCTCATCTTCCGATGATCTCGCCGTAGTATCAGACTTTCTGGCAAGCTACGACTTGCAGAAAGTAGCCCAGACTTTCCTTAAAATCAAGGAACGCTTGGCAACAGCCTCGCCCCAAGATAAGTTCCTCCTCTTGGTGGAAGCATGCCGTGTTACAGGTCTGTTATGAACGGACAACCACGGCAATCCCTCAAGCGAGACCTCGAGCTCGTGGCGTGGAACGCCAACGGCCTCGCTTCCCGGCATTCTGAGCTCTTAGAGTTCGTTGCCCGTCACAAGCCCGACGTGCTTCTTCTTGGCGAGACGCACCTGACCCCGCATCGTCGTTTCCGACTACCCAACTACGTGTGCCACCGGGACGACCGGTCGGGTCGCGCAGGAGGGGGCACAGCCATCGCGGTGAAGGCGAGTCTTCGCCATCACCGCGTTGTCCTGCCTCAGCGGCGGAACCTCGAGTGCACCGCGGTCGAGCTCCATTGTGCTCTCGGCGGTCTACTCGTGGTTTCCGCCTACAAGCCTCCACACACGGAGCTCCTGTCGAACGATCTGGAGGCCGTCTTTGGAGCACACAGGAGGGTAGTGCTGGCGGGCGACCTGAACTGTAAGCACCCCGATTGGGGGAGCCGCTTGGCGAACCCAAACGGGACCCGCTTACGCAGGTATGCTGATGCGGCTCGGGTCACAGTCATGGGTCCTACCGGGCCTACGTACTATCCCTCTAGGGCTAACTCCCGCCCTGACGTACTGGACATTGCCGCGGTCAGGGGCGTTTATTGCCCGGTCCACGTCTCCGTCATTTCGGAACTGTCCTCGGACCATTGCCCTATCAGTGTGCATATAGCTACCCAGCACGCCACCGTCCGCGACGAGCGGCGGGTAATCGAGTGGGACCGCTTTGGCCCGGCGTTCAGTCGCCGCCTACCAGAGCATATCCCGCTCGACACTACCCAGCATGTCGATGAGGCAGATGCTGTATTCGACACAGCCGTAGTCTCGGCGGTTGACGTGTCCTCCCGGATGAAGCCGGGGCTCACGCCCGACTATCAGCGGATCCCCGACGAGGTGTCTCAGCTCGCTTGCGAGAGGAATCGCCTCCGGAGACGCTGGCAGAGGACTCGTGACCCGGCTGACAAGGCTGCGTTCAACAGAGCGTCCGGCAAGTTGCGTCGCGACATGCTGGCGTTCCGTAGACGCAACTGGGAGCTAGCTGTAACACAGATGGATGGCCCTGCCGAGGACCGTAATGTCTGGCGGATTCCCAGTGCCCTAACGGGAAAGCGCAAACGCGCGCCTCTCCCCGCACTGGCCGGACCCGGCGGTCAACCCTTGGCCGCCCCCTCGAGAAGGCAGAGTTCTTGGCTGACAGTTTAGAGCGTCAGTTCGCTCCCAACCCATCCAAGAACCCGGCCTTCACTGAGCAAATCTGCCGCGAGGTAGAGCGCTTTCTTTCGGCCGATATCACAGTCCAGCCGGAGCCCATCTCCCCGGAGGAGGTCTCTGAGAGGATTGTTCAGCTCAAGCCCCGGAAGGCGCCTGGCCCGGACGGAGTCATAAATTCCGCCCTCCATCGCCTTCCGGAGCGAGGAACCCAGTTCCTCACTGACCTGTTCAATTCATGCCTCAGACTGGCCTATTTTCCGGTGAAATGGAAAACGGCTACCGTCATCGTGATACCCAAGCCGGGAAAGAATTCTTCTCGCGTGGAAAACCTCAGGCCCATCAGCCTCTTGTCCGCGACGTCCAAGGTTTTTGAGCGTCTGATCCAGCGTAGGATCCGCGACCATCTAGAAAGACTAGACGTGCTGATCCCCGAACAGTTCGGCTTTCGTGAGCTGCACTCCTCGACTCATCAGCTGATGAGACTTGTGGAATGCATAACCGAGGCTGGCTGCCAGGGCAAACAGACGGCTGCGATCTTCCTAGACGTAGAGAAAGCCTTTGACCGCGTGTGGCACGAGGGTGTCCTTTACAAACTAACCGAAGTCCTTCTCCCAGACTGCTACGTTCACTTGATCGGCAGCTTTCTGCGAGACCGTAGCTTCCGAGTGAGAGTAGACCACGCTCTCTCTTCAGAGAGGCGTATTACCGCTGGTGTCCCTCAGGGAAGTGTCCTTGGGCCTCTCCTGTTCTCGTTGTTTGTCAACGACACGCCCCGAATTCCTGGAGTGAAACTGTCGCTGTTCGCGGACGACACTGCGGCTTTTGCCTCAGAGCCGAACGCGAGTTATGCGGCAGTTAAGCTCCAGCGCCAACTCGACGCGTATGTCGGGTGGACCGATGACTGGAGAGTTGCCGTTAACGCTTCCAAGAGCGCCGCGGTAATATTCTCGCGAAAACGCAAGCGGCCTCGGCCGCTTAAAGTAGGCCCCGTCGAGGTGCCCTGGACCAACAGCGTCAAGTACCTCGGGCTCCACGTGGATTCCCGACTCACCTGGCGAACCCATGCAAATTACATCAGACAACGCGCTTCGGCGCAACTCAGTAGACTCTGGCCCGTGCTATCTAATCCGGCAATGACCCCCCGGCTAGGTAAGCTCATAGTCAACACGTACGTGTTGCCGGTGATTACCTACGCCTGTCCTGTTTGGGGATACCTGGCTCGTGGTCATAGAATCACGCTCCAGCGCGTACTCGACCGGGGACTGAAGCTTGCGTGCAAAGTCCCCCGGAGGTACTCTTCTCGTCTTTTGAGGAGAGGACTCGGTGTCCGCTCTCTTGATGACACCGTGAGACGCCTGGCGCGACGATTCTATGTTCGTTCCGACAGAGTGACCCACAATTCCCTCATTGCCGGACTTGGTAAATACACCCCGCGATCAGGTGAGTCCTGGAAGCGACCTCGTTTGCTAGTCCCGGTGGTATAATCCACCAATCGCAGGTCGCTTCAGACCCCCCCCCCCATAAGTAGATAAAAATTATATATTGAACTCCAACAGACCCAGTGGCAGGAGTCCTTTCTGAGACTCGGGACACTGCACTACTCGCGACCCGCGCTTCGCGCGGGCCGCGCAACCCCCAGTTGTGTGTCGCTGGTACCGGAGAGCAGACGTAATGAATCGCTGTTGCTACACGATATTTGAATGTGGTGTTGTTGCTGACGGCTTGCTTGGACTTCAAAATACAGAACCTGATTTGCAAAAATCTATTTTTAAGCTTCATCAGATTTGCAAACAATACAATATGAAAATTTCCACTACAAAAACAAACGTAATGGCATTTCGAGGCAAGGAGCCAATAAAAACAAAAATAATGATTAGTGATCGAATTCTAGAACAGGTGAGCCACTTTAATTATCTGGGATATGATAACCATATCACAATATATCATACCCAATATCATATCTGGGTATGATAAGAATCATGATATTGATGTTAAGTTGGGTAAGTTCCAGATGATCAGTGGGAAAATCAACCGTATTTTTAGAACAAGTTACGCCGAGATACAAAATTACAGTTCTGAGTGTCCTATGCGTGTGATTATGGACACTGACCAAGCAACAAGACAGTAAAATACAGGTCTTGAAAATGGCGTTCATAAGAGGAGTTAAAAGGTGTTTTAAACTTGGCCGTATAAGGAATGAGGCAATAATGAGAAGAATTACAAGTTTTTAACCTGAATGGAAGATTAAAAGCTTATAAACAATGGCGGAAAGAACACTTAGAAAAATATCAGATTCAAGACTGGCCAAACAAGTTTGGAAATACAAACCTATAGGATACAGGTGTGTGGGTAGACCCAGGAAGGAAATACAAACCTACAGGATACAGGTGAGTGGGTAGACCCAGGAAGAGAAGGCTGGCGGATCTTTGAAGGCGAAACATGCAGCACCTTACCTATGCGCTAATTTCAATGTAATTCACGTTCATATTACTTCTTGTAAGTATACAGGAAAAGCTAATATTTTCATTTTGTAAAGAAGGTTATTTTATATAAACGTTTAGTGAATTCAATGACATTAAAGAACGTGTTGAAAGTTATTATGTATAACACCTACTAAACCACCAAATTTTATTTAAATTCAAGGTACTTCAAGTTTATGAAGAAAACAATAAAAAAATTGTTTAATGTAATTAGGCATACTAATATATGTATTAGTCACTCGTCCAAAGAACGATTGCAATTTTGTTCAGATATAGAAAATATAAGTTAGAAATTTTGAATACCTGGGCTACAGTGTGTCTTAAAATTGAAGCAACGACGCTGTGAATAAGTTGCATAAGTTCAACCCTATGTGCGGGACCATTAGGTCCCTGACTTTACTTAAGTCAGTAAGTAAAGGAACACGCCCAACATTTTACAAGGTGATAGCCCTTTCCACACTTCTTTATGGGTCTGAGAATTAGACTTTAACAAAATGTCAGCCCAGTCGCATCCAAGCGGCTAAAATGATATTTCTCAGGCACGTGACAGGGTATACTCTCCATGATCATAGAAGAACACAGATATACGGGAGGAACTGAATATTATGAGTATACTCGACAGAATCACCCAGTATCGGCTGAATTGGTGGGAACATCTTTGGCGAATGGATGACTGCCGCATCCCCCAAACAACTATGATACTATATGCCGAGGGGACGAGAGGTGTGGGACATTCGAGGAAGCGCTGGAGTGACCAGCTCCAGACTTTGCCTATTTGATACCGGAACAAACCATCCTTGGTTTAATCCTTGAACATGATGATGATGATATAGAATATAAAATAACAAAACTAGCAAACTAGCATGCCTTACTAAAAAAAATTAGACTAGCAGAAAAAAGCAAAGATCATGTTTGTGATATAAATCATATTTTTAACAAGAAGGATAAGAGAAAACAAATCAAGTAAGCATATGTAAGTTACAAAAGATCGTTTCATAGAAACACTAATATATTTTCAACAAACTTGTGGATAAAAACAAACATAGATTATCGAAAGCAAAAGGATTTTTGAGGGTCTATGATTAAAATATCGGTATGGAGAACCATACATGACTTCCATGTTCTAAGATTTATATTTAAAATCATATTCGAAATGAAATATTTCCATAGAAACTACGTCTTTCTACTTATTGCTTCAGCATTAACCACAGTACTGTGGTCACTAACGTATACCACCTCACGTTTTCGCACTCGATTTTCACCGATGATGGCAGTCGATGGCACTGCCGAAAAGTCTGGTTTTGCAGAAAACATTGAACTACGGCTAAAGAGCCCGGGAAGCAATTTTAACAAAAAACTACTTCCTTGTTGCCCATAACGTAGTAAACATATAAAAAATTCTGCCCTCCACCTTCAACTATAATTTTTAATAATAGAAAATTACCCCCACCCCGTTCACTTAACCTCTTCATTTATAGATATTTCATCTACGTTTCTACAGTGGATTACTATGAGCTTCTTATCAGGATACTTTATTTATAAAAATTAAGTACTTTACTCTTGTTAAATCATAAAATGTTTCAAGTAAACTACCCCTTTCTCTTAACCGAAATTCTCCAAAATCACCAGACCTTCCGTCCTCTACAATTCAGGGAAGCATGCAAAAAAATATTTGATTCTGTTTGAATGTGCGGCAGTTATCGTTCGTCATGGAAACATTTATCTTGTTACAACATAAAATGTTGCAGGTAAACTACCCTTTCCCTTAACTGATCTTCACCAAAATCAATAGACCTTGAGCTCTCTGCAACTCAGGAAAGAGTGCAAAAAATTATTTGATTCTCATTGAATTTTCGGCAGTTATCGTTCGTCATAAAAAAATTACCCTTTTTAAAACATAAAACGTTGCTGATAAAGTACCCCTTCCCTTAACCGATCTTCAACAAAATCAACAGACCTTGAGTTCTCTTTAGTTCAAAAAGGTATGCAAAAACCTAGTTGATTCTGTTTGAATTTACGGCAGTTATCGTTCGTCATATAAAAAATAACCTTTGTTAAAACATAAAATGTAGCTGGTAAACTACCCCTTTCCCTTAACCGACCTTCACCAACACCAATAGGTATTGAGAACTCTACAATACAAAGCTGTATGCAAAACATCATTTGATTCTGTTTGAATTTGCGGCTGTTATCGTTTACTATGGAAAATATCGGTATGGAGAACCATACATGACTTCCATATTCTAAGATTTATACTTAATATCATTTTCGAAATGAAATATTACCATAGAAACTACTTCTTTCTACTTACTGCTTCAGCCTTAACCACAGTACTGTGGTCACTAACGTATACCACCTCACGTTATCGCACTCGATTTTCACTGATGATGGAAGTCGATGGCATTGCCGAAACGTCTGGTTTTGTAGAAAACATTGGACTACGGCTAAATATCCCGGGAAGTAATTTTAACAAAAACTACTTCTTTGTTGCCGATAACGTTGTACACATATATATAAAAAATATGCATAAAATTAATGGCTTGTATAAGTTAATGATTGATCTCCATTAAGTAGTGCTCAAGTTTCCAGAGTTTTAATATTATGATGTCCGTAATTAAAACATCAGAGCAGGTTTAGTGTGAATGAGGGTACACTGTGGACAAAAATTTTCAACATTTCCTATTGAGCGTTGCTTAGAGTAAAGCTGCGAATCTAAAGTGTATGTTTCACAGAACAAACACGCGAAAAAGAAGGAGTGCTCCGAAGTCACTCATGGACCCTCAGCATCTTGCAGAGGGTTCATTCCCTAAAGACGAAAAGTTTGTCTATGAATCGTTCCTCTGTAAACACGTGCAGTTACACTGCTCAGCGATCCACAGGAAGCAAATTGATGTCCATTTTTTCGGCTTGCACGCGTTATGTTGGTGTGGGTTTCAGCACTTTCCATTTAAAAAGCGTGCAAAGGTAAGAAAATAAACATTTGTGAGGGCAGAAATAACGTGAATTGTGTGTGTGTGTGTGTGTGTGTGTGTCTTACCTGCCTTTCTATTGCTGTAGGCATAATAATAAAATGGCAACGTAAACATTACATAACTGAGATATGCTTACCTGCCACGTACGATATATTATTTTATACATGGAGGAGTTCAGTAACATACACACGTACAGAAGAATTATATATATAAAGATATTAACTCATACATAATTTACATAAAAATGAAAAAATTATACAGTAATTTTATTCCCTGGCAACAAAATTATTTTATTTTTAACAATTACCATTGTTTCAAAAAGTTTAAATGAATTTTCAAGTACTTTACTGTTGTTAAAACGTAAAAGGTTACAGGTAAACTACCCCTTCCCCTTAACCGATCTTCACCAAAATCTAAAGTCCTTGAGATCTCTACAATTTAGGGCGTATGCAAAAAATTATTTGATTCTGTTTGAATTTGCGGCTGTTATCGTTTGCCATAGAAAATACGCTTGATAAAAAAACGTTGCAGGTAAACTACCCCTTCCCCTTAACCGATCTTCACCAAAAACTATAGATCTTGAGAACTCTACAATTTTGGGCTGTGTGCAAATAATCTTTTGATTCTGTTTCAATTTGCGGCTGTTATCGTTTGCCATAGGAAATACCCTTGTTAAAACATAAAACGTTGCCGGTAAACTACCCCTTTCACTTAACCGATCTTCACCAAAAACAATAGGTATTGAGAACTCTACAAATCAGGGCTATGTGCGAAACATTATTTGATTCTGTTTGAATTTGCGGCTGTTATCGTTTGACAAAAAAAAATTACCCTTGATAAAAAAAAACCGTTGCCGGTAAACTACCCCTTTCCCTCAACCGATCTTCACCAAAAACAATAGGTCGTGAGTACTCTACAAATCAGGGCTGTATGCAAAAAATTATTTGATTCTGTTTTAATTTGCGGCTGTTATCGTTTGCCATAAGAAAAAAATCTACAGACGGACACACAGACACACAGACACACACACGACACGTTTCGAAAAACGACTTTTTTCATGTTTTGAGTGTAGTACAATCAGAATCTGCAATAATCTCGAACACGATTTTTTTTGCCATCACCATACTTCCATTTCCTTAAGGAATATGGAAGTAAAAATTACCCTTGAAAAAAAAACCGTTGCTGGTAAACTACCCCTTTCCCTTAACCGATCTTCACCAAAAACGACAGGTCTTGGGTACTCTACAATTCAGGCTTGTATGCAAAAAATTATTTGATTCTGTTTGAATTTGCGGCTGTTATCGTTTGCCATAGAAAACACCCTTGATAAAACATAAAGCGTTGCTGGTAAACTACCCTATTCCATTAACCGATCTTCACCAATAACAATAAGTCTCGAGAACTCTACAATTCAGGGCTGTATGCAAAACATTAGTTGATTCTCTTTGAATTTACGGCAGTTATCGTTCGTCACAGAAGAAATACACTTGTTAAAACATACAACGTTGCTGGTAAGCTACCCCTTTCCCTTAACCTATCTTCACCAAAAACAATAGGTCTTTAGTACTCATCAAAACAGGGCTGTATGCAAAAACGTATTTGATTCTGTTTGAATTTGCGGCTCTTATCGTTTGCCAGAGAAAATACCCTTTTAAAACATAAAACGTTGCCGGTAAACTACCCCTTTCCCTTAACCGATCTTCACCAACACCAATAGGTATTGAGAACTATACAATACAGGGCTGTATGCAAAACATCATTTGATTCTGTTTGAATTTGCGGCTGTTATCGTTTACCATAGAAAAAGTAAAAATATCGGTATGGAGAACCATACATGACTTCCATATTCTAAGATTTATATTTAAAATCATTTTCGAAATGAAATATTACCATAGAAACTACTTCTTTCTACTTACTGCTTCAGCCTTAACCATAGTACTGTGGTCACTAATGTATACCACCTCACGTTATCGCACTCGATTTTCACTGATGATGGTAGTCGATGGCATTGCCGAAATGTCTGGTTTTGTAGAAAACATTGGACTACGGCCAAATATCCCGGGAAGGAATTTTAACAAAAACTACTTCTTTGTTGCCGATAACGTTGTACACATATATATCAGTGGCGAAGTTACATGGAGGCAATTGAGGCAATGCCTACCCTAAAAAATTCTGTAGAATAAAAATTATAAATACGTATGAACTACATAACGTAAAGATTATACATTGTTACTGCGACTGTCAAATTTATTAAACCGAAACGTGCTTTATTGAGCGACCGCTAGATGGTGACAGGTGAGATTCGGCATAGTTCGTTTAAAGCGAATGAGGCAACCTGAACTTGCCTCAGCGTTTTTTGTATACATCGTATGTAAGCAATGTAGTGGTGTGATAGGGAATTGTAGGGAGGGGGGATTGGCCCGCGCTGTACACATAGAGCGTTCAGGCATGCCTCACTTCTGTGGTCCAAACAGTTAAGTTAAAGCGCCTGTGTTGTTTCTAAGTGTTTATTTTATGCGGTTATTAAAAGTGTCACTGTTATTCCGCTGAACTAACAGATGATCAAGATTGTTATTTGAATTATTTGTAGCATTAAACATATATATAGAAACTAATCAAGTTTAAAAATTTGAAGTTCAATCAGTTGTATTATTGTGTATGACTAATACAAGGATTGTTCAATAGACACACGTATAGAGCTGTAAAGCATTTTTTATTCAACGATTTTAAAAGAAGTCTCCAATAACATTAAGACATGAGTTCCACTGTTGCGCTAACCTGTAGATTCCCTGCTAGTAAAATTCTTACGGCTGTTTGTGGAACCATTCGGTTACAGCAAACTCTACCTACGCGTCCGATTTGACCCACCGTCCTTTTAGTGATTCCTTAAAAAAAATTTAAGATAAGATTTTTGCCTACCCATTCATTAACTACTAGCTTCGCCAGTAAGCAAATTGATGTACATTTTTTCGGTTTGCACGCGTTATGTTGGTGTGGGTTTCGGCACTTTCCATTTAAAAAGCGTGCAAACGTAAGAAAATAAACATAAGTGAGGCCAGAAATAACGTGAATTGTGTGTGTGTGTGTGTGTGTCTTACCTGCCTTTTTATTGCCGTATTAAATGAAAAATATTATATTACATTAAAATGAAAAAATTTTAAGTTTATTGCCTGGCAACAAAATTATTTTATTTTTAACAATTACCATTGTTTCAAAAAGTTAAAATAAATTTTCAAGTACTTTACTCTTGTTAAAACGTAAAAGGTTGCAGGTAAACTACCCCTTCCCTTTAACCGATCTTCACCAAAATCGAAAGTCCTTGAGACCTCTACAATTCAGAGACGTATGCAAAAAATTATTTGATTCTGTTTGAATTTGCGGCTGTTATCGTTTGCCATAGAAAATAGGCTTGATAAAAAACGTTGCAGGTAAACTACCCCTTCCCCTTAACCGATCTTCACCAAAAACAACAGGTCTTGAGAACTCAACAACTTACGGCTGTATGCAAATAATCGTTTGATTCTGTTTGAATTTGCGGCTGTTATCGTTTGCCATAGGAAATACCCTTGTTAAAACATAAATCGTTACATGTAAACACTACCCCTTTCCCTTAACCGATCTTCACCAAAAACAATAGGTCTTGAAAACCCTACAATTCAGGGCTGTATGCGAAACATTATTTGATTCTGTTTGAATTTGCTGCTGTTATCGTTTGCCAAAAAAAAAATTCCCTTGATAAAAAAAAACCGTTGCAGGTAAACTACCCCTTTCCCTCAACCGATCTTCACCAAAAACAATAGGTCGTGAGTACTCTACAAATCAGGGCTGTATGCAAAAAATTATTTGATTCTCTTTGAATTTGCGGCAGTTATCGTTTGCCATAGAAAAAAAATCTACACACACACACACACACACACACACACACACACACACACACACACACACACACACACACACACACACACACACACACACACACACACTTTTCGGAAACGACTTTTTTTCATGTTTTGAGGGTAGTACAATCAGAATCTGCAATAATCTCGAACACGATTTTTTTTGCCATCACCGTACTTCCATTCCTTAAGGAATATGGAAGTAAAATTACACTTGATAAAAAACCGTTGCTGGTAAACTACCCCTTTCCCTTAAACGATCTTCACCAAAAACGATAGGTCTTTAGTACTCAAGAAATCAGGGCTGTATGCAAAAACGTATTTGATTATGTTTGAATTTGCGGCTGTTATCGTTTGCCATAGGAAATACCCTTGTTAAAACATAAAACGTTGCAGGTAAACTACCCCTTTCCTTTAACCGATCTTTACCAAAATCAACAGATATTGAGAACCCTACTATTTAGGGCTGTATGCGAAACATTATTTTATTCTGTTTGTATTTACGGCTGTTATCGTTTGCCAAACAAACAAAATTACCCTTGATAAAAAAAAACCGTTGCCGGTAAACTACCCCTTTCCCTCAACCGATCTTCACCAAAAACAATAGGTCGCGAGTACTCTACAAATCAGGGCTGTATGCAAAAAATTATTTGATTCTGTTTGAATTTGCGGCTGTTATCGTTTGCCATAAAAAAAATCTACAGACACACACAGACACACAGACACACACACACAGACACTTTTCGAAAAATGACTTTTTTTCATGTTTTGAGTGTAGTACAATCATATTCTGCAATAATCTGAACACGATTTTTTTTGCCATCACCATACTTCCAATTCCTTAAGGGACATGGAAGTAAAAAGAACGAAAGCATATGTACAATGTTTACTCAGTTACACAGCGGGCAGGGAAGAGCGACACAATATATGTGAATAAATTAGAAATCTTTATGTTTATGCTGCATGCACATACCTGGGTATTGTGGTATGGCCTGGATGGTGTCACGGCCGTGGCGCCTGTTAACATAGAAATACATTACATATGAGCATAAGTTTCAAACCAATTGGTAAGTACTATTAAATTTTCTATAAGTACTAAATACTACTACGTACTTTTGTTTATAGAGGGTGGACCACGGGAATCTGACGTTTTTAAAAATGAAATAAGTAATATAAAATATACTTTATTTACTTCTGTTTTATGTTTTTACTTCCATATTCCTTAAGGAATGGAAGTATGGTGATGGCAAAAAAAATCGTGTTCGAGATTATTGCAGATTCTGATTGTACTACACTCAAAACATGAAAAAAGTCGTTTTTCGAAACGTGTCGTGTGTGTGTCTGTGTGTCTGTCTGTAGATTTTTTTCTTATGGCAAACGATAACAGCCGCAAATTAAAACAGAATCAAATAATTTTTTGCATACAGCCCTGATTTGTAGAGTACTCACGACCTATTGTTTTTGGTGAAGATCGGTTGAGGGAAAGGGGTAGTTTACCGGCAACGGTTTTTTTTTATCAAGGGTAATTTTTTTTTGTCAAACGATAACAGCCGCAAATTCAAACAGAATCAAATAATGTTTCGCACATAGCCCTGATTTGTAGAGTTCTCAATACCTATTGTTTTTGGTGAAGATCGGTTAAGTGAAAGGGGTAGTTTACCGGCAACGTTTTATGTTTTAACAAGGGTATTTCCTATGGCAAACGATAACAGCCGCAAATTGAAACAGAATCAAAAGATTATTTGCATACAGCCCTAAATTGCAGAGTTTTCAAGACCTATTGTTTTTGGTGAAGATCGGTTAAGGGAAAGGGGTAGTTTACCAGCAACGTTTTTTTAACAAGGGTATTTTCTATGCCAAACGATAACAGCCGCAAATTCAAACAGAATCATATAATGTTTTCCGAAAAAAGTCGTTTTCCGAAAAGTGTCTGTGTGTGTGTCTGTCTGTGTGTGTGTCTGTCTGTGTGTGTGTCTGTGTGTGTGTCTGTAGATTTTTTTTTTATGGCAAACGATAACTGCCGCAAATTCAAACAGAATCAAATAATGTTTCGCATACAGCCCTGAATTGTAGAGTACTCGCGACCTATTGTTTTTGGTGAAGATCGGTTAAGGGAAAGGGGTAGTTTACCTGTAACGTTTTATATTTTAACAAGGGTATTTCTTATGGCAAACGATAACAGCCGCAAATTCAAACAGAATCAAAAGATTATTTGCATACAGCCCTAAATTGTAGAGTTCTCAAGACCTATTGTTTTTGGTGAAGATCGGTTAAGGGAAAGGGGTAGTTTACCTACAACGTTTTTTTAACAAGGGTATTTTCTATGGCAAACGATAACAGCCGCAAATTCAAACAGAATCAAATAATTTTTTGCATACTGCCCTGATTTGTAGAGTACTCGCGACCTGTTATTTTTGGTGAAGATCGGTTGAGGGCAAGGGGTAGTTTACCTGCAACGGTTTTTTTTATCAAGGGAAATTTTTTTTTTGGCAAACGATAACAGCCGAAAATTCAAACAGAATCAAATAATGTTTCGCATACAGCCCTGAATTGTAGAGTTCTCAATACCTATTGTTTTTGGTGAAGATCGGTTAAGGGAAAGGGGTAGTTTACCTACAACGTTTTTTTAACAAGGGTATTTTCTATGGCAAACGATAACAGCCGCAAATTCAAACAGAATCAAATAATTTTCTGCATACAGCCCTGATTTGTAGAGTACTCAAGACCTACTGTTTTTGGTGAAGATCGGTTGAGGGGAAGGGGTAGTTTACCTACAACGTTTTTTTAACAAGGGTATTTTCTATGGCAAACGATAACAGCCGCAAATTCAAACAGAATCAAATAATTTTCTGCATACAGCCCTGATTTGTAGAGTACTCAAGACCTACTGTTTTTGGTGAAGATCGGTTGAGGGGAAGGGGTAGTTTACCTGCAACGTTTTTTATCAAGCGTATTTTCTATGGCAAACGATAACTGCCGCAAATTCAAACAGAATAAAATAATTTTTTGCATACGTCAGTGAATTGTAGAGGACTCAAGGCCTTTAGATTTTGGTGAAGCTCAGTTAAGGGGAAGGGGTAGTTTACCGGCAACCTTTTACGTTTTAACAAGAGTAAAGTACTTGAAAATTCATTTAAACTTTTTCAAACAATGGTAATTGTTGAAAATAAAATAATTTTGTTGCCAGGCAATCTGAAAATTTCAGATTTTGTACCACAAAATCTGAAAAGATTATACGATAGTTTATGAAATGGTTAATAATACGTCAGTGGAAGGTGTAATGAGAAATTAGCAGAAATGGAAACCTGGGGAATGTTAACTGTTCTGTAGATACAATTTTGTCAGAATGTTTGGAAATGATCATCAACATTGAAGAAAAAGTAAGCATATTAAGAAACATATGTAAGTACTTATTATAAAAAAATAATGTTTGTTTTTTGATAAAGTCATTTTGATTATAAAATATAAATATTTACAACAAGAAAAGAATTTTCAGTTTTCAAAATTTAAATATATTTTTATAAAACAATGGGTTCTTCATTGAGGTGGGGACCATGGTCACTCACTCCATCTCAAGCCTCCTCTCCCATTTTGCAGAAAAAGAGGACCCTGTCAAGGCTGATACTTTGACGACAGTGACAGGGCTTTCCACCAAATTCAGCAGAGTGACAGGTAGGCCCAACTCTGATTGGCTCCTCAGATTTCCCCAGCGTTAGTAGGTTCTATGAAAATATTTTATTTCAAAAATGATTTTAAATATAAATCTTAGATATGTTTTATAAATCTCATGTTTTATGTTTTAACATGGGTAATTTTTTATATGACGAACCATAACTGCCGTAAATTCAAACAGAATCAAATAATGTTTCGCATACAGCCCTGAATTGTAGAGTTCTCAAGACCTATTGTTTTGGTGAAGATCGGTTAAGGGAAAGGGGTAGTTTACCGGCAACGTTTTATGTTTTAACAAGGGTATTTTATATGGCAAACGATAACAGCCGCAAATTCAAACAGAATCAAAAGATTATTTGATACAGCCCTAAATTGCAGAGTTTTCAAGACCTATTGTTTTTGGTGAAGATCGGTTAAGGGAAAGGGGTAGTTTACCAGCAACGTTTTTTTAACAAGGGTATTTTCTATGCCAAACGATAACAGCCGCAAATTCAAACAGAATCATATAATTGTTTGCATACAGCCCTGATTTATAGAGTTCTCAAGACCTGTTGTTTTTTGGTGAAGATCGGTTAAGGGGAAGGGGTAGTTTACCTGCAACGTTTTTTTATCAAGGGTAATTTTCTATGGGAAACGATAACAGCCGCAAATTCAAACAGAATCAAATAATTTTTTGCATACGTCCCTGAATTGTAGAGATCTCAAGGACTTTCGATTTTGGTGAAGATCGGTTAAGGGGAAGGGGTAGTTTACCGGCAACCTTTTACGTTTTAACAACAGTAAAGCACTTGAAAATTCATTTAAACTTTTTGAAACAATGATAATTGTTAAAAATAAAATAATTTTGTTGCCAGGCAATAAAATTATAATTTTTCATTTTAATGTAAATCATGTATGAGTTAATAGTATAATGGATTAATTTACACTCAAAATGTACAAACAGAAAATTTTGTTACAAACATCAATATCGTTCGTGGCAGGCAAGCATATCTCAGTTATGTAATGTTTACGTTTCCATTTTATTATTATGACTACCGCAATAAAATGGCAGGGAACACACACACACACACACACACACTTCACGTTGTGTCTGGCCTCACTCATGTTTATTTTCTTACATTTGCACGCTTTTTAAATGGTAAGTGCCGAAACCCATACCAACATAACGCGTGCAAGCCGAAAAAGTATCCAGCGTGGATAGCGTTTGCTTCCTGTGGATCGCTGGGCAGTGGAACTGCACGTGTTTACAGAGGAACGATTCATAGACAGACTTTTCGTCTTTAGGGAATGAACCCTCTGCAAGATGCTGAGGGTCCATGAGTGACTTCGGAGCGCTCCTTCTTTTTCGCGTGTTTGTTCTGTGAAACATACACTGTAGATCCGCAGCTTTACTCTAAGCAACGCTCAATAGGAAATGTTGAAAACTTTTGTCCACGGTGTACCCTCATACACACTAAACCTGCTCTGATGTTTTAATTACGGACATCATAATATTAAAACTTTGGAAACTTGAGCACTACTTAATGGAGATCAATCATTAACTTATACAAGCCATTAATTTTATGCATATTTTTTATATATATGTGTACAACATTATCGGCAACAAAGAAGTAGTTTTTGTTAAAATTCCTTCCTGGGATATTTGGCCGTAGTCCAATGTTTTCTACAAAACCAGACGTTTCGGCAATGCCATCAACTTCCATCATCAGTGAAAATCGAGTGCGATAACGTGAGGTGGTATACGTTAGTGACCACAGTACCGTAGTGTGGTTAAGGCTGAAGCAGTAAGTAGAAAGAAATAGTTTCTATGGTAATATTTCATTTCAAAAATGATTTTAAATATAAATCTTAGAATATGGAAGTCATGTATTTTTCTCTATACCGATATTTTTATTTGGTGTTCTGCCCAAAGCCATTTCTTCAAATGGTAAAAGCTCTCCAAGCTGTCCTATCGCATGCCAGTCTTTTCGTTTCTTCATAACACCCTCTGATTTTAATTCTATCTATTAACTTGATTCTTCTACGTCCTTTGTTTTTCTCCTTCTATGACACCCTCCATGTCAGTTGTAAGCAAGAAGTCCCTTCTTAAACAATGACCTAACCAATTCCTTTTCCTATTTCCTATTACTTTCAGGATTTTTCTCTCTTCCCCTGTTCTTCTTAAAACTTCATCATTCCTTACTTTATCAACCCACCTTACTTTTTCCATTGCTCGCCAAACCCACATCTCAAGTGCTTTTGGCTAGCATGGCATTTATTATGTAATTACAGCAAATTTTATGTCATTTGCAAGTGTAAATTCAGTTTTTAAATAAGACATCTCTCAAATGTCCTCCATCATTTTGTAAGCACGCTGCAGTCTGTCCCGTAGATTACGCATCGCTGCTTGCACCATGTTGTTTGGTATGACTGTGATTTCTTGCTGTATAAGAGGCCTTGAGTTCATTAATGTCGTTAGGTGTATTAAGAAATACTCTAGACTTCAGGTATCCCCAGAGAAAATATTCATACATTGACAGATCTGGAGGTCGTGCCGGCCATGCAACAGCTCCTCCTCCGAAAATCACCTGGTCTGGCAACATCTCTCAAACTACCGACAAGGCTGCTGTGACAGTGTGGGCTGTTGCTCCATCCTACTGGAACCACACAGCGTTCAAGTCGATCCCACGACGATGCAGTTCAGGGGCAAGGAATTCCTGTAATATCACTGTGTATGGAAGAGACGTGACTGTCACCGTTGTCCTTCCTCTTCAAATAAATAAGGGCCTACGATCCCAAAATTAGCCACAGCACACCAGACAGCGTTTATTATCAACAACTTTATAGTATTGCGACTAGGAACAGCATCATGACGTGGAACATTAAAGTGATGGCGGAATAATCGTTGCGTAATCACAATCGAATCACTGTTAGAAGTAAACTGTTTGTTTTCATTGCAACGTTTGTTCAGCTGTTACGAGTAGACTGTTCGTTTTCATTACAACGCTTGTTAAACTGTTACGAGTAAACTGTTCGTTTTTACTACAACGTTCGTTGACTTGCGTTCGATTATTGTGCTGTCCTCGTTCTGTTTAGCGCAGAATTAGGCTATATTCAGTTTTAATTCAGTTACTATAAAATATTATTCAGAGATTCCCCATGAGTTTTGATGAAACAATTTAAAACAAAAAATGCCTTTTAAGATACTTGTAAATAAGAGAAATAATGATTTAATG
Organism: Magicicada septendecula; assembly: GCA_034769895.1. NCBI lineage: Eukaryota > Metazoa > Arthropoda > Insecta > Hemiptera > Cicadidae > Magicicada > Magicicada septendecula. The sequence goes on from CM068373.1 coordinate 331,171,078, forward strand.
TCAATGTTTAAGTTACATAACTATCCATTTAAGAAAAATACTAAAATGAACAGTTATCTGAAATGCTCAAAACATAATGTTTTACCAATATAATGGTAAAATCAGTAAATGTAAATAGCAACAGTTCATTAATTCAACCCGTTTTTTCCAACTGTTTTTAAAAACATTTGATTTTTTTTTAACGAGAAGTTCGTTTTCGTTTTCCAAAAACGCCCACCACTAGCGTCACGTATGCAAGGCCACAGTTATCCGATTCCTGCTTGCATGCCAGGGTTGCCAACCTATGTCGCCTTAAAATTCGTCACGTTCCCGTGGACCACCCTATATATGAATACAGCTAAGATATTTTATAATTTAACAAATTTTCCAAAACCTTTTCTCTACTCCCACTGTCAGGCGTCGCTTCGTCTCTTCCCAAATTGTGCTCAGTTCTGTAGAGTTCACAAAAGTATAAGACATAGAATGGTAAAATTGTGTCACAAACTTATGCAATTTTCAATTACTTATAAGGTATACCTTACTATAATCATAATAAGGTAGTTTATGGTAATGAACTGTTCTGAACTACGGTATTCTGTGTTCAGTAATGCGTTTTACAATAATGATGCGTTGTTTGCTGGTGGTATTTTTTCTAATAATTTTAATGACTACAATCAAATTATACAAACAGGTGACTAATAATTTTATAAATTGTAAGTTTGGTAGTCATTAAACTCATGTTTATGGTTTTTTAAAGTAATCCCTTAAACTGTATTAAGAACAAAATTCATTTAGATTATATAGGCCTACAAGTGCACACACAGTTAAGATTTTGGTCCCCAACAAAATAATATTACTTTCTTTCCTACTTCTTAGATCTATCCTTAGATTTTGGTAAAAATTATCTTTACTTTGATACCCCACATAGATTTTTGCCAATAAAAGTTCATCAAAAAGTTCTCCCATTTTATGGGCTCTGGCGTTAAAAAATTTGTAAACAGAGATTTAGGTTTAAAGAGTTTGATATACAATTTGAAGTTTATCACTTTGAAAAATACAAGACTTGACTATGTGACAAGTTTCTAACTGGATTTTAGGGTGTTATGTTCTCGTTTACTAAAGCAATATTTTTTTTATACAAATTCAATAAGAAATAATGTTCATGAAATACATTAAAAAGATGCTCGTCCATAAAGGAACACGCCTAAAATTCTACAAGGTGGTGGCTCTTCCCACACTTCTTTATGGGTCTGAGACTTTAACGAAAGGCCAGGCCAGTCACATCCAAGCGGCTGAAATGAGATTTCTCAGGCACGTGGCAGGGTATAGGTACTCTCCATGATCATAGAAGAAACACAGATATACGGCAGGAACTGAATATTATGAGTATACTCGACAGGATCCCCAGTATCAGCTAAATTGGTGGGAAGATCTTTGTCGAATGGATGACTGCCACATCCCCGAACAACTATGGAACTATAAGCCGAGGGGACGGAGAGGTGTGGGATGTCCGAGGAAGCGCTGGAGTGACCAGCTGTAATATTGCCAATTTGAGACCGGAACAAACCATCCTTGGTTTAAACCTTGAAGATGATTATTATGATGAGATGCTCGTACATTAAAAAGTTATCAATAATCTTAAAATTTAAACTCGTTTTTCTCAAAATTAACTGAAACTCACTTAAAAGCTTGTCAAATCAATGCAGTGTAATGCTGCGTTCGTGTATGTTAAAAAATGTACAGTTTAAATAGTTTATTTTCTACACAATCCAATATACAGTTGTTCACATATATGTAAGAGAGTGTAGTAGTACTCTGAAAAGCTAATAAATTTTATAATTACCTTTCCCCGAGAATTTAAACCGCTTCCTGCCCGGCATGTGTATTGGTGCCGCCTGGCACGGCGCACTGTCCGCTGTAGGTGGTGTTTCTGCCGACTGGAACGGACCATTGTCCGCTGTAGGTGGTGTTTCTGCCGACTGGCACCACGGAGCACTGTCCGGACACTCTATAAGAGTAAATGTAACAAAATAATATTAGTAGTGTTCAAAGTGGTCGCTAATATACAGGTCATGGTGACCGGTGAGTAGGTCATGGTGACCGGTGAGTAGGTCATGGTGACCGGTGAACATGATGAAAAGGGAGAGCGCATAGTCTGTGCGAATTGAACGTGCCGAATAAAACGAAATTAAAAGTGAAATGTTCAAATATTTGATAAGCATTATTTTAGAAAATGGAACAACAAAGAATCACATCAAAATTAGGACACAACAGGGAAAAACTCTATTCGTTTGCTAAACTCGTTACTTTTGTCGAACAAAATGAAAATTTAAACTAAACTGACAGTCTACACAACTATTGTGGGGCCCATTTTAACTTATGGCTGCGAATGCTGGGAACTTTCAGATAAAGAGAAATATATGATAGAAACTGTGGAAATGGACTTTTTAAGAAGAGCGTTTAATATTTCTAGAATGGAACATGTAAGAAACGAAGATACAAGAAGGAAAACAGGGCGCATATTTACAACAACAGAAAGAATAGAATCCAGACATAGCTATGGTATGGTCACGTAATGAGGATGGAGGAGAATTGATGGCCAAAGAAAGGGTTGATTTACACACCACAAAACAGGAGAAGAGAAGGAAGACTGACAACACAATGGAGAACAGGAATTAGGAAAAGCATGAGAGATCGAGCTAGTGAAGACGATGACTGGAAAGAAATGCGGGATGCAGCACATACTGTAGGACCCCCACTAATAATAACAAAAAGAGAAATGTTATAATTTTAGATTATTAGTAAAACCTGTCTGGAAGAAGAGAGGTTAGTTGCATCCGGAATTTTTAACACTGACAGTTTAATCAAGTACAGTACGTTGAAGGAGAAAGACAAGTCAAAACCCAACAAATTTACTTTTTTTTAATTGTGTGCATCCACTCATAAAAAGTGTGACCAATGTCAAAATTTAGTCTTCTTCTTCTTCTTCTTCTTCTTCTTCTTCTTCTTCTTCTTCTTCTTCTTCTTCTTCTTCTTCTTCTTCTTCTTCTTCTTCTTCTTCTTCTTCTTCTTCTTCTTCAAGGATTAGGTTATATAAACCTGTTCCGCCACCCATCTCATCCTCGGACGACCCGCGTCTCTTCTACCAATGGATTTATAGTTCAGTGCCGCTTTCGGCAATCGATCCTCTGTCATTCTTTGCCTTACTCCGATTCCACCATTGTCTTCTGTAAAGTGTAATAATTTCATTTATGTCCTTCACTTTAAGTTCTGCTCTGATATATTCATTTCTTATTCGACCTTCCAATGTAAAATTTAAGTATTTCAAAGAAACTGCATTCCAGCACTCTGAAATTGCCGCTTTTCTTTTTTGTCATGACTCACTCCTCACTTGCATAAATCAACGTGGGTATTGCAATTGGCTTATACAATTTAATCCTTGTGCTGTGTCTTGTTTTATTTTTGAGATTTCTATGAATCATACTACAGATATTCCTAAATTTGTTTATCTTCTCTCTTCTATCATATTCAGATTCATAGCTTACTGCAGAGCCGAGATATTTGAGACGGCTCACTTGTCCTAAAGTGCTGTTTTTTTAAAACTATCTTTATTCTATAACTAGTATTCTAGTTAAGTGTTTAAACGGTTTCCTGTATATAATAAATGTAATTCTACAACTTATAATTTAATCATAAATGAAGTAAGCATTACATACTTATTGAACAAGTATAGCCTATAGTTATTTTAAATAATATAATCTAAATTTTTCTATAAGCCTTTGTGATCGTTAGAAAAAGTTTACTGATTTTCCATGGTTACGAATCCATCAGATTTACTCAGGATAATTGGGAGATGACTGTATTAATATTACACCAGGCAGAGGGCTACATATTTTGTTAATATCGATAAGTTTACAATAAGCCTTGTCAAAGATTAAACTAAACTGGAAACCGTTTGTTCTTCAGTACAGACAAAAACGAATACTAAATACATTATTATATTTTCCACTCTCCTTTAATACGATTAAAATTTAATGTGATTTTGCCAAATTAAACTGACCGTAATGTAACCAGTTGCTGAAGTTAGTATTTTAAATTCTTTTTAATTAAGAAGAAATAAGTGCCAATGCTTAAGAAAACAAAGTAAGTAGTCTTGAGCGATTTTCAATGTAGGAGTCAATACGAAATTGACAAACAATTCTACAGAGTTTTAACAATTCAGATAGAAATTTTAAGGCGGAGAAAATTGTGCAACGTTATCCACATTGTTTTTATTATCTTTGGACATGGATTTAAATGCTTTAAAGAATTAAAACTAATATGTCATAAAGTAGTAAAATGATATTATCCTAATAGTGTTGTGAGGAGCGTCTATTTTTCATGCCAGATTTCCCCTCATTACTTGTCTTAATCCGCCTTTGCTATTCTGGTCGCAATTAATTACACCCTGTAAAGTTTGTTTCGTTTCGTGTAAAAATTCCGATGTTAATGTTATTGTCGGACGATGTTTTTATTACCTTCTTGAACTACTATAAATTACTAAGACCACCATGATCATATTGTATGTAGGTTAAGGTTACAAGGTTTGTCTCACCTATATCTGTACAATAAGGGCTTCTTACTAAGTACGTACAAGATAAATAAATTCTGTGAGTTTAGGAGGACATTATTATGTATTATTTTAAGTATTGTACATTGATACTACAGTTATGCTCACTGTTTATATTGCATTATGTAATAATACAAATTTGTTTAACACTTACCCTTTCTCTCCTTCTTCGGCCTGCAACAGCAAAAAATGTCTGAAATATGTATAAATCGTTAACAATTATTGCCTACTCTTAGAAGAGTTTATATTAAAAATTCCCTTCCAATTTATATTAGCTAAAAAATAAAATATTATTTTCTAAATTCACACAAACACTTTTTTGTCAGAGCACATTAATCAGTTTTTTTTGTTAGAATACAGAAACAATAGCTGACAAATCGCTGATAACTTATTTCTACAATTTATCACATTTCTAAACATAAAAAAATCAAATCATTTAGCAAAATTACATGTTATGCTTTCAGTAAATATTACATGTAGAGGAACTAAAGAAAAGGAGGCTCAAGAGGAAGAGAGAAAAAATCCATATTTGGTAAATGCTGCAGATCATGTATCGTCTCGATCCTCTATCCTATATCTATCTATATCTATTCTATACCGCTTTTTCGAGAGCCAAGTTAAACAGAATTTTAGAGACCACATCTCCTTGTCTAAGCCCCCTTTCAACATCAAATTCTTTTGTAAGAACTCATTCTACTCGCACCTTGCTCAGTGTTCCTTCCAGATTTTATCAGGCTTACCAGTTTCCCTGGCATACCAAATCGTTCCATTATCTCTATTATACTTCGTCTTTTCAGGCTACCATATGCTTGTTTGTAATCTACAAATGATGCAGCTCAATTTAATATTCATGGCACTTTTCCAATATTTGTCGTATCAGGAAGACTTGGTCAATGGTGGCTCTCTTCTTCCTGAAACCATACTGGTATTTCCCTACAATGTTCTCTGCAAGTGGCTCTGATTCCCAAGCTAATATTTTTGCTAGCACTTTGTATACAATACTTACAAGTGTAATGCCACGATAATTCTCGCACACTGATTTATCGTTCTTCTTGTGCACTGGGCATATTACACCTAATCCCAATTCTCTTGGCATCTTTCCCACAATCCAGATCCTTTTACTTATGCTATGCAATCGTTTGAGAAGCATATCACCCTCATACTTTAGCATTTCTGCCTCTATCTGATCCTCTCCAGGTGCTTTATTATTTTTTAGGGCTCCGATTACTAGTCGTACTTCTTCTGATGGTAGCTTTGAACTTTCTTAAAGTTGGCCTGTCCTTAGGATGGTTCTACTCTGATGCTCGTTTCTCGCAGATTCTTCATGCGCTTGAATCTCACCTTCTCCATTAAAAAGTTCTCGGAAATAGTTCAGCCACATTTCTAACATTTTTCCTTGTCGCCGACCAATTCCTTTTCTCTTTCCTTCATAAAGACTGACTGGGTTTAAACCCCTTCTTAATTTCTCTTGCTCTAAGATAAAAGTTCCTTATCACATTTCTGATTCTCATGTCTTGTAGTCTGTTCTTTTCAAATAGTCGCTTCTTTTTTCTACATTTTGCCTGCACCCTTCTCCGTTTCTGTCTATATTCATCGACAGTTTGTCTTGCGTTACGCTGAAGCATTTTTATGCTTGCCTCATTCCTCTCTTTCACCACTTCTGCGCACTCGTTGTCAAACCACTCGGATCGTATTTCTTTCTTCCTTCTTCCACCCACTTCTTCTGTCACAACTTGTATTTTTTCCTTAAACAGTTTCCACTTTCCTTCAGTCTCCTCTCTTTCCCACCAGTTAGAACACATAAATAGATTCATTACTGTTGTCAGTGGAGTCTTAAATATCTTAAATATAAGGAGAGTCTGCAACATTGTGCAATGTTCCAATTCTTATGGGTATCCGAATCTGATATTGCTTTACCATTTCTACTGTGTACATTGCTAATGTTCAATGTTTATAAATAACACTTTTTCGTTCATAGAATTTAATAATATAGAATTTGGCTGTAATAAAGATGTATTATTTTGCTTTTTTACTTCCATATTCCTTAAGGAAATGGAAGTATGGTGATGGTAAAAAAAATCGTGTCCGAGATTATTGCATATTCTGATTGTACTACACTCAAAACATGAAAAAAAGTCGTTTTCCGAAAAGTGTCTGTGTGTGTGTCTGTCTGTTTATCTGTGTGTCTGTCTGTGTGTGTAGATTTTTTTTCTATGGCAAAAGATAACTGCCGAAAATTCAAACAGAATCAAATAATTTTTTGCATACACCCCTGATTTGTAGAGTACTCACGACCTATTGTTTTTGGTGAAGATCGGTTGAGGGAAAGGGGTAGTTTACCTGCAACGGTTTTTTTTTTACCAAGGGAAATTTTTTTTTCTATGGCAAACGATAACAGCCGCAAATTCAAACAGAATCAAATAATGTTTCGCATACAGCCCTGAATTGTAGAGTTCTCAAGATCTATTGTTTTGGTGAAGATCGGTTAAGGGAAAGGGGTAGTTTACCTGTAACGTTTTATGTTTTAACAAGGGTATTTCCTATGGCAAACGATAACAGCCGCAAATTCAAACAGAATCAAATAATTGTTTGCATACAGCCCTGATTTGTAGAGTGCTCAAGACCTGTTGTTTTTGGTGAAGATCGGTTAAGGGGAAGGGGTAGTTTACCTGCAACGTTTTTTATCAAGCGTATTTTCTATGGCAAACGATAACTGCCGCAAATTCAAACAGAATCAAATAATTTTTTGCATACGTCACTGGATTGTAGAGGACTCAAGGCCTTTTGATTTTGGTGAAGATTGGTTAAGGGGAAGGGGTAGTTTACCTGCAACCTTTTACGTTTTAACAAGAGTAAAGTACTTGAAAATTCATTTAAACTTTTTCAAACAATGGTAATTGTTAAAAATAAAATAATTTTGTTGCCAGGCAATAAAATTATAATTTTTTAATTTTAATGTAAATCTGTACATAGTATAAAGTAAAGTCGGTCCGTTTTCTCTCTGTGTTTGAAATCTCTAATCTCAGGAAGTACTGAACGGATTTTATTCAAGTTTTCGCCAATAGATAGTGTCTATCGAGGAACATTTATGTGTATAATTAATACATAATATATGTTGTACATTAGCTTAGCTATCACGGTTTGTGTCAAGTAAGTGGTATAGTTTACATCTTATATATAAAAATGAATGTTTCTTTGTTTGTCCCGTATGCGTTCCTATACCATTCATCCGATTGCGATGAAACTTCGGTGAGTTGTTGTGCGCACGTCCGCGAAGGTTTCTTCCACATCTCCTCCTAAACCAGTGGACCGATTTCAACTAAACTTGGCACAAATATTTTACGCAAAGGGAGAACCAACATAGCACAAGTGTTTTTTTCGATACGATCCTTTGGGGGGTCCTTTGGGGTCTTCCACGTCTCCACCTAAACCATTGGACCGATTTCAACCAAACTTGGCACAAATATTTTACGTAACGGGAGAACCAACATAGGACAGGTATTTTTTTCGATACGATCCTCTGGGGGGCCTTTGCGGTCTTAAAAAAACTATTAGATCTGGTTACTATGGCAACCCAATAGAATAGATTCTGTTCTAAATATATTATCGCATTAAATTGAAGACCACGCGAACGAAGTTGTGGGCAACAGCTATTTCTTTTTAAGAAGCCTACTTTAATTAAACTTTATTAATTAAACTAACATTTTCATTACGTACAACGTGAAACTCCGTAGCGAAGCACGGGTATTCTGCTAGTCATGTATAAGAGAAATTATATCGTGCGTGGCAGGCAAGCATATCTCAGTTATGTACTGTTTACGTTTCCATTTTATTATTATCACTACCGCAATAAAAAGGCAGGGAAGACCCACACACAATTCGCGTTATTTATGGCCTCATTCATGTTTATTTTCTTAATTTGCACGGTTTTTAAATGGAAAGTGCCGAACCCATACCCATAAGTAGAAAGAAGTAGTTTCTATGGTAATATTTCATTGCAAAAATGATTTTAAAAATAAATCTTAGAATATGGAAGTCATGTATGGTTCTCCATACCTATATTTTTCTATTATTGTGCATAGAACAGTTTTTCTGCAGACTATAATATTCAAATATAGAAAATTTTTCTACGTCCTAATAAATTTCTTCAAGTGTTTCTCATCACAAATACGGTTGACACCTTATACACGAATTACATTTTTTCTGCGAAATAATAATATAAAATGGGGGTGCGCGTTATACACGAGTGCGCTTTATACACGTGAAAATAGGGTATTTCCCAAATAGGGTACTTCCCTAAATGTCTTCCAAAAATGTTACTTAATTTGCCAAGTTCCAGAATGACTTTTCTCAAAATAGTTTTGCTCAGCTTACTAATCCACTCTATCTACTAAAATTAAACAGTTCATCTAAATAAAGATTTAGAGGATTGTTTTTGTATTAGGAATAGGATTTGTAACTGTTGGACTGTAACTAATTTGGACTGTAGCAGCGTCTTCAATCAAGTAATGCCCCGCTTCTATCTTCCTTTACTTTTAATGTAATATTCTTAGTAAAATGTTTGCGGATATTTTGTTTAATGTTTTTAAATATCTTCTGTGATTCTTTTCTTTCTTTTCCTGGCGTTACATCCAGCGTTAGTTTTAGCCTGCTCAATGACTTTCTTCCATTCCGCCCTCTCCTTAGACATCCGTCTCTATCCATTTGCGTTCATGTATCTCAAGTCATCCTCCACGTCATCCAACTATCTCCGATTCTTCTTCCTACCGGTCTCCAATCTGTAATTTTCTTAGCCATTCTTCTGTCATCCATTCGCCTTACGTGCCCTAGCCACTCAAGTCTCCTACTCTTAATAAAACGGACAATGTCGGCACCCTGAATCGGTTGGTCCAGTTCATGATTCATTCAAAACCTCCAATAGCCATCTTCAGTTTGTAGAGATCCAAAGATTTTTCGCAAGACTTTTCGTTCAAAAATTCTCGGCTGCTGCTTCTCTGTGCTGGTTAATGTCCAAGTTTTGCATCCGTACGTTACTACCGTCGTATAAGACTTTTGTATATATTCTCTTGTGATTAGGCCTACAACGGTAAATAAAAGACACATGACAAGAAATACTTACAGGATAAGATTCTGCTTCTGTTTGTTGGATCAACAATACGACTCTCTTTATAATAACCTTTCCAGTCTCTCTGTAGATTTACGCTATTTAACCTCAATTATTTTAAATACTAATTAATTATTTTAAATACTATATTTGTATTTAAATATAAATTGAAAGTTTTAAATTTTATGTAAAATTTCATAATAATTAAGTGCAATTCTTTTATTTATTATACTAAAAATGATCATTTCTATTACATTGTGACTATATACAATTTTTAGGTAACTTATTCTCTTTGTTATTGTGCTTTGTAATACATTTTAACTGTGCCTTCCAATTTAGTCTTCTTTGCACTTCAATGATTCAATTCTCTTATCACATTCCCTATTCTACATTTTCAATAGTTAAATCATCACCAAATCTCTGATTTTTTAATTATTCCTCATGTTCTTAGTTCTATTCTTCTTGTGTGAACACGCTAAACTAACATAATTGAAAATAACACTGGTGTCTCGTTACTCAGATTATGTTCTCCTATTCTCTACATTCTTGTTTTTAAAAGCAAGTATGAAAATCAAGAAATTGATTCTAAGTCTGCAAAATCCTGGCAAGTTATAAACCACGATTTCGTATGGTTTCAGTTACTCTGTTTCAAACACGACGATTCGTGCACGGTCGTAAGAATAAAACAAACATTTCAATACTCCACTCGAGCCACCATAGGACACAGAATGTGCAATGTAAAGGAATAAATACACAGAGCTTCTCGTAATAATAAGATACGATGTTACAGGAACACACACAAGATATTATAGGATAAGCTATAACACCAGAAAAATACTAATTGCTGTAAATAAGTATAAGAAATAAGTTAAGAAAAAGTAACTTAACTTTTGATTTTGAAAAAAAATCAATTGAATTGCTGACTTAATGTGTAATAATAAAAGACAGTAACATCAGTAAAAAATAACTTTGCAGGCTTAACCAAGACAGAGGAATAGTTAATTTATAAACATACACACACACACACACACACACACACGCACACATCCAGTGCCAGTGTTCAAATAAAAGAATGAAAAATTATGGTATTCATGGTAATTAAGTAAGAGCTGTTAAAAAAGAAAATGCTAAAATGCTTTTCAAAATCTCTCTCTCTCTCTCTCCTATGGCGCTACAGCCCAAGTCGGGCCCTGGCCTCCACCAATCTCCGCCTCCAATCCACTCTATCCACTGCAACCCTTCTTATCCCCATGTCTCTCGCGTCCTCTGCAACGCCATCTTCCCACCTCTTCCTCGGTCTACCTCTAGGTCTCGTTCCCTCCCATGTACCCAGCAAAGCCCTCTTAGGGTTCCTGCCACCCTCCATTCTCATAACATGTCCGGCCCAACGTAATCTTTGAATTCTTATAAATTTTGAGACTGGTATCTCTTTATATATTTGATACAGTTCGTTGTTGTATCTCAGTCTCCATGAGCCATTTTCTTGTATTGGGCCTATAATGCGTCTGAGGATTTTCCTTTCAAAGGTGTCTACTCTGTCGACTGTTTTCTGTGTGATTGCCCATGCCTCACACCCGTAGCATAGCACCGGTCTGATGACAGTCCTATATATTTTCATTTTTGTTTCCCTGTGCACATCCCCAGACCTAAATGATGGCTTTTCAAAATAATTAATCATAATTAAAAAATTTATCTGTTCACTGGTCAACTGTTATTGTCTTATACAAAAAAAATTAATAACATATTTAAAACTTCAGTTATTGTCAACAGTATAGTGTTTTGCAGAAATATTCTTTGACAAATTATACAGTTTTGCGAATGTGCTTACAAATGCACGAAAAATTAGTACAATACAAATATGCAGTGCATTAGGCAAAATATTAGGCAGGAGTAACTTATTACTTTATAATAATTGTAAAACAGCTGCGGAAATATAACTGTAACAACCAATAAAAATTAGTAGGCTTGCTATTTAGAGTCACAATTAAAAAACACGCACACACGCATACGCGCTCTTCAACACACGCGCGCGCGCGCACATACACGCACACACATGTCCAATGAGTTCGAGTAGCGTACTTGGCACATAGTACTTAAGTTGTTAAAAATGTATCAGAAAATAATTTATGGTAATTTAGTAATGTTATAGCTCATAAAACTGTTTTGTAAAAAAAGTTTTATAGAAATCATTGTAACTTACAAGCACAGAGGGAGCTCAAGAAACCCATGGTTTCTTCCTGGGGTATGTTTTCAGTTTTTTTTTTCGTAGACTGTTAAGACTGTAAGAAAATAAAACAAAACTAATATGTTATTGACATAGTAGTACACATGTATGTTAACATATCTAAGAAAGTAAAATATAGGTTGACTATTCTAAATACAATAGAAAAATGTTTGCGTTGTCTGGAACAAAATAATTTACTGTATAATTATTAATTCAAAACTAATCGTTTACAATTTTTTTGCCTTTTCTGTTAATACTAATTTTCTTTACATAACTGGAAATAAAAAGCAGGTGTTGATTGCAATGAATATGGTGGAGAAAATGTTAAGTCTGGTAAATACAATTGTTTATAGATTTATTTTATTTTAATTATGTACAAAATTATAAAGTATTTCATGTATGAATTCGCTTTAAATTAAAATAAGTTTAAAAGGTAATGTGAAAAAGTAATAAAATAAGAATTAAATCTATTTGTTATACTACATTTCTTACAAATAAGGGAACACGCGTGGCGTAAAACCGTTTGATTAGGTCACCACATGAATGAACAGTGTCAAGACTTGTATTAAAGTAGTAACTGTATACATCAATATATACTTCTATTTAAGTTTATTATAATTGAACAACATATGAATATATAAAGTATCAAACGACGCAAACGTAGTTTAACTAATTAAAGGTTTTGGAAAAATTCTGAGGAATTTAATAATCACGTTCAATTTTTATTAAAAGTGAAATTTGGTCATTATTTTCTTTTCAAAAAATATACAAAATATGGTTTTAATTATGTGGCTGCTGCGGATCAGAAATTTATAGTGTACTAAGATGTGAAGTCGCCAGAATTTAGAATGACCGGTATTACGAAAATGACGCTAACGACTAATGAAGTTTAACGTTTTTGAAATTGGAATAAGGAAAAAAACTTGAAAATGTTTCTGGCATTCCTTACTACATTGTTTTGTGTCTTTATATCCCTTATATCTGTGTCTTGTGTCTTATTTCTAACAGACTAAGGTGTAAATATGTTATTACGGTATTGTCAGTTTAGTAGGTCTATATAATTACGAAACCATATTTTTTTAAAGATAAAAAATACATAATAAAAGAGATAACATGACTACACAACTAAACAAGCGGTTTAAAACATTTTAATTCTATTAGGATACGCTAATTACGCAAAAGCAGTCCTTACGTTTGTTCCTTACCTTCAACAGAAATAGAAATAAAAAATTGTTTTTGCGCGCAATATACGTTGTTACCATGGAAAAGAAATAATTATAATTGTTTACAGTTTCCTATTATTAACGTTTGTTTTAGAGATCTATGTATTTTTTCGTCTGTAGTAAGCCTATTTTCAATAAATAAAAACTATATTGAAAATTTAACAAAATAATAGGAGAAAAAAGAAAGTGGAAAAATAAAAATGGACATCAACAGCTTGAGACGATGTCAGTTAACCAAGACACTTTACAGCAGATGAAATATCTAAGGATAAACGTATTAAGTAGGGCTACCATACGTCCTTGTTTGCCCTGAACTGTCCTCGATTTTAGGACATGTCCAGGCACAGTTCGGCCAAACCGCGATCTTGTCCTCGATTTGACACATTTCACATCGATTCCTAATTAGGCCTAATCGAGTTTTCAAAATTATTTGTTTTTAACCCGTCGGTTAAAAGACCGAAATAAAAATCGTAATATTATTTTGATAAAAGTACACAACATGATGAAATCATAATTATGTATGACCGATACAGGATTTCGATGGTATATACGTGTGTCTAACGAAGTAGTGCTGTTTTGGTTATGGAAGCACTCTGAATCTTGGCGTATGCTATTCGTGTTTTTCCGTTGTGTTGGTGAAAAAAATGGGTCAATTTTAATATCAGTTAATTATTTAATTTTTAATACTACCGAAACGAAAATGTTGGAATCAGTCAGCTTTTAAAGAACAGTATCGGTGTCCGTTTATTTTACAGATTAGTGTTTGGGATAAACTTAGGTGTTCAATTTGCCGATCTCAGTTTCCAAAAATGAAAGCAAATATTCCAGAAACATATTAATTTAAAAAGACTTTTAAAGCATACATATAATGATGTAACTAAATTTAAATATGTTGGCTCATTGGATAACAAATTACTTCGAACTGATAATGACAATTCCGCTGGGTTTATCCGGTCTCGTTCAGTTGCGACGAAACGATGTTTCTACCAGTTCTTACGCGGTCAATTGCGCCGCACTTTCACTTACTGACAGAATCTGTCATTTAGAAACGTTCCTATTCCGAACTTATTTCAATTCTGCAATTTTTTATTTGTGCGAGTAACCTCTTTTTTTCAATACTTTTGTTACGTTAGGTTAGGTTTGGTCAGGTTAGGTTAGGCTGGGTTAGGTTACGTTAGGCTAGGTTAGGTTACGTTAGGCTAGGTTAGATTAGGTTAGGTTAGATAAGGCTAGGAATGAACAGAATAATAATGGTAATTCCTGTATTATTATAATAATAACGTGAAAATATTAGTAACGATCGGCACCACCGTACTACAGCGTAAAGTTCACTCTACGATATGACGGAGACAGTTGATTGGTAGTAACAGTATATAGATATGGAAACTGTCGTAGCATTCCACTATATTTCCAGGCGTGATTCTCCATCCCTTCACACGTCTTTGAGAGTCCCAAGCTGTGTTTCTGTATCTTATCGGACGAAATTTTCGATTGTAATTTGTCGGGTCGCAATTGACTGGGTTCCGATTTCTACCTTAGGCACTGCACAGACACGCCGGGATAAGCTTAATTGATGTGTATAGGCTTTCATACGATTGAATCTCTGTTGGAATGAATGAATCCACGACACGACATATCTACATTAGCGATGTTATAAAAAAAGTTGGCGGGGAAAACCAACGGAAAATCAGTTAAACAGTATAGATCAGGGAACTGTAGAAATGGGTTTGAAAAACAAACCCAGTGTGAACAAAACAAAGACATGACGACTGCTGTACGATCAGTCGGCAGTATCTAGATCGATATCTCAAAAAAACGGCGATAAAATAACTATAGACTGTGATTACGATTGAGAGTGTGGTGTATGTGAGTGTAAGTATATGTAACAAAATACTGTAGGCCTATATAAAAACTCAATAAAAGTCACAGCATTATTGATAATAGATTTCTACATTAATAAAATTGTATTTGAACTTCACGATAATACGAGGATAATCAATCAGTAGCGATCGTGCCGTCTATAGAGATTAAATTCTGCAGTCGACGTCGCCGGCACTTAAATAATGCAGTAATGGAGCTTTACAGACATCTGTAGGATCATCGATTGTGTTCGCGATATCGATTGTATGAATAGCGATGCCAGTTGCAGAAATACGGCATAAATTTCCACTATTGACTGATATATGTACTTGTACCGTGAACGTCTACTATCATTTATTGAAAAACAATAGTATTACATTCTTTGTTAACATAGTGATTATCAATTAATTTTAACCTTTTAAACCAATTTATTACACTCTTCTTATACAATCTTTGTTAAAAACTTAGATCATATTCGCAACGTGTCGAAGTGGCTGAATAAGCGTCGTATTTAAAGATATTACCTTATATACGAGTAAACTAAGAAATAATATGGAAACCACGATGTCAGTGGAAATGCTTATAGGCTGTTAGTGAGAATAAAATTAATAAAAAAATAATAAAAAATTAGTGATGAAGAAGAAGGAGCGGGAGGAGTAACAACGTTGTTAAAAAACCAGGGTTCAGCTGGCCCGGCTGATAGCGCTCTGTAAGGGACCCTGCCTATACGTAAAAACCAGTCCATGGAATCGATGGTGGAAGACGAAAAAATTCCCAACGGTGGACAGGGCGGAAGAACTTTAAAACCCAGACGCGTCTGTTCCCGTATCGGGCGGCGTTCTGGTCAGCGTCTGTTTCCCCATGTGAGGGCCGGCTGTTTTAACAACCCTCTCCCGCTCACAACCGGAGTTGCATTTTCGTTGAGATTTATTCAGACCCCCCTTAAAAATTAATTAATATCATGGAAAACGCTTCTATTTAAAATTTGGAACCTCTTCTTAAAATTGAACGAAAAATTCTTCGGAAAATTTATGGCCCCACGAAAACCGAAGATGGGTGCAAGCATAAACTCAAATAAGAACTGTACAGGGTTCTGGAAGACCTGGAAACGGCTTTCCGAAGGAAAAGACTGAGATTCCTTGGACACATGGTTTGGATGGATCGGCCCAGATTAAATAAACAAATTTTTAACTATATTTGGCAACTTTCCAGTCTGAACGGATACACAAAACAACTCAATGAAGAAATGATAAATCTGGGTATTTCTTTGAATGAGTGTGTGGATAGGAATACATGCAGAAACGAAATTCAAAATTTTGAGGTTCTGTGCGATGAGGAGAAGACGAGAAAGGGGTGGACAGTGTAAAGGAAGGTGGTGCATAATATGCGAATGAGGGCCTTTTGGCGGAAGAAGAAAAGGAAATGATATTCGCGTGGTCCACGACTGGCCTGATCGTGTAAAAAATGGAAATAAATACAAGTAAAATACATTTCATCTGGGGGCACCTCAAGGGAATGTTCTTCGACCATCATAAATGAAAGAATAGACAGGATTAACAAAAATACTAAAGAGAAGATACAAGATATAAACGAAACAATTAGTCAAAAGGTCGACCGAACAAATGAAGAACTTCTACTGTTCAAGGAGAATATAATCGCCCAGGTAAACAACGTGGAAGACAACAATAAAGTTCATATAACAAATGTACAACAAGAAACAAAAGAAACTGACAAAATACAGGAGACAGTATCCGGTTAAATAGAAAACATCAATAGTGAAGTAGGCCAAATAAAGAGTCAGGTAGGCCACAATAGTGAGAGAATTGAGGACATCCAACACAAGGAGCTGATATACATCAAGGCAGAACTAGAAATCCTCCAGAATATGCCAATGTTTCGTCCTCAAAACATCATGCCGGACCATACGGAAACTATTAATTTCATGGACTACAAAAGAAACCCTATGGAATTTCTGGAAAGAGTGAGCGAATGGCTCAACCGAACGAGAGAGAATCGGTGGAGTATAATAAAGAATTTCCTAGATGAAGGATTTAAGGGAATTAATGATAATTGGTGGTCAGCTGTCCGCAATAAAGTACACAATTGTGATGAATTTAAACTAATGTTTCGAGATAAATACTGGTTGGAGTCGTTCCAGAACATTATTAGGGACAACTTATGCAATGGAAATTTCGATGTAACCCGAGGTCAGACACCAACAGCATACTTCCTAGGGAAAGTATGTTTAACCCGGAATTTAGAGCCACGAATCCCTGAGGAGTGCTTTGTGATAAAACTATTCTACCATTTTGAGGAGAGTATAACCCGAGCCCGCTTCTGTGGACAGGTAAAGACGATAGGAGCCATGGAGGCACTATTGGGAAACTATGAACAAGAGGGATACTACCGCAGTTCTCGAAGCCGGTACGACAGGCCAAACACGAACAGATGGGACCAACGTCAACGGGTAAACTATGTCCGCGGCGGAGAAAATAATAATAATAACTATAATAATAATAATAACACCCATAATAATAATAATAAACAAAACCAAAATAATAATAACCATTATAGTAATAATAATAACAATAATAGGTATAGAACCAGGAGGAGGAGTTTTGATAATGGAAGGTGTTACAGGAATAACAATAGGAATAATGAATAGAGAAGGTACCCACCAAGAAGTAGAAGTAGCGAAGACCATTCAGCAAGAAGTCAAGAAGTAGTAAGGGAATTTAGGACGGATAATAGGAGTCATGAAGAAGCTGCAAGAAATACCCAACCACAGGAGATAGTGGGAAACTAGGGTCTGCAGTGAGAATAACAGATAACCCATCACTGCAGGACCTGGACGGGCAGATGACCAATGATCATGGTGATAAGAAAATTAAAATTATAAAGAAAAATAATTATTTAAGGAATATACGCGATGAGCTGTTAGAAGTAGAAACCACATCAGAAAATAAGGAAAATAATGAGATCATATTCACAACGGCTGAGTTACAAGGGGTATCAGCAGAAATAATGACTGACACAGGGGCTGACGTGTCGTTAATAGACCTAGTAGAATTTAACCGAATAAAAGAACTTTGTAAAGAAAATATACCAACGCTGCCAATAAGCAACATGGTGATAGTGGGAGCTACTGGGAGACTGAATAAAATAGTCAGGCAACAAGCCATGTTAGAAGTGTCCAGTCAGTGCCAAATGATTCCGATGGTGTTTTTGGTAGCGCAAGGCTTACCATTTAAAGCAATGATAGGGTGTGACATGCTACGGTGCCACTCAGCAGTCATTGATATGTGCAGTGGAAACATAACACTGTAACATGCACAAGGGGAATGGTCGAGTGAGATAAAGGGCCGCAAATGTGCCACTCACAATCGACATACGTTTATCCTGTTACGTAATGATAGGGAGGAATGTATAGCACCAGTAGGGGAATCAGCCCACATAGAAGATGACGAATGGGACAAAAAGATAGGAGAAATTTATTCATTTACAACCACTAGTATGAGCGAGATTACCACTATACAAGAAAGACAGCTGATTGGAATATACCAGAAATATAGAAAAGTATTCTCAAATCTGCTAGGCAAGGCAAAAAACTTCATTTGTGAATTATCATTCCACACCCCAATTAACTTCAACAAGAAGTCATACCCCATAGCACAGTCTTTGAAACCAACTGTGAAGAAAGAGATACAACGTATGATGGAAGAGGACATAATAGAATATAGTTCATCACCTTACACAAGCCCAATTGTAGCAGTACAGGAAAAGGATGGTGCTAAACGCCTGTGTCTTGATGCTCGGGAAATTAATAAAAATATAATAAATGACAGAACTTCGCCGGGAGAAATAGACGAAATTATGAAAAATTTTAAAGGTTGCAAGTATATGAGCATATGGGACGCTGTATTGGCTATTGGCAGGTAGAGCTACACCCTAATAGCAGAATGTACGTAGCATTTATTTTTGAAGGCAGAAATTATCAATTTAAGCTACTTCCGTTTGGGTTAGTGAACTCTGTTGCAATATTTGTCAAGTGCATGGATCAGATTTTTGGTAGAGAAGTACTTGAATTTACGACAGTCTATGTACATGACCTGTTAATAACATCTACGACATGGGAGGAACACTGTCAGCGAGTAGAGATTGTGCTAAGCAGACTTGTCGAAAATACCATAACACTTAAATTGGACAAATCAAAATTAATAACTAACAGACTACAGTTTCTTGGATTTATTTTGACAGAAAACGGAATCACTACATCCCGGAGAAAGTAAATGCTATACAAAATTTTCCAACACCAAAAAATCTAAGACAACTCCAATCATTCTTGGGAGTTTGCAATTACTACAGAAAGTTTCAGAAGGATTACTCAGATCTGACAACTAGGTTGAAACATCTATTATCGTCCAAATATAAATGGAAATGGGGTAAGGAGGATGATGAGACATTCAAATTAATTAAAAACAAATTCTTGGACAACGTTATCCATCACCATCCCGATTTTAGTAAAAGGTTTTTTATCAACTGTGATTCAAGCGATGTAAGCCTTGGAGCAGAGCTTTATCAAGAGGACAATGAAGGAAACCACCTGGTACTAAGTTTTGCAAGCCGAGTCTTAAACAATAGCGAACGCAACTACAACGTAACAGAAAAGGAATTGTTGAGTGTGGTGTTTGCATGCAACATTTCCGAACATACATACAAGGCTTCCAAATAACTGTAAGATCAGACCACAAGTCGATATGGTTCTTACAGAAGTGTAAGTTAAGTCGGAAGACTGACTCGGTGGATTCTGGCCTTACAAGAGTATCACATCACATGGGAATATGTTCCAGGAAAACAGAATACAGTTGCAGATGCATTATCCAGGGTCAATCTAGATAAAGGGACATTTGAGGTTGACAGGGAAGATATCGGCAAAATATACCACATTTTCGCACGTAAGGATGAACTAGCCTACTTATTAAGTAAAATAAATGAAGAACACATAATAGACACTAGACTTACGTACATCAAAACTAGAATCCAAAATAATGACCTGAAATTACTGGCATTTTATCAAATTTATAATAACTTAATGTTTACAAAATCCACTACCAGAGACCACAGGTGGAATTTATATATACCTAAAACTATGGAGACCCAAATAATAACAATATACCATCAACTTTATGGACACATGGGACACACAAAGGTCATTAAAGCTTTAGAGGAGCATGTCTACATAAAGGGCATAAATAGAAAGGTTAGACAGACGTTAAGGAAATGTGGAGTATGTCAAAAAGTCAAGGTAAATAATGAGAAGAAAGAAGGAGCCATAATTACAATAACATCTGACCGGAAGCTAGAAACGGTGTTCCTAGATATTTGTGCACCTTTTCCCCGGAGCGGAGGAAGGCATAGGGACAAGTGCACAGTAATCGTTTGGGATCATTTTACAACGTACACAAAATTATACCCGATTAGCAAAGCGTCCACTAGGGTGATCATAAATATAATTATCAATAAATACATAATAGATATAGGAATGCCAGAGTCAATAATAACAGACCACGGGAC
Organism: Magicicada septendecula; assembly: GCA_034769895.1. Classification (NCBI taxonomy): domain Eukaryota; kingdom Metazoa; phylum Arthropoda; class Insecta; order Hemiptera; family Cicadidae; genus Magicicada; species Magicicada septendecula. The sequence goes on from CM068373.1 coordinate 331,191,651, forward strand.
GCAGTTTAAAGGTAGAAGATGGCGAGAAGAAATGTTAGGTAAAGGAATAAAAACTTATAAGACCTTTATCTACCATCCAAGCAGTAATCCCGCCGAAAGAGTACTAAGGGATGTAGGTCAGATTCTTCGTACGTACTGTCATGACGACCATAAGAAGTGGAGCGAGTACATCACAAACACCGAAACATATCTAAATCTGTCATACCATGAGACATTAGGCATCTGTCCGTACCAATTAATGTTTTCAAGACCACCACCTCGAAAAATAACTGAAATGATAAAGTTCCCTGAACAACCACAGGAAGAAATTAATTTGACAAGGATATACAATAGGGTACATCACCAGGCAGAATTAGGAAGGAAAAACCAGAATAAAAAGGGGATTCCCAAAATTACTTATCAAGTCGGTGAAAAGATACTGATTAAAAATAGACAACAACCGAGTAGTACCGAGTGGATAGCAAAAAAGCTACTTCTACTGTATATAGGACCCTTTATAATAAGTAAAGATAATGGCAACAACACCTATGTGATTGGGTACCCAAATACCAACAGGGACAAGGGTACATATAATCAAACCGAGATTAAAAAAATTTATGAATAAACCGGAAAAGATGAAAACTTTCAACAGATTATTTTCCCCAAACCCTGTCTAAGTAAAATAAACATGTATTGGTGGGTGGGGTGGGGGGAAGTAATCTGTAATGTGACAGAACAAATAGGTCCAATAAGTAGGTAGGCCCAGAAAAATAAGACCACACTTAATAAAATAAAATACTTAATTCAAACAGACCAAATAAATAAAAAACCCAAACCAATACCAAGAAGTACAATACAATAGTTTATAATAGTTAATGTAATTTAAATGAAAAGGAAATAACTGTACACAATGTTTAAGTGTCAGTGAAATAATGAATAAGCAATATTAGTTATTATTGAACAAGAAGAACCAAGAAATATGCCAATATTAACATAGTATTATTGGCCAACTAACAAATTAACAAATTACAGTAAACTAGTAAGAAAGAGTAAATTTCATAAGATAGGCATTATTTTTATAATGGTAACAACATTTTTAGAAAAATTAATGAATTAGAATATGATTTTGAAAATGTCAAATTGCATAAAAACCCATAAAACCGAATTTTGTAAACATTGAAGAATATCTATTAGGACACTCTCACATATCAAGTGAGATGTCAAAATGCTTGTCTTTTTATAAGGAAGATCACAATGTAAACCAATTTATGTTCAATTAAGTATTAATTAGAGAGTAATTTGGAGTTGAAAATGTAAAAACAATATATTTTAAATAATTAGTGTCACATGACCCTTAAATGCAACTGTATTGACCAATGGAATTTTGATAATTTTGGTAAAGCCAATTGAAAAAAAAAGAAAAACTCAACATTCTATTGTTAGACATAAAAGTATACAGGTCAGCTCTGTGTAGCTAAGAGCTGAAGAGTATAACAAGGGATCAAATCTGAGTTGAAGAAAAAAAAGTAAAATAATTATAAAACAATAATACAAATTAGATGGAAGATAAAAATGAAGATGATATAAAATATTAATAATAAATCAAAAGAAGAACAAGTAAAAAGAATATCTTAAAAAACATAAAGTAAAGTGAAAGTATTTCTACTAAATGTTGGTGAGAAATTAACCTTATTATAATATCATGTTTACAACTACACAACACCAAGATTAACTGAACTAACACTTTTAACAGAACACTAGTGAAAAGAGAAAAAAGAAAACTAATATAAACAAAGTGAACATATTGTATATTTTATTTTATTTGAAAAAAAAACTGGTGGTAAAAAATTTCACATCAAGTTAGGTGAACAACAAGCGGCCATCTTGTTTTTTCTATTTGTTAATTAGAACTCTGGGTAAAGACGCCATGACATCTTGTTGTGGTAAACTGAATTAAATTATTATTTTTGGTAATACTTTCATAAAATTAATTCTGTTTTGTATTAGTAGATAAGATTTAAATGATTGTAATGTATTGTACTTCGTGTATGCATTTCTGAACTTTTCGTAGCAGTCTAAAAGAACCCAAGAATTAATGTTATAAATAAAAATATTATTTAAGAATCGAACTGAGTAAAGGAGTCGATACGGGCAAGAAGCCATTTCGACCTAAGACTCGTCAAACTGAGTTTAAATAAAATAAATTTAATAAATATAATCAATTGGTTTTAAAATGAGTTTTATTTATAAAATAATTAAGATTAGAAGATTTTTGAGTAATAAAAGAAGAGTGAACCCACATTGGCGATTTGAACTTCATCGTAAACAAGAAATAAAGCAGATAACCCATAATATCCAATTCGATATTAATATCGAATCAACATCAACAAAACTTTTCTTTTAGGAATTATTGGAATTACTTTATTATTATCTAACCAACGAAAGTAAATAATTATTTTTTTTTATAAATAATTTTTTTTATAACAAACTCAAAACAACAGAATTAAATTAAATTGAATAAATCCCTAGATAAAAAGAATAAAGGACGTCTTCATAAATTGTAGTCACACATTAACGCTTCGAACGGAGCGTAAAAAAGTAAAATTTTAAAAGAATTAATAAATAATTTAACTTAATTCAAGACAATAATAATTAATAATTAAATATTATTAATAAAATTAAGAGGACCACGAGTCTTCGTAATATCACGTTACAAATTGGCGCAACCAACGAGGGGCGTAAACAACTTACAACTACGATTTCAACTTCATAAATTAAACTTAACTAAAGATTAATAATAAATAAATATTAAACTATTCTCAAATTAAGAGGAGCACAGAAATTCTCGACGTTACATATTGGCGTCCAATATGGGAGTTTACAATTAATAGAACGGACAGAAGAATTTTTTTTTAACATAATTAGTAATAAGCAAACCGTACAGAAAGTATCGACGTTACAACATTTGCACATTATCTGTTTTGACATTAGTCAATTTATTTTTTTGTAAGTGCCAAGTGAGCAAACTATGGGCAGTAATGGCAAGGAAAGGGATAGCACAACATCTAATTAGAGCAATACAGAGTCTGTATATGGAGAATTTAATCTTAATAGAAGCAGGGAGACCGAGAACAACTCCTAGAGTTGGCCTGCAAGGGTGTCCATTATCATCTTTTCTTTTTAATTTATATATTGACGATGTCATAAAAAACTGGCAGATGTGTCTTCCAGACAATTTTGTGATTAGTCACTCTACAATTGACACTTTGTTGTTTGCGGACGATCAGGCTACTTTATCGGACTCTGAAAACAGATTGCAGATGGGTATACATTTGTTATTTGGAATCTGCAAAGACTCTGGATTGCAGACATCTACAATTAAAACCAAGGTGATGGCTTTTTGTGGAACTGATCCCGTACGGGCAAAAATTGTTATAAACAGTATTGTCCTGGAACAAATTAGCAGTTTTTAATACCTGGGCTACAGTGTGCCTTATAATGGAAGCAACGACGTGGTGAACAATTTGCATAAGTTCAACGTTATGTGCGCGACCATCAGGCGAACCCTTAAGTCAGCAAGTAAAGAAACATGCCTAAAATTCTACAAGGTGATGGCTCTTCACGCACGTCTTTATGGGTCTGACAATTGGGCTTTAACGAAAGGCCAGGAGAGTCGCATCCAAGCGGCTGAAATGAGATTTCTCAGGCACGTGACATGGTATACTCTCCACGATCATAGAAGAAACGCAGATATACGGCAGGAACTGAATATTATGAGTATACTCGACAGGATTGCCCAGTATCTGCTGAATTTGTGGGAACATCTTTGCCGAATGGATGACTGCCGCATCCCCAAACAACTATGGAACTATAAGCCGAGGGGACGGAGAGGTGTGGGACGTCCGAGGAAGCGCTGGAGTGACCAGCTGTAATATTTGCCTATTTGAGACCGGAACAAACCATTGTTGGTTTAAACCTTGAGGATGATGACGACGACGACGACGACGACGACGACGATGATGATGATGATGATGATGATGATGATGATGATGATGATGATGATGATGATGTAAGTGCCAAGTTTAATGGTACGGACAAATTGGCGGCATTACGTCGATGCGTTCAAACGTTGAGCCCCCTGTCGGATTATGATACGTCGTGGGACGTATCACCTATTGTGTCTTTGTGAGTTCCAGTGAATTCAATGTAAAATTTGCAGTAATGGCAACACTTAATGTGATGAGGCCGTAGTATCTTTACTTCAGGTATCAGTTACATCAAAATATTGCATTCCTGGTTTCCAAATGACCAGGGATCTAACAATGATCGGTATTAAACTAATCGATTAATAACCTGTGTTAAGTCCCTGAATTTTGTTATCCATGGCGGGTTCGTTGATTAACCAGCACACACTGTCCGTTGTTTTCGACACAATAAGGCCGGCCGCACACCGCATCGAACATGTGTCTTAAGCGAAAACGTCTTAACACAAAACGTTTTGCCTTGTCGGATGCGGTGTGAAGGCGCTCACGACACGATGCGACGTGGAAGAAGAAACTCCTTCATTTTGCAGCTCATGTTCAGTGTTCAGTTTAAACATACACACGGTAAGTGATATCTAATTTGAGTGCTTACCTAATTTCAGTGTTAATTATATATTTCTAAGTGTACGTGAGGAGCTATGGATGGTGAGGAAGAAGAGATTGTTATCCTATTGTTCAATTTCCTACAATTTCTGGACTACGGTGAAGACAGAAAACTTTGGGTTCACCCTTTCAACCAAAATAGGGATAGGCTATTATTGGGTTTATTGGCGAATTGAGAGCTGACGCTATTAAATTTTACAATTATTATAGAATGAGAATAGCAACCTTTGATTATGTCCTGGAGTTAATACGGGATAGGATACAGAAGCAAAATACGAACTACAGAAAAAGTATAACCAGAGGAGAGGCTTCTGATAACTTTAAGGTTGTCAATTTATTGTACTCTGATTGTACTCTAGTGCAGGTCCAGCTGACACTTGAGGGTCACATAACTCCGCTGCGCATGCGCAGATCGAGTTGTTCGATAGTGTTTTGATGGAAGACGAAACTTTTGGTACCTTCGCCAGACAAGGAAAAAACGCCTCAAGGCGTCTGACGTCGTGTTCGATGCGGTGTGTGACAGGCCCATTTAAACCCATGATAAACGTATCGCATCAGACGCCGTCCGACAAAACGTTTTGTCGTAAGGCGTTTTGTTCGATGCGTTGTGTGGCCGGCCTAACCGTGCTGCCTGTGGCAGTTCTCTGTGATAACAGTGTAAACACACTTTTGGCGTCGTCACAAGTCTCTGTAAAAGGTTTTAATATACGTGTGTTTTACGTTACGTAACTGGTTAGATCAGGCCTATCTATTCCCAAAATACCCCAGAGTGGTATCTGATGTAAAATGTTCAACAACTATAATTTAAGGGTTAATCAAATAAATTGTTAATTTGCTGACTTTTATTAAGTCGTTTGGTTACTTTAACTCTACTACAGAAAACCTATGTTGCATCCTTAAACGCGGAGTAGTAAAGGAATAAAGTATTAATAAGGACAATACGTGTACATACGACACTGAAATATTTACCTCAAATGTCTCCTCGATAAAACAGCTGTAACTACAAGAAAATATAAACTATATAAACAACACGACATTGTGTACAACACAACATTGTCTTAAACTAATATGTTTGCCAGTTAACCAATAAAAGCGCAAATTTTCACATATGAGTACAATTTAGGTAGGCCTATGTAAATACAATATATATGTTGTAACCTATCTTAAATAACAAACCATACAGACTTATTTATCTTGGAACACACAGTTTCCAATGTTTGTCAATTGATCTGTTTTAAATATCGTAACGCATGTGCCTTTTAGATTTACAGAAATTATTTTCTTTACGAATAATACATTAATACTACGTTAAATGGGATCAAGATGTGAATGAACACAATAGATGGAAAAGGAACACTGCAAACCTATCTTGTTGTGCTTTATCCTATAACATCAGGCGTGCAATGATGGATTTAACATTACGTGAACACAAAGGGTTTCTATTACAGATTCAATTTAGTTCATAATCCATATAATTCAGTTTTCTATTCTTGTTTGATAACTATCTTTCCTTCAGGCTCTATTCGTACTTGTGTGCATGTCAAAGGTAGATTATCGATTCACAAAACACTTAAAGTTTTTATGTGCACAGTGAAATAACTAACATATTGTAAATTTGCTTTGAGCATTAAATTGGAGCGTCAAAGCCTTAAAAGATAGAATTAGTTGAGATAGTGATTTTCTGAAACAGCACGTAATGGAGTGACACTTTAAATATTTTATGAGAATCTGATTTAACGTAATTAAACATTCGATTGAAGAAACTCTACATTTAAACTTGTGCATAAATATGACTCTTTAATCTGTACAGTAGAGTCTCGATAGTTCGAGGTAATTGGGACCAAACCAACCTCGAACTTCCAAAAACTCAACTACGCAAAATGCCGGTATTATCTGCTGTTAGCGGATCTACCGCGCTCTGCCGGTGCGCTAACCTCCCCGCGCTGTACTTTCTAATGTGTAGCGTTTCTGCTTGATAATGTAAAGTGTATGCTGGAAATTTATCTAAAAAAAATGTATACAAAATCATGTAAACTAGTGTGCTGTGTATGTGGGTTTGGTTTGATAATTTACACGAGCTTACCAGAACATTCGCGAGCGAAAGGAAAATGAAAAATCGACGACGAATCGTCATTCGATTAATTCGGATTAAAAAAAATTCAAAAACTTTTTCGTTAACACTCACACATCTATTTATTAAATGCACACAGTAAAATTTAAAATGACATACAGTAATATTAAAAACTGTACTGTATGTAAATTTGAAAACAAAATACTTTTCATGAAATTTACTTTTAAAATAATGAATCAGGGTTTTTTTTTGTTTTTGAGTTGACGATCTTTTTCTGGTACTAATACCCCGACATTTTTGGAGTACATATTATTTTTCTAGGTGGGGTACCTCGAGCTATTCGGAATCTTGAATTATCGAACCTCGAACTATCGAGACTCTACTGTAAATAAAAATGTATTCAAGTCACACGCTGCACACTCCACTGTACTATAGTCACACACACTGCACGCTATATATTAAAATAATTATTTCCTAATAAATATAAAATTTATAATGCCTTGTTTACGTTAAACAGAATGCGTACTGCATTATTAGAATCTCAGTGTTTTGAGAACCTTAAATTATGAGGAACTGATGATAAAAAATTTATATCTCTAAAAATAAGAATTTTAAATCTTTCATACAAAACAAGCAACAAGGGGTATTTTTAATGTCTTTTCATGTACACGAATGCTTGAAGGTTCATCCCTATCGTGAGTATATATTTTTGCTAATATACAATAGCAATTATGTTTACAATAGACAATCTTTCCATCTGCAATTGACACTTCGTGAGAGTTTTTAAAGTGTCACTACTATAAAACGTATGACCCCTACATGCACAATATGTCATATCTTATGAGGTTGTTCTAATATTTCAAATCTTGTTCTAAAAGCGTTACTGACAAAATTTTTGTTTCTTTTTTTCATACATTTTATAATAATTTTCGCATCAATAATAATTATTGTAATTACATATATTAAGACTGATCTACTTTTGCGAATAGAAATTATTTAAGTATAATATAAAATTTCAGTATTACATTAAAGTTTCCATTCACCTTACACGACTATTACGTAATAACATGAATTTCGTTGTGATTCGTGTCTTTTGAATGTAGTTTATGTTTGAGCTTGAAGATACAAACAGGGATTTCGTGAGCTCAATCAGGTCTGATATTGTAAAACAATGTGAGTCTTCTTAATTTCTTGTTTTCGTAACTGCCATTCTTATAAATACTACTCTTGTTGTCGTTGGTTGTTTGTTTGCAGTACAAAATAAGATAAAAGAATTTTATAATCTGTTTATCATATATGTTCAAATATTTAAGATTAAATGTCAATAATGTGTGCTTAACAGCAAATATATGTTACGTTTACAGAGTGTAACCTTATAAAAGAGAATATTTTGAATTTTTGAATTTCTAATTCTAATAATCATGTAATTTCTTCGCAATATTTAAAAAACCGTTGAATGATTCTTTTACTATGTTTTAATTAATTATTTCACGTCATTAACGTCTCACTTCTCTTCTTAAAATATATTTATTATGCAACGAACGTTTATTGTGTACGTTTATTGCATATACTTAACACAACGAACATACAAAATTCCTACGACCTACCCGGTGTTTAACACTACATATTTGCGTTGGGTACATAGACAGAAATGCATTTATTTTTATTATACTTTTAACGTTGCAATATATCAACACACACACACACACACACACACACACACACACACACACACACACACACACACACACACACACACACACACACACACACACACACACACACACACACACACACACACACACACACACACACACAAATAAATAAAGAAAAATTATAACTGTAAACTATATAAAAATTTCATATTGTTCAGATTTATATGTTTATTTTCCTTCTTCTTTACACGACTAACATATATCTATAAGAAAATCACCAAAATCGGAATGAATGGGACGGAAATAAAATTTTTGAAACATACGAACTCACACACACACACACATACAAACACACACAAATACTCCTATACTTTCTCGCGCCCATACACACACACTCGTACATCTGGACGTAAATGAAACAAATACTTACCAATTCAAATTTAATGTACAATTTCTGTCATTCCGCCCTTTGACCCAGCATTCAATACTGTATTTGCCTCTACCGTTAGTGCATTGCATCGTTTGTACCCACAAACTCTAATTTTTGAAAACTTCTCTACGAATATCTCAACATCTTGGGACGTTGACCGCTAAGTAAAGACCGCACAAATGTATTGTTTTCATAACTGGCATTCTTATAAGTATTACTCTTGTTGTCGTTTGTTGTTTGTTTGCAGTACTGTAGCTTGTTTCACAAATGTGCAGTCTCCATACTAAACACACGAGTTGTCGCAAACAGAGAGGCGAGTGTACTTACTACAGAAATGTTAAAAATAATTGGTAACTGAGTTAACAAGAGTTGTTAAACTCTTGTTCTTAACAAAGGTATAAGAATTCTAAATTCAAGCGTTAATATCAGTATGGAGAACCGTACATGACTTTCATGTTCTAAGATTTATATTTAAAATCATTTTCGAAATGAAATATTTCCATAGAAACTACTTCTTCTTTCTACTTAACTGTTTACTGTTTAAGCCTTAACCACAGTACTGTGGTCACTAACGTATACCATCTCACGTTATCGCACTCGATTTTCATTGATGATGGAAATCGATGGCACTGCCGAAACATCTGGTTTTGCAGAAAGCATTGGACTACTGCCCGGGAAGGAATTTTAACAACAAACTACTTCTTTGTTGCCGATAACGTAGTACACATATACAAAATTATCCCCTCCCCCTTCAACGATAATTTTAATTTATAGAAAATTACCCCCACCCCGTTCAACTAGCCTCTTCATTTATAGATATTTCATCTAGGTTTCTGCAGTGGATTATTATGATCTTCTTATCAGGATACTTTATTTATCAAAATTAAGTACTTTACTCTTGTTAAAACGTAAATTGTTGCAGGTAAACTACCCTTTGCACGTAACCGATCTTCACTAAAATCAACAGACCTTGAACTCTCTACAACATAGGGATGTATGCAAAAACGTATTTGATTATGTTTGAATTTACGGTAGTTATCGTTCGTCATAGAAAAAATTAACCTTCTTATCGCATAAAAGGATGCAGGTAAACTACCCCTTTCTCTTAACTGATCTTCACGAAAATCAAAAGGTCTTGAGTCCTCGACAATTTAGGGATGCATGTAAAACATTATTTGATTCTGTTTGAATGTGCGGCAGTTATCGTTCATCATATAAACAATTACTCTTGTTAAAACATTAACAGCGGCGGGTAAACTACCCCTTTCCCTTAACCGATATTCAACAAAATAAATAGACGTTGAGTCCTCTATAACTCAGGCACATACGTAAATAATTGTTTGATTCTGTTTGAATTTACGGCAGCTATCGTTCGTCAAGGAAGTATTCCTCTTGTCACAACATAAAATGTTGCAGGTAAACTACCCCTTTCCCTTAACCGACCTTCAACAAAATCAACAAACCTTGAGTTGTCTACAATTGAGGAATGTATGCAAAAAAACATTTGATTTTATTTGAATGTGCGGCAGTTATTGTTCGTCAAAAAAAAAAATTACCGTTGTTAAAACATAAAATCTTGCCGGTAAACTATCCCTTTCCCTTAACCGATCTTCACTAAAATCAACGGACATTGAGTTCTCTAAAGCTCAGAGAGGTATGCAAAACATTATGTGATTCTGATTGAATTTACGGCAGTTATCATTCATCATAGAAAATATCAGTATGGAGAACCATACATAACTTCCTTGTTCTAAGATTTATATTTAAAATCATTTTCGAAATGAAATATTACCATAGAAACTACTTCTTTCTACTTACTGCTTCAGCCTTAACCACAGTACTGTGGTCACTAACGTATACCACCTCACGTTATCGCACTCGATTTTCACTGATGATGGAAGTCGATGGCATCGCCGAAACGTCTGGTTTTGTAGAAAACATTGGACTACGGCCAAACATCCCGGGAAGGAATTTTAACAAAAACAACTTCTTTGTTGCCGATAACGATGTACACATATAAAAAATATGCATAAAATTAATGGCTTGTATAAGTTAATGTTTGAGCTCCATTAAGTAGTGCTCAAGTTTACAAAGTTTTAATATTATGATGTCCGTATTTAAAACATCAGAGCAGGTTTAGTGTGTATGAGGGTACACCGTGGACAAAAATTTTCAACATTTCCTATTGAGCGTTGCTAAGAGTAAAGCTGCGAATCTACAGTGTATGTTTCACAGAACAGACACGCGGAAAAGAAGGAGCGCTCCGAAGTCCCTCATGGACCCTCAGCATCTTGCAGAGGGTTCATTCCCTAAAGACGAAAATTCTGTCTATGAATCGTTCCTCTGTAAACACGTGCAGTTACACTGCCCAGCGATCCACAGGAAGCAATTCGCTATCCACGCTGGACAATTTTTCGGCTTGCACGCGTTATGTTGGTGTGGGTTTCGGCACTTTCCATTTAAAAGCGTGCAAATGTAAGAAAATAAACATGAGTGAAGCCAGAAATAACGCAAATTTTGTGTGTGTGTGTGTGTGTGTGTCTGTGTGTCTTCCCTGCCTTTTTATTGCGGTAGTCATAATAATAAAATGGAAACGTAAACATTACATAACTGAGATATGCTTGCCTGCCACGAACGATATATTTTCTCTCATACATGATTTACATTAAAATGAAAAAATTATAATTTTATTGCCTAGCAACAAAATTACTTTATTTTTAACAATTACCATTGTTTGAAAAAGTTTAAATGAATTTTCAAGTACTTTACTGTTGTTAAAACGTAAAAGGTTGCAGGTAAACTACCCCTTCCCCTTAAACGATCTTCACCAAAATCAAAAGGCCTTGATATCATTACAATTCAGGGAAGTATGCAAAAACTTATTTGATTCTGTTTGAATATGCGGCAGTTACCGTTCGTCATAGAAAAAATTACCCTTGTTAAAACATAAAATGTTGCTGGTAAACTACCCTATTCCCTTAACCGATCTTCACCAAAACCAAAAGGTCTTGAGAACTCAAAAATTCAGGGCTGTATGCAAAACATTATTTGATTCTGTTTGAATTTGCGGCTGTTATCGTTTGCCAAAAAAAAATTACCCTTGATAAAAAAACGCTGTCAGTAAACTACCCCTTTCCCTTAACCGATCTTCTCCGAAAACAATAGATCTCGAGTACTCGACAAATCAAGGCTGTATGCAAAACATTATTTGATTCTGTTTGAATTTGCGGCTGTTATCGTTTGCCATAGGAAATACCCTTGTTAAAACATAGCTGGTAAACTACCCCTTTCCGTTAACCGATCTTCACCAAAAACAACAGGCCTTGAGAACTCTACAATTTAGGGCTGTATGCAAAAGAGTAGTAGATTCTGTTTAAATTTGCGGCTGTTATCGTTTGACAGAAAAAAATTACTCTTGATTAAAAAAAACCGTTGCCGGTAAACTACTCCTTTCCCTTAACCGATCTTCACCAAAATCAGAAGACCTTGAGTTCTCTACAATTCAGGAAAGTGTGCAAAATATTATTTGATTCTCTTTGAATTTACGGCTGTTACCTTTCGTCAGAAAAAATTACCCTTCTTAAAACATAAAATGTTGCTGGTAAACTACCCCTTTCCCTTAACCGATCCTCAACAAAATCAACAAACCTTGAGTTCTCTTTAATTCAAAAAGGTATGCAAAAATGTATTTGTTTCTCTTTGAATTTTCGGCAGTTATCTTTCGTCATATAAAAAATTACCCTTATTAAATCATAAAATGTTGCTGGTAAACTACCCCGTTCCCTTAACCGATCTTCAACAAAATCAACAGACTTTGAGTTCTCTTTAGTTCAAAAAGGTATGCAAAACATTATTTGATTCTGTTTGAATTTGCGGCTGTTAACGTTTTCCATAGAAACAAATTACACTTGATAAAAAAATGTTTGTTGGTAAACTACCCCTTTCCCTTAACCGATCTTCACCAAAACCAACAAGCCTTGAGAACTCTACAGTTCAGGGCTGTATGCAATAAATTATTTGATTCTGTTTGAATGTGCGGCTCTTATCGTTTGCCATAGAAAATACCCTAGTTGAAATATAAAACGTTGCTGGTAAACTACCCCATTCCCTTAACCGATCTTCAACAAAATCAACAGACCTTGAGTTCTGTATAATTCAAAAAGGTATGCAAAAGAGTAGTTGATTCTGTTTGAATTTGCGGCTGTTATCTTTTGCCAGATAAATACCCTTGTTATAACATAAAACGTTGCTGGTAAACTACCCCTTTCCCTTAACCGATCTTCACCAAAGGCAATAGGTCTTGAGAACTCTACAAACCAGGGCTGTATGCAAAACGTTATTTGTTCGGTTTGAATTTGCGGCTGTTATCGTTTGGCATAGAAAAAAATTGCCCTTGATTAAAAACAAAATGTTGCCGGTAAACTACCCCTTTCCCTTAACCGATCTTCACCAAAAACAATAGGTCTTGAGTACACTAGAAATCAGAGCTGTATGCAAAAATTGTTTGATTCTGTTTGAATTTGCGGCTTTTATCGTTTGCCATAGGAAAACATCTACAGACAGACACACAGACACAATACACAGACACACAGACAGACACACACACAGACACTTTTCGAGAAATGACTTCTTTTCATGTTTTGAGAGTAGTACAATCAGAATCTGCAATAATCTCGAACAAGATTTTTTTTTGCCATCACCATACTTCCATTTCCTTAAGGAACATGGAAGTAAAACATACTTTGAAAAGTCAAAATGATAGTAAAATTTTATATATATATATATATATATATATATATATATATATAAATATTGTAACGCAACAGAAATGCAGTCCTTAAGGTTACATATATAGAATATTAGCAAAATAATAAGTAAATCAATATTTAACTCCAATGATAATACAAAGGTCTAATAAATACATTTATAATTATATATAAAAATAAATAAGGATGCAAGGTAGAGATAACAATAAAAAACAAACCTGTAAATTAGACAATAGTAAGAAATCCATGTTCAGTGAAAGGTAAATAAATATTATACTGATGAGAATTGTAAGAAAGAAACTAGTACAGAAAATGTCAAAGTAAATGACAATGAAATTAAATAAAAGCGAGACAATAATTTACCTTATAGCAATAGTAAGTAAGGATTATGAATTAAATGACATTATTTTGTGACAATGAATGTTATGTTAAAGATTATGTTATATTGTGCAAATTACTTGTTGAATTAATGGAAAGTAATGAAGCAAAATGTATTATTCAATTACTGTTATAGAATGATGTGGGAAGCAGTTAGTTAGTGTTAATGGATCTCAATTTTCTTATATGTGATCCATAGATCAAGATAAAATTGTTTTTAGTTATGAAAAGAATAATTATTTGTGTAAATGTTAATAGTTAAGATTTGATTATATGTATGAACTTATGTAAAAGGGCTATAGTTGTTCACCAGTTATAATCAAAGGTAGGTCCATATACAATAAAAGGCCTAACAGCCAATAACACTATATAACCACTCATAACATAAAGGTTAGGTACGGAAGTTAATAATAATTAATGAATACGGTTCAAAGAACTAGGAAAAACATTTAATAAGTAATGATATATAATAAACCACCTCAATTTAAACAAATTATGATAATGCCACAATGCCATGATATCGATTGATAACGTTTGATATCGAAAAAATAATAAATATAGAAAAAACAGACTAAGATAAAAAAACCAGCAGAATATATGTAGAAATTAATAGACAAACTATAGATAAATTATATTCCGAGATGATAGAAGATTAATAAAGAATGGACGAAAAATATATGAAATAAACACTATATACAAAACATTGAGAAGGAAGAAAAACAATGTGTTGCTAAGGACAACAGTAATGTATAGAAGTTGTTGATTTTCAATTATTGCCTTTTATGATCTGAACGTGATGAGATTAAGAAACCAAAGAAAAATATTATTATAATACAAATACTCTGAATTAATTTGATACATCTACAAGCCATAAAATTCTAATGATAATCGTATTGACTTATGCCAGCAAAGTTTAACCAAATGAGATTATAATACAGTATAACAGTACAAATTAATAACTGAGTTCCACAAGGAAGGACTTGAATTGTCCTATACCAGAAAAGAATTATCGATATATTAAAACCAATACAAAGAGTTAACTGTGTCACAACAAATAATATACACCACATTGGAACTCATAACCTTTTAAAGACACGGAACATCACTAATTACTTCAAACGATAGAAGAACGTATTTGGATCCAGAATTTGCAGAAGGACCACCAGTCTGGCCGTAAATAAACCCAGGGAGCTGTATTTCCGAGTGACCAGGACAAGAATTCCATTTTATTGAACCGAAGAAGGGAATCTCGAACAACATATCCATTCTGAGCGACGAGGTTATCAACCAACTGCCTACTCGAGTTGCTTCGTTTTAGTCTGGTAAATTATAAACGTATAAATCATATTAACTACACAACACTTCAAATTTGTAAATCTTGCATTCTTATCTATGTATTTTTAATCTTCCCCACAGTTACAAGAACCTTCACACCCTGAATTAAGTTAATTATAAACAAAAACAAATTATATAACTGAATATAAAATAAAGTATTAGACCGAACAATAATCGATTCACGCAATCTATAGCCTTTTTGTATGCCAATTGGAACCTATCTTATTTAATGTTAACGGAGTGAATAAATAAAGAAACCTTGTATAGTTGCAAAATCTTATTATTTGGGGTATCATTTAATGAGTTGGGAATAAAAAGTAACTGACTAAGTATATAATAATTGGTTACCGTAAACAGTGAATTAACCTATAAGTTTCGTTGTCTCGGAACTGCAGCGCTTGTTGCGGAATTCTCCGACACCAAAGAGAAGAGCATTAAAATACGAAATTTACATAATTCTCTTCGAGGTATACTAGGGCTAAGCGAAATTATAGAATAAAACACTAATTACTTAAGTTACAATCACACTAACACTGGTATTTTACTTAGAGAGATAAGCTAATATTAGTCAACGAAATTACTATATTCCCCAACTCCAGATATTTAAAAAATTGAATTAAATTGACGACCGAAGAGAGGAGAGACAGAGGATCATACCCGTTCCTATTAACAAATTGGTTTACATTGCGTGACACGAACGAGACGCAAGACGTCGTTAAGTAACAAATTGACGCCGGCAACGTTGGGGCTGAAACAACGAGAACCCCGCGACCCTAAGAGCCGAGGGTCTAGTAACAAATTGGCGTCTAACAACGTGAGGCGTTAGAGAAACATAAATTCAGATAGAGTATCAAAATAAATCAAAACACACCAGCAAAGGGTCATATAACAAATTGGCGCTCAACCAGTGTAGGGCTTAGGTTAAGTAAAACCATAATTATACTAACATTACTTAACCAGAGCAGGCAACTGTGGGAGACTAGAAATGCAATAAAGAGATATGATACAAAAGGAAACGAAAATTCAAGGACAAGAGAGACGATTAAGTTACGCGGAATGGGCGACAGTACTATTTAAGAAATTCAGCAAAGGGATGGGATACATAGAAAAGAATACCAATGATCACGAAAGAGCGCAAATGAGTCGCGCGAATGCGTTGGGAACACCAGACGACAAAATGAGATTGAGAGAGATTTATGATGAATTGTGGGAGTTAGATGCCAGGTGTAATAAAGAAAAGACTATTGGGACGACTAACGAAAAAGACGATAACAAGGTGGAAAGGATGACTGAAGAAGATTGGGAAAGATGGGACGATAATGAAGAACAAATGAAAACCGAAAGAACAGGAGTATACGCCCAGGTGACCGAACAATATACTCAGGAAGATTATGAACAATGGAAAAGAGAAATAAGACCACCTGAAAACCCAATACAAACAGAAAACACAGAATTAAGGGAATGGATCAGGGTGATGTTTGAACTATCCCGAGAAGATATGTGTGACTGGAGGAAGGAACACAATCAAATAAATGAATTTATGGGGACGCCAAATCATAAAAAGCTAGAAAAATCAAATGTGCAAAGAGAAGTAGAAATAATCAAAGTGAAGCAACAGAAGAAAATGTCAGAACAACCAAAGAAAGTGACCGGTCAGGACGTAATGGATTTTATGGTCGAACAATTTAAGAAACAGGAGGAACACTTAAAAGAACAATTTACGAAACAGCAGGAAGGATTAAGGAAAATAATGGATGAAGGTTTCAAAGGGGTAGCGGAAACAATGGACAGTGGTTTCAAGAAAATAAATGAGGAAATTAAAGAAAACTCAAAGAGACTGGAGGAAAAATTCGATAAAACAAATGAGGCAATTAAAGAAACCTCAAAACAAATTAACGAAAGGTTCGATAGAAATTATGAGAGTTTAAGACAAATGAAGGCAGAAATCATACAAAGAAACGAAGAAAATTTAAGGCGAATGGATGAGAGAATTGAGAAAATGAATGAAGCAGGTTTGAAGCGGATTGAGGATAAGAAGGAGCAGTTCAATAATGAGATAATGGAAACTTTCGAAGGGAAGTTTGAAAACGATAACACGCTTAGCCCAGAAGTGGATAAATACAAGGAGGAGACAAATAAAGAAATGGAGAGGTGTTTAAAGAATATGTCTAAAACACTAGACAGCACTTCCGAAGGTATTATAATAAACCTGACCATAGAAGAGAATATCCAGAAAATAAGGAAAATATGGAGAAAGAAAATAGTCAATACCAAAGAAGAAATGGAGATGAGGAAAGGTGGATTAATTAGTGCGTTTAACATCCCAATTAATGAACGAAGGGAGTTATGTAAAGGTAGGAATTATAGAAGAAACGTTATGAAAATAACCAAAATAACCCACCATAGAACAATCACAAAAACCTTAAATAAATTTAAATATTATTTGAAAATATCAACGATTAGAGAATATTTGACCAATCAATTATATCGTTAATACGGAAAATACCCGTAAAACATTTGGTAAATAGTCCAGATATCCAAGGGAATGGAAAGATAGAATATACCAGTGATTATGTTAGAATAGAGGAGATACGATACCTAATAATTAGAAAGGAGCTAAATATGACTGAATACCCTGACTTAAATGAAGACTTTGCATCAGCCGAGTTACGGTACCAGATACGCGAAAGATATTTATTAAGTGTAAAAATTGGTATGAACGCTGCAGTAATCCGGACAACGGGTGCAGTCGAATTAATGGACCATGGTTAGAAAAAGAAGTAGTAAACCAGAAAAATGGGACTGATTTGCTGAAAACTGACCAGGCAACCAATTGACAAGATACGAAAATATTATTTAATAATAAAAATCCAATAAATTCTAAATCTAAATAAGAACAACGTATTACCAATTTTGAAGAGAAAACACTTGTAAATAAAAAGAATTTTTTTGAACAATATTATATACATAGAAAACATGTCATTCAAAATGAAGTAAGTCTGAATTAAAATATAGTTATGAAAAAGGTATTAAGAAGAGTTAATAACAAACCCCAAGATTACAGAAGAAAACCAGAATTATTACTACATGTCTACGAAGCAATATTATCAATAAGGAATCATGGAACCTCAAGATAAAAAAAAAAGTTTTTTATATCAAGTATACCTATGCAAAATAATAAAAGAAGAATAATATGACCTAAAACACCTACCGCATTTGCCAAGTGAAAGGAACAACCTCAATAAACAATTAATTGTGACCAATGTAATATTAAAAAGAACGTAAAAAAAAATTTGTTTAATGATCAACATAATTCATTGACATATAACCAGCCAAAGTAATGAAATAAGATAAGAAAAATAATAGTTGAGCTAAGGACTGTAACTATTCAGAAATACAGTAATAGTAATATTCAAACCAATTACTATTTAGAAAATATTGAGATCAGAAGAACAAATGAAGAAGATACTTAGCGTTATTATCACAACAAGAAAGAAAAACAAAAATAATTACAAATGATAACTGTCAGAATTATTATCAAAAATTGTTTAAGGAAAATAAAATGGAATCACTAATTATGAAAGATAAGAATAAATAAATATAAAAGCAACAAAGTAAAAAATTCCCAAATGTTCATTATTAATTAATTAAGGAGATTATTAGGAGATTATTATATTTTTATAGCTGACTGTAGATGAATTCCAGCAGTACTATATTAAGGTGTAGTGTGGACAGCAGAGTATGAAGCCAAACAGTGCCTCTCTGAACTGTACCAACGCACATATTAGGGATTGTTAAGGAAATTAAATATTTAAGGAATATTAGAATCGTTGCAAGAATGACATCAGATTCCAGAAAGGTATGACGAAGAAAACAGAAGGAAAATAGCTGACAGAAGAATAATTGAGAAACACAGTGATTGCAGTAATTAAAAGTAGAAGAGATGTGAACCTAAAGTATCATCGAATATTGTAGCCAACTATCAACAAATACTGTTTACAGAAATTAAATATCATCAAGAATGTTAATAGGCATAATGAAAGGTTATTAAATAAAGAATTATGAATACTAATCTAACAAACTTACATTGAGAATCCCATCGTTAACCATTAATGTTGATATGAAGAAAAGGCATGTGAAAAAGACAAGTTTACTTGACCTAAACTTCATTCAGGTAAACTAAACTTTTTTAGGAGGGGGAGCATATGTAACGCAACAGAAATGCAGTCATCAAGGTTACATATATAGAATATTAGCAAAATAATAAGTAAATAAATATTTAACCCCCATGATAATACAAAGGTCTAATAAATACATTTATAATTATATATAAAAATAAATAAGGATGCAAGGTAGAGATAACAATAAAAAACAAACCTGTAAATTAGACAATAGTAAGAAATCCATGTTCAGTGAAAGGTAAATAAATATTATACTGATGAGAATTGTAAGAAAGAAACTAGTACAGAAAATGTCAAAGTAAATGACAATGAAATTAAATAAAAGCGAGACAATAATTTACCTTATAGCAATAGTAAGTAAGGATTATGAATTAAATGACATTATTTTGTGACAATGAATGTTATGTTAAAGTTTATGTTATATTATGCAAATTACTTGTTGAATTAATGGAAAGTAATGAAGCAAAATGTATTATTCAATTACTGTTATAGAAGGATGTGGGAAGCAGTTAGTTAGTGTTAATGGATCTCAATTTTCTTATATGTGATCCATAGATCAAGATAAAATTGTTTTTAGTTATGAAAAGAATAATTATTTGTGTAAATGTTAATAGTTAAGATTTGATTATATGTATGAACTTATGTAAAAGGGCTATAGTTGTTCACCAGTTATAATCAAAGGTAGGTCCATATACAATAAAAGGCCTAACAGCCAATAACACTATATAACCACTCATAACATAAAGGTTAGGTACGGAAGTTAATAATAATTAATGAATACGGTTCAAAGAACTAGGAAAAACATTTAATAAGTAATGATATATAATAAACCACCTCAATTTAAACAAATTATGATAATGCCACAATGCCATGATATCGATTGATAACGTTTGATATCGAAAAAATAATAAATATAGAAAAAACAGACTAAGATAAAAAAACCAGCAGAATATATGTAGAAATTAATAGACAAACTATAGATAAATTATATTCCGAGATGATAGAAGATTAATAAAGAATGGACGAAAAATATATGAAATAAACACTATATACAAAACATTGAGAAGGAAGAAAAACAATGTGTTGCTAAGGACAACAGTAATGTATAGAAGTTGTTGATTTTCAATTATTGCCTTTTATGATCTGAACGTGATGAGATTAAGAAACCAAAGAAAAATATTATTATAATACAAATACTCTGAATTAATTTGATACATCTACAAGCCATAAAATTCTAATGATAATCGTATTGACTTATGCCAGCAAAGTTTAACCAAATGAGATTATAATACAGTATAACAGTACAAATTAATAACTGAGTTCCACAAGGAAGGACTTGAATTGTCCTATACCAGAAAAGAATTATCGATATATTAAAACCAATACAAAGAGTTAACTGTGTCACAACAAATAATATACACCACATTGGAACTCATAACCTTTTAAAGACACGGAACATCACTAATTACTTCAAACGATAGAAGAACGTATTTGGATCCAGAATTTGCAGAAGGACCACCAGTCTGGCCGTAAATAAACCCAGGGAGCTGTATTTCCGAGTGACCAGGACAAGAATTCCATTTTATTGAACCGAAGAAGGGAATCTCGAACAACATATCCATTCTGAGCGACGAGGTTATCAACCAACTGCCTACTCGAGTTGCTTCGTTTTAGTCTGGTAAATTATAAACGTATAAATCATATTAACTACACAACACTTCAAATTTGTAAATCTTGCATTCTTATCTATGTATTTTTAATCTTCCCCACAGTTACAAGAACCTTCACACCCTGAATTAAGTTAATTATAAACAAAAACAAATTATATAACTGAATATAAAATAAAGTATTAGACCGAACAATAATCGATTCACGCAATCTATAGCCTTTTTGTATGCCAATTGGAACCTATCTTATTTAATGTTAACGGAGTGAATAAATAAAGAAACCTTGTATAGTTGCAAAATCTTATTATTTGGGGTATCATTTAATGAGTTGGGAATAAAAAGTAACTGACTAAGTATATAATAATTGGTTACCGTAAACAGTGAATTAACCTATAAGTTTCGTTGTCTCGGAACTGCAGCGCTTGTTGCGGAATTCTCCGACACCAAAGAGAAGAGCATTAAAATACGAAATTTACATAATTCTCTTCGAGGTATACTAGGGCTAAGCGAAATTATAGAATAAAACACTAATTACTTAAGTTACAATCACACTAACACTGGTATTTTACTTAGAGAGATAAGCTAATATTAGTCAACGAAATTACTATATTCCCCAACTCCAGATATTTAAAAAATTGAATTAAATTGACGACCGAAGAGAGGAGAGACAGAGGATCATACCCGTTCCTATTAACAAATTGGTTTACATTGCGTGACACGAACGAGACGCAAGACGTCGTTAAGTAACAAATTGACGCCGGCAACGTTGGGGCTGAAACAACGAGAACCCCGCGACCCTAAGAGCCGAGGGTCTAGTAACAAATTGGCGTCTAACAACGTGAGGCGTTAGAGAAACATAAATTCAGATAGAGTATCAAAATAAATCAAAACACACCAGCAAAGGGTCATATAACAAATTGGCGCTCAACCAGTGTAGGGCTTAGGTTAAGTAAAACCATAATTATACTAACATTACTTAACCAGAGCAGGCAACTGTGGGAGACTAGAAATGCAATAAAGAGATATGATACAAAAGGAAACGAAAATGCAAGGACAAGAGAGACGATTAAGTTACGCGGAATGGGCGACAGTACTATTTAAGAAATTCAGCAAAGGGATGGGATACATAGAAAAGAATACCAATGATCACGAAAGAGCGCAAATGAGTCGCGCGAATGCGTTGGGAACACCAGACGACAAAATGACATTGAGAGAGATTTATGATGAATTGTGGGAGTTAGATGCCAGGTGTAATAAAGAAAAGACTATTGGGACGACTAACGAAAAAGACGATAACAAGGTGGAAAGGATGACTGAAGAAGATTGGGAAAGATGGGACGATAATGAAGAACAAATGAAAACCGAAAGAACAGGAGTATACGCCCAGGTGACCGAACAATATACTCAGGAAGATTATGAACAATGGAAAAGAGAAATAAGACCACCTGAAAACCCAATACAAACAGAAAACACAGAATTAAGGGAATGGATCAGGGTGATGTTTGAACTATCCCGAGAAGATATGTGTGACTGGAGGAAGGAACACAATCAAATAAATGAATTTATGGGGACGCCAAATCATAAAAAGCTAGAAAAATCAAATGTGCAAAGAGAAGTAGAAATAGTCAAAGTGAAGCAACAGAAGAAAATGTCAGAACAACCAAAGAAAGTGACCGGTCAGGACGTAATGGATTTTATGGTCGAACAATTTAAGAAACAGGAGGAACACTTAAAAGAACAATTTACGAAACAGCAGGAAGGATTAAGGAAAATAATGGATGAAGGTTTCAAAGGGGTAGCGGAAACAATGGACAGTGGTTTCAAGAAAATAAATGAGGAAATTAAAGAAAACTCAAAGAGACTGGAGGAAAAATTCGATAAAACAAATGAGGCAATTAAAGAAACCTCAAAACAAATTAACGAAAGGTTCGATAGAAATTATGAGAGTTTAAGACAAATGAAGGCAGAAAT
Source organism: Magicicada septendecula (assembly GCA_034769895.1). Classification (NCBI taxonomy): domain Eukaryota; kingdom Metazoa; phylum Arthropoda; class Insecta; order Hemiptera; family Cicadidae; genus Magicicada; species Magicicada septendecula. The sequence goes on from CM068373.1 coordinate 331,214,730, forward strand.
CATACAAAGAAACGAAGAAAATTTAAGGCGAATGGATGAGAGAATTGAGAAAATGAATGAAGCAGGTTTGAAGCGGATTGAGGATAAGAAGGAGCAGTTCAATAATGAGATAATGGAAACTTTCGAAGGGAAGTTTGAAAACGATAACACGCTTAGCCCAGAAGTGGATAAATACAAGGAGGAGACAAATAAAGAAATGGAGAGGTGTTTAAAGAATATGTCTAAAACACTAGACAGCACTTCCGAAGGTATTATAATAAACCTGACCATAGAAGAGAATATCCAGAAAATAAGGAAAATATGGAGAAAGAAAATAGTCAATACCAAAGAAGAAATGGAGATGAGGAAAGGTGGATTAATTAGTGCGTTTAACATCCCAATTAATGAACGAAGGGAGTTATGTAAAGGTAGGAATTATAGAAGAAACGTTATGAAAATAACCAAAATAACCCACCATAGAACAATCACAAAAACCTTAAATAAATTTAAATATTATTTGAAAATATCAACGATTAGAGAATATTTGACCAATCAATTATATCGTTAATACGGAAAATACCCGTAAAACATTTGGTAAATAGTCCAGATATCCAAGGGAATGGAAAGATAGAATATACCAGTGATTATGTTAGAATAGAGGAGATACGATACCTAATAATTAGAAAGGAGCTAAATATGACTGAATACCCTGACTTAAATGAAGACTTTGCATCAGCCGAGTTACGGTACCAGATACGCGAAAGATATTTATTAAGTGTAAAAATTGGTATGAACGCTGCAGTAATCCGGACAACGGGTGCAGTCGAATTAATGGACCATGGTTAGAAAAAGAAGTAGTAAACCAGAAAAATGGGACTGATTTGCTGAAAACTGACCAGGCAACCAATTGACAAGATACGAAAATATTATTTAATAATAAAAATCCAATAAATTCTAAATCTAAATAAGAACAACGTATTACCAATTTTGAAGAGAAAACACTTGTAAATAAAAAGAATTTTTTTGAACAATATTATATACATAGAAAACATGTCATTCAAAATGAAGTAAGTCTGAATTAAAATATAGTTATGAAAAAGGTATTAAGAAGAGTTAATAACAAACCCCAAGATTACAGAAGAAAACCAGAATTATTACTACATGTCTACGAAGCAATATTATCAATAAGGAATCATGGAACCTCAAGATAAAAAAAAAAGTTTTTTATATCAAGTATACCTATGCAAAATAATAAAAGAAGAATAATATGACCTAAAACACCTACCGCATTTGCCAAGTGAAAGGAACAACCTCAATAAACAATTAATTGTGACCAATGTAATATTAAAAAGAACGTAAAAAAAAAATTTGTTTAATGATCAACATAATTCATTGACATATAACCAGCCAAAGTAATGAAATAAGATAAGAAAAATAATAGTTGAGCTAAGGACTGTAACTATTCAGAAATACAGTAATAGTAATATTCAAACCAATTACTATTTAGAAAATATTGAGATCAGAAGAACAAATGAAGAAGATACTTAGCGTTATTATCACAACAAGAAAGAAAAACAAAAATAATTACAAATGATAACTGTCAGAATTATTATCAAAAATTGTTTAAGGAAAATAAAATGGAATCACTAATTATGAAAGATAAGAATAAATAAATATAAAAGCAACAAAGTAAAAAATTCCCAAATGTTCATTATTAATTAATTAAGGAGATTATTAGGAGATTATTATATTTTTATAGCTGACTGTAGATGAATTCCAGCAGTACTATATTAAGGTGTAGTGTGGACAGCAGAGTATGAAGCCAAACAGTGCCTCTCTGAACTGTACCAACGCACATATTAGGGATTGTTAAGGAAATTAAATATTTAAGGAATATTAGAATCGTTGCAAGAATGACATCAGATTCCAGAAAGGTATGACGAAGAAAACAGAAGGAAAATAGCTGACAGAAGAATAATTGAGAAACACAGTGATTGCAGTAATTAAAAGTAGAAGAGATGTGAACCTAAAGTATCATCGAATATTGTAGCCAACTATCAACAAATACTGTTTACAGAAATTAAATATCATCAAGAATGTTAATAGGCATAATGAAAGGTTATTAAATAAAGAATTATGAATACTAATCTAACAAACTTACATTGAGAATCCCATCGTTAACCATTAATGTTGATATGAAGAAAAGGCATGTGAAAAAGACAAGTTTACTTGACCTAAACTTCATTCAGGTAAACTAAACTTTTTTAGGAGGGGGAGCATATGTAACGCAACAGAAATGCAGTCATCAAGGTTACATATATAGAATATTAGCAAAATAATAAGTAAATAAATATTTAACCCCCATGATAATACAAAGGTCTAATAAATACATTTATAATTATATATAAAAATAAATAAGGATGCAAGGTAGAGATAACAATAAAAAACAAACCTGTAAATTAGACAATAGTAAGAAATCCATGTTCAGTGAAAGGTAAATAAATATTATACTGATGAGAATTGTAAGAAAGAAACTAGTACAGAAAATGTCAAAGTAAATGACAATGAAATTAAATAAAAGCGAGACAATAATTTACCTTATAGCAATAGTAAGTAAGGATTATGAATTAAATGACATTATTTTGTGACAATGAATGTTATGTTAAAGTTTATGTTATATTATGCAAATTACTTGTTGAATTAATGGAAAGTAATGAAGCAAAATGTATTATTCAATTACTGTTATAGAAGGATGTGGGAAGCAGTTAGTTAGTGTTAATGGATCTCAATTTTCTTATATGTGATCCATAGATCAAGATAAAATTGTTTTTAGTTATGAAAAGAATAATTATTTGTGTAAATGTTAATAGTTAAGATTTGATTATATGTATGAACTTATGTAAAAGGGCTATAGTTGTTCACCAGTTATAATCAAAGGTAGGTCCATATACAATAAAAGGCCTAACAGCCAATAACACTATATAACCACTCATAACATAAAGGTTAGGTACGGAAGTTAATAATAATTAATGAATACGGTTCAAAGAACTAGGAAAAACATTTAATAAGTAATGATATATAATAAACCACCTCAATTTAAACAAATTATGATAATGCCACAATGCCATGATATCGATTGATAACGTTTGATATCGAAAAAATAATAAATATAGAAAAAACAGACTAAGATAAAAAAACCAGCAGAATATATGTAGAAATTAATAGACAAACTATAGATAAATTATATTCCGAGATGATAGAAGATTAATAAAGAATGGACGAAAAATATATGAAATAAACACTATATACAAAACATTGAGAAGGAAGAAAAACAATGTGTTGCTAAGGACAACAGTAATGTATAGAAGTTGTTGATTTTCAATTATTGCCTTTTATGATCTGAACGTGATGAGATTAAGAAACCAAAGAAAAATATTATTATAATACAAATACTCTGAATTAATTTGATACATCTACAAGCCATAAAATTCTAATGATAATCGTATTGACTTATGCCAGCAAAGTTTAACCAAATGAGATTATAATACAGTATAACAGTACAAATTAATAACTGAGTTCCACAAGGAAGGACTTGAATTGTCCTATACCAGAAAAGAATTATCGATATATTAAAACCAATACAAAGAGTTAACTGTGTCACAACAAATAATATACACCACATTGGAACTCATAACCTTTTAAAGACACGGAACATCACTAATTACTTCAAACGATAGAAGAACGTATTTGGATCCAGAATTTGCAGAAGGACCACCAGTCTGGCCGTAAATAAACCCAGGGAGCTGTATTTCCGAGTGACCAGGACAAGAATTCCATTTTATTGAACCGAAGAAGGGAATCTCGAACAACATATCCATTCTGAGCGACGAGGTTATCAACCAACTGCCTACTCGAGTTGCTTCGTTTTAGTCTGGTAAATTATAAACGTATAAATCATATTAACTACACAACACTTCAAATTTGTAAATCTTGCATTCTTATCTATGTATTTTTAATCTTCCCCACAGTTACAAGAACCTTCACACCCTGAATTAAGTTAATTATAAACAAAAACAAATTATATAACTGAATATAAAATAAAGTATTAGACCGAACAATAATCGATTCACGCAATCTATAGCCTTTTTGTATGCCAATTGGAACCTATCTTATTTAATGTTAACGGAGTGAATAAATAAAGAAACCTTGTATAGTTGCAAAATCTTATTATTTGGGGTATCATTTAATGAGTTGGGAATAAAAAGTAACTGACTAAGTATATAATAATTGGTTACCGTAAACAGTGAATTAACCTATAAGTTTCGTTGTCTCGGAACTGCAGCGCTTGTTGCGGAATTCTCCGACACCAAAGAGAAGAGCATTAAAATACGAAATTTACATAATTCTCTTCGAGGTATACTAGGGCTAAGCGAAATTATAGAATAAAACACTAATTACTTAAGTTACAATCACACTAACACTGGTATTTTACTTAGAGAGATAAGCTAATATTAGTCAACGAAATTACTATATTCCCCAACTCCAGATATTTAAAAAATTGAATTAAATTGACGACCGAAGAGAGGAGAGACAGAGGATCATACCCGTTCCTATTAACAAATTGGTTTACATTGCGTGACACAACGAGACGCACGTATTCGTCTCAATACAGTATATATATATAAAACTGAAAGTCTGAAGAATTATGGGTACTGAATACAAATCCACACCGTTACCCCAATTGCCATCAAATTTTGCGCACAAGTAACCTTTGACACAAGGCGCAAAATACTGTCTAACTTGGAATTTTATATTTTGCGCCGTTCGCAAGATGTTGGCCAATTTAATTAGGCGTTTTCCTTGACGCGTATAAAGATGTAAACATTGCCATTGAGACCATAATTAATTACGATAGAAACAAGTAAATAAAAAAATGATATCTAGCGGCATCGGAACTGTACCTTTATTTGTACCTGCAGTTTTTAATGTTTTTAGTATGCGATTGTATTGATATATTTTGTAATTTTGTATACAGATGCGTCTATGTATTTTGTAATTGTCTTAAACGATTATAAAATTTATGTTTATACTTATTTCTGATGATGCAGTGAATAAGTAATGAAATATATTAAATACTACTACTAAAGATGTCGTGGGCGACCCGGCACAGTGGTAGCGTTTCTGACTCATAATCAGAGCGTTGCAGTGCTGCCGATGTGGTGAGATCGAGTCAACCCGCACGTACGCGGACAAATAATACGTACGTCTTCTCTGGCATACCCGGGCCAGATAAGTAACAAGGGCACACAATATATACTACACACATAAAAAACACTCTTCCCCCCCCACCAAAAGGCTTGCCCACAGGGTGTGGGTTAAAAGGTTGGCTAATATCTCTCTGACTGGGATGGGGCGTGAGTTCTATCACGGCCGCAGGGCGCAACAGGTCTATGACCTAATGCCTGAAGTGGAGAAGAAGAAGAAGAAGAAGAAGAAGAAGAAGAAGACTAAAGATGTCAACAAAAACCATGTAGACAACAAGTAATTAGCATAGTAACAAATATATAAACAAAAGCTAATTAGCGGCATCGGAACTGTACATTTTAGATGTTTTATATAATATGCGATTGTATCGATATATTACGATGTGGAAAGTGTACTAATTGTAAATTGTCCTATTACTTAATGCAAAGCGAAAATACGTGTTGTTTTCATTTGTGAGGTTAGGTGACAACGGTTTTCGGTTTTTAGTTTACAGCTGAAATAAATAATAGGCATGGTTGAGGAAAACATAACGTTTAATGTGTTATGGAATGCTTCTAACACAGTAACACTTAAAATAAAGAATTTAACGTTTTTGATTTAACAGGTACATCATAAATCTCTCCAAATGCTTTATAAATCTCCAAAATTATATTGTTGGACTAACATAATAATTTAGTACAAGTTAAAATAGTACAAGTGTTGAAAACAGCTTTGGAGAGAACTCGACTAATGAGTAGAAAATTGTTATACGAGCTGACAGAACACCAAATAGACATAGACAATAAAAATTATATTAAAATACTTATGAAAAGTCAAATATTTGCTTCGAAGCCGCGGGTAACAGCTAGTAATAAATATAGGAAGACGTATTGCCTCCTTGGTGTTAAATAAGCGTACTTCTCAGTGACTTACTAATAGTAGGCTATAATACGTATAGTTAGCCTATATTAATTTCCCTTCACTACATTCAGCTTGTGGCAACTAACA